>CM054141.1:41307540-41310040 GCA_028751875.1 Rapana venosa | reverse complement strand
ACACACACACACACAACACACACAAACACACACGCACACTCTCACTCTCTCTCTCTCTCTCGCACGCACGCACACACACACACACACACACACACACACACACACACACACACACACACACACACACACACACACACACACACACACACACAACACACACACACACACACACACACACACACACACACACACACATATATGGAAGACATAATAAAAGAGAGAGAGAGAGAGCACTATACAAACGAAACAACGGACACCAGCACGTCACACCACCACCACCACCAACACCAACCACCACCACCACCACCAAAACCACCACCAACCACCAACCACCACAACCACCACCACCACAAACACCAACACCAACCACCACCACCAACACCACCAACCACCAACCACCACCAACACCACCACCACCAACACCACCACCAACACCAACCACCACCACCACCACCACCAACACCAAACAACACCAACATCCACTACTCACCGACAGCATCTTGCGATCCATGGTGGAGTTGGGAGAGGTCTTCTTGAAGGTGGAGAAGGAGGCGGTGGTGGTGCCGTTGGACCCCGAGGTGTCCAGCATCTCCTCGTCGCTCACGAAGCTCAGCTCCCGCTTGATCTTGCGCTTCAGCTTCTCGATCTCGTTCTCGTAGTTCTCCATGGTCGGGGTCTTCTCCTCCACGCTCCTCGGGGGCAGCGTCTCCTGCTTGTAGATGTTCTGCTCCTCGGCTTTGGCGCCCGTGGGGTGGTGCTTGCGCTCGCGGTCGATGCGGCGGATGATGCAGATGGTGGCCAGCACGGCCAGGGCCAGGGCCACGGTGACGCAGACGAGGGTGACGACGATGGCCACGTTGTGGTCCGACTTGCCCCCCGGGGAGAAGAGGCCGCTGGTGTTGCTGCTGGCGATGACCACGCTGAGGCTGGAGATGGTGGTCCTCTGCACCGCGCGCCCGCTGTCCTGCACGGACACGCGCAGGTGGTAGGTGCCCACGTCGCGCGCGTCCAGCCTGCGGGTCAGGATCAGCTCGCCGTTGACGCCGTTCATCAGGAAGATGTCCCGCGTGTCGCCGCTCTCCATCCCGAACGTCATCCCCGAGGAGCCGTTCTCGCCCCTGTCCAGGTCGTGGGCGCGGACCTGGGTGACGATGGTGCCGGCCGGGATGGTGTTGGGCAGCCGGACGGTGTGGTTGCTGTCGTTGGGGAAGGTGATGTTGGGCGCGTGGTCGTTGATGTCCGTCACCTTCACCGTCACCGAGGCCGTGTCGTTGAACATCACGTTCTCGGCGTCCACGACGAAGACCTTGAAGTCGAAGACGTTGGCGCCGCTCTCTCTGTCGAGGGGCCTGGTGACGGTGATCTGGCCCGTGTACACGTCGATGTGGAACTCGGGAGGGGCCGAGTAGTCCGGGAAGAAGGAGAACTGCAGCTGCTGGGAAGGCACGGTGTCCAGGTCTACGACCCGAAGGGTGTCCACCACCGTCCCCTTGGGCTGCTCTTCCTCTATGTAGAAGTCGAAATGGGACTGGGCGAAGCGCGTGGGACTGTCGTTGACGTCGTCAATGTCCACCTGGACGACGGCGGAAGACGACATGGGCGGGATGCCCCTGTCCCTGGCCTGAATCACCAGGCGGTAGCTGCCCCGGGCTTCACGGTCAAACTTCTTCATGGCCCTGAGGTTTCCCGACACCGAGTCGATGCTGAAGGCCGAGTCGGGGTTGTCCAGCAGCAGGTAGGTGATGTTGCCGTTGTTGTTGGAGTCGGGGTCCATGGCGATGACCTGGAAGACAAACAGGCCCGGGTCCACGTTTTCCTTGACGCTGATGTGGTACTCCGGCTTGGAGAAGATGGGGGCGTTGTCGTTTTCATCGCGGACGTGGATGGTGAAGGAGGAGGAGTTGTAGCGCGGAGGGCTGCCCCTGTCGCTGCACGTCACGTTCACCTGCTGCTGCCGAGCCACCTCGTAATCCAAACTCTTCTCCAGCAGGATCTTGAAGATGTAAGAAAAATCGGAAAACTTTTCCAGTCGAAAGTGATCGTTGGTGACAGAGCAATCGATCTCCCCGTTCTTGCCCCCGTCGGCATCCGACAGGGAGACATGAGCGATGAAACTGCCCACCTCCAGAGACTCGGCTTTGTTGTTGCCGCCAGGGGGCAGCGTGATGTCGATCTGAGGAGCGTTGTCGTTGACGTCAGCCACGTTGATGATGACGGCCGCCTGGGTCTGCTGCTCCGGGGACCCGTGATCCCTGACCACCACCATGAACTGCAGCCGCTGGTCCTTCTCAAAGTCCAGAGGCTTGGTCAGGATCACGTCTCCGGAATTGGCGTCGATGGCAAACTGGTCCAGGATTTTCTGAGACGTCCTGGGACTGAAGCCGAAAGAGAGCGCTCCGTTGTGGGAGCTGTCGGGGTCTGTGGCGATCAGCCTGAGGATGGGCACGCTGATGGGGGAATCTTCCTTCACCGTGATGTTGAAGACCTCTTTGCTGAATTT
>CM054141.1:41300040-41302540 GCA_028751875.1 Rapana venosa | reverse complement strand
AGAAAACAAGTCTAAATATAAAGCTAAACACCCCCCCCCCAACACACACAACACACACACACCACACAAACACACACACACACACTACACACACACACCACACACACACACTCATACAAATACCCCCCTCCCCCCCCCCCACACACACACACACTACACACACACATTACAAAGAGAACAAGACTAAATATAAAGCTAAATACACACAAAACTACACACACACTACACACACACACTACACACACACACACACACACACACCAAACCACACACACCCCACTCACACACACACACACACTCACACATTACATCCGATTAAAACACCCTCCCCCCAAAAAAAAAAATCAAAAACACATATAACAAAAAGAGGAATAAACAAACAGTACAGAAGACGGGAGAGAAAGGTTGAGCATGGACATGTATAGACGAAGATATCATCGATCGAATAAATACGCACAAGAAGATATAAAAAGAGCAAGAACACAATATTCTTCTGGATTCTTATTTTTACTCAAAAGAGTGCGGAAAAGGGACATAATCCTGATCCTCTTTTGTCATACTCTATGTTGGCGTTTCTAAAATATCCATTGAAAAGAAAAACAATTTTAAAAAAGGAAACAAGTTAGAAGGATGGGTGAGGTATAAAAGAAGATAGTCTCCTCTTTTGTTGTGTGGTGTGTGTGGTGTGTGTGTGTGTTTTGTGTGAGTGAGAGAAAGAGTTTGTGTGTGAGATAGATAGATAGATAGATTTGAACTTGAACTTTTTAATTGTACTTTGGCCTTGGGCCACAATACAAGTGAAAGGGCAGAAGGGGAGTGGTAATAAGTAAACGAGAAAACTTCAATCAATTGTCTAGAAATGCAACATGTTTAGACAGACAGACAGACAGGCAGACAGACAGACAGAAAAGGAAAGATAGCTACACACACAAAACACAGACACACAGAAACACATACATACACACACACACAGAAAGAACGAGACAGAGCAGAGACATCCAGCTAGACAGACAATTTTGGAAACAGATGAAAGAAGATGACTGAACATAAGAAAGAAAAGAAAGAAAGAAAGAAAGAAAAAAGAGAGAGAGAGAGAGAAGAGAGAGAGAGAGAGAGAGAAACAGAGAAACAGAGAGACAGAGAGACAGACAGACAGAGAGACAGAGACAGACAGACAGACAGAGAGACAGAGAGACCGAGAGACAGAGACAGACAGACAGACAGATAGAGATCAAAGGCGATAACTCGTTGCAAGACTGCCTTTGGTGCGATCAACAAAATTGGGGGAGTGGAGAGTAGAGATGGGGGAAGGGGGGGGGAGGGGGTTATAGAAGCGGGGACGGTAAGGGGCTGGGGGTGAGGGGTGGGGGTAGGGAACGAGAGGGAAGGGGGAGGAGAGGGGAGAGAGAGAGAGAGAGAGAGAAGGGAGAGAGGAGAGAGGAGAGAGAGAGAGAGAGAGGAAGAGAGGCGAGGAGCAGGGGGGGCAACACGCACACACACAACGATTTGTGTCTGTCTCCTTTTCCATTGAAATCGAATACAAAGACAGACATGAGCGAACAAAGAACAGAGAGGGTTTTCAAACATGGGCTATTTCAAAGCAAGAAATAAACACAAATAAATAAATAAATAAATAAATAAACAAGCACACACGCATAAATAGCAAACACAATTTTGCAAGAGACAAACAGAAAGTAAACACAGGAAAAGACGATAAAAGGTGAGAAAGAGAGAGAGAGAGAGAGAGAGAGAGAGAAAGATGAGAGAGGGGAGAGAGAGAGGAAAAGAGAGAGAGAGAAAGGGAGAGAGAAGAGACAGAGAGAGAGAGAAAGGAGAGAGAGAAAGAAAGAAAGAGAGAGAGACAAAGAGAGAGAGAAAGAGGGAGATAGAGAGAGAGAAAGGGA
Organism: Rapana venosa; assembly: GCA_028751875.1. NCBI lineage: Eukaryota > Metazoa > Mollusca > Gastropoda > Neogastropoda > Muricidae > Rapana > Rapana venosa. Next base: position 41,300,636 of record CM054141.1, on the reverse strand, counting down.
GAAAGAGGGGGGGGATAGAAAGGAAGGGATGAGAGGGGGGGAGAGGGGGAAAGGGGAAAGAGAGGGATTTGAGAGAGGGAGAGAAGAGAGAGGGGAGGAGAGAGAGAGGGGATAGAAAGAGAAAGGGGGGAGAGAGAGAGAGATGCACATACACATACACACACAAATACACACACCCACACACAGGCACACCCCTACACACACACACGCACACACACACAACACACACCACACCCCTACACACACCCCCCCTACACACACTCACGCACGCACACACACACACACGCACACCCCTACACACACACATCCCTACACACACACACACACACACACCCCTACACACACCACACACACACACACACCCACACCCACACACACACACACACACACACACACCCCTACAAAGGGAAGAGGAGAGCAGAATGTTAAGAAGGTGAGGTGTGTGCTATAAGAGTAGAAGACAAAAGAATCAAACACGAACAACTGAAAAATACATGGTTTTTTAAGAGCACGTGAAACGAAACTGTACAGCACGAACCACACCGACCCAAAGTGCGTCATCAACTCTCCAAATCAGAAGAAAACAAACAAAAAAA
>CM054141.1:41270040-41287540 GCA_028751875.1 Rapana venosa | reverse complement strand
TGTGTGAGTGTGTGTATGTGTGAGAGAGTGTTTGTATGAGTTGTGTGTGTAGGTATTTGTGTGTGAGTGTGTGTGTGCGAGAGCGTATGTATGAGTGTGTGTGTGTGGTATATGTGTGTGTGTGTGGGGGTGTGGTGTGTGTGGTGTGTAGTAGTGTGATGAGATGTGTGGGAGAGATGAGTAGTGAGAGTGGAGTGAGATGAGAGAGAGAGAGAGAGTGTGTGTGTGCGTTTCTCTCTCTTTTTCAGAGATCCTTTTGTTGTGATATATAGAAGAAGGAAAAAGGGATACAAATGAGAGAGGGCTTAGTTGACAAAAGGATATGTGATTTTAATGTAAGGGAATAGGGTGGATTGTGTTTCGAGTATGTATGGAGTGTTGAAGTCTGTCTGTCTGTCTGTATGTCTGTCTGCCTGCCTGTCTGTCTGTCTGTATCTCTCTCTTTCTCCCTGAGCGCGCGCGCGCGTGTGTGTGTTAGTGTGTGTGCAAGTGTGTGTGAGCGCGCGCGTGCGCGCGTACGTACGTGTGTGTGTGTGTGTGTGCGTGCGTTCGTGCGTGTCTGCTTTTTCTCTTTCTTCCTGTAATCTATTGTCTCTTCGCTCATAGTAATATTAGAGACAGAGCGAGAGAGAGACAGAGAGAGAGAGGAGGGGCGCGGGGGTGGGGGGTAGGTGGGGGGGATGTGTGTGTGTGTGTGTGTGTGTTGCGCGCGCGCAGCGAGTATGCGTGCGTGTGCGTGAGAGAGAGAGAGAGAGAGAGAGAAGAGAGAGAGAGAGAGAGAGAGACAGAAGACAGACAGACAGAACAGACAGGACGAGATGAATAGACACAGGCAGAGACAGAGACAGAGAGAGTGAGAGAGAGAGAGGGAGAGAGAAAGCGAGAAAGATAAGCGGACAGAGAGAGAGAGGCAAAATGACAGACAGGCCGAAAGACAAAATAGATATTTTTATAAAAGCCAGAATTTTTTTGAATTTTTATATAAGTGTCGCGTTATCCTCAACTGCACCTAGTTTTAATTAACACTTCTTTCAAACAGAGAATATGAAACTAGCTATAGAACTATTGAAGTGAAGGTAAAAATATAAAGCGGGCTTGCGCAACAACAAAGGAAATTAGCGCCATCAAAGATAAACGATAAAGCGTAATCTAACACAAGACTGTTCATTAATAGCGTATAAATAAGCTAAAAAGAGTTAAAGACGCTCCGGCCAATTCACTGTTTACGTCGTTTTAAAGCCATTATCCTCATCAACGATTCAATATAATAAATATTGGGTTGGGCTTTTTTTGTTTTTGTTTCTCTTACGAAATACAACTCCCATCTACGTCAAGGGGGTGGTAGCAAAGAGGAAAAAAAACACAGTTACAAATCTGACCTTAAATAATCAAATGAGTAAACGGATAAATAAATACATCAATAAATAATGAAACAAATGAACGTAGCTCGTCTTGTATGCAGAAGGAATTAATAGAATGCAACGCAACAAAAACAAATTCAAACAAAGCTGGAAAAAAGCAAACAAGAGAAGTAGAAAATAGAGGAAGAAGAAGAAGAAGAAGAAGAAGAATTGAGAAGAAAAATTGAGAAGAAAAAGAATTGAGAGGAGAAGAACAAGAAAAAAGAAAAAAAACAAAAGAAGAAGAAAAAAACAGAAGCAGAAGCAGAAAACGACGACGACGACGAAGAAGAAAAACAGAAGAAGAAGAACAAGAAGAAGAAGAGCTCTAATGTGTAATGGCTTTAATTTGATGCACGTGCATCTAAAAACAACTGCATCGTAATTCAAAGCAAAAGTAAACACAAAATAAAGACAAAGAAAACAACACCAAACAAACAAACAAACAAAATGGAAAGAAAGTAAATAAACAAACCGTAAATTTCGAAACAAACTCCCACAAAAAACTCCACCACCACAAAGGCACAGACGTAAAAAAAGACTCCAGGATGCCCCTCACATCACAACTTTGTCCACACTGAATAATGATGAAATTTAAAAACAATTTTTTTTCTTCTTTTGCACTCAATTCACATCACACACGAGAAATCTACCATCCACGCCTTGTAAGACTCACTCTCTCTCAGACACCCCGACCACCAAAGCCAAAGGGAGAGAAAAACAAAACTTCCGCCAGCGTGTGTTTCGCTGGCTTACAGAGCGAAGTGAGCAGACGACAGCACGACAGTTCAAAGTGTGGCTCCCCCCTCTTCTTTACTAGACGGCTTCTGAGCGCCTAAGTGAGCTTGCTTTCCTCCCCACCGTTAATCAATCTAGCGAAGGACACCCCGCGCGAGTGGACAGCCCCAATGACAAGTTCGCATAGTCTCCCTTCGCGCAAGGCTCTGTCAGGCACGGGCGCTTTAAGTAGCCTAGCATAGCCTAGCCTAGCCCAGCTCCAGCAGTGGTAGTTTCGCCTGTGGCGCTAGTCGGGGTACTGGCTGACTTGTTAAAGAGACCTGTCTCTTGTTCTCTCTCTTTTTTCCCTATCTTCTCTGTTGTGTGTGTATGTGGGTGTTGAGGAGCTAGTCTACACAGAGCTAGTCTACACTGTGTACAGTTGCAAGTCTTCTTTTTCGACTAGGCTTACCAGAAGAGGGTTTGGTTGGGTACAATTTGTCACTGAGCGGTTTGTCGTCAACAGCAGGAAGCTTGGTTTATTAAGCCGACTGCGAGTGGTGATGGATGGATGGATGGATGAAGAAGACGCAGTGTGTGATTGGTGTGTGTGTGTGTGTGTGTGTGTGTGTGTGTGTGTGTGTGTGTTCGTTTTAATGTCCATCCACTAAAAAACGTACGTGTATTTTCTTCGTCTTCGTCGTCTTCTTCTCTGTTGCTGGATTCACGTACAGCAATACATACATACATACATACGGCCGGCGCCGCAAGAGGATTTTTTTTCCATGTTGCTTTCTTTTCAAACTGGGAACCGTATCGGGTTTTAGAGGAGTAGCAAAAGTAGTAAGTAGCAAGTAAGCGCGACGACACAGCTTGCCGCACCGATGATTTTCTCCTTGTTCTCAACCTTTCTGTTTGTCAGGTTCACTGCTTCCGTATTTCGAGTTCGATTCTTCCCATGTGAAGGAGATGAGGAGAGGGCTTTTTTCCCACAGAGAAAGTTTTGCATGGGTAATGATCATACATGGTGAAGGGTGTTGGTGGTGGTGGTGGTTGTGTGGAGGGTTTGTGGCCTGGTTGAAAGGAAAGCGATATGGTTTTTGTTGTTGTTGTTTTTGTTTTTGTTTGGATGAAAATGGGAACTGGAGCATGTTATGTGATCAGAGCGTGGGAAATGAGTATGATGATTGATAGTTATGAGAGACTTTGTTTTCTTTCTCTGTTCTGTTTCTGTCTGTCTCTGTTTCTGTTTGTCTGTCTGCCTCTCCCTCTCACACATACAGCTCCTCTCTCTCTCTCTCTCTCTCTCTCTCTCTCTCCTCTACTCTCCTCTATCTCTCTCTCTATATATATATATATATATATATATATATATATATATATATATGTATAATTCAGCTGAGATAATAAACTGGGCCCCGCGTACAAACGCATACAGAACATCTTGCACGCACGTTATCAGAACACGTTCTGCCTTTGGAAAGAGTAAGCCATTATCGCCGTTAAGAACGGATGACAAAAAATACGCCCCCCCAGCCCCCCCCCCCCCCCCCCCTCCCCTCCATTCTTCTTTTATATCGAGGATAATGGAATAAGCACGTATGTGCTTTAAAAAAAAACAACAACCCATCCAGTCCCCGTGTGTATGCGCTGTGAGACCGCTAGAACACTCTGGATGAGAATGATGCGCATACACACACACACACACACACACACACACACACACACACACACACACACACACACACACACACACACACACACACAAAGTATATGGCTGTGACAGGGCGGTAATAAGATTACCTCCCATGCGATCAGAGCCCTGTCGTACTGTTTCTAAATAGGGAGGCACCAGCGAATTGTGCAAGCCCTGTTTCTTTGAGTAATCTTTTGTTGTTGGTTTTCGCATACCTTTGCCCACGCAATGCAGTGAAGAATTATATACTGCTTCTTTCGAAGGCCACGTTCTCACTTTCTGACCCGTTCCTTACCTTAACTTCTGTTATTGTGCCGAAATTAGAGGTGGAAATAGGTGAGATTGTACTTTTGTTACTGTGCAGAGATTAGATGTGAGATCTTATCTTGGTTGTTGTGCCGAGATTAGAGGTGGCCTCGGTTGTTGCGCCGAGATTAGAGGTGGAAATAGTTGAGATCTTGCCTCGGTAAGAGGTGGAAATAGTTGACCTTAGTTGGTGTGCAGAGATTAGAGGTGGAAATAGCTGAGATCTTACCTAGGTTGTTGTACAGAGATCAGAGGTGGAGATCGAAAATGAAAGATCTGCGTTCTATACACATGGCTGTTTATTGCAAATTCAGAGGATTTTGTCTCTCTTAGCTTGGGAGGAAGGGGGGGGGGTTCATTGATGATGACAATCTCAACATAACAACTTCTGTGGTTTATTACATCCAGTTCCTGTGTGTGTATGCGGTTTTGTAAAGTCTGTCATCTGTTCCCACCGGCACACAATGGCCTACTCTTACGAAAAGCGGAATAGGATTTAACGTGTGCGCAATATATCCTGCGTGCGTTCGTACACGGGGTCTAGGTTTATAGTCTCATCTGAAGGACTTTTGTGGAGAGTGGAGTTTGCACGGATGTTAACTAAAGGAAGGCAATGTCAACAAAGCCTTACAAAATATAAGGATATACTATGGGTGTGAAACACAGTGCAGATATTCAGACCTGGGAGGTATTCTAATTACTGTCCGGTCACATTCACATAGAGAAAGACAATATCAACATAACAGTGCAAAAAAAAAACCCACAACAACAACCATTATGCCTAGAGTTTTTCAAACATGAAGACAATCTTAAAATAGCAAAAAAACAACATAACATCAAGCTAGGGGCTGTTCATAGATCAAAACAATCTCCTAACAACAACCCCCCAAAAAAACAACAACAACACAACAACAACAAAAAACAACCACCCCCCCTCTCCCCCCACACACACACACAAACCCCAACAACAACCGACAATGTCAATCTAACACTGCAAAGAAAAAAATATATGCTGCAAGGATTTCATTTATAAAATGAAAAGAATCTCAACACAGCACAAAGCATAGCAACATTACGGTAGGAGCTGTTCACAGAGGAAGACAATTCTAACATCACTTTGTAACAACAACAACAACAGAACAACAAGTTAGTAAGCTACCCTACATTCTAGGTCCAGGTACTTTGCTTACCTTACTGGCTGACACAGCTGTTTTGGCCTGGGCCTAGGTATAGAAGGCTGCGTGTGGCTTTGGGGAATGTGTGAAGTGACAGGTTAATCTGAACTGACATAAGGCACGGCATAATTCTGGAAGCCTTCCTGGGATTAAGTCTGTAGACGTACTGAATTATTGAGCGAGAGTTGGGTTGTTTTTTTTCTCCCTGTTTCTTTAGTTTGCGTTTTCCAATGGGTGGTGTGTGTGTGTGTGTGTGTGTGTGTGTGTGTGTAAGCCCCACACAAACGCTTATGACAGCTCTCATTCTCTGTCTCTCTTTCTCTGTGTGTCTCTTTCTCTCCCTCCCACTTTCTTCTTCTTCTTCTTCTTCTTCTTCTTCTTCTTCTTCTTCTTCTTCTTCTTCTCTTCTTCTTCTTCTTCAACTACTACTACTGCTGCTACTACTACTACTACTACTACTACTACTACTACTACTCTCTCTCCCTCCCACTTTCTTCTTCTTCTTCTTCTTCTTCTTCTTCTTCTTCTACTACTACTGATTCTTTCCTTCTTCTACTACTTCTTCTTCTCCTCACCTGTATGACTTAGTTTCTTTTCTTTTCTTTATTTTTACAGATTTTAGTATGTTTTCTTGTACTTCTCCAACGAACACTGAGGAATGGACGTTTCCAAAATATTAACGAAAATAAATATTCACATTTCTCCCAGTGTCACTTATTAATTTGTATGTTTTTCTTGTTGCCAAGCAGCTTTCTTTTCTTTGTTTATTGTGTTTCGGAGGAAAGGTTTAACTCTTGGCATTTAGAATTGCAAAAGGCTAATACCAATAAATTCTCTCTCTCTCTCTCTCTCTCTCTCTCTCTCTCTCTCTCTCTCTCTCTCTCTCTCTCTCTTATCAATAGCACAGCACACAGATTATGCCACACACACACACACACACACCGCGCGCGCGCAATGGCATCATAAACTGTCATGAACAAACTAGACGCTACTTACAGAGAAAAAGACAGAAATACTACAAAAATAAAAACAAATAAACAAACAAAACCTCATTGGCTATTCTATTTCCTTGGGGGGGCGGGGGATGGGGAGGGGTGGGGGGGGGGGGGGGGGAGGGAGAGGAGCAGAAAGCACTTTGAATGAACATGTACGCATTTCACGATTCCCCCCCCCAAAAAAAAAAAATCAATAAGAACAACGGCAACACACACACACACACACACACACACACGCACGCGCGCGCGCGCGCGACATACACACACACACACACGCACGCACAACACACACACACACACACACACACACACACACACACACAAACACACACACACACACACACACACAACAACAAAAAACAAAAACAAAAACAAAACACCAGCAATCATGTACCGTGTTCTATGACTTGTCAAGCACTCAGGAAGCGTCATTCCTCACTTTACTCTGTGTGTGTGTGTGTGTGTTTTCTTGTTTTGGATTTTGTTTTTCAAACTTTACTCTTCTCCCAAGCCTGTTCAGATCTGATCGAAGACCTCTATTGAATACCACGAAGACTCTTAGGCTCTTCGAAGTCGGTACTGCCGTACATATAACTATGGGGGGAAGAAAGAGATCACATTCTTCAGACCCAAAATAGCCAGTCATCTGGGCTAAAAGAAGATAATATAGTATCACCAGCCTTTGATGCTATCTTTATATCTTTTGACAACAAAAATAGAAGAAACTGGTATGGATATTTATATACATATCAATATAAAATGATATAACCCCCCCCCCCCCCCACCACCACCACCACCACCACCACAACCACCACAAGAGCACCAGCAACATTGCTACCTGCAACAGTACTGCCAGCAACATTGCTACCAATAACATTATTATATTACTACTACTGGTGCAACATTACATTATTACCACCAGCAACATTACTACATTACTACCAGCAACATTACTACCTCCAACAATGACAATAATAACAACAACTACAGCAACAAACAATAATAATAATAATAATAATGATGATGATGATCATGATGATGATGATAATAATAATAAATAATAATAATAATAATAATAATAATTGGAATTCCTATAGCGCTGTATCTTGCACAAACAAATCAATATTCTTGCACTCAGCTCATTCTTACACAGTCATGCAACCAATAGCAAGTAATAGTTCTAAAAAGTCCAAATGTACACCCCCCCCCTCCCCACCACACACACACACACCACACACACACACACACACACACACACACACACACACACACACATAGAGGTTATACATTTTCGCAGGGTGATAGGATTTGGGGCTGTTGAAAAAGCAGGGACAGCTATGAAATGAAACAACCATGTAAGTGCGTGTTCTCTGTCTTTTCACGTTCTCACAACCCAGTAAACCTCACTTTCTCTCCTTTCCCAACCTGTGAAGATCGTATCGAACTATACCGAACACCTAAGAAGCACCATCCCCTCCCCCTCGTCCCGCCCCAACAACAAAAAAAAAGAAACCCTTACCATCCCCCCCCCCCCCGTCCCCCCATCACACACACACACACACACACACACAAAGTCTGCTAAGTCAGTCATGATTACAATTATTATGGAGGAGAAAAGACTTCTTAGGACCAAAATAGTCCACTGGGGCATAGAGAGGCTTATCACTACACTTTTGTGTTCCAACTCCTCCTCCCACCTCCCCCACTCCGACCCTTTCCCCTTTTTCACACGTCATCATCACCATTTCAGCCCCCCCCCCCCCCCCCCTCCCCCCCCTTACTTGTTTCGTGAAATGAATTACCTAAGCATAAAATCTCTCTTTTGTTTTGTGTGTGTGTCCGTTTTTCTCTCTAGTCTCTCCTGTCTGTCTGTCTGTCTTGTCTGTCTGCCTGCCTGCCTGTCTGTCTGTCTGTCTCTCTAAGTTAATTCTATATTTCCCTCCCAAAGGGCCTGTGGCTTTTTAAGAATAAGACATTTAAATCTGAATCTGATTCTGTTTGTCTGTCTGTCTGTCTGTCTGTCTCCTTCTCTCTCTTATGATTTTGCTTTTTGTTTTTTTCTTTCTGAACTTCTTTTGTCCGGTGTTTCATTGCTCGTTTGTGGTGTGTGTGTGTGTGTGTGTGTGCATGCATGCGTGTGTACACGGCTTGCCACTTAGCCTAAAATCTTTATCTTTGCGATTTCAAAACAATCATTTCAATCATTCTTTTATTCCTTCATTCACCCATCTCCCTTTATTCAAGCGTATGTATACACACGATCGTCATCGTGTGTGTGTGTGTGTGTGCCTGTAGGTATGTATCTGAGTGAATACGCATGTGGGTAAGAACACATGGCAAAGAGAGAAGAAAGGTCATCACACGCGCGCGCGCCAGCATGCGAATACGCGTATCCATTCACACACGCCACCCACACCGCACACTTGCAGATACACCTGCCATAATATAATCAGATCTCAAAGAAAAAGAAACACACACACACACACACACACACACACACACACCACTACCACCACCACCACCACCACCAGACCCTTTGATTTTCTAACGAGTGCGCCTTGCATACAAGTACGAAGCATTGGTAGTGGGTGGGTGGATGGGGGGTCGGGTGGGGGTGGGGGTGGGGGGTGGATGGGGGTGGGGGGTGGGGGGTGGGGGTGGGGGGTGGGGTGGGGGATGCAGTTCCAACTCGCGAAGCCTTTGCGGCGGCACAACAACACGTGCGTTTCTATGAGAATCCTTGTATTATGCTTTCGCACGTGTCGCCGCGGTAGCGCATGTGTATGCTGCACACGGCCAACAAGCCGTTACTCTTTCCCTTAGCAAACAAACACGCTGTTAGAGGCAGACGAAGCAGGAAGGAAAGAAAGAACTAGAAAGAAAGAAAGAAATAAGAGAGAGAGGGAGAGAGAGAGGAGAGAGAGAGAGAGAGGGGGGGAGGGAGGGAGGGAGATAGAGAGAGAGGGGGGGAAGGGAAGAGAGAGAAGGATAGGAGGGAGAGAGAGAGAGGGAGAGAGAGAGAGGGAGAGAGAGAGAAGAAAGAGAGAGGGAGAGAGAAAGAGAAGGGAGAGAGAGAGAGAGAGAGAGAGGAGAGAGAGAGAGAAGAGAGAGAGAGAGAGAGAGAGAGAGAGAGAGGGAAAAGAGGATTATGAGAGCGAGAGAGAGCGAGAGAGAGAAAGAGAGAGAGAGAGAAGAGAAGAGAGAGAGAGAGAGAGAGAGAGAGAGAGGGAAGAGGAGGGAGAGGGAGAGAGAGCGAGGGAGGGAGAAGGAGAGAGAGAGAGAGAGGAGAGAGAGAGAGAGAGAGAGAGAGAGAGAGAGAGAGAGAGAGAGGATCATAGCAGGGAAGCTTCTTTGGTGGAGAGGTTTTAGAGAGTCTTATGACGGCTGTCTAAATAGATACACGTCGCTCGCTCCACCGCTCTACCTACCCTAACCTCCCCCTCCCACCCCCCCCCCCCCCCCCCCCCCCCCCCCCCCCCCCCCCCCCCCCCCACCATTTCCCATCACCCTCCCCTTTTTTTTCTTATAAACTTTTTTTTTCTCTGTGTGTGTGTGTGAGCGCGCGCGCGCGGGGCGCGAGCGTGCGTGCGTGAGAGAGGAGAGAGAGAAGAAGAAGAAGAAGAAGAAGAAAAAAGAAATACACGCACACATGCATGCATGCATGCATACACACAAACACAAACACGCCTATGCATGCACTAGCTCGCGCAGACATACGCAGCACAAACACACACCACACACACACACCACACACACACACACACACACCACACACACACACACACACACACACACGAAAAGCACAAAAGCAGGCACACGCACGCACCATAGAACACGCGCATTCACATTCCACACACACACACACGCACACACACACACACACACACACACACACACACACACACAACACACACACAATCATAACCCTGACCCCCTTCCTCCCCCCTTCCCCCACCCCCTGTACACATGCACACATACACAATCATAAGGCTGCCCCCCTGCCCCCTGCCCCCCCTCCCCCCCCCCCCCCCCCCCCCCCCCCCCCCCCCCCCCCCCCCCCCCCCCCCCCACACACAACTATTACACAGGCTAAAGTCCTTCCTGTCAAAAAACACGTCAGCAGTAGCCAGTGGACTTACACAGGCTACAATACCCCCCCCCCCCCTCCATCTCACTCCCACCCCCACCCCCAACCATTATGAGGTTTAAGACACACTGACTAACCGATAATCCCTGGGGATTTAGGCAGCCAGAGAGAGAGAGAGAGAGAGAGAGAGAGAGAGGAGAGGGGCGGAGGGGAGTGCGGAGACGAGAGAGAGAGCGGAGGGAGGGGTGTGCGAGTGAGAGGGCTGAGAGAGAGAAGGGAGAACAGAGAGAGAGAGGGGGAGAGAGATGAAGAGCAGAAAGGACAGAGAGAGGAGAGAGAGAGAGGGGGGGGGGCTTGAGAGAGAGAGAGCAGGAGATAGAGACAGAGAGAGAGATGGGAAGGCTAAAAGGAACAGAGAGAGAAGAGGAGATAGAAGATGAGAGAGAGAGAGCAAAAAAGCAAATAGAGAGAGGATGGGGCTTGGAGAGAGGAACAGGAGAGAGAGGAACAGAAAGAGAGGAACAGAGAGAGAGAGGGGAACAGAGAGAGGAAAAACAGGGAGAGAGAGGAACAGCGAGAGAGAGAGAGGAACAGAGAGAGAGATAGAGAGAGAGAGAAATATATATGAGAGGGAGGAACAGGGAGAGAGAGGAACAGAGAGAGTGAGAAGAACAGAGAGAGATAGAGGAACAGAGAGAGAGGAACAGAAAGAGATAGGAAACAGAGAGAGAGAGAGGAACAGAGAGAGAGGGAACAGAGAGAGAGAGGAACAGAGAGAGAGGGGAACAGAAAGAGAGGAACAGAGAGAGAGAGGAACAGAAAGAGAGAGGAACAGAAAGAGAGAGGAACAGAGAGAGAGATGAACAGAGAGAGAGAGGAACAGAAAGAGAGAGAGGAATACAGAGAGAGAGGAACAGAAAGAGAGAGAGGAACAGAGAGAGAGGAACAGAAAGAGAGAGGAACACAGAGAGAGAGGTGTTCAGAGAGAGAGGAACACAGAGAGAGAGAGGAACAGAAAGAGAAAGGAACAGAGAGAGAGAGAGGAACAGAAAGAGAGAGGAACACAGAGAGAGAGAGAGGAACAGAGAGAGAGGAACAGAGAGAGAGGAACAGAGAGAGAGAGGAACAGAAAGAGAGGAACAGAAAGAGGGAACAGAGAGAGAGAGGAACAGAAAGAGAGAGGAACACAGAGAGAGAGAGATCAGAGAGAGAGAGGAACGGGAAAGAGAGAGAGGAACAGATAGAGATGAAACAGAAAGAGAGAGGAACAGAGAGAGAGGAACGAGAGAGAGAGAGAGAGGAAAGAAAGAGAGAGAGGAATTACAGAGGAGAGAGAGGAACAGAAAGAGAGAGAGGAAAAAGATAGAGATGAACAGAAAGAGAGAGGAACAGAGAGAGAGGAACAGAGAGAGAGAGAGAGAGAGGAACAGAGGAGAGTGAGAAGAACAGAGAGAGATAGAGGAACAGAGAGAGAGGAACAGAAAGAGAGGGAACACAGAGAGGAGAGAGGAACAAAAAGAGAGAGGAACAGAAAGGGGAGGAACAGAGAGAGAGAGAGAAACAGAAAGAGAGAGGACAGCGGGGAGAGAGGAACAGAGAGGAGAGGAACAGAGAGAGAGAGGAACAGAGAGAGAGAGGAACAGGAGAGAGAGGGGAACAGAGAAGAGGAACAGATAGAAGGAACAGAAAGAGAGAGGAACAGAGAGAGAGAGGAACAGAGGAGAGGAGGAACAAAGAGAGAGAGGAACAGAGAGAGAGGGAAACAGAAAGAGAGAGGAACAGAGTGAAGAGGAACAGAGGAGAGAGAGGAACAGAGAGAGAGAGGAACAGAGAGAGAGAGGAACAGAAAGAGAGAGGAACAGAGAGAGAGAGGAACAGAGAGAGAGGAACAGAGAGAGAGAGGAACAGAGAGAGATGAACACACAGAGAGAGAGGAACACAGAGGAGAGGGAACAGAGAGAGAGGAACAGAGGGAGAGAGAGAAACAGGGAGAGAGAGAGGAACAGAGAGGAGAGAGAGGAATGTAGAGAGGGAGGAACAGGAAGAGAGAGGAACAGAGAGAGAGAGAAGAACAGAGAGAGATAGAGGAACAGAGAGAGAGAGAGGGAAGAAACAGAGAGAGAGGAACAGAGAGAGAGAGATAGGAACAGAGAGAGAGAGGAAGACACAGAGGGGAGAGGAATAATCATAGAGAGGGAGGAGCAGAGAGAGAGAAACAGGGAGAGAGGAACACAGAGAAAAGGGACAGAGAGAGAGAGGAACAGAAGAGTGAGGAACGGAGAGGAACACAGAGAGAGAGAGGAGCAGAGAGAGAGAGAGAGGAACAGAGAGAGAGAAACAGGGAGAGAGAGGAACAGCGAGAGAGAGGAACAGAGAGAGAGAGGAACAGAGAGAGAGAGAGGGGAGAGAGAGAGAGAGAGAGAGAGAGAGGAGAGAGAGAGAGAGAGAGAACGAGAGAGCAACAGAGAGAGAGGGAGAGGAACATAGAGAGAGGGAGGAACAGAGAGAGAGAGAGGAGCAGAGAGAGAGGAGAACACAGAGAGTGGAGGGGCCTTGAAAGAGAGGGTGGAGGTGGGGGCATGAGAAAGAGAGACAGCAAAAGGATACAGAGAGAGAGAGAGAGGGAGGAGAGGAGAGAGAGAGAGAGAGAGGAGAGAGAGGAACAGAGACAGAGACAGAGACAGAGCATGCAAAAGAAACACAGGAGAGAGGAGAGAGAGAGAGAGAGAGAGAGAGAGAGAGAGAGAGAGAGAGAGGAGAGAGAGAGAGAGAGAGAGAGAGAGAGAGAGAGAGAAGGAGGCTTGTGGACGTTGTTCAGCTTTTTCTGCTAGTCTCATGACGAACGAATATGAGAATTATGTGCCGGCGGCGTGACTGTATTAAAGAGGAGTGCCTGAAGCTTGGGTGGATCTGGGTGTACGTACATTCAGCTAAAAAGCCATCCTTAAAGTAGGAGGGAGGGGGGGGGGGGGGAGGAGGGGGAGAGGGGGGGGGGGGGGGGCGGGACGGGACGCGCTAAAAGTCCATTATCAAAAGTACCCACGTTTGTGTTCTTGGTGTTTTGAGTAGACTTCTTTGAAAGAAAAAAAAGGAAAAGCTTCCTTATCTATAATAAAGGTGTTTTTTTTTTAAATCTCTGGTATTTTGAGTAGACTTCTAAGGTAAAAAAACAAACACCCAGCTTCATTATCTATCATAAAGGAGATTTTAAAATGTGTGGGTGTGGGTGAAGTTGAGGTTTAAAGAATAACGGAGTTTACAGTGGTATTTTGTTTGTTTTGCTTTTTTTTATTTATTTTTTTTTTTCTGGATCAGTCGTTTGAATTTTGGTGCCTTGCGAAAGGATTGCGGTTTTTTGTTAAAGATAATCGCGGTCAGTTTAGGCGACATCAGGATTTTCTTTTTCTGTGGGTTTTTTTGGTATTTCTTTTTTTTCGTTTTAGTTTCTATTTATTGGGTTTGTTGTGTTGTTGTTTATATCCTTATGGATTAAATAGTTGTCAACTGCACACAATGGAGACGCCATCGTCGTCATAAACATCATCATCCACCACCACCACCATCATCATCATCATCATAATCATTCATCATCATCATCATTCATCATCTATCATCATCATCATCATCATCATCATCATCATCATCATCAACAACAACAACAACAACAACAACAACAACAACAACAACAACAGCAACACCACTATCAAACGACCTCTGTATATTTTCGAGGCTTCGCAAGGCAAATTGCTTATGACATGGATAAAAGCATTTTGCAAAGAGGATTAATTTTTGAACTGATGTAGTGTAGGGTGCATGGACAGTCTTCCGAATGATTATGCATCTCTTTTTGAAAGAAAAGAACCCCCCCCCAAAAAAAAACTTACAACAGAAAAGAAAAGGCCGGAGACATGATTCATACACTGCTCAAAACACAGATACTGTTAGGGAGGGATAAAATAATAGCCTAGTGGTTAGAGCGTTGCACTCACGATTTGACGGCCCGGGATTAAGCTATACTGAGACACCCTTTTCCCCTGGAGTTAATATTATTTATAGATTTTATTCTTTTATATTGAGGGTAATGGAATAAGCGCTTATGTGCTTTTTATTACATCCAGTCCCCGTGTGTATGCAGTTTTGTCAATTTTGTCATCCGTTCCCACCGGCACACAATGGCCTACTCTTCCGAAAAACGGAACGGGTTTTAGCATCTGCGCAAGATGTTCTGCGTGCGTTCGCACACAGGACCTCGGTTTATAGTCTCATCCGAAGGATTTTTAGGGGGAGTGGAGTCAGCACTTATGTTAACTCGAGAGGAAAAATCCTCTTGAACGAGATTCAAACCTGGGTTAATATCACAATAATCGATATTAGACCTGCGTGTGTGTGTGTGTGTGTGTGTGTGTGTGTGTGTGTGTGTGTGTGTGTGTGTGTGTGTGTGTGTGTGTGTGTGTGTACGCTTGCTTGCTTGCTTGCCTGTATGTCTACATGCGTGTGCTTGTGTGCGCATCCATGTGTATGTGCACACGTTTGTTTGTAGACATACGACCATTATTATTATTATTATGTAAGTAAGCGTACGAGTCTGCGCGTGCGTGTGCGTGTGCGCTCGCGCTTGTAAACTCCATCTTGAGCAAGACTTCTGGCACAAAGTGTAAGACAAATTGCAAGGTCTTCAATGGCTCTTCCCATTACAAACGCGTTTCCCTACCACTCAGCTTACCAGATAGTTTGTTCCGCTAAAAAAAAAAAAATCAACATGCCAGGAAACCGCTACCCAAGCGAAACGATCAAATTCAAACCTGAAGGCAAATGAAATTAAGCTCAGCGCAGATCAATCCTTCTCGCATCGTTTACTTGACGCAGCGGAGGTACTCGACATGGAATGTACTGGAGCGAAAGATGCGAGCACAGCGCAAGGAGCTGCGGATGCAAGATTGCGTGTAGCAGCTTTCCTCCTCCTCCTTCCTCCTCCTCTTCCTCCTCCTCATCTCCTCTCAGAAGTCTTTGGGGTGTAGGCACTGGGTTTCTTTTTTTTTTTTTTTTTTTAGGCCGTGTGTGTCTTTTGAGCAAGTTGAACCTGGCAGAGCCCACCACACTCTATCTAGTACAGGATGCATGCTGGGTATGATTATGTTTCTGTGACTCACCCAACGCTCATACTGGTTTGGTTTCTTTTTTCGTTCTTCTGTTGGAACACCGAAGTCCACCAATGATGAGATTTCGGGTATACATACGACCCTTTTTTGGCAACCATTAAGGAAATTGCATTCCGACTTTCGGGATGTTGTCTAAACACGACGCTAGTGTTCATGGATTTAAAAAGCTATCTGTTCCTACTGGAACGCAATGACCTACTACTCCTCTGAACTGCGTCCTCACACGGGACCTCGGCTTATAACTTCATCCGAAGGACTTTTGACACCGATGTTATCTCTAGGGGAAAAATTCCCTTTGATGGAATCCTCGATGGGGGGCTTGACCTCGGGCAGTCCGAGTAGGAGCGCAAAGCTTCTAACCACTCGCCTATTCCGCTCTCCCATCTCCCCTTGCCCTTAACGCTGGTACTGTATTACAGGATCTTTAACGTGCATGTTTGGACTCTAAATGATTGGTTTGTTTTGAGTTATGCGTGTACTGGTGTACTTCATCTGTCTTGATGCATGGAAGACATGGACATTGACAGTGGATGTGGGGTAAAGAATGCATGCCTTTAAAATAAGCGGTTACACGTTACCGCAATACAGAAAACATAAGAAACACTGACCACAGTACCAACCAGTAAATGCACCCAACCGTCAGACACTAGAAATGATATCACTCCATACGAAGCTCTGGATCTGGTGTATCCGTAGTCAAGAGGAAGTGACAAGGGTGGGTTCGATCACTGTTTGTGCCGTCAGCGCCTGGGCTTTATCACAGTTCTTGATTAAACCATTGACGTTGGGGGAAACAGCAAAGTGAGAGGCTGTATGACCAGTGGCTTTCCCACTCATGGAATTCCACTTTACAGCTTAGTCTTTAGTGATCGACTAGGACTCTCTGACTAGGAGGCTTGACTCGCACAGTCCTTATGTGCTGCAGCCCTGGGGGCTGGTTGGCCTTTGGAGAACATCTCCAACGCTGACTGTCCTGATGCCCACTTGGCCGAGAGAGTGGGGATGTACTGTGGGCAAGGCATCTCCACTATAATCAAATTTCTGCCCAGTTTCCAAAACAGCAGCTGCCTCCTCTGCTGTTTTGGAGGTCATCGTCGGACACGACCGACAAACCTATACCAACACTTTTCCCCCATCCTCTAGACCCCCATGAGTGGTGGTCTAGGTGCTAGTCTTTTGGATGAGACCATAAACTGAGGTTTCTTGTGCAAAACGTATCCAGCGCAAGTAAAAGAACCCATGACAACAAGAGAAATGTTCCTGGCTGAATTCTGCAGATGTAACCATTCTGATAGGGAAGCACCCACATGAGTATGCAGACAGGGACAAAGTGATGGGTGGCGCTGCTTTTGTGGGCCGGTGGCTAGCTCTCCTGGGAGAGAGCATACGGAATTTTACACAGAGAAGTGTACCGTGACTTACAATATGAATATAAATCTTCTGACTGCAGTATAGAAAACTGCGCTAGAATTCCTCGTTACATGAACCATTGGTCTCTATAAAACTGTCCGCGGGGAACTGTTGAGAGAGAGAGAGAGAGAGAGGAGAGAGAGAGAGAGAGAGATAGAGATAGAGAGAGAGAGAGAGAGAGAGAGAGAGAGAGAGAGAGAGAGAGAGAAAGATGAGAGAGAGAGAGAGAGAGAGGAGAGAGAGAGAGAAGAGAGGAGAGAAGAGAGAGAGGAGGAGAGAAAGAGAGAGAGAGGGAGAGAAAAGAGAAGAGGAGGGAGAGAGAGAGAGAGGAGAGAGAGAGAGAGAGAGAGGAAGAGAGAGTGAGAGAGAGAGAGAGAGAGAGAGAGAAAGTGGAGAGAGGAGAGAGAGAGAGAGAGAGAGAGAGAGACAGAGAGAGGGAGAGAGAGAAAGTGCATTTCAGAATGGACAGGGAAACCATCAATTTGCAGAGATTCAAGTCTCTGCGTGGATTTAGATCAGACCCAAAGCTTAAATAGTGATTGATGTTTCCAAAGT
>CM054141.1:41250040-41262540 GCA_028751875.1 Rapana venosa | reverse complement strand
TCTCTCTCTCTCTCTCTCTCTCTCTCTTCTCTCTCTCTCTCTCTCTCTCTCTCTCTCTCTCTCTCTCTCTTTTTTCTCTCTGCTCTCTCTTCTCTCTCTCTCTCCCCCTGTGCGTTCGTACATACGTGTTGTGCTTACGCGCGCACGGGTGTGTCTGTGTGCGTGCGTGCGTGCCTGGGTGTGTGTATGTCTGTGTGTGTGTGTGTTCTCTCAGCCTGTATGTCTGCCTGTCTGTGTGTCTGTCAGTCTCTCTGTCTCACCTAGAGCTGTTCCTGATATGCTATTTAGTGTCAACGTTAGCTTCTCAGACCATGCCTATTTTTATTCTCGGCTGGAATTCTCTCTCTCTCTCTCTCTCTCTCTCTCTTTTCTCTCTCTCTCTCTCTCTCTCTCCTCCCCTCTCTACCCTCTCTCTCTCTCTCTCTCTCTCTCTCTCTCTCTCTCTCTCTCTCTCTATATATATATATATATATATATATATGTATGTGTGTGTGTCCTTCCCTGTCACACCACCTCCCCACCTTCTCTTCCTCTCTTTCTGAGCCATCCTTTCACTCCCACTATCCTTGCTCTCTCCTATCTCCTTCTCTCTTTTTTCATGTCTTTCTCAGCCTCCCTTTTCTATCTGTCTCCTCACACCCCCCCCCCCCCCCCAACCTCTCTCTATCTCTGTCTCTCTCCTTACAACTTGTCACTTAGTCTCTCTCTGGCACTGTTTCTGTATGTCTGTATGTCTATCTGTGTCTGTCTCTGTTTCTCTCTATCTCTCTATTTTTATAAATCAATCTCTCTCTCTCTCTCTCTCTCTCTCTCTCTCTCTCTCTCTCTCTCTCTCTCTCTCTCTCTCTCTCTCTCTCTCTCTGGAACTGTACTCTACAAATATCGCTATTTAGTAACAACGCTGGTTCCTTAGACCCTATCACTTCGTAATGGTAGAGTTTTCTCTGTCTGTATCCGTATCCCTCTGTCTGCCTGTCTCTCTGTCTCTGTCTCTCTCTGTCCGCATGTCTCTCTGTCTCTGTACCCCTGTCTGTCTGTCTCTCTTTCATTCTCTGTCTCTTTCTGTCTCTGTCTGTATGTCTCTGTCTCTGTCTGTACCCCTGTCTGTCTGTCTCTCTGTCTCTCTCTGTCTCTGTCTTTATGTCTCTCTGTCTCTGTCTATACCCCTGTCTGTCCGTCTGTCTCTCTACCTCTGTCTCTGTCTTTCTCTGTCTTTATGTCTGTCTGTCTCTCTGTATGTGCCCCTGTCTGTTTCTCTGCTCTGTCTGTATTTCTGTCTGATTGTCTGACTCTGTCTCTATCTCTTGCCTGTCTGCCTGCCTGTCTGTCTGTCTGTCTGTCTGTCTGTCTGTCTGTCTGTCTCTCTCTCTCTCTCTCTCTCTCCTCTCTCTCTCTCTCTCTCTCTCTCTCTCTCTCTCTCTCCTCTCTCTCTCTCTCTCTCTCTCTCTCTCTCTCTCTCTCTCGGTACTCCACAAATACTGCTGTTTAGTGTCAACGTTGGTTTCTTAGACCATGTCACTTCATGATGGGTAGAGTTTTCTCTGTCTGTATCCGTATCCCTCTGTCTGTCTGTCTGTCTGTCTGTCTCTTGTCTGTCTGCCTGTCTGTCTGTCTTTCTTTCTGTACTCCACAAATACTGCTGTTTTAGTGTCAACGTTGGTTTCTTAGACCATGTCACTTCGTAATGGGTAGAGTTTTCTCTGTCTGTATCCGTATCCCTATGTCTGCCTGTCTCTCTGTCTCTGTCTCTCTCTGTCCGCATGTCTCTCTGTCTCTGTACCCCTGTCTGTCTGTCTGTCTCTCTATTTATCTGTCTGTTTGTCTCTATGTTTCTCTGTCTCTGTCTCTCTCTGTCTCTGTCTGTATGTCTCTGTCTCTGTCTATCTCTGTCTCTCTCTGTCTGTGTCTGTCTTTATGTCTCTCTGTCTCTGTGCCACTGTCAGTCTATCTATTTCTTTGTCTCTGTCTTTCTCTGTCTTTATGTCTGTCTGTCTATCTGTCTGTGCCCCTGTCTGTCTCTCTGTCTCTGTCTGTATGCCTGTCTGTCTGTCTATCTATGTCTCTGTCTGTCTCTGTCATTATGTCTCTCTGTCTCTGTCTCTGTGCCCCTGTCGGTCTCTCTGTCTCTGTCTTTCTGTTTGTCTGTCTATGTCTCTATCTCTTGTCTGTCTGTCTGTCTGTCTATGTCTGTCTGTCTGTCTGTCTGTCTCTCTCTCTCTCTCTCTGTCTCTCTCTCTCTCCGTGTCTCTCTCTCTCGGTACTCCACAAATACTGCTGTTTAGTGTCAACGCTGGTTTCTTACACCATGTCACTTCGTAATGGGTAGAGTTTTCTCTGTCTGTCTGTCTCTGTGCCCCTGTCTGTCTGCCTGTCTGTATGTCTGTTTGTATGTCCATGGCTCTCTGTCTTTCTCTGTCTCTCTGTCTGTATGTCAGTCTGTCTCTGTCTGTCTGTCTCTGTCTCTGTCTTTATGTTTCTCTGTCTCTGTCTGTTTTTCTGTCTGTCTCTGTCTCTGTCTGTCTCTGTCTTTGTGTCTCTCTGTCTCTGTGCCCCTGTCTGTCTGTCTGTCTTTCTGTCTCTCTGTCTCTGTATCTGGTTCTCTCAGTCTGTCTGTCTTTGTCTTTGTGTCTCTCTGTCTCTCTCTGTGCCCCTGTCTCTCTGTCTTTCTGTCTCTGGTATCTGGTTCTGTCAGTCTGTCTGTCTCTCTGTCTCTGCGTCTGTCTCTGTCTTTTCTTTTTATGTGTCTCTGTCTCTTGTGCCCCTTGTCTGTCTGTCTCTGTGTATCTGTCTCTGTCTGTCTGTCTGTCTATCTGTCTGTCTGTCTGTCTGTCTGTCTGTCTGTCTTCTCTCTCTCTCTCTCTCTCTCTCTCTCTCTCTCTCTCTCTCTCTCTTCTCTTCTTCTTCTACTCCGCACATACTACTGTTTAGTGTCAATGTTGGATTTTCAGACTATGCCACTTTTCGTAATCGATGGAACTCGGGGTTTTTTTCTGTGTGTTTCTTGGGGTATCACCCCCCCCCCCCCCCACCGCTCCTGTGTGACTGTCTGTGTGTCTATATGTCTGTCTCTCTTGTGTCTGTCTGTCTGTCTGTCTGTCTGTCTGTCTGTCTCTGTCTGTCTGTCCGTATCTGTCTCTGTCTCTGTTTGCCTGTCTCTGTCTGTCTGTACGTATGTCTCTCTCTCTGTGCTATCCTCACCCTCTCTCTTTCTTTCTTTTTCTCTGCCCCTTCTCTTTATCACTTTTATACAGTGACATGTCAGCGTAGATCAAAGGCAATAAATGAATTCATTTACAAGGGGAAAGAAAAAAAAATAGACGGACGAAAAATCTTGAGCAAAAATGAAAAAAAGAAAACATTTCAACCACAAGGAAAAATGCCAATGATGGAAATTAAAATTTTTACCTAGCTGTATCATGTGGAAGGAAGGTAGCAGGATGGTTAAGACGTTCTCCTGCCAACAAGTCAACCGTGAGGTTCTGGGTTCGATTCCCCAGCCTCGCCCTTTCTTCCCAGTTTGACAAAAAAAATCGAAACTGAATTTCAAAGTCCTTCGGATGAGACTATAAACCGAGGCCCCGTGTTCGAACGCATGCAGAACATCTTGCGCACACGTTAAATCCTGTTCCGCTTTTCGGAAGAGTAGGCCATTGTGTGCCGGTTGGAAACAGATGACAACATTTACAAAACCGCATACACACGGGGACTTGATGTAAAAGAGCACGGAAGTGCTTATTCCATTAGTCTCGATACAAAAGAATAAAAAAAAAATAAATAAATGTATGACTTATGTTGTTGCCTGATTTATTTGTTCAACAGAAGTGTGTCACGCTACTGTGAATAATAATAATAATAATAATAATAATAATAATAATAATGATAGTAATAATAATAATAATACATGGAATTTATCAGGCGTTATATCTTGCAAAAAAACAAATCAAAGCGCTCTCATTCATCCTAGTCTTTCACATGCAGCCAGTTACAATTAAAAGTTTTTTACAAATTCAAATGTAAACACACACACGCGCGCACAATTAACAGTTTTTTACAAATACAAATGTAAACACACACGCGCGCCTCCCCCCCCCCCCCCCCCCCCCCCCCCCCCCCCCCCCCCCCCACACACACAAAGGTTGTACACTCGGCAAGCTGATTGGGGGGGGGGGGGGGGGGAGTTGGATATTGAGGGCAGGGACAGAAATGCGCTGAAACAAGAGGGGAGAATCTTAGGTTTGAAATAAATGCGTCTTTAGGCTGGATTTAAAAGCATCATAAGTGAATGTGAGCAGAAGGGAAGCGCGGGTCATCCGTCTAAGACTCCACCCCCACACTGGGGCACAAGATGCTAGCTAAATGACCGCATGTCCACCAAGCTGAACATCCTTCCTTCTCCCCCTGTGTGCCTGCATGGGGTAGGTAAGGAGTCCCATAACCTATAAGGTCGTAGGGGAGCGAGGCGTCTGAGACCTCGCTTCTCTAGGGCCAGCATATTGAGGGCGGCGCCCATCTACTCTCTCTCTCTCTCTCACTGCTTTACCTTCCCTGAACCTAAAGAGGGCAGGTACCCATTTACAGCTGGGTGAACTGGGGGAACTGTACTGAAGCCAAAGCGCGCAAACGGTCACCCATCCAACTGATAACCACGCTCGACGCTGCTTAACTTGGCTGGGGGAAAGCGAGTGCTCCGACCACTGAGCTATCCTGTCCCCTGTGCATGGGGTACAGAAAACAAAAAAAAACAACCTATGTGGATCGGTGGTCTAAAGAGGTAACGCGCCTGTCTAGAAAGCAAAAAAGTCCGGGTCGGAAGTGTGTGGTGGTTCAAATCCCGTTTGGGCCCGAAACTTCCCGCCCCCCTTCCCCATCCATTAGACCATGAGTGGTGGTCTGGGCGCTAATCTTTCGGATGAGACCGAGGAACCGAGGTTCCGTGTGTTACGCAAAAATTATTCAGCGCTCGTAAAAGAACCCACGGCAATAAGGGAGTTGTCCTTGGCAAAATTCTTAGAAAAATAAAGCCACTCTGATAGGGAAACAAATACAGTTGCAGACCAAAAAAAAAAAAAAAAAGAGGTAGCGCTGCTCTTGTGGCGACGCGCTCTCTCCCAGGGTAGAGCAGCCCGAATTTCACACAGAGAAATCTCGTGACTTTAAGTGGTATAAATGAAATAAATGAAATTTTTAAAAATCCTACAAAGATGCGCGCTACACAGATGACCTGAGGAAGATTGTGTGTGGACGACGGGTGTAACCCTGCAAACCAAGCTGTACGTACGGCCCACGAGAGGAGCTGGGTGAAAAGGATTTGCCATTATTTTCCCTAGAAATCTGAGAGTTTAAAGAAAAGAAAGAGGAGAGTGAGAGAGGAGAAGATGAGAGATGAGATGAAGTAGAGGAGAGAGAGATGATGGAGACATACATACATGCATACATACATGCATACATACATATTATACATACATACATTCATCAACATACACATACATACATACATCATACATACTGCATACATACGTAAATTACATATCATACATACGTAATACTATACTTACTACATACTATTACAGCAGACAGCAGACAGAGACAGCCCGACAGACAGACAGACAGGCAGACAAACTGACATGTCAAGAGAGGGACAAAGGACAAGGAGATACATAGACCAGGCGGACAAGATGATCAGATTAGAGAGACAGAGAGACAGCAGACAGCTAGAACATAATTATAGACAAGCAGACAAAGACAGAGGACGAGAGAGAGGGAGAGTAGAGAGAGGGAGAGAGAGAGACAGAGCGGGGGGGGGGGAGAGTGTTAGGGAGAGAAAGAGAGAGAGAGAGAGGAGTGAGAGAGAGAGAGATGAGAGAGGAGAGAGAGAGAGATGAGAGAGAGACGAGATGAGAGAGAGAGAGAGAGAGAGCGAGAGATGAGAAGGGGGTGGGGAGAGAGAGAGACAGAGAACGAGAGACAGATCTATTTTATTTTTTAATTTTTTATTCCTTTATATCGAGGATAGTGGAATAAGCACTTGTGTATACGAGAAGTGAGAGAGAGAGAGAGAGAGAGTGAGAAGAGAGAGGAGAGAGAGAGTGAGAGATGAGAGAGAGAGAGGGAGGGAAGAGAGAGAGAGAGAGAGAGAGAGTGAGAGAGAGAAGAGAGAGAGACGAGACAGCAGAGGAGAGAGAGAGAGAGAGAGAGAGAAGAAGAGTGGAGAGAGAAGCAGAGAGGAGAGAGAGCGAGAGAGCGAGAGAGACAGAGAGAGAGACAGACAGACAGGACAGACAGATTGTAGCCAGGTTATGCAGTAACTTGGTGGCCTAGAGACAACACACTGGCTTAGAAAAGGACAGTGTGGGTTTGATCCCCGTTTGTGTTCGAACTCTCCCTCCCCCTCCCCTCAGCCCCCCCCCCCCCCCCCCCCCCCCTCACCCCCCCCTCTTCCACTCTAATCCACTAGACCTTGAGTGGCAGTCTGGGTGCTAGTCGTTTTGAATGAGACGATAATCCAAGCTTTCGCGTGTCACACAAGCGTTCAGTATATTATCTACAAAGCACTCATGGCAACAAGACAATTATTGTTCCTGACGAAATCATGTAGAAAAGAACTACAACCACACACATGTTCTTTTTCATGGCGTGTGGATCTTTACCTGTCTGTCTACTTGTCTGTCTTTCTTCGCGTGCGCGTGCGTACGTGTGTGCGTGTGTGTGTGCATGCGTACTTGCGCGCGCGCGCGTGAAGATCCATGGAAATCTGTCTTAACTAGAATTTTTACATTAGTCAGTGAATAAAAACATAGAAGTTCTGTCTAGGCCCATATTTGAACACACGCGCAAGCATGCACACACGCGCGCAGCCATTATCCTCGATATAATGAAGAATAAAAAAAATGAAGAATATATAAAATAAACAAACACACACATACACACACAGAGCCTCAGGAAGGAAGTCCCCCAAAAGTCCTTCAGATGACACTATAAACCGGGGTGCCGTATGCGAGCGTACGCAGAACATTTTGCACACACGTTAAAACCTGTTCCGCTTTTTGGAAAGGTAGGCAATGTGGAAAGGGATGAGAAATTAAAAAAAAACAACCCTGGAAACATATGGGGACTGGAAGTTTTGAAAATAAAAAAAGCACACGAGTGCTTATTTCATTATCCTCGAAGGATAAGAATTTTTTAAAAAAGGAGAATAAAATAAATACAAACGCACACATACACAAACACACACACAACACACACATACACACATACACATAAGCATACACACACACACACACATACACAACCACCGATACACAGGGAAAAAAACCCCAACAACAACAACAACCAAGAATTGAACACCGCTAACAGCGAAACAGAATCATAATGACAAACTTTTCCCTCATTAGCAACAGAGTCGCCTTTGTGATCATAAAGAAGCAATACGAGAATGCAAAAAAAGAAAAACAAAACAAAACACACACACACACAAGCAACCCCCCCAAAAAAAACCAACAACAACAACAACAAAAAACAACAAAAAACAAAAAATCCAAAAGAATATCACCAAACAAAAAAAACAACAACCCCAAAAGCCTAAAGTCCCGAAGACAAAAGCCTCTGGAGAAGAAAGAAAGAAAGAAAAAGCCTGCCTCTCCTTGCTTTCTTCATGTAAAGCAGCATTCCTCATTTCTCCTTCCTCTATTCCTTAGGCCTACTTGGCCAACACGGCGCGCGCACGCACGCACGCGCACACACACACACAGACACACACAAACTCACACAAACCCACACACGCACACACACACATTCTGTCTGTCTGTCTGTCTCTCTCTCTCTCTCTCTCACACACAACACACACACACACATTCACACACAACACAAACCCCTTCCCACCCTCTCACACACCACCACCACACACATACACAAACGCACACACACACACAAACACACTCTCTGTCTGTCTGTCTGTCTGTCTATCTGTCTGTCTGTCTGTCTGTCTCTCTCTCTCTCTCTCTCTCTCTCTCTCTCTCTCTCTCTCTCTCTCTTTCTCTTTCTCTCTCTCACACACAACTCACACACACTCATACCCTCCCCCCTCCCCCCCCCTGCCACCCACACACAACTCTCACACACAACACACACATTCACACACAAACAAAACCCCACCACCCCCATCATCACCACACCACACACACACATACACTACCACACACACCACAAACCTACCCTACCCTACCCACACTCCCACCACACACACACATACATACATACACACACACACACATACACACCACACACACACACCACAAACCCCTACCTCTACCCACACTCCACTACACACACTCGCACGCACACACACACACACACACACACACACACACACCACCAACCCTACCCCTACCCACACTCCCACTACACACATTCGCACGACACACACACACACCACACACACACACACACACACCACACACACACACACACACACACACACACACACACAGAACACAACCCCCTACTCCCACCCCACCATGCATACACACTCCCCCTCCCCATCCCCCCCCACACACACACACACTCACCCCCCCTCCTACACACACACACACACACACACACACACACACACACACACACAACTCTGGGAGTCAGGCAGAATCATCAAACGAAGTCCTTTGCAGCCTTCCAGGCTATCACACGCTCCACTGCTCACACCACTTGCTTTTCCATCATAAAAGATGACGACATAAAGACACCGACGACAAGTCCTCATCCGTGTGTGCCGTCGTAAAAAAACGACCCCCCACCTTAAAAGCGTACCCGGGGGGCAAAAATGAGTCATAGAACTTGCGGAGCTCTGGTTGCATAATCATGTGTTATTTTATGTTGGGGGGTTATTTATTTTGTTTTATGTCATGTCTGTGACATGAGTGTCGGGTGTCGTTGGTTTTAGGTTGGAGAGCTAGAGATTTTTATTTATTTATTTATTTATTCTTTTATATCGAGGATCATGGAATAAGCACTCATGTGCTTGTTTACATCTAGTCCCCGTGTGCATGCGGTTTTGTAAATTTTGTCATCTGTTCCCACCGGCACACAATGGCCTACTCTTTCGAAAAGCGGAACAGGATTTAACGCGTGCGCAAGATGTTCTGCATGCGTTCGCACACGAGGCTTGGTTTATAGTCTCATCCGAAGGACAGAGAGAGAGAGAGAGAGAGAGAGAGAGAGAGAGGAGAGGAGATGAGAGAGAGAGATGAGAGAGAGAGAGAGAGAGAGATGAGAGAGAGAGAGGAGAGAGAGAGAGTGGGGGAGAGAGAGAGAGAGAGAGAGAGAGAGGGGGGGGGGGGAGAGGGAGAGGAGAGAGAGACAGCGAGAGATTATTTTATTTCAAGGATAATGGAATAAACACTCATGCGCTGTTTTACATCCAGTCCTGTGTGCGTGCGGTTTTGTAAATGTTTGTCATCCGTTCCCATCGGTACAGAGAGAGAGAGAGAGAGAGGAGAGAGAGGAGAGAGAGAGAGAGGAGAGAGAGAGATGAGAGAGAGTAGAGAGAGAGAGAGACAGAGGGAGAAAGAGAGAGTTTGTATATGTGTGTGTTTGTGTGTGTTTTTGACCTTTGTTTGATGAAGATAAAACCCAACAAGGAGAAGAACACACAAACAGCACTAGACGCTTTCTGTGAATGGCATTTTTTGCTAACGAACTTGCTTTTCACGGAAAAATAGGCTATTTTTTATTGTAAGTATGATGCAATATTCCCTTCAGTGTATGCTTATGATCTAGCGAAAAAACATCGCCTGTTTTTATTTCATCATACTTATCTGCAAGAAGGAAACACAGGGTTCACAGCTATCGTTGCGTTACAAAAGGAAGCGGCTGGAAACGTCTACATTTGTGCAAAGAAGCGTTTCTTTACAGCGAAGTGTAAAAGCGCGTCTCTTTGAAAAGCGGGACAAAACTCTTACAACGTTACCTACAGGCAACTTCGCTCCCATATTTCCTTATTTATGACTTGACTTCTCTATAAACTCCTCCAGGAGTTGCTAGGGCAGTGCACAGAACTTTTGCTCAGGCGATGTCATGTGTCATATGCAAAGTTAACCTAGTGGAGTTCATTTATCGCCAGGTAGCAGAGAGCATGCTGGGTGTGTTTACATCATCCCTGCCACGGCCCATACCCGAACTCTTGGGGAAATGGGGCTGAAGTGTAACTGTGTGTGGAAGATGGCTTGCATCTGTTCGCACATGGCAAGGAGAGTAAAACACAAACGGCACTAGACACTTTCTGTGAAGGACGGAGACAGAGAAAATGGATGGACTCTGCTAGATTCACTTTGCACATGATGCATATCACCTGAACAATTCATTCAACAGATTATCAAGGGAAATGAATTCATTCAACACTAATGTGAATTCTGTCAACACCAATTTCAACTCCACACAAACAAACAAAAATCTCGAACGGACAGCTCAGTAGAGACTCGACCCTCTACCCTCAGTGTCGAACAGAACACGAGACCCACAGTCTAAAACCACCACGCTTCAATTCGAAGTCTTGGGGATACTGATGTGGCTAAACTATCTCAGACGAGGGCCCGACCCGGGGTCTGATACGGCTGACTTGATACACGCATCGTACCTTTATGTCCCAGTTTACGAGCAGTACCGAGAGGGTGTACTTGTGTAGCTAGCTAGCTCGGGACGGGCACAGACAGCCACGATTTAGTGTCTCATTTTAGAGTGAGACCGACAGTCGGTAGACAATCGTAAAGATGATTCCCTGCGGTGATGTCAATTCAAAACCCGTTGGTAGCCTGGTCTGTACCCAGTTTTAAGTGCACATCTTGGTTACCATTTTCGCTGTCTCCCTCCTTTACTTGTCTGGCTGTCTGATTCCCTCTCTCTTTCAGTTACTTCTCGCACTCTTTGTGTCTTGCAAAAATTGTACCGGAGCAAGTTTTTTTTGGTCGCACATTTCGCGGACTGCAGTGTAGTAAATGACCACGTACAGTGTGTGTTCGCATGATGGGCTGATAGGAATATATCTCTGACGCGAAATGCAGGATGTTCTATGAATACCTAAAAGAGGGAAGGTTAAAAAGCACAGCGCGTGTGCATGGAAATGAATAGTGCAAGTGCAGACCTGCCAGTGCCTTTAATTCCCTTCGTGTGTATTTGTATACAAATGCAGAATATGCACACTAAAGATCCCGTAACTCATGTCAGCGTTGGGTGGGTTTCAGAAATACGAACATAAATATCCAGTATACATCCATATAAAAATTCCATACATTATTTTTATTATCATTATTTATTATACATCCCCGTTGTTGGAATGTGGCTACCTCCATAACATGGTCGCATATATACGCCAAATATGACACAAGCTACAACCTGTATACTAGACCATCGTTGCAGATTGTCAGAGGGAAACAGCTGTGTTGAGGCTACGGTAGGCTATGTCACACCGCCTGTGTCTGCAAGGTCCACAGTGTTACAAACGCGAATCTGTTGTGTCCCAAATCTCTCTCTCTCCATCAAAATAGTGAATTGTGTTTGATACATATGTATTTTTATGCACTTGTGCATTGTCTTCGTTATTTCTTTCACTGAAAGTGAGCTTGGTATTGTGTATGTTATCCGGTTTTTGCCCACTCTGTGGCATTGTCAATCTCTCCTACACCAACCATGTATTATGGCCTAAGGCCGAGATACATTAAATTTCTGAGTTCTGAGTTCCGAGTTATCCTTCTCTCTCTCTCTCTCTCTCTCTCTCTCTCTCCTTCTCTCCTCTCTCTCTCTCTCTCTCTCTCTCTCTCTATGCGTGCGTGCGAGCGTGCGTGCGTGCACAACTGGGTGTGTGCACATATAACTTCCTACTACTAATCAAATAAACTACAAATACTTCCACCACCACCACCACAACCCCACAACAAATACACATTACAAACAAACCCACAGATACGTATATTGCACACTCCTCGTTCGTTCATATTGCACTTACAACGACAAATCAAATCTATATCACCCTATCCCCACTCCTCACACCCGAACCCCCTACCCCCAAAAAAACCCAACCAAGCCAAACCAAAAAAACAAACAAACCGAGAAACGAGAAAAAAACAACCAACCCTGGGTAAATCTTTACTCTGGGGAGATCCGTCTTAGCGCACGACTGCGATACCACACTGAGAAAGTTGAAAATTTCAACAACAAAAAAAGAAGAAAGAGATGGAAAAGAAGAAAAGAAGAAGAAGAAGAAGAAGAAAAGACACACAACACACACACACACACGCTACAAACACATACACACACACACACACCACACCACAAAACACAACAAACAATACACAACACACACACACACACAAACACACAACACACACACACACACACACAAACACACACACACACACACACAACACACACACACACAAAACACAGCGCGCGCGCGCGCGCGCACGCACAGAGAGAAAAAAAAGAAGGAAGGAAACAGTGTTCCAGGGGGATTTCTG
>CM054141.1:41240040-41242540 GCA_028751875.1 Rapana venosa | reverse complement strand
ACAGAGAAAACACAGAGAGAGACAGAGACAGAGAGACAAGACAGACAAAAACACAGGCAGAGACAGACAGACACTCGTACAGATAGAAAGACAATCAGACAGGCAGACAGACAGACAGACAGGTGGGCAGGCAGGCAGGCTTTCAGCAGTTGATTCAGAATAAGGAGAAGATGTAAAGCGTAAGACAGCAGACGTGAATCAGCATTGACAAACCTAAATTAATGATCTACACTATCAAACAGGTTCCATCAATTGTTTGAAGCATTCGAAATATTCATTAAGTGTTTGAACAAAAATAATGACAGATAACACTGATGACACTGATACGAACGTTAACACGAGGTATTAACGACACCAAGAATCTTAGTAGGAGTCTACCACTGAAGGATATTTGTCATTATTATGTTGTATTATACGGAGTAAATAACAGTCGATCGGTAAAAGATACGAGGTCGGAGAGAAAGATAAACATGAGAAAAAAAAAGTCAGAGAGAGAGGGAGAAGAGAGAGAGACCCAGAGACAGAGAGAGAGAGAGAGAGACAGAGACAGAGACAGAGACAGACAGAGGAGACAGAGAGACAGAGAGACAGAGAGAGACAGAGAGAGAGAGAGGGAGAGAGAGACAGAGACAGACAGACAGAGAGAGACAGAGAGAGACAGAGAGAGACACAGAGAGAGATAGGGAGAGATAGGGAGAGAGAGAAGATCAGAGGCAGACAGAAACAAAACAGAAGAAGGGGGGGGGGGGGGGGGGGGGGGGGGGGGGGGGGGGGGGGGGGGGGAGGAGGGGCAGAAAAACAGATATAGCGAAAGGTCAATGCATCGTGACTGCTCTTCATGACCTTTAGTTGCACACTTTAAACACAATCTTTCATTGTGTGGAATTTTTAAAAACTGTTTTCTTCATGTCAATTCAATCTGTCATGGGCGTTTGCGTTTTCAAGTAAAAATGGTATGCTAATACATTCAAATACCAGAAAAATACAAAAAAGTGTTGTTTTTTCTCCACATGCTTGAGTTTTCTTGAGCGTTTTTAAAATTGTATTTTTAATTGTCCTCGCTCCACATTTTCTTAAAGCTATGGATGACGTGATCAGTTTTCGTTTGACCAAACTGCCATTTTATTTCCTGCTTTAAAAACAAACAAACCAAAAAAATACAAATAATAGAGATCAAGTTACTGCTGTTTATTTCAGGATTGCATAAAGGACAAGAAAATAAATTTCTGGAAGCGTTTCCCGGTCATTAAACACGTTGTTGTTCTGCGAATATAATTCTAAACTTGCAGTTAATAGGAACAAATTTCAGATCTCATCTTTGTTTGAAAGGTTACAATGAAACCCCCCAAAACAGTTGTGTGGGCTTTTTTGTTTGCAAATGTATGTAGAGAACGATGGAACGATGGGAAAATAGAAAGAAATATATGTGTATGTATGTATGTATGTATGTATGTATGTATGTATGTATGTATGTATGTATGTATGTATGTATATGTATATGCATATATCTTCTTTTTATTCTTTTATTCTTTTATATCGAGGATAATGGAATAAGCACGTATGTGCTTTTTTACATCCAGTCCCGTGTGTATGCGGTTTTGTATACACACAGAGGCAGAGACAGAGACATAGAGACATACACAGACAGACAGGCAGAAAGACAGCCAGACAGACAGATGGAGAGACAGAGAAAAAGGGATACAGAGACAGACAGACAGACGCAGAGACTGAAACAGACACAGACAGACAGAGACAAACATACAGACAAAGAGATAGAAAGAGAAGGGGTGAGAGGGAAAGAGTAAGAGAGAGAGAGAGGGGGGGTGGGGGTGGGAGAGAGATAGGGAGACAGAGAGAGAGAGAGGGAGACTGAGACAGGCAGTCAGACAGGCAGACAGACATAGAGGCACAGAGACAGACAGACAGAGACAGGCAGACAGACAGAGACAGAGACAGACAGAGACAGCCATACAGGCAGGCAGACGGAGACAGAGACAGACAGAGACAGCCATACAGACAGGCAGACAGACACAGAGACACATAGAAAGACAAACAGACAGACAGAGACAGATACAGCCAGCCAGCCAGACAGACAGAGACAGAGACAGAGACAGCCAGCCAGCCAGCCAGACAGAGACAGCCATTTCAGACAGACAGACATACAGAGACAGACAGAGACAGCCATACAGACAGGCAGACAGACACAGAGACACATAGACAGACGGACAAACAGACAGACAAAGACAGACAGACAGAGACAGCCAGCCAGCCAGACAGCCAGCCAGCCAGACAGAGACAGAGACAGACAAACAGACAGACAGACAAACCAGAGTCGTAAGAGCCGCTAGGCAGCAAGCAGGGAAACAGAAGGCGTAGATGCACTGGCGGCGTGCACGTGATTCATTTCGATACAGTTTCCACCCTTGAAACACGGGAAATGCCTTTCTTCATGCTGTCTCTGGCATTCTCGTTGGCCTTAGCGTAGAGTAACACTATCCTA
>CM054141.1:41220040-41235040 GCA_028751875.1 Rapana venosa | reverse complement strand
AAGCGGAACGGGTTTTAACGTGTGCGCAAGATATTCTACGTGAGTTTGCACACGGGACCTCGATCTATAGTCTCATCCGAAGCACTTGGAGTGGGGGTGGAGTCGGCACTAATGTTAACTCCAGAGGAAAAATTCCTCTTGAACGAGATTCGAACCCGCGTCAGCAGATCACGAGAGCAATGCGCATCACTCTAACCACCAGGCTACCCCGTCCCCTCTCAAGGAGTTAGTCTAGTAACAAAGTCAGAAATCAGCCCATGAGTCAGAGACTTCTGACAACATAGAAGAGAGCACGCAATGCAACTTTGTTTATTATCAAAAGAAAAAATAAAGTAGTCTTTAACTCTTCTGTCTTTTTTTTCTAGGATTACTATACCCTTGCAGTTATTTTCCACAGCAAGCTGCTCTTGGGGGAAAAAGAATCAATGTTCGGGGCTAATGATATGCTATTGGTTGATGAGCCTGTCTGGCGGAATACAAAAGACGAGTTACGTGCAGAATGAAAGTACTCAATACTGTAGACAGGTTTAGTACTCGGTAATCATCAGGCCTTTTCTCCAGAAAGCTGGCTGGATGTCACAAGGGCAAGCGCTTGTAACTTTTTGTTTGTTTTGTACTTGGTACAACTAGGGCAGGAAATACCACAAGGAGTTGACTGGTCTGCGCCAGACGCTAGTGTCTACATTATCAACAGAAACAAGTTTGGGGTTCATTAGCAAAAAACCAAAACCAAAATGGGTTCCTGCCAGCTTTAAGTCCATCCCTTTTATAGTTCTTTTTATTTTAAGTTTATGGGCTTATGAGACGTGATATCGTGTCTAATGCTGGGGAAGTTTGTCAACCTCCTTTGCCTGTATTCTGCTTGTTAAAAGTTTGACGAACCAGGATCGAGCCCGGGTTCGAGTCACTGCAAAGATGTGCGGGATTTAACCCCCTGAGTTACCATCAGCACTCCATCCACTCCCCCGATATTTGAATATATACACATATTTTCAGTACATTTTCTTCCTCTTTTTTTAATCGTCTTTTTATGGCACCTTTAAAAGGCCATAGAAATAATACCAAATATTCTTGTAAATGCGATTGACACTTCTCACTTCTCAAAAGTGTCTCGCTGTAAGGTACCACAGCGGGTGAAGCTTCAATCACCGCCAGGACCTCTGATGAAGGCTCATCCAGGAGCCGAAACTCGAGTCAGGTCAGGCCAAAGCCATGGTTCTTGCACCAAAACTGCCTAAAAATGCTGTCATTGAAAGATTTTATTTTCTAGCATTTTTTAGAATGAATCTTTGAAAATCGTTTTCAAAATCGATGGAGAAGTTGTAAGTGGTTCTGCATAAAATTTAATATTTAAAGGTATGGATTTGGTTGGCCATTTCTCGCTGACTAATGCGCTGTTTTGGACTCTCTGCGATCTGATGGCTTGATTGCTGACTACAAGGTGAAATACAGATTAATGTTTGCTTTGAGGAATTTGTGTAAGCTGTTTATGTTAAAGCACTGATGTATTATTATGAATTTTCTATTTTTAAAAGAAAAAGCTTTTCTCGTCACAATCAGTGGAGAAGTGAGTGAGTGAGTGAGTGAGTGAGTGTGTGTGTGTGTGTGTGTGTGTGTGTGTGTGCCTGTGCTTGCATGTGTTTGTGTGCATATTTATGTTTGTGTGCATTAATGATCTAATTAAACTGAAAAATAATTTTTTTACTGTATTTGCTAAGACGGCACAGGTTATATGAAAAGCGTCAAAGGAGTATACATTTAAACACATAACTGGTACGACTTTTTGCTAGTATTTGTGACATTTTCAAGCCTGCATATCTACACATGGCTGCAAAGCTACCTCCAGTATCATTGTCAAGTGCATCGGTGAGTTTGCAGTTGTTGATGGCTGACTGATTGTAGTGAGAGCCTCGAGATTGTTGCTGTTTCCTGTCTTCAGGTGTGTTTTGATGGCTACATTACAGCTCTGTTCTCCACTTCTCTTTGGCCGCGTTCATATTTTTCTAACTAAGCTTGTTTATAGTAGTCCCTGGCCTTTTTATTGTTTATTTGCTTTTTCCTTCTCATCATTTATCTTTCGTTACACAGAAGTAGGACTTCGTCTGATAGCAAAGGTTTTTTGCCTGACCAACACTTGTATAGTTGCTCTAACAAGTTTTTTGACGTTATCAGCAAGTGTGTTTACAGCACTGTCAGGAAGACTGGGAGTGTGGGCCTGCCTCCCTCCAGCAGCCTGGACTTGAAAAGATGTCAACTACCTCTGGGACCTTTCAGCTATTCCAGATCAAAGTGGATGCAGGGTGTTTTCAGATAGTGCTTAACTTTTTACTTCGTTCTGAAAGTTGCCATGACAAAGTCATGACTAACCGTAGACTACTGCAAATATATCTCGGCACCAGGGAACGTTCTTGCGTTTGCATTGTCAAAGCTAGATCTGGAGCAGTATGGAGCTGGGGGTAAAATCGATCTGACTGTGCAAGCTCCTGTTAGGCGAGAGCCAAGCTGCAGCTTTTGACACTTTGTGAGGTGGGGAGTATTGCCTGGTGTGAAATGAAGGCTTTTAGCCAACCTTAGCAGACGGAGCCTTCTGTTATTTGGTTTCTTCAGTACCAAAATGACCCACCACTACTGACCAATTGTGGTGTCTGTCTGAACCTCCTACTGTGGTAGTTCACTTTCCTTGGGCTAGCAGACAAGCTTTTTTTTTCCCCCCTAGAGACTTTTGCAAAAAGAGAAACCAGATGTTTATAGAACTCTTCAACTTTCTCATCGTCATGATCTGATGTTAGAGTGTAAACATGAATGATCGTAATATTATGTGGTCTGGCACAGATACAGATGGATATAAGTCTGCTGGTAATAGGAATGCACCTGCAAATTGTTGGCAATTTCCTGTCGAACAATGATCGCCACTCTCATGTTTTTGTGTGTCTTCTCACGTCCACTAAACCAGATTTTATACCCTTCGTTTGTAGGATTTTTCTGAAGCTTCTTTATGATATTTCCGTATTTTTCAGCACTCAATACAGTTTGCAGCCTTGTTTGTGCAACACCCTGTACATTTGACATTATAAAACCTATCTTTGCCCATTAACCACACAAAAAGAAACAATCTTACAAGTCATAAACATGCCCCACAACTCCAGGCTTTGTCAATACTGTGTCTCCTGAACTCAGAATCATTTTTATCTAGTGCCTTCCACAATACCATTTTCTATTTCAAAACCGGCATTTCATCCAAGTAATGTGGTCACAATTTTTGTTGCTCACGTTTCGTTAGAACGGCATAATTATCTTGTTGAATACACATTGCCTGAGCTACAGACTGCTAGACATTAAACTCTGCCTTTGTATTTATGACAACACACACACACACACACACACCTGACCTACTGGAAAAGAACCAGCATAATACTAAACAACAACACAACAACAACAACAACAATAATAATAATAATAATAATAATAATGATGAATAATATATATGATAATATTAATAATAATAAATAACAACAAAATAAAAAAAAAAAACAACAACAACAATAACAATAAAGACGAAAACAAAAGAAACAAAACAGAAAAGAAAAACAACAACACCACAACAAGACTGTATAAACGAACTACCCTGAAAAGAAAGACAGGACTGAATCGCGGAAACCAAGGTGGCCTTCTTCAGTTTTATCTCTTGGCTGGAGTGTCTTCAGCGCCCCCCCCCAAAATCCATATCATTCGCGCCTCTGTGTGCTGTGAAAACATGTCGTCTGTCTGAGCTAACTAACAGCGGAGATTTCTCTCCCCCTTCCTTTCTGTTCTGTTGCCCGCTGAGCTACCGTGGAAGAGCACACAAGTAAGATGAAGTCACGTTCCCATGGTAACCGCCATGCCTTTGCATAGAAAGTAGTTACAGTATTTAAAAAAAAAAGAAATTCACATCCTCTTCACCTCTGATCTTTCCTATTAATGTAGATCGATTTTTTTCACCTCTCTTTCTCTCTCTGTCTCTCTGTCTCTGTCTCTGTCTCTGCTCTCTCTCTCTCTCTCTCTCTCCTCTCCTCTCTCTCTCTCTCCTCTCCTCTCTATCTCTCTGCCTCTATCTCTTATCTCGTCAGTCTGCTCTGTGTCAGGGGACAGCAGTAAATGTAACAAGTTGTTTCATGCTTAACTGTGGCGTTGGAAATGAAAACTATCCTCCTCCTCCTCCTCCTCTCTCTCTCTCCTGTCAGACAAAATCATTCATCTAACGTCATCATCTCATCACTCAATCACATCAGCATCACATCAGCATATCTCTCTTTCTCACGCTCTCGCACTCCCTTCCTCTCTCTTTCTTCCTCTGTCTCTCTCTCTCTCTCTCTCTCCTCTTTCCTTTCTCTCTCTTCCTCCTTCTCTCTCTCTCTCTCTCTCTCTCTCTCTCTCTCTCTCTCTCTCTCTCTCTCCCTCTCTCTTCTCTCCTGACTACCTTGTCTCTTTTCTAGTTTCTTTGTTTTCTCCTAGAAAAGAAAAGACTGCGTTGGCTTTCTATGAACGGAATTACTATCCCATAAACGAACTTGAAAAACACTCCCCTTTCCTGGTTCTGCTTTTTAAAACCTATTTCTGTCTATCTGCCTGTCTGCGTATTTGTTTGGTTGTGTCTCTTTCGATTTCTTTGTTTTTCTTGTTCTTTGGTTTCGTTAGTATATGCTCATCCTTCTGTCTATCAGTCTTTCTCTCTGTGTTTTTTTGTTGTCCTTGATTCTCTCTCTCTCTCTCTCTCTCTCTCTTCTCCTCTCTCTCCTCTCTCTCTCTCTCTCTCTCTCTCTCTCTCTCTCTCTCTCTCTCTCCCCCTCTCTCGTGTCGCTCTCCCCCTCCCCTCTGTCTCTGTTTCCCTCCCTCCCTCCTTACCCCCCTTCCTCTCTCTCTCTCTCCTCTCTCCCCCCCCCCCCCCCCCCCCCCCCCCCCCCATGCCATCAATAGTCGTTGTTTGGTTGTCTCCTTTTTATGGCCGACTTGATGTTTTTACAAACTGCAAGCCGCAAGTAGAAAAACTAGCGTTCAAAGCCTTGGTTGAGAACATGGCAAAGGCCAGCACTGTACTTCTGCGGTCATTGAACCAATCGAAAGTGGCCCAAAAAGACAGTAAGGAGGGCAGTGGACAGAGGGCCATGCATCTTTAGGCTACAACCGGAAAGCTGTTGCTAGCTGTAGTTTTACTGAGAGCGGGCAAGGTAGCCCAGGTCGTTTGAACGTCGTACTCTGGATCTGACCGTCACTGAGGTTTGGAGGTTCCAGTCTTGGCTAAGCTGTCCATTCATTCCAGGAGATTTTGTTTTCCCATGGTGGACAAAGTAGGCCAGGTCATTTGATTGTCGTACTCTTAACCTGACCGCCGCTGAGATTTGAAGAATGCAGTCTTGGCTAAGATTTCAAGATTTCTTTCCCATGGTGGGCAAAGTAGGCCAGGTCATTTGAGCATCGTACTCTTAATCTGACCGCCACTGAGATTTGAAGGTTCCAGTCTTGGCTAAGCTGTCTATTCATTCCAGGGAGATTTTTTTTCCTGTGGTGGGCAAGGTAGGCCAGGTTGTTTGAGCATGGTGTTCTGGATCTGACCATCACTGGGATTTGGAGATTCCAGTCTTGGCTAAGCTGTCCACTCATTCCAGGAGATTTGTCCCCCCCCCCCCCCCCCTGTGGTGGTACCACTAATGCTGACTCTCCTCCCTCCTGAAAGTCTTTAAGATGATGCTGTTAATCATGTCATCCTGGCTTTGCTTTGGCACTTTCAGGTAGTATCTCTGAGATAATTTACATTGAACCAGGAGTGATGAAAGTTTTCCTGAATAAACGTACATTTTTTTTCTTTTAAAGAGCAGGTCTGTTGTTTTTTTTAAAGTCTCTGTTGCTAAACACTCGTTGTACATAAGATGACAGTATAGTTATGCTGTATCAAGAAAACTTGCTCAATCCTTCGGATGAGACTATAATTATATAAACCGAGGCTGCGTATGCAAAAGCAGGCAGAACATCATACGCACACGTTTGTCTTTGGGAAGTGTGGACCAATGGTGCTGGTAAGAACGAATGACCAAAATATATATAATTATCTATCTATCTATCTATCTATCTATCTATCTATCTATCTATCTATCTATCTATCTATCTATCTATCTATCTATCTATCTATCTATCTATCTATCCATCTATCTATCTATCTATCTATCTATCTATCTATCTATCTAAAAAAAAACGCTTCACAGTGGTGTCACGTTTAGACGGTTATTCTTCCCGAAGTCGGAATGCGGCTACCTTGATGGTGGGCTAAAACGGCGGCGAACTAAATAATCTCACCATTGGGGATCCTCATACCTCTGGCTGACTAACGAAAAAACAACCAACCACCAAACCACCCACCACCACCACCACCACCACCACCACCACCACCACCACCACCACCAGAATCCCAATCCACAACAATTCCAACAAAAAAAAGTCTTAGCTCCTCCAAACAAAGAAACCAGGAAACAAACACACAACAATACCACTACTAATAGCAGTGGAGAGGGACCGAATGATGTTGTGAAGTTAAAATGATGGCTTCAACTACAGCATCTTGCTTCCAGGGAAAAAGAACCAAGCAAGAGAACACATAAACAAAGGAGGGAAAGAACGAAAGAAAGAAAGAAACAAACAAACAAACAACCACAAATCTAAATCAGTGTTGATGGACGTCAAGGGGGAGGGGAAGTTTGTAGAGTTTGTCATGGTTAGAACAAGATCTCCTTGCTTTTTTTCTGGTGGAGGTGAACGTGAATGACCATGTCGATGTTTTCAATGGGGTTGTCTTCTCTCTTCTGTCTCTCTCTGCCTTCTTTTTCTTTCTCTCCCCTTCTCCCTTCTCTTCTTTCTTTTCCCCCTCTTTATCTTTTTTTTCTCCTTATCTTGCTCTCTCTTATTTTGCCCTCTCCTTCTTCTCTCTCTTCTCTCTCTCTCTCCCCCCTTCTTTTTTATATCTTTTGTTGGTTTGGTTTTTTCTTCTCTTTTGTTTGTTTGTTTTTTTTGGTTGGGGGTTTTTTTGGGGGTGGGGGTAGGGGTCGGGTATTTTTAGGATTTTCTTTTAATTACTTGTTGGGGGGGGGGGGGGGGGTTTTGGGGGGGGAGTGTTTGAAAGGGTTTTTCCCCTTGTTTTTATTGGAGACGTTAAGTATTTGGGGTTTTATTTTAAATGTATCCTAACGGGCGGGGATGGTGTAAAAAAAAAACCCTGTGTGTTTTTCATTATCCTCGAAATAAAAAAAAATTTTATTTTTCATTGTATTGTCTTGCTCTTTTTTCTCTTTTTTTCCTCTTCTTCTTTTCTCTCTTTCTCTCTCTCTTTTTCTTCTCCCCCCTTTTTTTTTTTTTCTCTTGTTTTTTTCCCCACATCTCTCTCTCTTTTACTTTCCTTTCTCTTGCGGGGCCTGTTTGTCTTGTCTTGGTTCATCGTTTCAAATTTCCAAAATTCTTCTCTCTTTTATATCAATTTTTTCTTCTTCATTAAAACTTTATCTGTTTTGTCTTGCCTTGTCTTGTTCTGTCTTCTGTTGTCTGTTGTCTATCGTTTCCCCCCCCTTTCTTTCTTCTTCTTTCTTACTTTTCCTTTTTTTTGGTCCTGTCGCTGTCTTCTTTTTTATCGTTCTCATGTTTCCCAATTTTTTTCTCTTTTATATCAATTCTTCCTGTTCATTGAAATCTTTCTCTTTTGTATTCTCTCTGTCTTCACTCTTTGTCTCTCGTCTCTGTATTATCTCTCTGTAGTTTTGTCTTTTCTGTCTCTGCCTGTCGCTTCCTGTCTCTTCTTTTTTTCTGCATATCTCCACCCCCTTCTCTCTTCGCTCTTGCTCTCATCTACCCT
Source organism: Rapana venosa (assembly GCA_028751875.1). Taxonomy (NCBI): domain Eukaryota; kingdom Metazoa; phylum Mollusca; class Gastropoda; order Neogastropoda; family Muricidae; genus Rapana; species Rapana venosa. Next base: position 41,227,167 of record CM054141.1, on the reverse strand, counting down.
CTCTCCCTCCCTCCCCCTTTTCCCTCCCCCCCCTCTCTCTTCACCCCAAGTCTGTCTGTCGTCTCTTTCTCTTTTACGCCATTCACCCATCTTTCAAGTTCAATCCATACTTCCATTTCCTCCTCCCCTCCTCCTTCTACTACTTTGCCCTCCTCTTCCTCCTCCTACTCTTCATGCTGCCTCTTCCAAGTAGCGCCCAAGCTTTAAAGGCAAACTTTTTTTTTTGCAAAATCCTCAGAGGCAGACTGAAGCAGTGCCAGACAAACAGACCCTGCAGGAATTGCTGCAGCAGCAGCAACTGCAGCAGCAGCAGCAACAGCAGTGCAGCAGACAGCCAGCTGCTGCAGTCCCTTGTGCCGTGAGCAGAGATGGCCTGCAGCAGGTTGATGACAGTAAGCAGACAGCCGTGTGCAGGGTTGGGCAGGGTACAGAATGCACAGACACACACAGACACAGACACACAGACACACACAGACACACAGACAGACACAGACACACACACACGCACACACACATACACACACACGCAAAACACACACACACATACACACACGTACACACACACACAACACACGCACACGCACATACACACCACACACGCACACACACACATAGAGAGGATTGGAAGGTAAGGGTTGACTGGAGGATTTTGACCCGTTAATTTTAGTGGGAGAGAGAGGGAGAGTGAGAGGAGAAGAGAGAGAGAGGAGAGAGAGGAGGAGAGAGACAGAGTGGATGATGAGAGGAGAGAAACAGAGAAAGAGAGTATATATGTATATAATAAATTTTATACAAATATATATATATATATATATATATACCACACAAAGTGAAAGCATAACAACCAGCATAATAAATGTTCCCCAATATTTCGGCTTTCGCCTTCCTCAGGGGGGGTTTATTATGACGTTTGGGAAGGTAAGGGTTTATAGCTTTATAGTCTCATCCGAAGAATGTGTAGTGTGTGCGTGCGCACACACATGTGTGTCTTTGTGGGGAGTGGAGGGCTGTCTGAGCTGAAAATAGGACAGTGTCTGTCTGTCTAGGTGTCTGTCACAGCCTATGTTTGTCTCTCTGTCTTTATTTCTGTTTCTGTCTCTTTCTTTCTGTCTGTCTAGGTGTCTGTCACAGCCTATCTCTGTCTCTCTGTCTTTATTTCTGTTTCTGTCTCTTTCTTTTCTGTCTGTTAGGTGTCTGTCACAGCTATCTCTGTCTCTCTGTCTTTATTTCTGTTTCTGTCTCTTTCTTTCTGTCTGTCTAGGTGTCTGTCACAGCCTATCTCTGTCTCTCTTCTTTATTTCTGTTTCTGTCTCTTTCTTTCTGTCTGTCTAGGTGTCTGTCACAGCCTTTCTCTGTCTCTCTGTCTTTATTTCTGTTTCTGTCTCTTTCTTTCTCTTTGTCTCTGTCATTTCTTCCCCCCCCCTCTCTCTCTCGTCCTCCACCTTCTTCTAATTCAATTCTTACCTTCCATTTCTTTCCATTTCTCTTTGCTATTTTTCTCTTCACCCTAAGACACCCTACAAGTTTCACCCAATCTTTCAGGAAAAAACCCCAACACATCCAAAACGGTGAGTGGCAGACTGAAGCACTGCCAGAAAAACAGACCCTGCAGGATTTGGAGCAGCAGCAGCAACTGCAGTGCAGCAGACAGCGAGCTGCTGCAGTCCCTTGTGCCGTGAGCAGAGATGGCCTGCAGCAGTCTGATGACTTCAAGCAGACAGCCGTGTGCAGGGTTGGGCATGCAGGGTACAGAATGCACACACACACAGAGGATTGGGAAAGTAAGGTTGTACTCGTTAGATTTTAGTGGAGAGAGAGAGAGAGAGAGAGAGAGAGAGAGAGAGAGAGAGAGAGAGAGAGAGAGAGAGAGAGAGAGAGAGAGAGAGAGAGAGAGGATAGACTTTTGAACTCTGACCTCTGAAAGAATTTATTCATAAAAAGGCTGTTGGCATACTTGAGAGAGAGAGAGAGAGCGACAGACAGACAGACAGACAGACAGACAGAGTTATAGACAGAAACAGAGACAGGGAGAGAAAAGGGAGAGTATGTGCATATGCATGTGTGTGTATGTGTGTGTGATTGATGACAGCAGACAGCCGTGTGCAGGGCTGGGTTGGGTACAAAATGCACACAGGGGATTTGGGAACATAAGGGTTGACTGGACGATTTGTACCCCTTAGTTTTAGTGGAGAGAGAGAGAGAGAGAGGGGAGAGAGAGAGAGAGAGAGAGAGAGAGAGAGAGAGAGAGAGAGAGAGAGAGAGAGAGAGAGAGAGAGAGAGAGAGAGAGAGAGAGAGAGAGAGAGAGAGAGAGAGAGACAGACAGACAGACAGACAGACAGACAGGCAGACAGGCAGAGATAGAGAGACAGTGAGACAGAGAGACGGAGAGACAGAGACAGAGAGAGAGTACTCTTATGCACATGTGTGTCCTCGGGGAGTGAAGGGCTGTCTCAGCTCAAAGTAGGACAATGTCTATCTGTCTGTTTGTCTCTCTATCTGTCTGAATGTCTGCCTCTGTATATCTCTGTCTCTATTTCTGTATTTCTGTCTGTCTCTATGCATGTATGTATATATGTATGTATGTATGTGTGTGTGTGTGTGTGTTTGAGAGTAATTCAATTCTCAATTTCCATTCTTTTTTTTGCTTCTAGTTTCTCTTTATCCCCACTACACCCACAAGTTTCACCCAATCTGTCAGGAAAAACTTTCCCAATGATGGGTGGCAGACTGAAGCGGTGGTGCCAGACAAACGGACCCTGCAGGAATTGCAGAAGATTGCTGCAGTCACTTGTGCTGTGAATGGAGATAAGGGACTGCAGCTTGACGATTCCAGACAACCATTTGCAGCATTTAGGATCAGGCTGGGGGGAAGGTTGGAAGGAAAGAGTGAGGTTATGTTCTATGCTATGGATGTCCGACAGGGGTTGCGTCACAGATAAAGAAATCAACACGTTTTTCAACATGAAAAATACCTGTGTTTTTTGTGTTGTTTTTTTTTTTTGGGGGGTGGGGGGGTTGTTCTCTTCCGCTAGTAAAAATAAAGGTTAGACACAGGAAATCAACATTTGTTAACTGTGGGATGGGTCACGTTCCTTTTTTTTGGTTTTGGTTTGACTTTTGTCTGCGAATGAAGGTTAAAAATGGGGGATATTGCCGGTGATGTCATTCCTTACCTGACTTGAAAAGGAAAGAACATACATTGTGAAAGGAATGCACACAGGAGAATTGAAAGGGAAGAGTGAACTGTAGGGATGTCTTTTGGTTTTTTGGTTTTGTTTTGTTTGTTGCCCACTTGCGTGATAGGAAGTGAGTCTTTTTCTTTCTTTCCCTCCTTTCTTGTCTTTGTTTTGTTTTCTTTTGGTTTGGTGGTTGTTGCTTTTAAACAATGAGTTGTGTGTGTGAGGATGGAAGAAAGAAGAAAGAGCCCAAAGAAAAAGACAAGAGAGAGTGAGTGAATGAGTGAGTGAGTGTGTATGTGAGTGTGTGTATGCATGTGTGTGTGTGTGAGAGAGAGAGAGAGAGAGAGAGAGAGAGAGAGAGAGAGAGAGTGTATGCATGTGTATGCATGTGTGTGTGTGTGATTTGTGTGTTGTGTGTGTGATGTGTGTGTGGTGTGTGTGTGGTGTGTTTATAATTCAATTCTCAATTTCCATTCTTTCTTTGCATCTATTTTCTCTTTATCCCCAGGACACCCTACACGTTTCACCCAATCTGTCAGGAAAAACTTTCCAAATGATGGGTGGCAGACTGAAGCGGTGGTGCCAGACAAACGGACCCTGCAGGAATTGCAGAAGATTGCTGCAGTCACGTGTGCTGTGAATGGAGATAAGGGACTGCAGCTTGACGATTCCAGACAACCATTTGCAGCATTTAGAATCAGGTTGGGGAGAAGGCGGTAAGGAAAAATCGAGGTTATGATCCATGCTACGGAAGTCGGGATAGGTGTTGCGTCACAGATAAAGAAATCCACACGTTTTCCAACAGGAAAAATACATATATTTTTCTCTTCCGATAGAAAAGAAAGTTTAGACACAGGAAATCAACATTTTTTAACTGAGAGGTGGGTCAGGTTTGGGTTTTTGTTTTGTGGGGTTTTTGTTCTTCAGTGGATGAAAGTTAAAGATGGAGGACATTGCTGTGACGTCATTCCCTACCTGACTTGAAAAGGAAAGAACATACAGTCTGGAAGGAAGACACACAGGAGACTTGAAAGGGGAGAGTGGACTGTAGGATGTCTTTTGGTTTTTTGTTTTGTTTTGTTTGTTGTTGGTCACTTGTGTGATAGGAAGTGAGTCTTTTCCCATCTTTCCCTTCTTTATTGTCTTTGCTTTTTTTCCCTTTTGTTTGGCTTTTGTTGCCTATAAACAATGCGTTGTGTGTGAGGATGGAAAAAAAGGTAGACAAGTACAGAGAGAAAGAGAAGAGAGAGAGAGAGAGAGGGAGAGAGAGAGAGGAGAGAGAGAGAGAGGGAGAGAGAGAGAATGAGTGATTAACAGTGTGTGTGTGTGAGTGTGTGTGTGTGAGAGAGAGTGTGTGTATGCATGTGTGTACATGTGTGTGCATGCATGTGTGTGTGTGCATGTGTGTGTTGTGCATGTGTTGTGTGTTGTGCATCCGTGTGTTGTGTGGGTTGTGTGCATACGTGCGTGTGTGTGTGTGCGTGTGTGTTTGTATGTGTATTTGTGTGAATTCAATTTCTCAATTTCCATTTCTTTCACTTTCACTTGGTTTTTTCCCTCTTTATCCCCAGGACACCCTACAAGTTCTCCCAATCTGTCAGGAAAAACTTTCCCAATGATGGCTGGCAGACTGAAGCGGTGGTGCCAGACAAACGGACCCTGCAGGAATTGCAGAAGATTGCCGCAGTCACTTGTGCTGTGAATGGAGATAACGGACTGCAGCTTGACGATTCCAGACAACCATTTGCAGCATTTAGGAACAAGCTGGGGGGAAGGTGGGAAGGAAAAAGTGAGGCTATGTTCCATGCTACGGAAGTCTGGATAAGTGTTGCATCCCCGAAATATTAATCCACACGTTTTCCAACATGAAAAAGAATAAGGAATGTTTCTCTTCCAACCGAAAACAGTTTAGACACAGGAAATCAGCAACTTTTATCTCAGTGGTGGGTCAGGTTTGGGATTTTTTTTGTTTTTCAAAAATATTTTTGTCTGGGAATGAAGATTAAAAATAGGAGTTACCGTCAATGATGTCATTCTTTACCTGACTTGAAAAGGAAAGAACATACATTGTGAAAGGAACCCACGCAGGAGAATTGAAAGGAAGAGTGGAATGTAAGGGTTTTGTGTTTTTTTTATTGTAAGTTCTTTTTGTTGCCCACCTGTGTGATAGGAAGTGAGTCTTTTTTTTTCTTTCTTTCCGTTCTGTATTGTCTTTGTTTGTCGAGTTGGTTGTTGTTTCTTTTAAACAATGGCTATGTGTGAGGATGGAAGTTAGGAAAGAAAAGCCCAGAGAGAAAGAGAAGAGAGAGTGAGTGAAGCAGTGAGTAGTTGAGTGTGAGGGGTGTGTGTGTGTGTGTGTGTGTGTGTGTGCATGTGTGTGTGAGAAAGAGAGTGTGTGTATGCATGGGTGTGGTGTGTGTGTGTGTGTGTGTGTGTGTGTGTGTGTGTGTTGTGTGTTGTGTGTGTGTTGGTGGGTGTTGTGTGTGTGGTGTGGTGTGTGTGTGTGTGTGTGTGTAATTCAATTCTCAATTTCCATTCTTTCTTTGCTTCTATTTTCTCTTTATCCCCATGACACCCTACAAGTTTCACCCAATCTGTCAGGAAAAACTTTCCAAATGACGGGTGGCAGACTGAAGCGGTGGTGCCAGACAAACGGACCCTGCAGGAATTGCAGAAGATTGCTGCAGTCACTTGTGCTGTGAATGGAGATAACGGACTGCAGCTTGACGATTCCAGACAACCATTTGCAGCATTAAGGATCAGGCTGGGGCGAAGGTGGGAAGGAAAGAGGGAGGTTATGTTCCATGCTATGGAAGTCCAGATATGTGTTGCGTCACAGATAAAGAAATCCACACATTTTCCAACATGAAAAATACAGGTATTTTTCTCTTCCGATAGAAAAGAAAGTTTAGAGACAGGAAATCACCATTTTTTAACTGAGAGGTGGGTCAGGTTTGGGTTTTTTGTTTTGTTGGGGTTTTTGTTCTTCAGTGGATAAAAGTTAAAGATGGAGGACATTGCTTGTGACGTCATTCCCTACCTGACTTGAAAAGGAAAGAACATACAGTCTGGAAGGAAGACACACAGGAGAATTGAAAAGAAAAGCGAACTGTAGGGATGTCTTTTGGTTTTTTGTTTTGTTTTGTTTGTTGTTGGTCACTTGTGTGATAGGAAGTGAGTCTTTTTCCATCTTTCCCTTCTTTATTGTCTTTGCTTTTTTTCCCTTTTGTTTGGCTTTTGTTGCCTATAAACAATGCGTTGTGTGTGATCAGGATGGAAAAAAAGGTAGACAAGTACAGAGAGAAAGAGAAGAGAGAGAGAGAAGAGAGAGAGAGAGAGAGAGAGAGAGAGAGAGAGGAGAGAGAGAGAGAGAGAGAGAGAGAGAGAGAGAGAGAGAGAGAGAGAGAAATGAGTGATTAACAGTGTGTGTGTGTGTGAGTGTGTGTGTGTGAGAGAGAGTGTGTGTATGCATGTGTGTACATATGTGTGCATGCATGTGTGTGTGTGCATGTGTGTTGTGCATGTGTTGTGTGTTGTGCATCCGTGTGTTGTGTGTGTTGTGTGCATACGTGCGTGTGTGTGTGCGTGTGTGTTTGTATGTGTATTTGTGTGTAATTCAATTTCTTAATTTTCATTTCTTTCACTTTCACTTGGCTTTTTCCCTCTTTATCCCCAGGACACCCTACAAGTTTCACCCAATCTGTCAGGAAAAACTTTCCAAATGAAGGGTGGCAGACTGAAGCGGTGGTGCCAGACAAACGGACCCTGCAGGAATTGCAGAAGATTGCTGCAGTCACTTGTGCTGTGAATGGAGATAAGGGACTGCAGCTTGACGATTCCAGACAACCATTTGCAGCATTTATGACCAGGCAGGGGGGAAGGTGGGAAAGAAAGAGTGAGGTTCCATGCTACGGAAATCCGGATAGGTGTTGGGTCTCAGATAAAGA
>CM054141.1:41192540-41207540 GCA_028751875.1 Rapana venosa | reverse complement strand
CATTGCTCTTCTTTCACGCCTTATCGCAAACAACTTCCACTTTTTTATTCTATCTTGAGTGACAGTCTGACACGTTATCTCGAGATGCTTAGATTGCCTCAATTTCCCATTTTCTAGACCCCCCTTCCCTTTCCCTTTACCCCTCTTACCCCAAAGAGCCAAGATTGGAAATGGATTAGGCGTGGGAAGTACGAAAGTAGGAACGTAAGGGAAGAAAAAGAAGATGGGTTTGTTTAGAGAGGGGGTGTCAAGTGTGAAGGATAGTTGTTGGTTTTGAAAAATTTTTTCTTGTTTGTTTGTTTGGTTTTGTTTCAAGTTAAAGTTTGTCTTGTTTTCTGTTCACCTCACGTTTTACCAGGAAAGACAACCTTCATGTAGTCGGTTTCTTGGTTTTCGTAACGTATGGCTTTACACATCTTACTTTCCTTTTCATGTTTGAATGTAAGAAATGTTCTGACCGTTCTCAGTACATGTAATAATTTCACTTTGAATTGTTGTTTTTTCTAATTCGTCCAACAGTTCTTCAGCAGCCTCTAATAGGATCATTTGATTCTTTCAAATCTAGCCTCAAAACGCATTATACTTTACCTGAGATCTTCCCTGTTATCTGTTCCTACTTCTCAACAGCTGCATTCACCTCCACCACCCCCACCTAAGTGTGTTGTGTATATAAATTTGATATTTGTTTATCTTGATATTTATGGATGGTTCCATGCGTGTGAATGATTTGAATGCAAGCGCTTTGATTTGTTTACTTTACAAGATTCATCGCTATATAAATTCCATACATTATTATTATTATTATTATTATTATTATTATTATTATTATTATTATTATTATTATTATTATCATCTCAGCTGCTTTGATTATTTTGTCATCATCAAATTTAACGGTGCCAGTACGAAATCCAATGTGGCAAAATTCTGCAGAGAAAAAAAGTCAATATGTTATGCAAGCATTATGTTTACATGACAAGGTAAAAACATTATAAAATAGGCACCGTAAGATGGTGATTTTATGCTCTTCTTCAGAAGTACAATTCAATGTAATGCAAGTCTTGTCAAGTTGTTTGTTGTTGTTGTTCTTGTTGTTCTTCTTCTTTTTCTCCTCATTCTTCGTTGTCGTCGTCATCGTCGTCGAACGCTCAGACAGCAACTATTGTTGTCTGCTGTAATTTTTTATGAGTGAAAATGAGTGACAAGTCAGGCCCAGCGCATCCGACTTCGGCATTAGAGACAAGTATCATAGTTTAAGTCGTTTTGGAAAAAAACCCAACAACAACAACTGGATAATGGACCAGGAAGGCATTAAAATAGACAAGGAGGAGGCGACAGGAAGAAAATGAACAAGGCAGAAACAAAGAAAGTGATAGAAAAGAGGGGGAAATACAGGTCAAGTGACTGTGATTTAAAAGAGCTAAACCTTCTATGTTGAATGTGGAATACAAACAACTACTGCCTGATCTGTCGATATCACATCTGTGGCATTCACTCATTAGATGACTTTTTTTTCTCTTAGGGTATTTTTTGTGTTTGATTGCTGTTTGCTTTGTTTTGGGATTTTGTTTTTTTGTCAACGGGAGGCAAGTTTTCACACGAAGAGAAGCAAAAGCACAGCATAATTATGTCGTGTCTAGTTAAAGTTTAACGAACACCACTCTGACATTTGTCAATGTTCGAGGGAAAAGAAAGACTATCGCAGACCTTTCCTAAAGATTGAACTGGGTAACAATCTTTCGTTTCCAAGTCACAATCTCAGCTAATTGCAGATTGCCTGAACACTGTCAATGTGTTGTGTGCGTGCATGCACGATTTAACATGTCTATGGGCGCACGCGGGCGCGCGTGTGTGTGTCAAAGTCAAAGTCAAACTTTTATTTTCAGATGGTACATTGAATAAGCAGTGCATTTGCTTTTTTCATCAAGCCATCTATCTAAAGAAAGAAAAAAAAAGCGAGAAAAAAAAAAGATAATGTATATGCAGACATAGAATAAAAAACTTAATCTATGGTAAACTATACAAATCAAACAAAAAAAACAATAACATATGCATATGTGGAATTAAATCAAAACGAAAAACCCAGAAAAATATGAGACCATACAATTCAAATAATTCAAAAATCTTGAAAAAATATCCTCATAACACAAACAAGCAACAAAGAAAAACCAAACCAAAACAAAGAAGACAAACGAAAAAACATAATTAAAAAAAACACCACACCAACTGCTATCGCAGACCTTTCCTAAAAGATTGAACTGGGTAACTGGGTAACAATCCTTTCGTGTGTGTGTGTGTGTGTGTGTGTGTGTGTGTGTGTGTGTGTGTGGGGTGTGTGTGTTGTGTTGTGTTGTGTTGTGTTGTGTTGTTTCTGTTTGTGTTGTGCTATGTGGTGCGTGTTACGCTGTGTCGCGTTGTGTGTGTTGTGTTGTGCTGTGTTGTGTGTGCTGTGTGTGTCGCGGGGGTGTGTGTGTGTGTGTGTGTGTGTAAGTGTGAGTGCGGCGACGCTGTGTATGTGTGTGTGTGTGTGTAGTGTGTGTGTGTGTGTGTGTTTTGCACGCGCACGCGCGTGTAAGCAAAATCGCATGAATGCAAAGCTAAGCATCCAAAACAAAAAGTCTTTTTCATCCCTTGATCGTTACCAGCCTATTCAACCAGCTGTCTCAAACGAATCTGAAATGTTACTCAACGTCTCTGCATCCATTAAAACACCTTAAAACTAACACCAAAAAATGAATGCAGTCTATCGATCGACTTCCCCGCTGAGAATGTCAGTTGCTGCAGACACCATTATTATTTTTTTTATTATGTACCTGTCTCTTGACATCTTGAAAGCGTACCTTTTAAGCGTTAACGTTTTGTCTGCCTCTTAGCGATCATCAGAATGCTTCTCAATAAAGCAAAAACAACAACAACAACAACAACAACAAAAAACCAAACCAAAAAAGATTCCAAACCAAACCAAACCAAACCAAACACACACACTAACAAAACAAAAATAAAACTGCACTGACGTCATGACCTAATAACAAATAAAGAGCAATGGAGAAAAACAGGAAAAGGTGTCCCATAATCTATGCGGCCGTAGGGGAGCAGGCGTCAGAGGTCTCACTTCTCAAGGTGCCAGCATATTGAGGGCGGCGCCCACCTCCTCTCCCTCGCTGCTTTACCTTCCCTGACCCTAAAGGGCAAGTACCCATTTACAGCTGGGTGAACTGGGAGACTGTACTGACGCTAAGGTGCGCAAACGATCACCCATCCAAGTGGTAACCACGCTTGATGCTGCTTAACCTTAGCTGGGAAAGCGAGTGCTCTGACCACTGAGCTATCCCGTGTAATATGAAAGGTAGGTCATGCAATTGTACAAATCGCATCACTTTTGGACATATACCTGGACGTGGGGAAAATGTCCCTGCAAGAGATTGCCTTGGGCAAGTTGGAATGAAAAGAAAGAAATACTTGTAATGAAAAAATGTTTTGATTGGAATCAGTCTTTCAGAAAAATGAAACAAGATGACGCAGTACTAGTAACCTGTGTCCTCTTTACTAACCTTTCACGAAAACTGGATTTTCCAAAGGTATAGTCTATCTATCCCTCCTCTACCCTGCTTATGCATGATTTAGTTTTGCAGAATAAAACTCCCCACAAACTTTTAAACTTTTAACTTAATCCAACTATAATGTCAACTCCCATACAGGCCACAAAGAAAATGTCAGCACTGAGACACACAGACAGATGTGTATGTCTGTCTGTCTGTCTGTCTGTCTGTCTGTCTGTCTGTCTGTCTCTCTCTCTCTCTCTCTCTCTCTCTCTCTCTATCTCTCTATATTTATTATATATATATATATATTTTATATATATATCTATAGCTGACTGTTGCAGGCATGCACTCATTTTCCCCAAACCATTTAGCTGATTGATTTTTTTCAAAGCCAACCTAACAAGGCCGAGACAAGTAGACAGACAGAGAGATGAATAAATACATGTATGCAATGTAACAAAAAGAAAGAAGGTCGAAACATCATACTTTTTTTTTCCTATTTCACATCTTATCGAAAACAATTTCGAATTTTTTGTGTGTTAACGATTCTGTCCTGAGTGACATTTTGGCGCTTTATCTCAAGCTGCTTTTGTTGCTTCCATTTCCGATTTCCCAGATACTCTTACCCCCCAAGACATAGACGGCAGCAGGAGAGGAGAGTGGGGGGGGGGGGGGGGGTGAATAGAAAGGGGGATGGCAAAGGGATGAATAGGATGGAAGAAATGAAGAATATTTTGTTCTTTCGGTTTGGAAAGGAAAAGGAGGTTACTGGATTTGTTTGTCTTGAGGTTTTTTTGTTGTTGTTTTTTTAAACTTTCGTTTCTGCTATAAACGTTAAAAAGGTTACAAACGCCTAGTTCTGTATGAAGAAATAATATATCATAAAGTGTACTAGAAGAGAAAAGAAAAGAAATAACAAAATGAACCACAGGTTAAAGCTATTCACCTGTCTAGTTTATTCAGTTTAATTATCCATCGTTTCTATATTCAGCTGGCAAACAAGGGTCCCACATGCTTATGATCTCAATGTTAATAAATATTGACATTCAGAAGACAACAATTATTTTTATCACAAATTCAATTCCCCCTCTCTCCTCAAACTCTAAGCATTCATTACTAAGAGACAGGCAGCTATTAAAAAGAAAACAACTAAAATTGGAGTCAATCCTTTTGAAAGGAAATGAGCCAGCAAAAATAATAGCAAGTCTTTTTACCAAAAAAAACCAGCAACAAAAAACACGTTCTCCACAATAAATCGAACTAGGCCTATCAGCCTCCTGTCGCTCAAGAGTAAATTAAGAAGCAGACACTGACACACAGAAATAGATTGTAGAAAAGCAAATGGATAAACAGATAGATAGAAATGAAAGGATAAAAATACACAAACCGATAAATAAACAAAAATACCTGAAAATAAATCACAACCAAACGAAACTGTCTTGACAACACACACACACAAACGCACATACACGCGCGCGCACACACACGGGCATGGGTGCGTTATTCTAACAATGCCATACACACATACAGTATTTAAGTCTACTTCACACCCTATCGTTAACACTCAAGGTTTCTCAAGAACTTTGCATGGGTCGTCTCACGGCACCTCTCTGCTGCTGCACTGCAGTACACATCCCAACACCTCGTTACCAACACCGTGGCTCTGCTTTCTGTTAAGAGGATATCTGTTCCTTAAACAAAAGAGGATGAGCTCACTATACTACCCACTTCAGTTACACCCCATTCCCAACACTGGACTGAAGTAAGTGGGAGGTATACAAGTAGCCAGGTAATCCAGTAGGTAAAGGTAAAGGTAGGTAAAGGAGTCCCATAACCTATAAGGTCGTAGGGGAGCGAGGCGTCAGAGACCTCACTTCTCTAGGGCCAGCATATTGAGGGCGGCGCCCATCTCCTCTCCCTCGCTGCTTTACCTTCCCTGACCCTAAAGAGGGCAGGTGCCCATTTACAGCTGGGTGAACTGGGGGAACTGTACTGAAGCCAAGGCGCGCAAACGGTCACCCATCCAACTGGTAACCACGCTCGACGCTGCTTAACTTGGCTGGGGGAAAGCGAGTGCTCTGACCACTGAGCTATCCCGTCCCCTCCAGGTAATCCAGTACCCACACAAAATACGCATTTCGGTGTTGTGCCACCAACGAGTAGAGAGTGTATGCTTTCCAGCGGTTTTCTAAAGTTTGCTTTTCGAAAGTGCTCCTCTCCAATTTCTGTGCATCTTTGGATCAAGTCGCTTGTCACTCAGGGTCCATGAAATCCATGAAGGAGGGGGGGGGGGGGGGGGAGGGGGGGAGGGGAGGGGGACGAATCTCTGAGGCTAAGAGATGATCTCCATTGGTATGATCATTCAATGTGGAGGGTGGCTGATGGTGATGCTAATGATTTTATTTGAACTTCTAAGGATCAGTTTCAGAAGAAACTTGACAACTATGGTGAAGACTAGAGTGCCTTTCTTAAGGGATTTTGGGAATGACAGTAGGACAAGGAAGACATGCTGAGTTTTTGTTGTGGAGTAGATTTTAAGAGTCACTGGTGGATTGGAATTGATGCATTTATTTATTTGTTTATTTTCTTTAGTAATTCATTTATCTTTTTGTTAACCCCATTGAAACTTTACTCCATATAATTAGAACGTGGTTCACGCCAAAGTTAGATGCGCTGGGTCTGATTTGTCAGGTGTTCGATGGCAGCGCAAAGAATTTTCGCTAATATGACAGACAGCATAAGTTGCTGTCTGAGCGTTGAAGAAGAAGAAGAAGAAGAGAAAGAAGAAAGAAGAAAGAAGAAGAAGAAGAAGAAGAGAAGAAGAAGAAAGAAAGAAGAAGAAGAGAAGAAAGAAGAAGAAGAAGAAGAAGAGAAGAAATGGAAATGCAAATGCGAAGAAAGAATGAATGAGAAGAAGAAGAAGAAGAAAGAAGAAAGAAAGAAGAGAAGAGAAAGAAAAAAAACAATCGCTATCACCATAACACTTGAATGATGAAAACGATTTATTTGCAACTCAAATTTGTTCATACGAAACAACAATCGCTCCCCCCCTACCAAGTCACAAAGTTCTGCTAATAAGTGTTACCTCAAGCAAAGCAAATGTACACAACAGCAGGTAAAACTCAAAGTTTGCTACCGCATTGTTGCAATAAGTTTCTCCTCTGAAGAGAACGGCTGAAAAAATCCATGCCAGTTAACTGGCTGACAGAAGGTGCTCAACTTTGCGCATAAAAACCCAGTGAGAACTACAGAAACAGCACGACATGTCGATTTGATGACTGGGGTATACGCCTACTAGTTACTTGACTGTCGTTTCTCTCCCCGTTCTTTTGTCTCTTTCAGCCAAGTTCTCAGCTTACCGACAGCAGGGACAAAGCGCATCATTCGTCGATCATTTTCTGAAGTTGACTAAGTTCAGTAAATGCCACTCTGACAATGGTCCCTTTTTCTAGGAAAGGAAACACTGTCACAGACGTCTGTTTCCAGAAACGAGTGCACATGAGATAAAACAAACAAAACAAACCCAACTCCTTTTTAATTCCACATTGCAGAGCTTATACATCCCTGATTTCTCGTCTTAACTCTATTGATTATTGTTCTTCAGTCTGGGGGGGGGGGGGGGGGGGGGGAAGAGAGATATTTATTTATTTTATCTATTCATTTATTTATTTATTCTTTTATATCAAGGATAATGGAATAAGCACTCATGTGCTTTTTTACATTCAGTCCCCGTGTGTATGTGGTTTTGTAAATTTTGTCATCTGTTCCCACCGGCACACAATGGCCTACTCTTTTGAAAAGCGGAACAGGATTTAACGTGTGCGCAAGATGTTCTGCATACGTTTGCACACAAGTCCTCGGTTTATAGTCTCATCAGAAGGATAGAGAGGGGGGGGGGGAGAGAGAGAGAGAGAGAGAGAGAGAGAGAGAGAGAGAGAGAGAGAGAGAGAGAGAGAGAGAGAGAGACAGACAGACAGACAGACAGACAGACAGACAGACAGACAGACAGACAGACAGACAGACAGACCGAAAAACAGCCAGACAGCACAGTAGGTTTACCAGCCTCAGGAGGACTATATATTAGTACATTTTACGTTTGATATGCACATGTGCACGCATGCTTTCTCACACACACGCGCACATACACACACAGACACAGACACACACACAAACACACACACACGCACGTACGCGAAACACACACACACACACACACACACACACACACACACACACACACACACACACACGTATAGTCAAGTGCCAAAAAAACCCAACGTTTTTAGCCATTTTTTTGTACTGCTTGACACAGACAGATAGGTAGATAGATAGACGTAGGCTAGGTGATGGAGAGAGAGAGAGAGACAGAGAGAGAACTAAGGGAAACAAGGTTTCTCTTCTTTCACCCCTTATCGCAAACAACTTCCACTTTTTGTTCTATCTTGAGTGACAGTCTGACGCGTTATCTCGAGATGCTTAGATGGCCTCCACTTCCCATTTTCTAGACTCTTTTGCCCCAATGAAGCAAGCGAGAGAGGAGTAAGGGAGTGGGGAAGGGAGGGGCGGGGTAGATAGAGAGAGGGGGATGTAATAGGAGAGCAGAATTTAATTCTCTGTCTCTCTGTCTGTCTGTCTGTCTCTGTCTGTCTGTCTGTCTGTCTGTCTCTCTCTCTCTCTCTCTCTCTCTCTCTCTCTCTCTCTCTCTCTCTCTCTCTCTCTCTCTCTGTCTGTCTTTCTGTCTTCCCATATGTCTGTCTGTCTTTCTCTCTCTCTCTCTCATTTCATTGCTTTTTGCCACTTTTTTTTTCTTGTTGATTCATTGGTTTATTCATGTTTGTTTCACTTTTTGCCCATGAGGGCCTGGTGTAAAGAAGCCTCTGGCTTATCCAATTACCCTCATTAAAATATTCGAGTTCGATAGTTCGAGTTCGAGTTCGAGTTCGAGAGTTCGAGTTCGAGTTCTCTCTTTAGAAAGATATTAATTTCGTTTCTTTCAGGCTATTTTTTCAAAGTTTTTGTTGTTTGTGGCTTATTGTTGTTGTTGTTCGGGTGTTTTAGGTTACAAGTCAAATAAAGTTGCATTCTTCCATTTTTGTACGAAAACATCGAAAGTGGTGGATAAAAAGACAATAGTTTCACGAGAAAGAGGTTAACAGTACAACACTGTCTGTTCAGTTTAGTTTACTATCCCGCTGTTTTTAGAAATGAGCTGACTGCAACTGTCATTATTATGACTGTATCCCCGAAGTCGGAATGCAGCTACCTAAATGGTGAGCAACAACAAACCCGGTGGCATACGCAATATCTCACTCTTTGGTAATCCTCAGAGCTCTAGGAAAAGGGACGTTAAGAAAAACCACAGCTGTAATCTTCTTGAAATTCAACGCTGAAATAAAAACACACAACACTGATTTTAGAGTGTGCATTTACGTGCTCTACGTCTCGTCAAACTCCAAGCAGTCAACAGGAAAGGTTGGCAGCTATTCTCAAGACATGTATCAAAAGGATATGCTCAGAAAAATAAGCAACAATAAAAACAACAACAACAGGAACAGCTTGACCGCCAATTCCTTCCTCCTTGAGAAGTTCTCCAGACTGATAAATGAAAGGTCAAACAGCCCTTGTGTTTCTTGCCAAAATACACACACACCCCCTTCCCCTTCTCTCTGCACAACCAAACAGACTGAGAAATAAGCAAACACATAAGTAAATGAGCAGCTATAAATGAGTGAACAGATATATCGTTGCATGTTCGATAAATTGATAAATAAGACAAATTAAACAGTGAATGCCTAGGGGTTAAAAATCCCCCCCCCCCCCACCCACAAATAAATGGATAGATATATAGAAATAAAAATATAATAGAAAATAAATCGCTAAATGAAATCACAGCCAAATGAAGCAACATAGCCCTTCTCTACGCCTTCCCTCTTCCCCCCTACACCCATGACAAACACACCAGTGTTTGTACACACACACACACTTTATGCCAACACTGTCATAATATACAAGCAGAGAACCATATTATAACATTAAAATCTGCTCCGAAAAGTTCCCCAAGGACTGTCACAGGCAGTTTCCAGGCACTTCACCACACCACGGTACCTACCTACCTACCTATCTACCTACCTATCTACCTCTCAACTCTTCATTACCGCCACCCTCGGCTTTGCTCTCTTTCTGCGATAAAAGCTACGCTTAAACAAAGCTTAGCTCACTACCCACTTCAGCTACACTCGACACCCGGCACCTTACAACAGTAATGTGAGAGAAAGGGGTATCCAAGAAAGTCCATTAACCGTACAATACACACACACACACACGGCTCAGTATTGTACCACCAAATGTATGCTTTCCGATGCTTTTCGGAAATTTGCTTTACCGAAAGTGCTCCTCTCTAATTTCTGTGTATTTTTGGCTCAAGTCGCCTGCCCACCAGGGTTCATGAAATCCATGAGGGGGACACATCTCTGAGGCTCAGTCAGGGGGTGATCTTGATTTGCATGGCCCGTTCTGGTGGCTGATGTCTGTACCTAACGATTTTCTCTGCATGTCTAACGACCAGCTGCAGAAGAGGAAGGAAGCCTGGTAACGATGGCCTGGTAATGTGTGGACTGCCGAGAGAGTGTGTATTGACAATGCCATAAGATGACTAGCCGTGCAGAGGTTTCCAGGGGAGCAGATGGTTTGGTGCTGTCACTGGAGGCTTATGTTTGTTTCGGTTTGTTTGTTTCTTGGAGAGAGAGAGCTCCAGGTTCATCATGGTGAGATGTTTTGGAGTATATGACTATTCATCCACTAGTAAGGTAGTCGACTACAAGTCTACTTTAGGGTATGGTGTCTAAATGCGATATCATTGTCCATGCGTTTTATTTAAACTACTTGTTGTTCGCTCCTACCAGCACGCAATGGGCTACACTTTTGAAAACCACATAAGTGCTTATTCCATTATCCTCGATGTAAAATAATAAAATAAAATAAAATCAATAAAATAAAGCTGGAATAGGTTATTATCGTGTGTGCAAGAAGCTCTGTGCGTGCTCGTAGTCATATGGGACTTCGGCTTATAGTCTCATCCCAAGGACTTTTGCGGGAAGTGAAGTCAATGCTGATGTTAACTCCAAGGGAAATATCTCCTCGATCGAATGTCTCTGTGGTGCCTCAAACCTAGGCCGTCAGATGACAAGCTTAATGCTCTAACCACCAGACTACCCCATGCAGTTAGAGTCTAGTTCTACGTAGAAGAGTGGTCAAGAAACAATGAAGTCATTACCATTCAAGAGACCAGAATGTTGAATCCTCTTAGTAGAGTGTAATCGTTTGCTTTATACTAGTGATTTGGATTAAGATGAAGAAGAAATCGTGTTGCAACACAAACTTTGTTGTATATAACAGACAGCCAGGTAACAACAACTTGGATAAAGCAGAATTATGTTAAAACAATCATCTTCGGCAAACAAATATAATATATTTTTATATTCTTTTATTTCGAAGATAATGGACTAAGCACTAATGTGCTTTTTTACGTCCAGTCCCCGTGTATATGCGGTTTTGTAAATTATGTCATCTGTTCCCACCAGCACACAATGGCCTACACTTACGAAAAGCGGAACAGGAATTGACGTGTGCACAATATTTTCTGCATGCGTTCGCACACGGGGCCTCGGTTTATAGTCTCACCCGAAGGACTTTTTGGGGAGAGTCGAGTCTGCTCTGATGTTAACTCCAGGGGAAAATATCCCCTTGAACAAGAATCGAACCCGGGTCGTCAGATTGCGAGCGCAATGTTCTGACCACTAGGCTATTCCGTCTCCCTAATATACAGCATAAGGCAAGAATAACAGAAACCTCATACTATGGCAACGTGCACCTAGCTGAAACGAACCCCCCCCCCCCCCCCCCCCCCCCCAAAAATACTGTGGAGATACATTTTCTGTGGCAACAACGAGTAAACATTTAGTGATTAATTCAGAATACAAATGCAGCACCGTTAAGCTAGTTGCCTTGACGTCTGTAGTGTAGGCCTAGCAAATAGCTGGATTCCTTCAGGCCTAGGGCTTCTGTCTCCGTTAACCTAATTTCACGCTTAAAATCTACACCACACAGCATTCATCTTTTTTTGCCAATTACTTTCAAACATTGATTCCGGACGAAGTATACCACTACTATGATCGTCAATGTTTGAAGAAAGGAAACACTGTCCACATTGATTTGTGTGTGTGTGTGTTTTAAAGTGCAAACAAAAAGATTTAAAAAATCGCTTTGAAGTCGGAATCCAGGTTCAATGCGGACCACGTGAAAGTGTTCAATGTGTGTGTGTGAGAGAGAGAGAGAGAACTCGAACTCGAACTCGAACTCGAACTTTTTATTGAGAGTAAATGGATAAGCTCAGGGCTTTTTTACACCATGCTCTCAAAAAACAAAACAAAACCAAAAAAAACAAACAAAAAAACCCCCACCAAAACCACCACCAACAACAATCAAAAACCACCAAAAAACAAAACAAAACCCCAAACAAACAAAAACCAACAACAACCCCCCCCCCCCAATCCCAAACAAACCCGCAAACAATCATTATTCAACAGTTTTAAAGACACCAAAATGAAATTCAAAATTGATTTATAATCAACACAGAGAGAGTGGAGAGAGAGAGAGAGAGAGAGAGAGAGAGAGAGAGAGAGAGGAGAGAGAGTGAAGAGAGAGAGAGAGAGTGAGGAGAGAGAGGAGGGAGAGAGAGAGAGTGGTATGTGTGATGTGTGTGTGTGTGTGTGAGTGTGAAGAGTAAGTAATCGTGTATTATCTGGGTGACACCAGCGTGGTACCCAAGAGAACGCGCAACAACAGTATCAAAAACAACAACTCCACAGCAAAGAAAAAATAAAGGTCTGTCGTTCTCATGATAAGGGCAGACAATCTGACAGGCTGCGCAAATAGAATCTTAAACCTTAGACAATGTTCTTAAAGCAATTGAGTCCTGGATTCTATAACAGCAGTCGGAGGATTCCTTTATCTGCTTTTTAATAGCAGTTGCAGCGTGCAGTCTTTATTTCCATTTCTTTGTTTGCTTTTTTTCATCTTTGTTGTTGTTGTTGCTTTTCATCAACTAAGTTTCCATCTCTGGACACGTTTAAAACCTCTCATAAAATGTTTGCGGTTTGTCTGACTCGACAAACCATAAGAATGTTTCAAGACAAAATAAAACCAAAACAAACAACAACCCCGGCTTTGACGTCATGGTGACAGAGGAGCAGACGAAGAACAATAAAGAGACATGAACAAACGACAATGCACAAGCTCAAGTTTCAAAAACAAAACAAAAAATAACCCCCAAATACATCCATTTTTAGGACGTGTTCTTTGATACTTGAATGTCCCTGAGACAAAGTGCCTCACAATGCTGCAGATGGAAAAACAAAGAAAAAAAGAGGCCTTAAAACGGGAAGACATTAAGTACAGAGCATGATTCGGAAAGAGAAAAAGGAAATGGAGAATGAATAACACGCTGGAGCAACAGGAATCCTTCCAACTCACCTCACCTTCACCAAACACACGCCAGGTACGCAAGAACCTTGTTTCCTTCCTCAGTTACACTTGGTAATGAATCGATCGCACTCCATTCTAATGACAGGTGTTTATGAGTATGTGTGTTTATATGTGTGTAATGTGAATTTTCCAATGTATTATTTTATCGATTTTCCTCTTTTTACTGGTTCAATTTATTGGTAAAGGTTGCAATAATGTAGTATTTTAGCATAATCATTAAGAAATCTGTTCTTAGATAGATGGCTTGATGAAAAAAACCAAATGCATTGCTTAATCAATGTACCATCTGGAAATAAAAATTGGACTTGACAATTCTGTCGCTGGCTACCCCTTTTACCCCCACCCTCTCCACCATCCCCCATCTCTCCCTCTTGTATACATCTTAACCAAAAGGCCACACAGTACTGTCAGGAGAGGAAAAAAAGCTCTTTTCTTCTTCGTCGAACGCTAAAAAAGCAACTAGTGTTGTATGTTGTAATTATGAGCAAAAAATGCGTCAGGTTGACGTTAAAGCGCCTGACAAGTCGAGTCCAGCACATCTGAGCTTGGCATAAGAAGGAATATTGTTATCATTCAAGTCTTTCTAGAAAGAAAAGGCAGGAGGAGAATGGACCAAGAACGCATAAAAAAACCCAGACAAAGAGGGTGTGACATGAAGAAAAGGAACAAGGCAGAAACAGAGAGGGTGATAGAAAAGAGGACATTTCTAGCACAATATTTCCAGATGGTGGGGATGCTATTCATATTGACAGGACCCCGGCATTCTCACTAAGGGAAAAGCTTCATGAATGAAGGGTGTGGAAAAAGTTACAATTAAAGCACCAATGCTTGCAGGCACAGGAGCACTTGTGACCCTAAGCATCCCACTTTCTCAAGGAGTCATAGCGTTCAGATTAATCCACAAGCGCTTAGAACAGCACATCCATCGCTGGAAACAAGCAGGCTATTTTAGTTTCATGATTCCTAAAACAAAGGATTGTGCAGGAACTTTCGATTATATATTATTGATGCTGATGAGGATTTTTCCTTTTCTTCCTGTTTTTATTCTCCTTTTAATCATATTGTTATTGCTGTGATTATTATCATTGTGGTTATTGCTGTGATCATTATCATTAAAAAAAAAACAACAACACAAAAATCCTGTTCGTTTCAACGTGCATCTTTAGTTTCTTCTTGTGTTGATGTATTGGGTGGTGGTGGTGTGGTGGGGGGTGAGGGTGCGGGATGTGTGTGTGTGGGGGGGGGGGGGGGGAGGGGGTGTTAAATAGCTCTTTTTGCGTTTTTTGTAGTTTCTGTTTGTGTCTGTGGATTCATTTGTTTGTTTTCAGTGTTTGTTGTTTGTTTATACAATTTTGTTTGAGAAAGTCACGACTTCTTGCTAGACAACTGTCTGTCTGTGTCTGTCTGTCTGTCTGTCTGTCTGTCTGTCTACAATATAACCTCTGTTGGAAAGTAGGGTAAAGAACTTGCCATAAAGTAAGGCAATCCCTCAAAAGCTGTCTTGGAGGTTCTGTTCGTTTAGTTTTTACGAGATTGCGACATAAAGTACACCAGTAGAGAGAGAGGAAGAGAGGATGGAGAGATGTGAGAGAAGATTGAGATGAAGAGAGTGAGAGAGAGAGAGAGAGAGAGAGGAGAGAGAGAGAGGAGAGAGAGAGAGAGAGAGAGAGTGGAGATGGAGAGAAAGAAAGAAAGAAAGAAAGAAAGAGAGAGAGAGAGAGAGAGAGAAGAGAGAGAGGAAGAGAGAGAGGAGAGAGAGAGAGAGAGAGAGAGATGGAGATGGAGAGAAAGAAAGAAAGAAAGAAAGAAAGAAAGAGAGAGAGAGAGAGAGAAGAGAGAGAGGAGAGAGAGAGAGAGAGAGATGAGAGAGAGAGAGAGAGAGAGAGAGAGAAAGAGAGATGGAGAGAAAGAGAGAGAG
>CM054141.1:41157540-41187540 GCA_028751875.1 Rapana venosa | reverse complement strand
TTCGCGTAAACTGCAAACTTTTGTTTTAACTTTTTAGTATAGCATGCTATTGTTGGTAAGAATGATGCTGTAAAACAAATATAACATTGGAAATGCTAAAACATCCACGTGATTCATTTAAAATGCCCGGAAAATACCGTTTTGTTTCTGAAAACACATCCCTGACTTTACCAACATGCACTTTGTTGCTCTTTCTTAGGCTAGAGGTGCGATGCTCACCAACCGTGAGTCTTTACCTACTGTTTACCCACTATCAAGGTAGCCACATTTCGACTTCAGGGATGGTAACTAAACACGCCACCACCAATGTGCACCCGTTGCTTAAATTTTGCCATTCGTTCCAACTTGCACAAGCTAGCCTACACTTCCCAAAGACAGAACGAGTTTTTGACGTGGGTACAAGATATTTTTCGTGTGTTTTCATCTAGAACCTACGCTATAGTCTTATCCGAAGAAATTTCGGGGGAGGGTGTGAGGTCGGCACTGATGTTAACTCAAGGGGAGAAAAATCCCTTCGAACAAGCGCCTCGGTAGTGGCTCGAACGCAGACCGTCAGATTACGAGCGCAAGGTTCTAACCACTAAACTATCCCCGTCCCCGAACAAGCGAAGAAAAGTCTCTCTCTCTATACTTCAAAAGATTTACGACTCATAACTGTATAGACTTTGTAATCGGAACATGACAATAAACCGAATGTCACACACACACAGGCAGATGGAGACCTTCGTTTTTCAAAAGCTAAACACTTTCGGGGAAAAAAGCAAACCCTTTCGGGGGAAAAAGCAAACACTTCTTTGCAGTGGTGAGGCACTTCTGAGGGCTCTGTTGGCTTAGAGCAATGATGGTCAGTGTGGACACCTCACGCTACCTGCTTGTCTAACAGGTTGTCAGAACAAAGTAAGTGGTCAAGTAGCTTTAGCGGTGTCGTAATGTGGGAGAGGAATAAGAAACCCACATAGAGGAAGAAAGAAAAAAGCAGACTGGAAGGTGCCAGTAATGGGGGGAGAAGAGGAGAAGTGTGTGTTGTCGATGTGATGGGGTCTGCTAGCTAGGTTAAGTGTGTTTGACCACAGTCAGGGTACACGCTATTCAGTTCAATCAGTCTGTAATGTGTGTGAACCGGTTATCTGAAGCGCAGTAAGTGAAAAGTGCTTGGACTGGTTGTGTTTGAAACCTTGAGAGTAGTAATGGAGATGAATAGAATAAGGTGGAAGTGAGTGATTTGAATTATAGTAGTTATTGTGGAGATGATAGTGAGTGGAGTGTTGATGTGTGTGGTGTGTGTGTGTGTGCGCGCGTGCGCGGCTCGCACACCCACACCCACACACACGCTTGTATGTTGCATATACATACATTCTTTACAGTTTGTGCACTGTCTGTCTTTGTCTCTGTCTGTGCCTGTTTCTTTTTGGTGTTTTTTTTTTAAGTCACTGTCCTTGTTTTCTTGCTTTTTCTTCACCCACCCACCCACCTTCCTCCTCTCCCCTCTCCCTCTTTGTTTATCTGTCATCATCTTTCTATGTCTCCGTGTTTTATACCTCTCGTTTTGTCTGTCTTCCCCTTCCATCCACTCTCTCTTTGTGTTGAAGGAGATGGGGATGGGGGTGAGGGTGGGCGGGGGATGAAGGGGGTGCGCACGCGCACGTACGTGCGTGCACTTTTCTCTGACACTTAGGAGCTATGAAGGAAATATCCTGAACGACGCAGAAGGTTGTGAGACATCGGTGATAATGAGACACCTGCTGATTCTGATGTCTTCTTCATGACTTCGCTTTCTTCTCTTCAAGGGCCAATTACCAGGCCCATTATCTGTGCCTTCTTGTGTCTGTTTCTGGCAAAGCAAGCACACATATCTGTATGCAAGTGTGTGTCTGTGTGTGTGTGTTCCTTCTTTTCATTTGTCTTTTCACTATTATAAGTGATATTAGACAAACGTGTGTGTGTGTATGTGTGTGTGTGTGTGTGTGTGTGTGTGTGTGTGTGTGTGTGTGTGAGCATTTGCATACACAAGAGTGTGTGTGTGTGTGTGTGTGTAGTTTGCCATGTGTTCTCTCGTATATTCTATATACTCCATATTTAGCTAAATACATGATGTGTACAATTGGTTTCATTATGTGTATTTTTTCCTTTTAAACACAAAGGACGTTTTCTCATACTTTTTGTGGACTTGATAAATGTACTTGAGCGTGTTTCAGTGCTGACATCTTGAGGGAAATTAAACGTGTGGGCATGTAAAATGAAAACAATCACGCATTTTCTGACAGTACACAGTTATTAAAGAGTAAAGTGAGGGTACTATACAAAAAAAAACAGAAACCCTTTAAACCCTAAGCAAGTAAACAAATGGAACCAGGCTATCCAAATAAATGAAGAGATAAAACACGCAGAAAGAGAAAAAAGCAAGTGACACACAATCTTGTTGATATTATCAGAATATGAAAGCAAATCTGGAAGGAACATAACCATAGGAAGGAAGGTGGCAGGAAGACGTTTGCCTGCCAACATGTAAACCGTGAGATTCTGGGTTCGATTCCCAGCCTCGCCCTTTCTTCCCAGTTTGACAAAAAAAATCGAACTGAATGTCAAAGTCCTTCGGGTGAGACTATGAACCGAGGCCCCGTGTGCAAACGCATCAGAACATCTTGCGCACACGTTAAGTCATGTTCCGCTTTTCGAAAGAGTAGGCCATTGTGTGCCGGTGGGAACAGATGACAAAATTTACAAAACCGCATACACACGAGGACTGGATGTAGAAAAAAGCACATGAGTGCTTATTCCATTATCCTCGGGGGGAAAAATCATGCCATCTGAGCGCTTTGATTTGTTCCTTTACAAGATTCAGCGCTATATAAATTCCATACAGTATTATTATTATTATTATATTTTCAACAGACTGACTGCCTAATTGATACTAGGTTTATTATAAGATAATAAAGATATATAAATTATTTTCTCCCATCTCTATGACAAAATCTAAGCCTTGAAACATGATTACATCAGTGAGAATAAACGTTTCTGTGTAATAAGATCATTCTATGTCTGCAAATCAGCGTGAAAGCTTGTTAAACGTTAATGGAAGTCAGAACTACTATAATATTTCAGGATACAGAGCATCGCATATTTCATTGGTGTGTTCCATTTTGGTAAACGACGTTGCACTCTGCCTCCTTCTGCAAGGAAGGTAGCTAAGACCGTCCTTTCATGTATCTATTTATCTCTCTCTCTCTCTCCATCCATCTATCTATCTATCTCTATCTATCTCTCTATCTCTCTCTCTCTCTCTCTCTCTCTCTCTCTCTATATATATATATATATATATATATATATACATCTCTCTCTATCTATGTCTCTATCTATATCTCTCTATCTCTCTATCTATCATCTACCTACCTACCAACCTACCTACCTGCCTACCTCTATGCCGTCGTAACCCCTCACTTCCCCATCACCCCATCGCACTTTAAAAAAAATTGTCATTCATTGATGACAAGGAACCTTTTGTCCTCAAAGGTACACACCGATGCCCCATGCCATGCCATTGAACCTGCCTCTGCTGTTCCGACCCCCAGTGCTACGCTAGATCTGAATCATCACAGGGTTTGCCTGCAGCAGAGCCCCTTGAAATGCAAATGACGTCGTTGGCACTCATGGCCATGTTTGCACATGCAAATGAAGTCCTTTTTCCTTATGGAGCCTCCCTGATTTCCTTACCCATGATTTCGTCAACACAGTGGTGATAATGGTGGCTTGAGAAGGGACGGAATAGGAATTAGAGATGAGTAGTTTCTGTGGGGACAAATGTCGGAGTACAGATGGAAAATTGATGTGCAGACATTTTATTTTTTATTTTAGTTTATGTTGTTGTCAATAATATTGATCCGCTCAACTAGATTAGATGAATGCTTAGATGACGTGTTCTTGTTGGATACTGTTACCATGGTGTTGGCACATTATCTATTGGTTTAGTTAGGAATAACCTTTTCACTTGGAAAAGGTTTCAGAAAGTTTATATTATATTTAATACCAACACTGGACTGAAAAAGTGTAGACTTATAGCATTAGTTGTATAGATGAAAGCTACTAAAGAAAACAAAAGCAAATACTGATGGTTTTAAAAAAAACTTGTGTTTTAACATTATTATTAGGATCATGTTATTTTTGTGTATATATAAAAAAAAAATTATTATAATAATTATAACAATAATAATGTAGGGATTTATATACCTTGAATCTTGTAAAGCAACAAATCAAAGCCATATATATCATAATTATCAAAGAGTAAAAACAATCGGCAGAGCCAATCGTTTTTACTTCTTTAGATAGATGTAAATATGGCACCCTGATTTAATTGATGAATGCATGTTTCTCTCTCTCTCTTTCTGTCTCTCTCTGTCTCTCTCTCTCCGAGTGCCTGTCTCTCTGTCTATCTTTCTCGTTGAAGTTTTAGTTATGGCTAACTGTCGTTTTGTCTCTTTCTCCCTGTCCGTTAATTTTCCATTTGACACTGTTCCTTTTTTATGGGCAAACGTGTCTCTCAGTTTTGCACGTACAGTTTTGCAAAAATATCAATATGTGAATGTGAACAGCTTTTCCTTCCGTTTTCCATGAACATTATTTCCCCAGCAGTCTATCGTGCAAACACTACTACGATAGTTTTTAGGACTAGATCATTTTTCACCTTGAATGGTAAACTAAGGGAAAAACAAATCGACACTCAGATTCAGACAAAGAAATAAAAGAACAAAAATGTTAGAAGGTCACGTGTGGCATGACTCCCTGAACTATCATTTAGACAAACATGGCATTGATATTTTCACGGAAATGTCAATTGGGAAAACTATTTATCAGAAAGGACCCCATCTTTCTCCAGATCGCAGACTACCTGCAATACATTTTTGCGTGATCAATGACACTAGGCATAGCTGGCAAAGCCATTGATGAAAGGTGGGTGTGCCTAACGCATGTTCTAGACATGTATCATTCAGATTAGGGGTCATGGTTTATAGTATCATTGATAAGATTTGCAGCGGACAGCTGTGGGAACCGATTTTAACTCCAAAGGAAGAATCACATTCAACTGGACAGCTAAAATAGAAAGCTCTGTAGGTGGACTTAAATCAGCACCTTGTCTTACCACCTGGCCACGAGTCCAACATACCAGCCACTAAACTCTGGCACCCAGACGAGACAAGGACAGCTTCCCACAAACCTATCACCCACAGAGTTAAACTCGCAAGCTGGAAGCTGTCTGCACTCCAAGCCGTCTGTGGGAGGGATATTTGTGTGTGCAGTACATCTCAAATGACAGTTCCGGAAATCTCCTTCCTGGCAAATCTGCACTCGACCAGCCTGTGACACAGGCCATAGGGAATCCATCAGCAGTCCACACACTGCCAGGCTCCATTTACTCGGCTCCTTCTCCAGCTGATCTCTAGAAATGCAAATAAAATTAACAGCGCTGACATCAACACCAGGGTGTGGGGACAGCCAAATGGAGATTTATCGCTTTGACCTCCCTGGTCTCCGCTTCCAAGGTTTTTAGATTCCTGCGGTAGCGAGTAAATTGATCTAAAGGCATACAGAACTTGAGAGGTTCATGTTCTGAGTGCAAACTTTCAAAGACAGCCGGAGAGCCGCGCACTCAGAGCCGTTGGAGGGGCAGGATGAAAAGGTCCATTAAATGGCAGTCTTGTTGGCTCTGCCATCACAACGTCCTACAGTTTTCTGGCTTAAAGACTGAATAAAATCTGTAAATTGACAGGCTGGCACAGCTAGGTTATCTGTGTTTGCGTTAAAATGTATCGTAGAAAGGCAGATTTCAAAGACGTACACAGCCTTTAAAGAAACGTTTGTGCAAGAAGACTCAAAACAAAAAGCAATATAAAAACAAAACATGAAACAGTAAAACAAATGTGTATCACATAGCCATGCATAATCATGGGAAAGTTAGTGGGATAAGTACTAAAACTATGGCAATGCTTTGTGCATAAAAAATCACATTGCAAATTCTTGATAAATCACTTACACTTCTCTAATTTAAAAAAAAGTGCTTATAAATATAGTCAGTACAAAAAAATCAGAACACGAATTCTATCTAAACCTATACCCTGAATCGAACAGCTCAGTCAGTAAAACGTTAGACTTGCAATATTGAGGGCGTGGGTTTGAATCCGTGTACATGTTTTGTTCTTGTTTTAAATGCAAAACACTTGGTTACACACATATTTTTAACATCAAATAAAACGTCCAAAAGTGACGTGTTTCCGAATGGCAATTCTATTTTTGCTCTTGTGTCATGACAAGAGTGCAGTGTTCAGTACGTCCTGATGGCAGTCTACCTGCTGGTATTTACGGTCAGGCAAACTGGAAACAATTTACCACACGACATTCAGAGGCCGTAGCTTCATGAAATGACGGCTGTTACACTTGACATTCAGAAGGCGTGTAGGAGAATCATCAGACAAGTCCTTGTGTGAGTTTTAGAATGCAATCATTCAAAGAAAGAGACGGTCCGTGACATTTAAGAGACGCTCTAGTAAAACTATCAAAGCGTCTTCTACAATTAGGAGATACAAAGACGACAATCTCTGGTGTTTAACTCCCAACACTCACCAACCCACACCTAGACAGCCCCCAACCACCCCTTTTCCCACCCCCTACACATGCAGGTGCGCTTGCAAGCGCAGGTATAATGAGTGTATCCCTATACCTGTGCAAACACACTGTTCATTGAGAAAGCTTTTACCAGATCTGCAATGAACAGCTATTGTGGCGTGGGTTTGAAAAGGATCGGTTTCCTCATGGCTCTCTTTTTGGAAACTTTGATGACAGTGTTTCCTTTCCTAAGCATTGATGGCTGGGACAGTGATACGCGATAACTTTGTTGAGCCTAATCAGCTTCTGTAAGCAGCTGGAAAATGTCGTTTTCTGTTTGTGTTGGGGTAAAGAACTGGGATGAATCAGCCAAAGAACCAGATATAAATCCAGGCAAGTAGAGGGTGTTTACTGCAGACGTAAAATCGACAGGTCAGACGAAACATCTATCCCAGACTGTTTACAAAATGTTAAACAGTTTTTATTACAGGACATTAAGTCTATCTACATGAAAATTGAACTGTTCTCCAAGAGGAGGGCATGTTACCATAGTGTGGTGCCTTTCGTTTTCCTTTCTCAGCAAGCATACAAGTTTGCTCAGAATGATGATTTATTTTTCTACATAACCTTGTGAGGTACATGTCCGTGCTGCTAAGGGATCGTTTACGTGCATTAAGATGCGTTCATCATCTGATCTGATGAATTGGTGCCAATACAACCACACATGGTTTACGTGTATAGCCATCTATATCTTCAAGAAGGTGTTTCCCTTGGGCGTTTTGCTTTGAAGACAACACTGCCTCCAGACCACTGAGCTGTGTAAAGTTTGCCTCCACTAGCATCCCCAGAACTGAAGTTTCCTGGAAAGTTCAGGAGACTCCGTGCATGCTGTGATATCGTCAATACAGCAACACTAAGAATGCACCCACTGCTAGACCATACTTACGGGATGTCTTCTGCAGCTGATCGTTAAAGATGCAAACGAATCATTATCGCTGCCATACATCATCTGCCATACTGGAACATGCAAACCATCATCATCCCTGCCAGGGCTTTGGAGATTTATCTCCAATGGATTTGTGCAAACTCTTAGGTGGTAGGAGACTTGATCTGAAGACACACATTGAAAAAATGTTTTCACAGAGAATACTTTGGGAAACTTCCAGAAAAGCAAGTTCTTCAATATTGCTGGTGAAACAATGGTAAATCGTGCGTTTTCTAAAGCTGCCAGACTGTCTGGATACTCCAACCTGCCAGACTGATTCCACTAAGTATTGGGAATAGAGTAAAGGTGACTTGGGTAGTGAGCTGATCTTTGTGCAGGGGTAGATTCTATCCTAGAGAAAGCAGTGTCCATGGTGCCGGTAATGAAGTGCTGACATATACTGTGGTGAGGGTGGAGATGTGTTCAGAAACCACCCCTTAAAGCTCTTAAACATATACCGTTAACAATTATTCAGTCATGGCAAATTGTCTTTCATGATAATTACTTGGGTTGCTATTCTTAAGAAGGGTCCTACTCTTTTTTTTCAAATCAAATTGTCTATTGTCACATGCGATTCCCCATAATTATTTTCTGCACAATTTTGATTAAAATGTTAGTGTTCTTTGAACTGCATTGGGGGGGGGGGGGGGGGGGGACCATCCTGTCGCATGTTTTAAGCTCGGAATATCTTATCTTATAGATCATGTGTTACTTTTGGAATGTAAATTCACATGATCATGTCATGACTTTGCAAGGTTACTGTGATTATGTTTACCAATGCATATTTTGTTATGTTTACATTTTATTTCTTTGTTTTTTTGACTATGCAGAATCTTCAAAGAATGAATAAAAGCCTTCTGGTGTCTCATTTTCTATGTGTACTTTACTTCCAACACAGGTTAGTTTGTAAAACCATGCTATCATTTACCGAGTCCATTCTGAGTCCATTCGGACAAGCAGTGTAGTTGTAAAGTCAGCAATGTATATACACTGTATAAGATGGGCTTTTTGGGCTTGTCCTTCCAAAACTACTAAGCGAAAGCATTTGAGACTGTCACAGAGAGACTCTTTCTGCCTATGGATTTGTATAGCTCTGCGTGTGCCTCTTACAAAGAAGTATATGAAAGTCAGGGAGATAGGTTTCTGAAACCCACAGACTTACTCTGTATTCTTTTGTTCCAACTCAGTAACGTTGATGTCAGGGTGATAATTTTATTTGTATTTCCGAAAATCAACTGCAGAAAAAGGCGAGTAAAATACAACCTGGCATTAAGTGGACTTCTGATGATTTTGTATTGTCTGTGACACAGGGTGGCTTAGTACAGTTTTCCTAGCAAAGATTTCTGGATCTGCCATGTGAGATATACTTCCTTACAAATGACAGACCCACGGGCATTTTGGTATTCACATACCAGTCTATTCCTGGATTTGAGCTAATCTAAAGAGTTTGTGGAAAGTTTTATCTATCTCAGTCTCAGACCTTCTCTTTTATATCAATTTGCCTATCTGTACCTGTGTGTGTATGTGTGTGTGAGTGCGTGTGCGTGTGAGTACAAACATACACATACATATATATGGAGAGAGAGAGAGAGAGAGAGAGAGAGAGAGAGAGAGAGAGAGAGAGAGAGAGAGAGAGACAGAGACAGACAGACAGACAGACAGACAACAGACAGACAGAGATGGCAAATACTACAAAGTCAGTTAAAACTTTATGACATTTTTATGCCCCTTTGCATAGTATCTGGTCTTTATTTTTCTATCAACGGCCTTTCTGAGTGTGATAGCAGAGCGTATTCTATGCAGGAGCATGGTATTATTGTGTAAAAAATACCCTCAGATATCAAGTTTTAGGTACATTAGAGAGAGTTTTCTTTTACACGTAAATCCCCACTACCCCCATCTACTCAAGAATAAATTCCCCTTAACCTAATGTATTCAGATATATCTATGGGCATATGAGCATATATGACATATCTTTTCACCATAAAATGATTGCCAACTCCTTCTAAAGCACATTGCACTCAAACCATATAACTATTTACTTTTGTCTTACTCTATAAATCAGTATTGACATAGCTAGAGGTAACTAGTCAAGCCATTAACCCCCCTCTCTCTCTCATGAGACTGGTATTGTCACAACAACAAAAAAACATGACGATTGTGTTCACAACAACTTTCTGGCTTCATACTGGCATTTTGCTCCCTAGAAAATGATCATCTGTAATTTAAATTCCCTTATTTTCTCACATCACTGGGCACCACAGCCCTCTTATTGATGAAATCAAAAGCAGGAAATCTGTGAGTCCCCATAAGGAAGAAAAGACTTCATTTGCATGTGCAAACATGACCATGAGTGCCAACGAGGTCATTTCCATTTCAAGTGGCTCTGCTGCAGGCAAACCCTGTGATGATTCAGATCTAGCGTAGCACTGGCGGTGTGAACAGCAGGCCGGTTTAATAACACAGGGCAATTCTGTGTACATTAGAGGACAGAAAGGAACACTGTGGTGTCAATGGAATGGAAACTGGGGATGGGTGGTCAGGCAAACAAATGGGTACTAATCACGTGCATATATTTGGACAGCAAAATAATAGTCCATTTAGTTTTCGAGTGTTTTGTCGACTACTTATGAGGGAAAAACATACACTGCTTTTTTTCTAAACTCTTAAGTCTCTATGGGGGCACGGGAAAGCTCAGTGATCAGATCACTTGCTCTCCTCAGCTAAGGCTAAGCAGTATCGAGTGTGGTTACCACTTGGATGGGTGACCATTTTCGTGCCTTGGCTTCAGTACAGTCCTCAAGTTCACACAGCTGTAAACAGCTACCTGCCTCTTTAGGGTCAGGGAAGATAAAGCAGCAAGGGTTTGGGGATGGGTGCCGCCCTAAATATGCTGGCCCCCATAGAAGTTGAAGTCTCTGATGCCTCGTTTCCCTATGACCACAAAGGTTATAGGACACCTTTACCTTTACTTTTAAGTCTCTATGTCTTCGTGCTTTCTTGTGCTCTCCTGCTTTTATTTTGTTCACCTTTGTATGTCTGCCTGTCAGTCTTTTCCTCTCTTTGTTACCCTGTCTACATCTGTCTTCATGTCCCTGTTCCTACCTTGCATGACTATTAATGTTTCCTTTTTTCAAAATTAAAAAAAAAAGAAATTTCACATTTTTTTTGCAGTAGAAGTATACAGCTTCAAGACGGTAGTATTTCTAATGCCTCTTTACCTATTTTGAAAGAACATAGACTTTTAATGGAATAAGAGGCAAACTTCACACACACACACACCCACACACACCACATGTATGCACGCACACATGTATGCATGCACACACAGAAAAAAAAATCATTCACAGGGTGTAAATATGACTGTGAGCATTATGTAGTTTGGCTGTTTCTTTTATTGTTCAACATAATTTCCCGAAAGACCACTCAACACAACACGCCCTCTCAACATTCCATTATTGGTACCCTTGAGCCTACTTTTCCACAATGGAATATAATTCTTCTCACAGACTATGACACAACCCAAGCTAGCACGACCCTTCATTCCCGTCTGACACCTTGCCAAACACACAGGTTCCTCAGGGTGTGTGTATTGTCCATTAACTGTGCAAAAGGGTTCCTTCAGAATTATCTCACCAGCAGTTTTAAGTGTGTATCTTGTCTTGAAACATTTGCTTACCAAAAGCACTCAGCTCAAGTTTCTGTATGTTGTTGGTGTTTATCGGATAACACAATAACACAATAAACCGAGGCCCTATGTGCGCACCCACAGGGAACATGTAGTGTACTGTTGAGACCTGTACCACTTTTTCCATTGTGTGTCTGTGGGGAGGAACAGATGGCAAAATGTACAAAAAACATGCACACATGGACTATATCTTACAAAATGCTCATGGGTGCTTTTCCACCATCCTTGAAATGAAAGAAGAAAATACAAGAATGAATAAATAATTAAAAAATGCCTTTGCAAAGGCCATTCAGATCTAAATGGGAAAATCTCTCGTGGGATAGCTACGCACACTTTTATCAGCAATTTCTACTCATACACATACGGGTGTGTTTGGAAACACTGGTCACACATTTAGATGCTTTTGAAATAATCAAATTCTGGTAGTTCAGATTTGGTACTTCTTTCCGCTGTGCCATTTGTAAAGCAATATTTTATGTTTGAAAAACAAAATCGAGCAATACTTTTAGTTACGGTGACTTCATAATATACATGGGGGTGGGGTGTTTTTTTTAGGAGAAAAAAACGCACTCTTATCTACTGGCTCAAGGTACTAAATTGGAGAATGCAGGTGATGTGCTTATCCCCCCAAAAAGATACAGAATGGTTTGTCAAGTTTTCAGTAAGAGATGCTTTAAACTTCTGCTACTCGGGAACTCTTGTCAGAGATACCGGTGATGACAAACAGCTAGATGTCCTCTGGAATAATTGTACCTGTTCTGAAGTGCTTCATGACGGTTCACTACCAATTATGAAGAAGAGTCGCAGGACAAGAGCCTACTGCTGTAAAGACCAGAGCAATTATTATCCACACAATCAACGCGTTTTAGGAGTGGACAAGGTTTAATGCGGGGACAGCAAGAAAGAATCGAAAATTAAATTCAGGGATTCTTTAGCTAACTGTTAGCAAGATTAGGTAATAAGATCTTTCTCTCTCTCTCTCTGTCTCTCTCTCGCTGTCTCTGTCTCTGTCTTTCTGTATGTCTCTCTCTCTCTCTGTCTCTCTCTATCTGATCCTGAATAGGATCAAAACCCCTCTAAGTGGAGTGACTTTTTGATGGTGATTGGATTTCGAAAGCAGTTTTACAAACCGTCAAGTTTTAAAAGGGTAAGAGCACAATCGATTGAAAAAGTGACCTCCAACTATTTTGTAGAATTCTATCAAGTTTAGTGTGTGTGTGTGGTGTGTGTGTGTGTGTGTGTGTGTGTGTGTTGTGTGTGTGTGTGTTGTGTGTGTGTGCGTGTGTATTCTATTCTTCTATTTCGAAGATAATGGAATAAGCACTCATTGCTTTGTTACATCCAGTCCCCTCTGTATGCAGTTTGTAAATTGTGTCATCCATTCCAACCGGCACACAATGGCCAACTCTTCCGAAAAGCGGAACGGGTTTTAACGTGTGCGCAATATGTTCTGCGTGCATTTGCACACGGGACCTCGGTTTATAGTCTCATCCGAAGGACTTCTGGGGAGAGTAGAGTCGGCAGTGATGTTAACTCCAGAAGAAAAATCCTCTTGAACGAGATTCGAACCCGGGTCAGCAGATTACGAATTCATCACTCTAACCACCTGGCTATCCCGTGTCTTTGTCTGTGTAGAGGGAGGTAGTCACGGAGAAGAAAAGGAAATCTTCATAGTCAGTGTGTCCAGTTTCCCTGTGGCAGTTATTCGTTGTTAAGGAAAATGTTCAGAGTACATGCTGGAATGGCTAAGAGCAGAATTCTTTGGGAGGTGATCATGGAAAACATCCGTAAAGTTTTAGGCTGAAAATGGCTACTACAAGGACTCTTCAAGCATTCCGTTCTGTCTGCCAGTAAATAGAAGCTCCTGTCTTTGTTCAGGAAGCATTTTCAGTGAGTATCCATTGACAAAAAAGTCACACACATAACTACCAACTTTGGTGAATGCCATAGATATCGACACGTTGTTTCAAGACTTGCTGTCAATAGGACAGCGTGAAAAACTGTGTACTCTGATTTTCGCTGAAACTTCTTTTTAATAGTCTGCTATGAAGTGTAACGAAACCAATCATGTGTCAGAGCACTTCAGTGTGTGATACTATCATGATAACAGAACATTTTCATATTCTAACAGTAGGGGTCGATTTCAGTATAGCGAAAAAGACAGTATGCAGTCATTTGCCCATGTCCTAGGTAATCATCAATAGAATAGTGTTGAGTTTACTTGCGCGCGTTTGTGTGTGTATGTGTGTGTGTGGTGGGTGTGTGTGTGTGTGTGTGTGTGTGTGTGTGTCTCCTGAAAATACGTTCCTCTGAAATATTATATAAAAACCTATGTTTTATCGGTTAGTTTTGCTTTTGATATCTTCAAATCATGCTCTCATTCATAATCTTTCTGCATTTCTTCACAAATCTTTCAGAACATGAAGTCTCCTTTTTATATTTTGGTAAACCAAACAATTGACAGTGACACCCAAAGTATGTTTAATTACAAGCACATTGTATTGTGTGCATGTGTATTAGTGGCTTGGTATAAAGCATCATTCATATTGCGCATGGTAATTTGTACCTACCCCCTTCTAATGGCCATATAAAATGAGACGGAAATCATATTTTAAAGTCATTTCTTAAACTTCTGACGTTTTTAAGACAAAGAAAAGGAGTTTGTCACAAATAATTGCGCTTAGAAAAGGGCAAAAAGAGATTGATGACCATTTGTTGTACCATCTGAAGTGTAGCACTGATCCTTAAAGAGAGAGAAAGAGAGAGAGAGAGAGAGAGAGAGAGAGAGAGAGAGAGAGAGAGAGAGAGAGAGAGAGAGAGAGAGAGAGAGAGAGAGAGTGATAGAGAGAGGGTGAGAGTGAGAGAGTGAGAGAGACAGAGAGACAAACAGACAGAAAGGAAAAATGACAACGAGAATCATACATGTGTACACGTTGTTCTAAACTGACCTCTCTAGTTGTTCACACTTGTATATACTGCAATGTTAATATTGCACCACAAGCTGTATGTACCTTTTTTCTTCTTTGTTCTTTCTAGTTTTTCTTTAATGTTTACAGATCCTTAGGATCACACTCTACACCCATACTTCGAAAATATCTGGAGTATGTTCTTCTGTAGTATACTTGTTCACCACTACTTTAATCCGCCTCACCAATACCAGCCTGTTAAATGTGGATTTCTTTTGGAGTCTATATCAAGCAGACAGGGTGGTGGTGGCTGTGATACCGTAGGAGCTCATCACGTTTGCACGAAGGAATCCTTTTCATCCTGTTCTTCAAACAGCTACAAGATTGTGGTTTTCTACTGGTCTTTGAAAGTCTGCTTCCTGAAAGAGAAATCTCGGAAGTTCTGTGTCCATGTAGATCGATTTACTTCCGTCTGTAGCAGTCTAAAGGCTTTGCGCGCGAAATCCTGGAGGTCAAAGCAATAGATCATCATTCATCGCCTGCCTCAGATGGCGGTGTTGATGTCAGTGCTGTTGATTTTCTGTGCGCTTGTAAAGAGCAGCTTGCATAAGAGGCTTGGTGAATGGAGCCTGGCATTGTGTGGAGTGTTGATGGATTTTCTATTGACGATGTCACAGGCTGGCTGTGGACAGTTTTTCCGTGATGGCCGTTTCCAGATCTGGTATTTGAGATGTACCACACACACACACACACACACACACAACTGTCAGTCCTGGGGCTGTTTGGAATGTAAATACCATTGGACTCATCCTTTTGAGGTTTTTTCTGATGAGTTTTGGGGATGTTCTTTGTCTCAGTCTCTCTTAGACTTTGTAGGTGTTTTTGTCTGTATCTGTCTGTCAGCCTGCCAATGTATACAAGACACTTCTTCAATGTGAGATCGAGTCATGACAAAATATACTGGAAACTTGTGTTCTTGTAATGATAGCAGACAAAAGAGAAATAGCGAAATCATCCCCACCCTGACCTAATCATTACATTGAAATATGAGTGGACAACCTTATGGAATAGAGAAGAAAACATTCTGATATATAAACAGAAAGTTGAGACAGAGTACATCGATATTACTTAATCTATCTTGTCTGCCACTAGGTACTCTTTTGAACAATATTTTTCTTTATTATAGTCTTTGATTTGGTGAAGTATGGTGTAGCTGTCCAATGTATTCCCAAGTACCAAGCTGTGGGAGTATTAGCACCTGTTTCTACTTACACATACTTACCTGGTCCTATTCAACACTGATTTATTTCCTCACTCTTACCTACTATCCAACCTAAGAACCTTTCTTAAGAGACTAGTATTGCCATAAATATAAAAAAACACAATTGTGTGCATATCCATTTTCTATCTATATTCTGATAGCTTGCTTTCCTAGAAAGGGCAGAATTTTCAGTTTCAAATCCCTTAGTTCTCACATTGCTTGGCACCATAGTTATTTTGATAAAATCAAAAAGCAGGGACTCTTAAAGGCTCAGTAAGGAAGAAAAGACTTCATTTGCATGTGCAAATATGGCCATGAGTGCCAACAAGGTCATTTGTATTTCAAGTGGCTGGCCGCAGGCAAACCCTGTGATGATTCAGATCTAGCATAGCACTGGCGGTGTGAACAGCAGGCGAGTTAAGCAACACGGAGTGTTTCTGTGTACCTTAGAGGACAGGCAGGAACACTGTGGTGTCAGGGAGTGGAAATAGGAGGTGACAAGCCAGGCACACAAATGTGTGCTAATCATGTGCATATTCTAGAGAGCACAACATGGAGTTACTTGTTGACTGGCCAGTTGATTTGACTCCCCTTTCTTTATATTTTAAGGGGAAAGGGGAAGAGAGGGGGAGAGAGAGTAGAAGAGAGAGAGAGAGGAGTTAGAGAGAGAGAGGGGAGAGAGAGAGAATGACAATGACAATGACAAATTCTTTTTTTCGAAGATAATGAATAAGCACTCATGTGCTCTTTTACATCCAGTCGGCGCCCGTAGGGAAACATCTTATAATAGCCCAATACTTATACTCTCACACGTAGAAACAAAGGGAAATAACCCTTTAAAAACAACAAACAACAAAAAACAAACAAACAAATAAAAGAAAACCCTAAAAATACCTCCTACCCCCACCCCAAAAAACAACAACAACACCCCAGGATAATGAATAAGTACTCATGTGCTTTTTTTACATCCAGTCCCCGCCTGTAGGGACACTTTCTTAATATGAACCCAATACTCATACTCTCAAACAGTAGAAACAAAGGGAAAAAACTTTAAAAACAAACAAATCCAGACAAACAAAAAAAAAGAAAAACCCCAAAACACCCCCCCAAATAACCCAAACCAAAAAAAAAAGCCCAAACAAAAAAAAAAACAAGAAAAACAACAACAAACAAACAAAAGAGAAAAAACAACAAACAAAACAAAAATAGCCCAACAGCTCTCCCCACCCCCCACATACACACACCAAACAAAACAAAAAAACCCAAAAACCCCACCCCAAACAAATTTAAAAGAAACAACCCCAAAACAACCCCAAACAACAAAAACAACAAGAGAGAGAGAGAGAGAGAGAGAGAGAGAAGAGAGAGAGAGAGAGAGAGGAGAGAGAGAGGAGAGAGAGAGAGAGAGAGAGAGAGAGAGAGCAAAAAAAGAGCCAAACTTATAGAGTAATAAAATTGAACACCTTCATATTGTAAAATAGTGACACTTGGGGAAAATAGGGACAATATGGACACTAGGCTTTATAGTATTTCTGGATTGGTTTAGGGGGAATTTAACTTTTAAGTATGATTGAACAGTTCCTGTCATGATCTTGAACATCATGACTCCTATGTTATATTTTAATCTTTGGTGTAAGGGGATAATGCTTAACTGAGTATAGTCAGCTTCTAATAAGCTTGTCTTTTTTAAAAGGACCAGTTTGAGAGCACGTTTATACAGAGTCAGTAACGGTTTGATAGTGTTTGCACTAGCAGAATCCCACAGGGTAGAAGCATAGTCTATTGAGGGTTGTATATAGAATTAGAAGAATAGTTTCCTTGAATGAAAGAGAGAGAGTGAGAGAGAGAGAGAGAGAGAGGGGGGGGGAAGAGGGAGAGAGAGACAGACAGACAAACAGACAGAAAGGAAAAATGACAACGAGAATCATACATGTGTACACGTTGTTCTAAACTGACCTCTCTAGTTGTTCACACTTGTATATACTGCAATGTTAATATTGCATCACAAGCTGTATGTACCTTTTTTCTTCTTTGTTCTTTCTAATTTTTTCTTTAATGTTTACAGATCCTTAGGATCACACTCTACACCCATACTTCGAAAATATCTGGAGTATGTTCTTCTGTAGTATACTTGTTCATCACTACTTCAATCCGCCTCACCAATACCAGCCTGTTAAAATATGTGGATTCCTTTCGGAGTCTCTATCAAGCAGACAGGGTGGTGGCGGCTGTGATACCGTAGGAGCTCATCAAGTTTGCATGAAGGAGTCCTTTTCATCATGTTCTTCAAACAGCCACAAGAGTGTGGTTTTCTACTGGTCTTTGAAAGTCTGCTTTCTGAAAGAGAAATCTCGGAAGTTCTGAGTCCATGTAGATCGATTTACTTCCGTCTGTAGCAGTCTAAAGGCTTTGCGCGCGAAATCCTGGAGGTCAAAGCAATAGATCATCATTCATCGCCTGCCTCAGATGGCGGTGTTGATGTCAGTGCTGTTGATTTTCTGTGCCCTTGTAAAGAGCAGCTTGCATAAGAGGCTGGGCAAACGGAGCCTGGCATTGTGTGGAGTGTTGATGGATTTTCTATTGCCTGTGTCACAGGCTGGCTGTGGACAGTATTTTTCTGTGATGGCCGTTTCCAGATATGGTATTTGAGATGTAACACACACACACACACCTCAACACACACACACACACACACACACACACACACGCAACTGTCAGTCCTGCGGGCTGTTTGGATTGTAAATACCATTGGACTCATCCATTTGAGGTTTTCTCTGATGAGTTTTGGGGATGTTCTTTGTCTCAGTCTCTCTTAGACTTTGTAGGTGTTTTTGTCTGTATCTGTCTGTCAGCCTTCCAATGTATACAAGACACTTCTTCAATGTGAGATAGATTCATGACAAAACATACTGGAAACTTGTGCTCTAGTAATGATAGCAGATGAAAGAGAAAAGGCGAAATCATCCCCACCCTGACCTAATCATTATACATTGAAATGTGAGTGGACAACCTTATGGAATAGAGATGAAAACATTCTTATATATAAACAGAAAGTTGAGAGAGAAAGAGTAGATCAATATTACTTAATCTATCTTGTCTGCCACTAGGTGCTCTTTTGAACAATGTATGTACCTTTCTGTCCATTTGTTTTTCTTTATTATAGTCTTTGATTTGGTGAAGTATGGTATAGTTGTCCAATGTATCCCCAACTACCAAGCTGTGGGAGTATTAGCACCTGTTGTTTTTTTACACATACTTACCTGGTCCTATTCAACACTGATTTATCCCATCACCCTCACATACCTTTCAACCCAAGAACCTTTCTTAAGAGACTAGTATTGCCATAAATAAAAAAAAATATATAATTGTGTGCATATCAAATTTCTATCAATATTCTGATAGATTGTTTTCCTAGAAAGGGCAGAGTTTTCCGTTTCAAATCCCTTAGTTCTCACATCATTTGGCACCATAGTTATATTGACAAAAAAAAAAAAAAAACAGAGATTCACAAAGGCTCAGTAAGGAAGAAAATACTTCATTTACATGTGAAAACATGGCCATGAGTGCCAACAAGGTCATTTGTATTTCAAGTGGCTGGCCGCAGGCAAACCCTGTGATGATTCAGATCTAGCATAGCACTGGCGGTGTGAACAGCAGGCGGGTTAAGCAACACGGAGTGTTTCTGTGTACCTTAGAGGACAGAAAGGAACACTGTGGTGTCAGGGAGTGGAAATAGGAGGTGACAAGCCAGGCACACAAATGGGTGCTAATCATGTGCATATTCTAGAGAGCACAACATGGATTGACTTGTTGACTGGCCAGTTGATTTGACTCCCCTTTCTTTATATTTTAGACTTCTTGTCCTTTTTGTTTACTGTTCATTTCTTCTTTCTTTTCTGTCTGTCTTTCTGTCTGTACTGTGTATCTGTCTCCCTGTTTCTATCTGTCTGTCTATCTCTCTCTCTCCATATCCCCCTCTCTCTCTTCACTATGTTTACCTCCAGAAAATCTATCTTTTTAACACAACAAACATTGATTACAAACATTCCGCGGTACTTCTTTTAAGATAAAAGCTGCTTTAAACTTTTTGCAGACTGCAGTCAAAACAGAAACTACCTAAAACACCAAAGAACAAAACAACATTTTTAAATTCTCCATTGTCGATTCCCTGGGGTCTACTTTCCCTGTGTGAACGGGTATTGCTCTTACAGGCTACGATGCTAGCTCAGCTACTTCATCACAGACTTCGCCATGACACCTTGCCAGACAAGCAAGGGTACCTTGGGGGGTCCAGATTGCCCATAGCCTTTGCATAATTGTACCCCATAGAAATGTGTCAATGACATTCACAAGTGCGCGTCTGGTAGAGAGGCGTTTGCTTTTAACATGTACTGGTCTCTACTTTCTGTGTGATTTTGGTTTGAAGTAGTTTGCATTTACACGTCATGAATGGGAAAACCTCCTGAGGCATAGCGGGGAAAGGCCTGTATTTGCACGTCAACAAACTTAGGGCTGAAGTTAGGGGCACTGATAATGAGCTATCAATGTTTTCAATTATTCATATACACATTACGTAGGGTTGACTTTGGCCATTTTTGCTGTTGAACACTCCTTCTCGATAAACAACACAATGGACCCTCCTAAAGACTGTATACCTAATATCGCTAAACAAGAAACTGGATCGCTCATGTCTTTGTAGAAAAACAATCCATGAAAAAGACTTAAAGGAAAATCCATTAGAAAATGTTCTACTATAAAAGGAAATCTCCACCCTTGCCTTTATTTTCTCAAGTACCTACCTATCTCATGAGGCTTTCTTTCATGTCTATCTTAATTAGAATATTTTAGGGCTGACAGCAATTAAACAGACTTTCCCAGTCGACATAGTCTATCAACGGACAGGAACATTCCAGTGCTCTATTATGGGCGCCATTCAGTTTGCTTTAGCAGCACAGATTCTTCTTCGTCTAATGCTTAGACAGCAACAACTGTTATCTAATATATGAGCGAAAATGTGTTGCACTTCTGTTAAGCGCCTGACAAGTCAGGCCCAGCTGATGCCTACCTCGGCATGGGAGAGAATGATCTTTTAAGTATTTCTGGAGAAAAGGTAGAAAAATGGACCAAGATGGCAGAAAATTGACAAAAAGGAGGTGACAGGAAGAAAAAAAGCAAAGCAGAAACAAATAGAGGGATAGAAAAGAGGGAATTCCTAGCACAGAATTTCCAGAAAGTGGTGATGCTATTTGTACTGACAGGCCCCCGGCATTCCCACGAAAGAACTTTTTCAGCACGAAACCTTACTCTTCTTGACACCCCACAAACTACTCCCCCGCACACACAGCGTCATGTTCAAACCACCTGGTAGACAAACTAGCTGAATACTGAATGTGTTAGACATGTTTTGCTAACACCTAAAAATATGGGCTTTGTTAAAATGTAAAGTTTGAAATATAGAATGCTGTTCATCTGCAAGTTTCATAATATAATGAGTAGAGAAACTCTTTCAGTGCAGCCAAAGTGGAGACTTCTTAACAA
Organism: Rapana venosa; assembly: GCA_028751875.1. NCBI lineage: Eukaryota > Metazoa > Mollusca > Gastropoda > Neogastropoda > Muricidae > Rapana > Rapana venosa. The sequence continues at coordinate 41,166,568 of CM054141.1, read as the reverse complement.
TGGTATTCTCATTTTTTATATGTACATCTTTAAATTAGACCAACCATTTGTCAATTAATTGATAATGACAAAAAAAGACCTCTACTAAACTTTTGGAGCCTAAAAACAGTGTTTTATATGCGAATTGAGTCCTGTAGATTTGGTGATTTTGTAAATACATAAATACTTCAGAACAGAGATTTTAAAAAATAAACTAATATAGTTTTCTGTTGAAAACCCTAATGCCTACAGGAAGCCTTTGACCATGATGAATATCTAAACGATATATAAGACAATTATCCCGCCTGTGTGGAGGCTCTGAATTCATAAAGGTCCTCACTTCAGAGATTTGAGACATTCTGCTCACAGGCTACGTCATACTGATTTGTCCTGATTCTGAGTTTAATTTCCGTTCCTCGGCTAAACCTTCAAGTTCCACCAACAGGCATACTTTCTGAGTATGCCACCGCTTGCGTCAACCACTTAGGTCGCCGCCTTCTGCCTTCTGAACGCGGCTACTTTAATGGTAGTTAAATGATCGCATACGCAAAATCTCACTGTTGGTGACCATCGGAGTTCTTTGTTACTTTAAATGTCTGCTAGTCTGAAGTCTTTACGATGGAGACCGAACACACCACACTACACATCTAAGTATTGTTTAGAGTTTACTGTTGGCAAAGTGCTCCGCGATTGTTGCCCAGCGTAAGGGACCCTCACAGTGCAGGAAAACAAGGGACAGTTGTAAACGTCAGGGCAATTACACTGCACAGGTGAGGTAGCTTATCAATGAACAGCTTCTGTTGCTTCTACAGGGGCAAATGATAGCAACTTCTGTGTGCTGACTGATTCTTACAGTTACTATCAACTTTATTCGGAAACATGCTCTCTCTACTCTACTCTCTCACTCTCTACTCTCGGACTCTCTCTCTCTCTCTTCTCTCTCTCTCTCTCGCTCGACTGGCTGGCTGGCTGGCTGGCTGTTTATCTCTGTCTGTCTCTCTCTGTCTGTCTAGCTGTCTGTCTGTCTGCTTGTCTGTCTCTCTCTCTCATCTTAAACGTAATAAATCGTTGAAGTGGAATAACCTCTAGACATTGATTTAACCATAAAAGTAGTTTTACGTGCCTCAGACGTTTCAGAAAGGAAAACTCTTTGTAGTAAAGTCTTTAAAAGGACAAGCAAGCTTGAACACTAACGTCCATCCAAATTTAGTGCTATCTCCACTTGAGTGCTGATCCCACGAAAAAATCCACTTTACTCCGTGTGTGTGTGGTGGTGGTGTGTGTGTTTGTGCGTCCGTGTGTGCGTGTGTGTGTGTGTGTGCGTGCGTGTGCGTATGTTTGTGTGCGCGCGCACGCGTGAGTGCAAGTCTGTTTACGTGTGTTTGTGTATGCGTGTAAGTGTGTGCATATGAGTGTACGTGCGCGCGCGAGCATGCATGTGTGCGTACGCGCGCATGTGTTCTATAATGTAGTTAAATAATAATTATAATGGTATTTGGAGACCTCACATCGAGAATGCTGAAGGAAAAGCAAGGTAGAAATTGTCAATTCTGCTGGAGCTAGCGGGAACCAAGTGGGGCGCCGATGAGAGGATCCTCAAGACAGTGTATTATACAGGAACTTTAAGGCCCCACTCGGAATACACTGCTCCAGCTCAAGCAACGACAGCAGAATCCCACCATAAAGTCCTGGCTTAAGTACGGGATCAAGCTGTGTGACCTTTCCCAGGTGCTATGAGATCTACCCCCATCAAAGCTATGGAACGGCTGACTGGCATCTAACTGCTCATTACTCGGCAAGACACTAAGACTCCAGTACAGGCAGAGAAATTCAAAGTGTCGCCTCCGACATCCACTGAACCATAGAATGGAGAAGCTCACAAGAAACAGGATAAAGTACAGTAGTTTTATCCACCATAGCCGTGTACTGAGACGACAGCAGCTGAACAATCTACCATCCCATTCTGTTCAGTGAGACCTAGCTACTCTTCCAAGACCATGGGAAGCCAACCACAGGGAGGCTGAGATCTACACCGCTGTCTAGTATGTGGCTCTAAAAGGAACTCAGAGTGACCCTAGTAAAAAGGCACTCACCCTGACCATGGTAGAAGACTACTACCCAGGACAAGCATGGATTCATGTCTACACAGACAGATCAGCTACAGATGCTGTCTCCGATGGACGAGCAGGGGCGCTGATCAAGTACCCATCTGGAGAAGTGGAAGCAGCAAACATCCCAACAGGGACCCACTGCACTAACTCCAGTGCAGAAACCCAAGCCCTGAAACAAGCTGCCACCATGGTCAGATACTCCAAAGATAAATGCCAGCTATTGTTTTTCTTCACTGATGCTCTGTCAGTCTTACAAGCTCTGCAGACAAGGAGGCAGAACTCCAATAGGAACAACAGCTCCTCACACAAAACAAACGAGCAACGTTGTAATGGATCCCTGCCCACTGTGGTATACCTGGCAACGAATAGGCTGATGAACTTGCAAAACAAGGGGCATAGAAAAAAAAACAACAGTGCGAAAGCAGCCTCACCTTCCATGAAAAGAAGACAATCGTCAAATCCATGGCCCAACCCAGAGTAGAAAAGGACGACTACCCCCATCTCAAAAGAGAAGAACGGGTCATCATTCTAAGACTCTGCACTGCACACAACAGGCTAAATTACATTATGTACACAACGCTGAAACTCATTCCCTCTCCATTGTGTGTCTGTGGTAAAGAAAACCAGACTGGCGAGCACATCCTCTAGAGGTGCACGCTATACAGAAACCTGAGGAAGATTGTGTGGCCGACGGAGATAACCCTGCAAAATAAGCTTTACTGCCCACGAAAGGAGCTGGAAAGAACATGCCATTTTTTTTTTCCCAGACACATCTGACAATGTAAAGCAAAGAAGAAGAAGAAGAAGAAGAAGAAGATCTAAGCACTATGACTATATTTTCAAGTTGGTTAAACAATTTTGCCAATTCAAATGATTGCCTGTTTACATCCTTCTTTTGTTCCGTGCATTATTCAACAACCGTTTTATATATTCTTCTTCTTGTTATTATCATTATTGTAGATAATTCAGATTTGACTCTCCACAAAGTCATTATCACTTCAACTATAAGCCAGATTTGTTCAAAAGGGCTCTCTCTGTCTGTGTCTGTCTACCCGTCTGTCCGTCTACCTGTCTGTTTGTCGCCATCTCCCTGTATGTCTGTCTTTCTCCCCCGCCCCCCCTCTCTCTCTCTCTGTCTCTCTCGCACACAAGGTCTTGCTTTTCATCTCAGCCGTAAAATGTACTAGATGAACCATTTCAAGTTCAACCTTCTTTTGTGTTTGCTCCTCTCCAAGTTTACATTTCCTTATTTCTTTTTAGTTCTCCCCTTTCTCTTTATTTTCTATTTTGTTCCTGTCTCTCTGTCTCTGTCTGTCTGTCTACCTATCTGTCTGTCTGTCTGCCTCTCTATTTCTCTCAAAACTGTCAGAGTTGAGAGCTCAAGGTTCTCTGTCTGCCTGTCTGTCTGTCTGTCTTTCTGTATGTCTGTCTTCTGTCTGTCTATCTTTTTGCCTGTCTGCCTGTCTGCCTGTCTGTCTGTCTGTCTGTCTCTCTCTAGCTATTATCTCCTTTTCCTGCCTGAAATAGTAAAGAACGTCGTTTAAATCCCAGAGGGTTTAGACATAAATCACACAACAAAAGCTGGCTGTTTCACACACTTGAAGAGCTGTAGAATGGACAAGGGTCGCCGTAAAATCTGTCCAACAGAATATGTTTCAAAGAGACCTCGAACCGTTCCTGGTACTATTTTTAGCTTATCTCGATGATCTCACTGTGCTTGGGTGTGTGTGTTGTGTGTGTGCGTGCGTGCGCGCATGCGTGCGTGCGTGCGTTCGTGTGTGTGTGTGCGTGCGTGTATGTGTGTGTGCGTGCGTGTGTGTGTGTGTGTGGGGGGGGGGGGGGGGTATACAAGTTAAAAGAAATAACATCTTGTGATTTAGTTTTTAAAAAATCAACGGATTTTTTGTTTGTTTTTAGCACGATTCGACCTGTGTCATATGGTTGAAAATTGTTTTTAATGTAACTAGCCTAGGATGGAATAATGATTCAGCTTTTGAAAGGAATGTTTCTTTCCATATTAATGTTTCTTTATCTTAAAATACCTTTAGCGAGTAGGTTTAACTTTTCGCAATCTCTGGGGTTCTTTTCTCTGATACTATTACGTAGCATCAGTAATCTTGCCATGTCAGGTCACCAATTCCAGATCCTAGTATCACTCTTTTGCCATTGCTCCAAACTAGGCCAAAAGCTGTGTCAGTTATTGATGTCAGCTAATTGTCAAGGCCTTCACTAAAATGTTGTTATGCTGTGAAATGTTGTACTAATATTGATTTCAGTCCAGCCATGATAACCTCTTAACATAACAACATACACTCTCCTTTAAAGGATGGATAGACATCTCTTATGTTGCAGTATGGCTGCCTATATGGCGAGGTTCTCAAAATACAGGCATACACGCAAACTTCTCATTAAGCGTGCTATTTCAATCTCACAGTGATTCCCAGGTGGGATGAGTGATTGAGAGTGCTCATTCTGAGTAACCCCCAGAGTGTTAAGCTGGGGAACGCACAACAACAACAACAACAACAACAACTCTTTGCCAAACTAACAGAGTAAGTTGCGATGTAAGAGAAGTCCGTAAGTTTTGAATCTGTGGCTATGTTATACCATCATTCCTACTTGTAAGAGTGGACTTTCTAGTTGTATTAGGGAGTTTGCCTTCTGGAAAAAAGAAGAAAATTTCAAGTTTGGCGTGCTTGTAAGTCAATTGAACTCGCCACCAAAGAAGTCCAGAAACGCTCGGAGAGAAATTTGGGGAAGATCAAAGCAATGCATTTACATTTGCCTGTCTCAGATGCGGGTGCTGTCTGATTTTATTTGCATCTGTAAAGATCAGCTGCGACAGCAGAAGCCTGGGGAAAAAATGGGGTCTGGCATTGTGTGGACTGTTGAAGGATTCCCCATTACTTGTTTCGTCAGGTAGCGCCCGAGTACAACTTTTCTTTTTACAATTTGCTAAGGGGACAGGGGACGGGATAGCTCACTGGTCGGAGCACTCGCTTTCCCCCAGCAAGAAGCACGTCAAGCGTGGTTACCAGTTGCATGGGTGACCTTGCGCGCCTTGGCTCAGTACAGTTCCACCCAGTTCACACCAGCAGTAAATGGGTACCTGCTCTTAGGTTCAGGGAGGTTAAGCAGCGAGAGTGAGAGGAATGCGCCGCCCTCATATCCTGGCCTTAAGAAGTGAGTCTTGAGCCTCGCTCCCTACACCTTATGGTTATGGGACTCCTTTACTTCCTTTAAGGGGACAGTCTTCGGACTGTCATTTAAGATTACCACATACACACTACGCGCATGCACACAAACACACACACAACACACACGCACACACACACGCACGCCCCAAACTCGCACACGCACGCACACACACAGAAAACACTTATACACCACGCAACCCCGCACGAACAAAACACATACTTACACACATACACAATACACACACACTCACACACACACACACACACACCACACACACCCAACACCACCAAACACAACACACACACACACACACACACACACGCACACACACAGACAAATGTCAGGCCCACCGACACTTAAACAAATGCAGATCTCATTCAATTTATGGACTTGCAGTTGCCTTTGAAAAGTTTGGGGAAAGTTGTTTCTGTCTTAGTCTCCTCTCGTGTTTTTTTAAAATATGTTTTTGTTACTGCATAATATACGTTTTGCATGCAGATGTCTGTCTCAAATGTTTGTGTTAGTATACACATTAATTAAGTTATGTGAAAGTTAACTGGACTTTCGCGCACTGAACACAATCATCAGAGAAAACAAAACCATATTCACAATAAAGAAATACGACTTGTGACTTACATCTGAGATATATTGTACACTCAAGTATAGTAAGGACACATGCCAAGAGAGAGAGAGAGAGAGAGAGAGAGAGAGAGAGAGAGAGAGAGAGAGAGAGAAGAGAGAGAGAGAGAGAGAAAGAGAGAGAGAGAGAGAGAGAGAGAGACAGACAGACAGACAGACAGACAGACAGACAAATAGACAGACAGACAAATAGACAGACAGACACATAGACGGACAGAGTACATTCTGATTGAACTATTCTATGAAGTGTTGTACCATCTCCATATTCATTCCATCATTAACTCAGCTCTTCAGCAAAAATCAAACACACAACACACACACACACACACAACACACACACACACAACTTCTCTCTCTCTCTCATCTCCTCATTTCTATTTCCTTATTCCTTGCACACTTTACCGTATTAACTAAGTTGATTCAACACGTAACCGTCCAAGGGGGAAAAAAGAAGAAGAAACAGGGAAGAAGAAGAAGAAGACTTCATTTGCATGAACAAACATGGCCATGAGTGCTAACGAGGTCATTTGCATTTCAAGTCGCTTGTTCAAAGCAAACTTGTGATGATTCATATTATGGCAGTGGTGTGAACGACAGGCAGAAGGGAGGGAGGGTTGAAGAGCACGGGGCATTTCTGTGTACTTCTGAGAGCAATGAGACATTTTTGTATACTTCTGAGACCATGCGGCATTTCTGTATATTTCTGAGAGCACAGGGCATTTCTGTGTACTTCTGAGAGTATGGAGCATTTCTGTATACTTTTGAGAGCGTGGAGCATTTCTATGTACTTCTGAGTGTATGGAGCATTTCTATGTACTTCTGAGAGTATGGAGCATTTCTATGTACTTATGAGAGTATGGGGCATTTCTATGTACTTATAGCGAGGAGCATTTCTATGTACTTCTGAGAGTATGGAGCATTTCTATGTACTTCTGAGAGCACAGGGTATTTTGTGTACTTCTGAGATCAATGGGGCATTTCTATGTACTTCTGATAGCGTGGAGCATTTCTATGTACTTCTGAGAGTATGGAGCATTTCTATGTATTTCTGAGAGTATGAAGAATTTCTGTGTACTTCTGAGGGTATGGAGCATTTCTGTGTACTTCTGAGAGTATGGAGCATTTCTGTGTACTTCTGAGAGTATGGAGCATTTCTGTGTACTTCTGAGAGTATGGAGCATTTCTGTGTACTTCTGAGAGTATGGAGCATTTCTGTGTACTTCTGAGAGTATGGAGCATTTCTGTGTACTTCTGAGAGCCCAGGGCATTTTGTGTACTTCTGAGAGAAAGGAACATGTGTGTGTACTTCTGAGAGTATGGAGCATTTCTATGTACTTCTGAGAGTATGGAGCATTTCTGTGTACTTCTGAGAGTATGAAGAATTTCTGTGTACTTCTGAGGGTATGGAGCATTTCTGTGTACTTCTGAGACCATGCGGCATTTCTATGTACTTCTGAGAGTATGGAGCATTTCTGTGTGCTTCTGAGAGTATGGAGCATTTCTATGTACTTCTGAGAGCGTGGAGCATTTCTGTGTACTTCTGAGAGCATGGAGCATTCCTGTGTACTTCTGAGAGTATGGAGCATTCCTGTGTACTTTTGAGAGTATGGAGCATTTCTATGTACTTCTTAGAGTATGGAGCATTTCTATGTACTTCTGAGAGCATGGAGTATTTCTATGTACTTATGAGAGTATGGAGCATTTCTGTGCACTTCTGAGAATATGGAGCATTTATTGGTACTTCTGAGAAGATGGAGCATTTCTGTGTACTTCTCAGAGCATACGAAAGCTCTTGTGACATCATGGAGTGGAAAATGGAGGGGGGAAGGTGGAAGGGCAGGCAGGCACAGGAATGGGGTGGTAATCCGGTGGGCAGTCTTGAAGAAGAGTACACAGTTACAATCGATTTTGTTAGAGGTTGGTTTTTGTTGCCATGCCAGTGTAGCTAGCTGCTCTCTGTGTCTCTGTCTTTCTGTCTGTCTGACTTTCTGTCTGTCCATCTCTCTTCTCTCTCTCTCTCTCATTACATTCTTTCATGACGTTAAATGCATCATGTAATTTTTCTTGTAGTTACAAAAGAAAGTCGTGTGTAACCCCCCTTGTCAATAGGCCACATTGGGCAATGACAATGAATTGGTCAAAGCGTCTCTCTCTCTTTCCCTATCTCTCTGTCTGTCTGTCTTTCTCTGTCTCTTTCTCTCTCTCTCTTTCTCTGTCTGTCTGTCCTTGTCTGTCTGTCTGTCTTTATCTCTTTGCTTCTGTCTGTCTGTATACATGCGCGAGTGCATGCATGCATGCATGCATGCGTGCGTATATGCTTATATATATATATATATAGATATAGATATATAGATATATATATATATATACATATATACATACATACGTACATACATACATTCATACATATAATTATATATATATATATATATATATATAAATACATACATACATACATACACAAGCCTTCGTCTAATATCACTAAGAGTGAAAAGACGTTAAATCAAAAGATTAACAACAACAACAACACAAGCCTGATTTTTTGTTGCTGGCAGTAAAACAAAAGCATCAGATAAGCAGGCAGATAAGAAATGCCTGATGATAGCCCCCTCCCATGAAGACAACAAAGTCATGAGGAAGACATCAGGATCAGCAGGTGTCTCATTATCTACCCTGTCTCACAACCTTCTGCATCCTGTAGGATATTTCCTTTGTAGCTGTAAAGTAGCTCACAGAGAGACAGAGACAGAGAGAGAGAGACAGACAGACAAACAGACAGGCCGACAGAGAAACGGATAGACAGACAGAGAGGCTGACAGAGAAACGGACATAGGCAGACAGATAGGAACAGAGACAGCAAGACAGATAGTAAGACACAATTAGATAGACAATATGCAAGGGAGCAGAGGTGTTATCACACACGTACACACACACACACACACACACCCACGCACACCACAGACGCGTGCGCGCGCGCACACACACACACACACACGTACACACACACACGTACACACACACACTGATACTAACACGCGCGCGCGAGCGCGCGCACGCACACAATCACATAATTCCCCTGTATGTAAACTTCAGTCTTTGGT
>CM054141.1:41150040-41152540 GCA_028751875.1 Rapana venosa | reverse complement strand
TAACAATTTCTAATCAGACGTTTTTCGGTTAAATATCAGTTAGATCCGATTGCATAATATGTGCGTGTGTGTGCGTAAGTGCGTGCGTGTGTGTGTGTGTGTGCCTGTGTGTGTGTCTGTCTGTGTGTGTGTCTGTGTGTGTGTACGTTCGTGTGTATGTGTGCACACGCGTGTGCATGCGTGTGTGAGCGTTTGTGCGCGTGCGTGTATGCGTGCGCGCGTGTGTGTGCGTGCGTGCGTGCAATATATATATATATATATATATATATAATTATATATATATATATTCTCTCTATATATATATCTCTATATATATGTTATATAATTGTATATTATATATATGGGTTATGTCATTATATAGATATATATATATATATATATTATATATATATATATATATATATATATATATATATATATATATATATATACAGACACACGTACACGCAACACTTACACACACGCACAGAACAGAGAACAGAGCCTTCAAGAAGTATGCGTTAAAGAGCGAGTATCTAACGTTCTGTACGTCACGGCACTCGTGAAACAAATGTAAGATGCCTACTAGTTGTGCATGATTAACTGAATACTTCCTGAGTGACAATGACACGACATAGCACTGAAAATGTAGTGCACTGCCATACACCATTTTCATTGCTGTATTCGTTAAGAGGAGCTACACTGCACTTTTATTTCTGTTATTTGGTGTAGTTCTTCCCTTTTGTCCTGTTTGTCCCGTTTCTTTTGCATGAGATTGAGTAAAAAATCTCGCACGCGGTGTGTGTGTATGTGTGTGTGTGTGTTGTTAATATATGCGTATGTGCATATATTTTGGTGGGTAAGTGTGTGTGTACGTTCGTAAGTGGGGCACACATCACACACTCACACCCCCTCCCCACACACACACACACATACATACACATACACACACACATACACACACACACACACACACACACACACACACACACACACACACAGTCATTCCAGAAAACATCCTCTCAGTCACAAAGGAAGGCAGGAAAACTACGACAATGATAATGACTGCTAGTTATCAGGTCTCCTATCTACCTTGCTGCGTCAATGCGCTCAAGCAGACATTGACGTAGACATTCAATATATCCCTGCACCTTCCTAATAGGATTGGTCAGATGGACACAGAGTGTGTGTGTGTGGTGTGTGTGTGAGAGAGAGAGAGAGAGAGAGAGAGAGAGAGAGAGGAGAGAGAGAGAGAGGAGAGAGAGAAAGCTACGCAGTCAGACAGACAGGCACGCAGGTATATATTCACCTTCACATATCCTGTAGTCTTCTTGACCGTTCGAGCAAAACTGAAGATTTTGCTACCAGCTTCCTCCATTCCACATGGTTCCAAGCTTCCCGCAGTATGTTGCTCCGTTCCAGGCCAGACCAATCTCGGATGTTGTCTTCCCATCGTTTTCTCTGTCTGCCTCCTCGTCTCTCTACTTGTGCTGCTACTCATAGGACAGTTTGTGCCAATCCAGATGTTCGTGTGACGTGCCTGTACCTCTTCAGTTTGCATTTTTCCACTGAAGACAGGAGTTCTTCACATGGCAAGATTCCGTTTTCAATATTGGTTTTCAGTTTCTTGTTGGCAATGCATCTCTGTACGAGATAACAAGAAGTTTCCAGAAGGATCTCATCTTCATTGCGGCATCCTTCTTTCAATGTCTGCTGTTTTGGTTCACATTTCACATACATACACAATTATGGACATGACAAGGATATGCATCAGTCTGATCTTGGAGCTGATGGTGATGTTCTTAATCTTCCTGATGAAATTAAGTTTTGGTCATTGCGACTATGGTCTGGGCTCTCCTTCAGTGTACTTCAGCCATTGATCCCTCCCCTAATACTTTAGCTCCCAAGCATTTGTGACTAGGACTGGTATCAAAGTTCTTGTTTTTTATGGTGATATAGTGCTGCTGCTGTCTCAGAATATGCCACGCAGACCAGTACAGAGAAGGCCCAGTTGATGACAAACAGCATCCATGGCATCAGCACTGACATTACTACATGGCAGTTGTACAAGTCAAATGTAGGATTTCTTTAGTCCATGCATATGGGAGAGCGCCTTTTTAATATCAAAGAATCACTCACTTTTTTTTGATCATATAAACAATAAATACACTAACGTGTATTTGCACAAAAAAAAAACCAAAAACAAACAAAACAACGCAACACACAACACAAAACACAAGCACACACAAAACACAAACGCAAACACACACACACACACACACAGTCTTTTCCGAAAACGTCCTCTCAGTCACAAAGGAAGGCAGGAAAACTACGACAATGATAATGACTGCTAGTTATCAGGTCTCCTATCTACCTTGCTGCGTCAATGCAGACATTGACGTAGACATTCAATATATCCCTGCACCTTCCTAATAGGATTGGTCAGATGGACACAGAGTGAGAGAGAGAGAGAAGAAAACACACTCAGGAAGGCAGGCAGACAGACAGTCAGGCAAATAGG
>CM054141.1:41142540-41145040 GCA_028751875.1 Rapana venosa | reverse complement strand
TTTGATTGGGGTAAAGTGTTTTTGACTTGACTTGACTTGATACGGAGGAGGGAGGAGAGGGGGGAGGTGGGTTGTTTTTTTTATCCTGGCTGCAGCTTCCATGCTCATCAATGAATTCGTGAAATAATTAATTACATGTGCGATCAGTTTAGTCCACCAGTAAGGTGGTCGAATTTTTGCTTCCGTGAAGTGGAATATGTTGATGCTCACTGAATTCGAATGCGTATGACGTCAACTTCACTATCCACATTCCCTTCTCCTCCGCAGAAGAAAATGAATTAACCACTGTTGAGGTAAAAAAAAAAGTTAAAAAACAACAACAACAAAACCCCCCTCAGCAGTGGTCCATTTTGTGTGTGTGTGTGGAGAAAGTTTTATTGAGACCAACAACCACCCTCCCCCCCCTGCACACATACGCATACACATAGATACATAAACATTACCTGCATATTATTAATTATATATAAAATATCTCTCCCTCTCTCTCCTCTCTCCTCCTCTTCGATATATATATAATAATAATATATATATATATTGACAAAATATAGTGAGAAAAACAAGTGTTGGTAACCAGTTAATACTTCAATTCCCATCATAAAAATGAAATGTGTCCAAGATTCGACCCCCCCCCCCCCCACTACAATATGGTATATCTTCCAGTGGATGGAAAAAACATTATAATTATATTATATATAAATATATATATATTATATATATATATTATATATAATATATATAATATATATATATATATATGTTATATTATATTAGGAGAGAAGAAGAGAGAGAGAGATGAGAGAGAGAGAGAGAGAGAGAGAGAGATATTGCACTCATATGTGTAAACGCAGAGGAACACACAAACAAACAGATAAGCATCTTTCCACTTCCGATAATACACTCTCCCCATTCTCGACCTGATGTAACCCCAGACTCCTGCCTCTCCCCACTTCCTTTGAGCTCTTCACTTACTCTTCATTTCCCATTTCGTGGGCAACTAAAGACTTTAAAATGTAAAATCGTTTGACAACAGCCGACAAGGATGTCCCCTGTTACTATCTGATATCACGCAGTCCAAATGAAATGCATACACAGAAAGCCACGCACAAGAAAATCCATACGTCCCCACACACAACCAAACACAGAATAAAAGATTGAAAATATGTGAGTGTGTGCGTGCGTGCGTGAGTGCGCGTGGGCGCATATGCAAGTTTTCTTCGCGCATATTAAGTGTGCGTGTGAATGTGTGAGTGTGTGCATGCATACCTCCCGTACATGCGCACTTTCTTGCTAAAGCTGTAGAACAATAAAATGAGATTGATTAGCCTTGTTAGAGTAAAGAGCAAAACATGTGAATAATCTCTACGTTTGTCTAACCATACCAAATTCTATGCCAAGATGGTTGTTTCCAAGTACCTCGCCGCATGAGGAGCCATACTCCAACTACATAGGATTTTTTTTATACTCGTTTGAAGGAGAATGCAGGTGGTATTGTCAAGATCTTGTGGCCGAAAACAACTTCAATATAACATATTACACCAGGACAATATTTTGATATAGACATCGGTGCCTAGCTCACATCTAAACCATTAGGTTTGGGCCACTCTTCTTCTTTTTCTTCCTCGTCGAACACTCAGACAACAACTTTTGTCTATTTCATGAGCGAAAAATGCGTCACGCTGCCGTTAAGCGCCTGACAATTCAGCACAGCGGATCCGACTTTGGCATAAGATATATTTATTATCTTTTAGTCTTTATAGGGGGGGGGGGGGGGGTGAAGCAGGAGAATTTTCCAAGAAGCACTAAATAGACAAAAAAAAGGGTGACAGGAAGAAAAGGAACAAGGCAGAAACAAAGAGGATAGAAAAGACGAACTTCATAGAACAGCATATCCAAACGGCGGGGATGGTAGTAATACTGACAGTCCCCGGCATACCCACGTAGGAAGGGCCAGTCTGCTTCAGTATATCTGACTAGCACTGATTTGTTGGGTGGTAATTTTCCTCGAACGCTTTTCTTTCCTTTCGATGTGATCTATACCATGTTCGGACTATTTTAATCAAGGAAACCAAAACACAGAGGATTACCAAAATATATGTAAGGAGAATTTCTAGAAGAAAATACAGACATAGTTCTTCAAAGAGCAACAACGACATCAACAACAGAAGCAGCAGCAGCAGCATCAACAACAACAACAACAACAACAAACTTGGAAAACAGCAAAGCAAACAGGACAAACAACTCTGACTCCAAGCGAATACATCGAGTTTTAAGAGAAAAGATACCATCTGTCCTTACGTCAAACTTCTTACCAAACTAGCATAGTTTACGATCCATTCCATTGGATGCTACTTTTACGAAGACTAGGAAAAAGTATCTATCAGTCGCTACAATCTTCTACTTGTGCAATCTGTAGGAGTCGTTTCGGTGTATTTATTGCTATTGCGGGAAATCTATCCATGAAGAGAGTCATTTATCTCTTTTGACCAAGACCTCTCTCTCT
>CM054141.1:41130040-41137540 GCA_028751875.1 Rapana venosa | reverse complement strand
TTTTCCCTGTAGTTTTTCTTCGCCTGCTCAGTGTTTTAATCCTTCTGGTTTTCTTGTTGTTTGTTTTTACTTCTTTCGTTTTATGAAGTTCTTGTTCCGTTTCTCTTTCATTTTATATGAATTAATTGTGACATCTATTATCTATCTATCTATCTATCTATCGGGGGGGGGGGGGGTGTGTGCTTACTTATATAAATGTGTATACATCTTTCTTTTTGTTATCTTGTTCTTTCTTTCTTTCTTTCTTTTTGTCTGTCTGTCTGTCTGTCTTTCTGTCAGTCTTTGTGTATGTCCGTCTGTCTTTCTTTCGTTCGTTTTGTTTTCTTTATGTTCATATCTGTCTGTCTTTGTTTTTATTTGTATTTTTCCAAGTTTCTTCCTTCCTATACTTTTTAAAAACTTTTTACTTTGTGCTCTCAGTATTTCCCCATGTCAAGATGTCAGGCCAAAATTGCCTCCCTTGTTCACACATACATGCCAGTGTTGGGATAAAGTATTTCTTTGCCTTTTTTTTCTCTCTCTCAATCTCTTTCGATTGTTTGTGTTCTCTTTTTTTTCATTTTTGTTTTTTTTCTGTGACTCTGCTCGCTCTGGCTACTGCAAATTCAATTCCATTTGACTTTGTTTGAAAGATGTTGCTCTGTATCTGTCTCTCTCTTCCTTTCTGATTGTATTTGTCTGTCTGCCTGCCCTGTCTGTCTGTCTGTTCTGTCTCTGTCTTCTCTCTGTCTGTCTGTCTGTCTTTTCTGTTCTGTCTGTCTGTTGCTGTCTTTGTCTTCTCTCTCTCTCTCTCTCTCTCTCTCTCTCTCTCTCTCTCTCTCCCCTCTCTCTCTTCTCTCTTTCTGCATGTTTTAGATTAATTTGTATTATCACTTTTACTGTGACAATTATTATTTACATACTTAGATATTGTTCATCTACACACTTACCTGATTGCAAGGGGTTGTTTTGGGCTTTGTTTCTGATGTTTTTTCTCAGTTTATTTTTTAACGCTGATGGGGACCCCCCCTCCCCCCACCCACCCAGTCGTTGTGCTTATTCTTTTACCGTCTAAAAATAGAAATTATCTTCTCTCTCTCTTAGTGCATCTTTGAAGTTTTGTGTAGTTCATTCTTATTTGCATTAACAGTTGTTTCTTTTTTTTTTTTTCGTTCATCTGTTCTGTCCTTTCTTTTCTTCGCTTAATTCATATTCTTCTGTCCATGATATGATTCATTTATAGATCTGCTTATTCTTGTACCATGATGTCAGATCAAAATCATTGCAGTAGATTATCAATACAAGCTTTAGTTGTTGTTTTTGTTTTATTCATATCTTTGTTTTACTTCTGCTATTATGTCTTCGTTTCATCTACGTCTATGCTGCTATCCATTTCATTGTGTTTCACTTTTCTTTTTATTTTCTCTTTATTTGTTTTATTTTTGTGGCTCCCATTTCATTGTGTTGCACTTTTTCTTTTTCTCTTTGTTTTATTTCCTTTAATTTTTTTTGCTGCTCGGGGCACTCATATGTCACTGATCCTTTTCAATTGTCTTCCTATTTTCGTTTATTTTCTCCTCTGTTTCTGAAATGTCTAGCTACGTTTTGTTATTATTGTTCCTTTTGCTTCTTTCTTCTGTTGGTTTGGTTGGATCGTTGTTTCTGATTGTCTGTCTGTCTATCTCTCTACGTTTCTCTCTGTCAGTGTGGCTGTCTGCCTCTCTGTGTGTCTTTATCTCTGTCTGTCTGTCTGTGCCTCTGTCTGTGTCTGTGTCTGTCTGTCTGTCTGTCTCTCTAATTCTCCTTTTTCGTGTGTAGAAAAGGCAGTCTTAGTCATTTTATTTTGTCTAAAAAAATAGTTAACAAATCGTACTGAACTTAAGTTCGATCTTGTCCGTCTGTATGATTAAATAGGGGTCTGTCTGTTTCTCTCTTTTACACACATAGCCACTAACGCGCGTGCGCGCGCACTCACACACACACACACACAATTGTATGAGCACACATACGCTCGCAAAAACGCACACACGCATGCACCCCACACCACCCACACTTACAATCTCTTTGTCTTTGTTATTTTTTTAGTCGTCCATTCCCGTCCTTTGCATTCATTCTTTTATTTTGGTTTTTTCTTCTTTTTTCCCTTCATTCGTTCTCTTTTTTCTCCACCCTCCCCTCAACCCCCCCCCCCCCCCCCCCCGCCCCCGACCCCCTGTCTTGTCTTTTTTTAATTTATCATTTACAGATTCACCTGTCATGATGCCAGAGTTAAAATCGTTTTAGTTTATTAATAATACTGGGTTTCTTCTCCTCATTTTAAAAAATTATCCTTTTTTCTTTCGTTCATGGTGGATAATATTTTTTTTCGATGTTTTTTATGTTATTTTCTTCTTCTTTCTTCTGTTTTTTTTGTCTTTTCTTTCCTCCCTACGTCATTGCTTCATTTCATTTGATTGCATCTCCCTTTCTTTCTTTTCTTTTTTGATTTTCTATTCTTCGTTTTCTCTGGTCTATTTCATGTCATTGATTCCTCTGTTTTTTGTACTTTTTTGGTATTCATTTAGCTGTACATTCCTATCTATTGTAGCTGTCTTTCTTTATTATTTTTGCTTCTTGGCTTCTGTCTGTCTGTGTCTGTCTGTGTCTCTGTCTCTCTGTCTCTGTCTCTCTTCGTTCCTTTGTGTTTGTGTGTGCATGCATGCGCGCGCGTGTGTGTGTGTGTCTCTTGTCTACCCTTTCACTTTCGTTCTGACTGACTTTTTTCCTTTCATTCTATCTATCTATCTATCTATCTATCTATCTATCTATCTATCTATCTATCTATCTATCTATCTATCTATCTATCTATCTATCTATCTATCTGTCTGTCTGTCTGTCTGTCTGTCTATCCGTCCGTCCATCCATCCATCCATCTATCCATCCATCCATCCATCCATCCACCTATCTATCTATCTATCTATCTATCTATCTATCTATCTATCTATCTATCTATCTATCTCTCTCTCTATCTATCTATCTATCTATCTTCTGTTTTGTCATTTATTGACTCGCTTATGTCCAGTGTAGGGATTTCAGACAACGATTGTTCTCTCTTGATTATCACTATAGTTTCTTCTTCTCTTTTTTTTATTATAGGTATTTTGGTGCTTCTCTCTGTCAGTGTATCCATTTCTTTTTCTTATTTGATTCCATAAATTTTAGTTTGATGCTTTCTTTAGTCTTCTTCCTCTGACTCATTCTCTCTCTGATTTCTTTTCTATTCCGCTCTCTCTCTCTCCCTCTCTCTCTCTCTCTCTCTCTCTCTCTCTCTCTCTCTCTCTCTCTCTCTCTCTCTCTCTCTCCTCTCTCTCTCTCTCTCCTCTCTCTCTCTCTCTCTCTCTCTCTCTCTCTCTCTCTCTCTCTCTCTCTCTCTCTCTCTCTCTCTCTTTCTCTCTCCTTCTCTCTCTTATTTCTTTTCTCTTCCGTTCTTCTCTCTCTCTCCTCTCTCTCTCTCTCTCTCTCTCTCTCTCTCTCTCTCTCTCTTCTCTCTCTCTCTCTCTCTCTCTCTCTGTTCGAATATATGCAGAACAGACAATTTGGTTTATCTTCTTTTTTTAAAGTATACACATATATAAACAAACTGAACTGAGCTATCGTTTTCGGTCTGTCTTTTAAAAAAAAAACTTTCTTCAGGTTATTGTTTCTTCCTTTATATGTCTTGATACCTCGTTGTTTTGCTCGGCTATATTCTGCTTCTTATTTCTTTAGTTTCGTTTTTATCGTTTATTATATATTGCAGGTTAGTAGGGCGAAACTACGTTGACTGGCTCTGAAGTTTTCTTTCCTCTTATTTCTTTGTACACGTCTCATTTTTTTCTTTGTTTTCTGTGCTGTTTATCTGTACCTGTTGTCAGTGTGTTTATCCTCTCTCTCTCTCTCTCTCTCTCTTCTCTCTCTCTCTCCTCTCTCTCTCTCTCTCTCTCTCTCTCTCTCTCTCTCTCTTTCCTCTTTTCTGCTTTTCTTTGTCCTTGAAACTTTTTTCCTTTTGCGTTATTTGTTTGTTTGCATGTTTGTTTGTTTTGTGTCTTTTTGTCTTTCTACCTTTCTGTCTGTCTGTCTGTCTTCCTTTCTGTCTTTCTTTCATTCATTTTTCTTTCTTTCTTTCTTTCTTTCCGTATTTTTCTCTTTCTTTCTTTCTTACTGTCTTTCTTTCTTTTGTCCTTCTTCTTTCTTTCTGTCTGTCTCTCTGTCTGTCTTTCTTTCTGTCTTACTGTCTTTCTTTCTTTCTTTGTTTCTTGCTTGCTTGCTTGCTTTCTGTCTGTCTGTCTTTCTTTCGTTCTGTCTTTCTGTCATGTTTTATTTTTCTTTCTGTCTTTCTTTTCTTTCTTCATTTGTATTTCTTTGTGTTGGAACCCCTTCTTTCTTTTCTCTTTTTTTCTTAATCCTTTTCTTTCTTGTCATTTACAGATTTGTTAATGTACAATGTCAAGATGTCAGCCCAAAATTGCCTCCCTTGATTATCAATGTAGCCTCTTTTTTCTCTCCTCCTTTCTTTTTTTATCTCAGGTTTTTTACCCTTCTGTTCTCTTTCTACATTTTGCCTTCGTCTTTTCGTAACTTCATTTTCATTCTATTTTCCATTTCTTTTTTTTTCCCCCGTTTTTTTCCCTTTTATTTTCAATTTTATTTTCTGGTGTATTCTCTCTCTC
The DNA here is from genome assembly GCA_028751875.1 of Rapana venosa. Taxonomy (NCBI): domain Eukaryota; kingdom Metazoa; phylum Mollusca; class Gastropoda; order Neogastropoda; family Muricidae; genus Rapana; species Rapana venosa. The sequence goes on along the minus strand of CM054141.1, from coordinate 41,132,873 downwards.
CTCTCTCTCTCTCTCTCTCTCTCTCTCTCTCTCCTCTCTCTCTCTCTCTCTCTCTCTCTCTCTTCTCTCTCTCTCTGTTTATATTTTTGTTTTCTTATTAAGTCTTTGTTGTTTTTTCCCCCCAACACTCTCTGTTTCTATCTCTTCTTTCCTTCTTACTTTCTTTCTTTCCTTTGGGTTTTTTTCTTTCCTTTATTTTATGCAATTGTATGCCTTGCAGTATGCATGTCCTCCTTTACCTCCCCAACTGCCTCGTTCGATTGTTCGTTTGTTTGTTTGTTTGTTCGTTTGTTTGTTTGTTGCTGTTTTGTTTTTCTGGGAGAGGATGTTTAGCGTTGCTTTGTTGTTCTCTTCGTCGTTTTTCCTCTGTTTTCTTTTTTGTCTTTTTTCTTTCTTTCTTTCTTTCTCTTCTTGTTATATCTCTCCTTATTCTGTGAGTTTCTGTTTCTTTCTACTGGAATAGTTTCTTGTGTACTCTCTTGCTAACATTATATTTTGTATCTATCTGTCTACCTATCTGCCTGTCTCTCTGTTTATCTCTCGTTCGATCTATCTGTCTAGCCAGCCAGCTATCTATCTATATATCTACCTACCTACCTACCTACCTTCCTATCTATTACATATTTATTTATCTATTTGTCTATTTACCCACATATCTCTCGACTCATCTATCTATCTACTCTCATCTATCTATCTATCATCATCTATCTATTTCTTTCCTTCTTTCTTTCTTCCTTTCTTTCTATCTGTATCTATATTTTTCCTCCCTTATACAGATTTGCTTATGTCCAGTGTCATGATGTTAAACCAAATTTTCTCTCGTGATTGTCAATCTCTTCCCCCCCCCCCCCCTCCTCAACCACTGTCTCTTTTCTTTCACCCTTTCTCTCTGTCTCTGTCTCTGTCTGTCTCTGTCTCGTGTCTTCTTCTGTCTCTTCTGTCCTGTCTCTCTCTTCTCTCTCTTCTCTCTCTCTCCTCCTCCTCTTCTTCTCTGCTCTTGCTCTCTAAGCTGTATAAGTATTGGGTATTATTATTTAAGATGTATCCCTAACGGGCGGGGCACTGGATGTCAAAAGCACATGTGTGCTTATTCTATTATCCTCGAAATAAAAGAATTTGTCATTGTCTCTCTCTCTCTCCCTCTCCTTTTCTTTTGCTGTGTGTCTATATTTGAAGGACGTCTTTTCTCAATTTCATTTCATATCATTTTGTCTTGATTTTTTTTTTCGCCTGATGTATTTTCTTTGATTCTGTTCAGTGCTTCTTCTCCCTATTGCTCTCACAACCCCCCCCCCTCTTCCCTTCCAACCGCTCTTTTTTCCTTTCTTTTTTTTTCTTTTAGTCTTCTTTCTTTCTATCATGTTCGTTGATGCTGTCTTTTTGCATTAGAAGAGAAGGGAACTTTATTATTTCCTAGTTGACACTATGTCTGTTTAATTATTATATATTATTATGTATTTTTTCTTTGCTTTGTTTTTGACTTCTATTTGTTGGGGGAAAGTGTGGGGTGTAAGGGAGGGAGGGAGGGTTAGTGATTTGTCGTTCCTTGTTTTGGTGGTTTTTTTTTATATTTTTGTTCTTCTCTTCTTATTTTTCTGGAGATCGTATCAGTTTTTTCCCCTTTTCCATAATGTTCCTTTTCATTTTAATGTCCTTCCGTCCTTCCTTTCTTTGTTTGTGTGTTTCTTTTTTTGTGTTTTTACTAATGTTTTGCAGCTTATGTCATCTCTAAAGTATTTCCCCTCACACTTAATCATCAATTAACTCTCTATGTCTGTCTGTATGCTTCTCTGTCTGTCAGTCTGTCTATCTGTCTCTGGCACTCAATTTCTCTCTCACTCTCCCTTCTCTCTCTCTCTCTCTCTCATCTCTCTCTTCTCTCTCTCTCCCTCTCTCTCTCTCTCTCTCTCTCTCCCTCTTCTCTCTCCCCTCTATCTCCCTCTCCCCCCCCCTCTCTCTCTCTCGGTCTCTCTCTTTCTCTCCATTTCCATCATTTTCTGTCTATAGTTCTTCAATCTCTTTTGTTAACCTCGTTTCATTTTATCTGAATGTTTTTAGTCTTTTCTCTCGTTTTACAACACTTTTGTCCTGTCTTTTGCCTCTTGTCTTATTTCTGTCTCTCTCCTCTTGGGGCCTGCATTTCTGTTTCTTTCTTCTTTCATTCTTTCTTTCCTTCTTTCTTTCTTTCTTTCTTTCTTTTCCTTCCTTCCTTCCTTCTTCTTCTTTCTTTCTTTCTTTCTTATCTCTCTGTCTCTTTCTCTGTTTCTCTCTCTATCTATGTCTGTCTCTTTTATTTCTTTCTTTCTTTCTTTCCTTCTTTCTTTCTTTCTTGCTTTCTTTCTTTCTTTCTTTCTTTCTTACTTTCTTTCTCTCATTCTTTCTTTCTAATCTCTCTGTCTCTTTCTCTGTTTCTCTCTCTGTCTCTGTCTGTCTCTCTCATTTTCTCTTTCTCTTTCTTTCTTTCTTTTTTTTTCTTTCGTTCTTTCTTTCTCTCTCTCTCTCTCTTCTTTCTTTCTCTCTCTCCATCTCTCTCTCTCTCTGTCCATCTTCCTTTCTTTTTCTTTGTAGACGTAGCTCACCTTTTATATCTCATTGAAGTTCTGCTGATTGCTTTCCTGGCTATACCTTTGCCATTTTTTTTTATCATTAAGATCTTTTTATCCTCATTCTATCTGTCTTTTTCGTGCAGTAAGAGAGTAGTAACCAAGACATTTATTTTACTAGTTGTTTTTCGTGCTTGCTCTCTTTGTCTTTTTGCTGTTGTTGGTCGCCTGGCATGCTTTGTTTATATTTTTTTTATTTGTTTGTTGGTTCGTTTGTTTTCTGATCCTTT
>CM054141.1:41122540-41125040 GCA_028751875.1 Rapana venosa | reverse complement strand
CTGCATTTCAATTTCTATTTTGTTTTATTTGTATCATTCTCTCTTTTATTTCCCCTCGTGTTCATTGTTTTATATTTCTGTCAAAATCCCGTTAATTGTGTTCTTTTTTTCTAGCTATACCTTTGTCTTTTTATATAATTATATCTATCCTCAATCACTGTCTTTCTGTATTTGATGTGTCTGCATCCTACGGTCAGATGATAATGGACTGAGCATATTTACGTTAACGTTTCTATTTTTCAGTCTTTCTTGTTTTTTCCCATCCTGTCTGCTGACTTGATATTATTTCGATGCTTGTATAACTATTCTTTCTTGTGTTTGTTTGTCTGCCTGTCTGTTTCCTTTTTACTTTCGATTTTTTTTCTTTCTTTTCTTTTTTTTTTTTTCATTCTTTCTGTCCTCTTTTTAAAAATCTCTATTTCATTCATTTCTTCTAGTTGTCTTTCTTCCTATAATTCTGTCCTACGTTTTCTTCTTGTTCTATTTCTTTGCTTGTTTATTTCATTTTTTATTTCTTTCTTTTCTTTCTTTCTTTTTCTTTCCATATTTCTTGGGTTTTTTCTGGCTTTTTGGTTTTTGTCATTTTCTTTATTCTTTCTTTCATTTATGTTCTTTATACTCTTCTTTATTTCATTCTTTCTTTTCTTCTTTATTATTTTGTCTAGTTCTTTCCTTCCTTTCTTCATTCTTCCTTCCTTCCCTTCTTTCCTTCCTTCCTATCTTCTTTCCTTCCTTCCTCCTTCCTTTCTTTCTTTCTTTCTTTCTTCCTTCCTTTCTGTCTTCCTTGCTTCCTTTCTTTCTCTATGTCTTCCTTGCTTCCTTTCTTCCTTCCTTCCTTCTTTCCTTTCTTTCTTTCCATCTTATCATTTACTGATTTGTTAATGTTCAGTGTCAAGACGTCAGACCGAAATTGCCTCCCTCGATTATCACTAGAGCACTTTTTTATATTTACTCTCCCTACTTTCTACCTTTTTTTTCTCCTTACCTCTGCTTTTTGTCCCTATTTCGCCTTCGTCTTTTTCTTTATTCAATTTCATTGTATCTCAATTTTCTTTACGTTGTTCTTTCTTTCGTTCTTTCTTATTTTCTTTCTCTCATTCTCTCTTTCATTCTTTCTTATCTCTATGTCTCTGTCTCTCTCTCTCTTGCGCACACGTTAAAACCCGTTCCGCTTATCAGAAGAGTAAGCCATTGTGTGCCGGTGGGAACGGATGACATTTACAAAACTGCATACACGCGGGGACTAGATGAAAAAAGCACATGAGTGCTTATTCCATTATCCTCGAAATAAAATTTCCAAAAAATCTCTCTCTGTGTCTCTATCTCCCCCCTTCTCTCTCTCTCTCTCTCTTCTCTCTCTCTCTCTCTCTCTCTCTCTCTCTCTCTCCTCTCTCTCTCTCTCTCTCTCTCTAAAACAGTTCCCAATATCTATTTTCTCATCTCCCAATATTTTTGTCGCCCCTTGGTTTTTTCTCTTCTGCATTTCTTTCTTTCTCTCTGCGTGTTTTGGTTTTTGTGTTTCTTTCTTTCTTCCTATAATTTTGTCCTCTCTTATTCTTGATTTTTTCTGTCTCTTTATTTTGACATCATATCCCTCTGTTCTTCTGTTCCGCCACCCCCTCCCCCCTCTCTCTTTGTCTCTCGCTGTGTGTCCCGGAGGAGATCAAGAACGAAACAAAGGACAGAAACACAGAGGAGGTCTAGATGTAAAAATAAAAGTCTTGTACTTATATATATTACCCTCAGAAAATAAAATTTCTTTATCGTTATCGTTCTCTCTCTGAAATCGCTGTTCTTTTCCATTGTGGCCCCTCCCTCACTCCCTTTGGATGTATTATGGCCTAAGGCCGATGTACGATTAAATTATTTCAGAGTTTGTAATTCTCTCTCTCTCGCTGTGTGTGTGTGTGTGTGTGTGTGTGTGTGTGTGTGTGTGTGTGTGTGTTATGTTGTGTGTGCGCGCATGCGTGTGTTTGGTGGGGGATGTTTTTGTGGTTAGCTTAACAGGCGTTTTGTCCTTACCTTTTTTGACTTATCAGTGTTTCGCTTTTGTTTCTGTCTTTCAACATCTGTTTAGAAGTGTTCGTCCTCTCTCTCTCTTGTCTTTCTTTTTCTCTGCAACGTTTTCTTTTTCTCCTCTGGAAATTGTTTTTAAAAATTGTATTCTGCCTTTTTTGTGTTAATAGCTCTCTTGATATTTCCCTATTTTTCCGTCTCTGATTTTGTGTTTTTCCATGCCAGTTAGTCTGTCTCTCTGCCTGCCTGCCTGCCTGCCTTGCTGTCTTTCGGTCAGTCAATCTGTCTGTCTGTCTGTCTTTTTCTCTATCTGCCTGCTTGCATGTGTGTCTTTTTTTCTACTTGTCTGTTTTGTTTTGTTCGCTCGTCTTTTATTTCTTTCAACTATGCTCTGTTTTGCCTGTCTTATCCATCCACCCATTCATCTATATGTAACAGAGTGAACATACTTGATGTACCATCTCTGCACAAAACTCGGTTACAA
>CM054141.1:41117540-41120040 GCA_028751875.1 Rapana venosa | reverse complement strand
AGAGAGGGGGAGGAGAGAGGGAAAGAGGGAGAGGGGGGAGAGAGAGAGCAGAGGAGAGGAGAGAAGGAGAGAGAGAGGGAGAGAGAGAAAGAGAGAGGGAGAGGGGGAGAAAGAGGGAGAGAGACAGAGAGGAGAGAGACAGAGAGGAGAGAGATAGAGACAGAGAGATAGCCAGACAGCCAACAGACAGACAGAGACACAGATAGACAGAGAGACAGGGAGAGGGTATGTGTGTGTGTGTGTTGTGGGGGGGGGGGGTATGGATACATGTATCATACACCAGCCAATTGCTCATTTCTTCATCAGAAGAATCTTATATAAAAACAAACGATTAAAAAGTCTCAGAGTAGATCGAAAATGAACTGATTAGTCAAAGATGACGTTATAAAGACATGAAGTAATTCGCAGAAACTTGGCGGACAAAAGGCTAGTTAAGTGTCTATAACTATAACACAACTGAGGAGAAATTGCTGTAGCACATACCAAAAAACATTTATGAGCATGGTATAAACACACACAGCACACATACACACACATACACACACGCACGCGCGCACGCACACACACACGCACACACGCAATTCACACAGTTCACACATTCATATATGAACTTATGAACATGCATCTCTCTCTCTCTCTCTCTCTCTCCTCTCTCTCTCTCTCTCTCCTCTCTCTCTCTCTTTGTGTGTGTGTGTGTGTGTGTGCGCGTGCGTGCGTGCGTGCGTGCGCGCGCGTGTGTGTATGTGTGTGTTTATGTGTGTGAGTGTTTGCGTTTGTGTGTCTGTGTGTGCGTGCGTGCATGCGTGCTTGTATGTGTGTATGTGTGTGTGTGTGCGTGTTTGTGTGTGTACGCATGCACACACTCAGAGGGACACACCCTCGCACCCCCCCCCCCCCACTCCCCACCGAAGCAGACTGTAAGTAAAAAAAAAATGTATGGCCATGAACAGGTTAAGAAACGATAACTAGAGATTAAATAATTATTGTCTTGTTCTCAGGACCTAACAAACAAAGAATAAAAAACAACACCCTGCAAATCAGTACTTAACTGTTCTCCCTAACATGGTTTGTCTGTAAACCTTGCATGGCTATCGGCTGGATTAAATAGCAAAAGAAAACAAAAATAACATAAAATAATAGATTGTATGCACAGACATAGTTTTATCACGATGAAGAAACTCCATTATACAAAGGCTACTATAAGGCCAGGAATATATCAACATAAAATGATACCTTCATAAAACCTACCTCCGAATTCTGGAATTCTTTGCATTTAAAGCATTCCCTCTTGCAGATCATCCGCCTCAGAACGTTTACTCATCCCGTACCGCCTTTTGGAATATTAGGCCATTTCATAACGGTAGGAATAGATTACAAAGTGTGAAAAAGCCCAAAGAACACCCAAACAAAACCTAAACCCAAACAAACAAAACAACAAGCAAAAACAACCGCACGCACACAGGTGTCGTGTTTATAGACATCATCTCCGGACTAAAAATCAGCAACCGACTCTCTTAATGATGGGTACACAACGGTCCCACACACAGCATTTTACCATTGGTGAACCTGTGAAGTTCTAGAAGAGAAAAAAAAAACTTAAAGAAAAACACAAATCAAAAGCAAAAAAAGTTAAAAACTCATTTGACCGAAATGATGAAGTTCTCAAATCAAAAACATTCAAACATTTTAGTGGACAGTATTTCCTACTCTCACTGTCATAATTCACTTAACAAGCTCTAAAAAGAAACGATTCAGTAAGTAGTGAAGACAATCTTTGACGATGATAGCATCGCAGCATAATAGAAAACCACAACAAAATACAGAAGCTATCAAGATCAAAGACTGAGAATATTGACTACTCTTTCTGCCTGCAAATTCTGCATACTCAACTTGGATTTATAGTCAATCTTAGCTGATCAGTCGAAAGTTGCAGAAGCCGTAAAAAAAGAGCTTTTGCTTTAACTACAGTATGTGTTATGGGCTATTCCATACAATGCAGAGTTACAACCCTGTATAAATGGAAGCTCAAGGTATGTGGATCGGCGGTCTAGTGGTAGCGCACCTGCCTCATCTGATCTCATCTGCTCCCAAAACCCTGCCTAGAAAAAAGAATAGTCTAAGTTTGAGGTGTGTGGTGGTTCGATCCTCGTTTGTGCCATAATTTTTTAACCCCATCCACTTTACTATGAGTGGTGGTCTTGGTGGTACTCTAGTCTTTCGGATGAAACGATAAGCCGTGGTGCCTTGTGCAACACGCTTTTAGCGCCCCGTGAAAGAACCCGCGGCAACAAGAGAGTTGTTACTAGTAAGATTTAGTGAAAAAAGCCACTCTGATAGGGAAGCAAATGCACATAGAGGAAGGAAAAGTTGTTTTTTTTAAATCGGGTGGCACTGCTCTTGTGGCGTCGATCTTTCCCCGGGGAGAGCCGCCTGAATTTTATGCAGATACATCTACCGTGACTTAAAGGGTCTACATTACAATGCAATACAATACAATACA
>CM054141.1:41107540-41110040 GCA_028751875.1 Rapana venosa | reverse complement strand
ACAGAAACGTACCAACACAGCAAGTGGATAAAAGATAATAAAAAGGAGGAACAAAGCATGAAGTGGGTATAACAAAGACGACCAAATAGCAACATGTGGAAACAATCAACAGGATCATACAAGAATGTCTACAGATCTTAGAGTATCCAAAATAGCTCGAGTAATCAGTAAAAACCTTTAAAATATCATCATTTCAAATAAGCCTCCGGATAATCAAACTTTTTAAAAAACCAGATTGAGAATGGCTTCACCATTTCTAGCTACTTTATGGCTAGTGCCGTCGATAAAATGATGTGAAAACCCCCACAAACAAACAAACGAACACCAACCAAACAGCCAACCAACCAAACAGCCAAGCAGCCAACCAACCAACCAACCATGCAAACAGAATGGTCTGAGTGTGTTATTCTGTCTTTATAAACTTTCAGGATTCAAAGAGGAAAGGGTTGGCTTTGTCCGTAGCTTCTGTTAGTGTAAGGTGACCAAGATGAAAACACGCGTTCTGTTTTGAAAGAGCCTGAGCCCCGTGGACATTACTGTGAATGATTTTAGCCCGGTTAATGTGGATTCCAGTTTCCAATGTGGCGTTGGCATCATGGTTGTATCTGATTACCTCTAGCATGGCATGATGTTCGTGTGGTGGTGTCTGTTGTTATTCTGTCCTTTTGTCCAATGTACTGACAGTTGTTGTGTGGATTTTTTTTTCTTTCTGTCTGCTTGATTCTAAACATGGAAGGTGTATTGTTTCCATTTTTTGAAAACTTATTTTTGACGGATTTTCTAGGGGTGTGTGTGTTGTTGTTTCGTTTTTCTTCTTTCAATGAGCAGCGTGTGTGTGTGTGTGCGTGTGTGCGTGTGTGTGTGTGTGTGTCTGTCTGTGTGTTTCTGTGTGTTTGTGTGAGTGTATGCACGCGCGCACACGTGCGAGTGTGTGTGTGTGCGCGCGCGCGCGCGTGTGTGTGTGTGCGTCTGTGTGTATGTCTGTGTGTGAGAGAGAGAGTGTCAGTGTGTGTGTATGAGTGTTTATGTGAGTGTGTGTGCGTGTACGGGCGCGTGTGTGTTCTTCTGTGCGTGTGCGTGTCTTTATGTGAGTGTGTGTGTGTGTGTGTGTGTGTGTGTGAGTGTGCCTCCGTGTGTCTGTATCTGTGTGTGTCTGTTTGTGAGTGTATGTGCGAAGGGAGAGAGAGAGAGAGAGAGAGAGAGAGAGGAGAGGAGAGAGAGAGAGAGAGAGAGAGAGAGAGAGAGAGAGAGAGAGAGAGAGAGAGAGGGGGGGGGAAGATTATCTTACAGGACTGATTTTCTCCCGCTGACACAACAAAGTGTCCACTTTTACCGAATGCATGCCTTTGAGACTTTGCAATTTCCTCTCGCGCGTGGCGTTCAATTTTAATTCACTTATCTACAAACTTTGATTTAACAAAAACAGCAAGCATTTGTTAGGACTTAAGTCAAAAGGAAATTACTTTACAAAGTACAGCAAGTGTATGAGTGTGTGGGTGCATATGCATGAGTGCGTGCGTGCGTGCGCGCGTGTGTGTGTGTGTGTGGGGGGGGGGGGTGCGAACGTGCGGGCGCGCTTGCGTGCATGTTTGTGTATTTATTCTATTTAATTTTTTATTCTTTTATTTCGAGAATAGTGGAATAAACACTCATGTGCTTTTTAAAAATCCAATCCCCGTGTTTATGCAGTTTTGTAAATTTTATCATGTGTGTGGGTGTGTGCGCGCGCGCGCGCACGTGTGTGTATATGTCAGTGCTTGTCCATGTCAGTGTGTGCGTCAGTGTGCGTGTGTGTGTGTGTGTGTGTGTGTGTGTGTGTGTGTGTGTGCGCGCGCGCACGCGCGTTTGTGTGTGTTTGTGTGTCTAATCGTATCAGTGTATATGTGGTTGTGTGTATGTGTGTGTGCAAGCACATGCATGTGTTTGTGTATTTATGTGTTTTGGGTGTTTGTGTATATGCATGTAATTCTCTCCGCGCGCGCGCACACATGTGTTCTTGTATCCGTGTGTCTACGCGCGCGCGCGCGCGAGCGCGCGCGTGTGTGTGTGTGTGTGTGTGTGCGTGCGTGGGTGTGTGCGTGTGTGCACGCGCGTGAGCGTACGCGCTTACAAGCTTTTTTGTTTTTTTACTCTATTATTTCGAAGATAATGGAATAAGCACTCATGTGCTTTTTTCATCTAGTCTCCGTGTGTATGCAGTTTTGTAAATTTTCTCATCCGTTCTCACAGCTATAGAAGTTGAGAGCAGCAATAATTAAATAAATATAAAAAATTTCTTTGAGCAGTCGTTTTTTGCCAAAACAAGCACAGCGAAAAGCTCTAAACAAATAAGTAAGCCAGCATCGCAACAAGAAAAGCTACAAGAAATTTACCCCTTGGGCAGTTTAGGTGCCAAACAAAAGCAGTAGATAGACCAAGAAGGGAAAACAGAACGAGAGGAAGAAACATCAAATGAAAATCACCTTTTCTCTCTCTCCCTCTCCCTTCCTCTCTCCCTCCT
>CM054141.1:41090040-41102540 GCA_028751875.1 Rapana venosa | reverse complement strand
TTGTAGGAGATAAAAAGCAGAGAAGGAAGAAGGAAGAAGGAAGAGCTGTACGTTTTTAACTCCCTCGCACTTTTCTTCTTGTGAAGTTTGCATTTAACAAGAACCGAAAGATGCGGAAGTTTCGCTGGCAGGAGATGTATGTAGGGTGTCTGGTTCTTTTCCTTGTCGACTGGATTATGGTGAAACATATCTACCCTGGTTTGCAGTGTCTTTGTGAACTCTCTTCTTTTGTCATGAAACTTTTTTTTTTATAACTCGAAGCTCCCTTCACGCTGAGAAATATGTCCCTCTCACGGGAAAATTCTTTGGATGGAGGAAGTTGGTGTCAGTGTTCTTCAATTGCTCGAGAGAAAGCTCATGGGAAACAGAGGATTCTGGTTTTTAACTGTCCCTATTGCTCGTTTTGGAAAACCTTGACTTTTGTAAAGAATGGTAAAGCATAAAACTTAATTTGGTTGAAAATACATGTAGAAGATTTGGTGCAATTTATTTCGTTGACTGAGACATGATGAAATAATACGCCAACCCTGGTTCCATCTACACTTTCTTATTTTGTCATGACTTTTTTCCTGACCCCCCCAAAAAAACAAACAACAACAAACAAACAACAACAACCCAAAAACAACCCAAATAATTCTGCGTGTATAGTTTTGACTTGAAGATGTATTAGTGATAAAATGCATGCAGAGAGTGTACATGGTGAATACAACACGACAAGTTACTTGTGTGAGACTACATTCATTTCAAATCTCCTTTAAAAAACTTGCAACTTACTCTAAAGTTGGAGTATGGCTATCTATATGGCGAGGTAGTTTGGAAACAGTCACACACGCAAACCTCTTATCTAGAGTAAACTTATAATCTAATAGTGATTTCCAGTTGGCATGAATTAGACAGAGTGCAGAAATGTCAAATAGTGATGGAGACTTGACGGTTACTTGAAAGCAAAAAAAAAGTAGGACACAAAATCAAATGCCAATAGGTGATAAAAGAAGATAGAAAGTGCTATAGCTTTTTCTATGACAGGTTGTTGCATGTATCTAGTAACATTCACAACAGTAAATGCACTTTGAAAAGTACTTGCTGAAGACTGCTTGTACAAAGTATTGTTCGCTCAGAAAATGGTGTGATTTATCAGATATGCAAAGTAGTATGCCTGTGTGCTCTTGTTAAACGATCAAAGCAGCATGGAGGAAGAAGTCAGCAGTTTTATTTATACTGCGGATAAGCTATGGGTTTTTGGGCTCAGTTTGTCACACACTTTTCCATTTCATTTCACTGAATCCAGTTACACAGCCTTTCTTAGCATATAGAAAGCAAGTGCAAAAAAACCCACACAAAACAAACAAACCTGGAGCTTGATATGTGGTAACTACTTCCACAAAGAAACAGAAAAGAGCTAAAAACAATACACACACAGAGAGTAAACAAGCTTGATACGAAACCAAACAATGCAGAATGATGGTGGATAAAGTTGGTCTGAAGAAAGTAAAGCTTTTATACATCATCAATTACAGGTACTGTAACGAATCATATGACACGACATTTACGTGGTGTAGATATCTGGCTCTTCATAGAAAATCTAACTGGGATTTAATATTCAAGAATCATTTTAATAACGCATTTTCTATTGTTAAGAAAGTTACAGAAAATGCATAATGTTTCTCTCTCTCTCTCTCTCCTCTCTCTCTCTCTCTCTCTCTCTCTCTCTCTCTCTCTCTCTCTCTCTCTCTCTCTCTCTCTTCTGCATTCACAAGATCGGCTCCTGACCTCTACTGAAAGAAAGGGGGATAAAAAGCATGCCTTGTGTTTCCTTCTTCCCTCCCTGTTCCCCCTGATGACAGCACCATCCCGGGAAGACAGACTGATGGAGCACCGCTCTGCTCTGCCAGTGGCCAGGACAGGTTCCAGCTGCAGGCGGAGAAATCTGACCCTCCCCCAGGATCCCCAACTTGTGACGATGGATAAAGTTAGTGACTAGGGTTCAGCTGAAAGAGGGAGGACCGGGGCAAAAAGGAGGACGCTTCATGTCTGATTCCCTCTCGCGTGACTCCCAGTATGGAGTGTAAGTTTATCAAGACCGGAGAGAAAGTGTGTGCAGTCTCAGCTGAGTGGAGAAGGATGAAGGAGATGTGTTTCATTCCTGTTGTGGGCGAGGACGTGGGTAGGTCTGTCGACGCCAGTTTCCAGTCCCACCTGAGCTGATGTCTTTCCTGACAGTGTCGTTGTGCTGCTTCTTCCCATTACCAGCAGATTGTTGCTATGGGACTGTAGCCAGGCAAAAAGCTGCACTTCTTGCACAGCACATCTATCACCAGTGGCTATCACTTCAAGTGGAAAGACGATAAAATTGAAGACTTACTTAATTACCTACTATTTCTAGTAGTTAAACCCTATTTCCTGCCATTTAAATTTTTTTACTAGTATTTTTCCTCTTGATCTTTGTTGTACCTGGCATAAGTATACCTTTTAAGTTTTGTATTAACAATACATCTTTTTGAAATGTGTAGATTAAAAAAGAATCTGTACGCACACTGCAAAGTAAAACTCAGCCTAAATCAATATAGTTTCCCACTAGTAAAAGAAGGCAATATTCGTCACTTTTTGAGCATTTAACAATTGTTAAGCACGTAAAATTTCATATCGTTTATAAAACAGTCATGAACTAAACAAATGATGACATTAGTATACTTAATTAACTATTTTTGTCAAGTACACTATACTAGTTTTTTTGGCAGTACATATAATGTAATTTCCCCTAAAAGTTAATGCTGTATGGTGTTGCTGTTGTTGTTGTTGTTGTTGTGTTGTTGTTGTTGTTGCTGTTATAGTTGTGCGTTCCCCAGCTTAATACTCTGGGGCTCACCCAGAATGTGAATTCTAACTCATTCAATCCACCTGGAAATCACTGTGATATTGAAATCACACACTGAACGAGAAGTTTGCGTGTAAGACTATCTTTAAGTACCTCGCCATATAGGCAGCCATACTCCGATTTCGGAGGATTTTTTTTCTCCTGTACAGGAGAGTGCAGGCTGGTATGTAAGGAGCTTGTCATGACCTTGAATGCAATCTCAAAATAACATTTTACAACATAACAACACTTTAGTGAAGGCCTTGGCAATTAGCTGGTATCAATAACTGACACAACTTTTAGTCTGTGTGAGGCTGTATGGCGTGATTGGGGAAGGTAGCATATTCTACATACTTTTCACCAAATGTGCAAAATGAACAAAGAACAAGACATCCCAGGCAAGAGATTTTTTGTCATGGAGAGGTTGCCATAAACAAAATACCTCTTTTGTTTCTATTCAAAATTAGAAGTCAAATGTTCATACAATTTTTGTATGCCCGATAATTAAATTGAGAGTAGCTCCTAACTTTTCTGACAGTAAAACTAGAAGAAGAAAGAGCTTGCCTCGTTTTCTACAATGAATAAAGAGCAAACTAGTCGAATTTCTGCAGGAAATGAAAGTTTCTTTATAAAATGATGTTCTTATTGTGTTTTTTTTAAAAAGAGAGTGAGAGAAAAAAATCATATAGTTCGGGTGATTGTTACAAAACTAAGCTCTTTCATTACTGTTTTGTTACAAATAGACGCAAACAGTAGTTTTCAGATTTCTGTTAAACTTTATGACAAAATGTATTTCATGGCACACTTACGGTAAATGGAAACTAAGTAATAATGCTTGACAAACATTGTCATATTTGTATGCTCAGTGAATCCTATAGGCTTAAAAGACAAGAACCGACATTGCCCAAAAAAATATCTAAAGAAGAAAAAAAAGTGAGAGACAAACGAAAGAGATAGAACTAAACAAATCTCTGACGCTTGTTCACGAGTTCTCAAAGAGCGCAACACTTCCACACACACTACAAGATTCCAGTTTAAAACAAGAAAGACAGAGTCAGAGCGTGGAAATCCAACGCTCTTTCATAAGCTCTCACAGAGTGTGATACTCCTTCCATAAAAAAAAGAGAAACGCAAATCCATTTTAGCACCAGGAAGGGATACCTGTCTCTTCGTACAAAGAGCGCTCCCAGTTCACCATTTTTTCTTTACCTGCTGAACAAAGCCATTGATTTTCAAGGGAGACAATCAGCTTCTCGTTTATAGCCAGATATAACTTTCTTTGAAGAAAAAAAAAGTATATTAAAATGAAAAAAAAGATAATACAGCAAAAAGAAAAGAAAATTTTTAGTCCGTTCTTACGTTTGAAGACCGAATATATCCCAGGAGTGAAAGAATCCAACTGCCAGAACGGCAGACTGGTAGGATGGAGCTATGGTTGGTGCAGAGGTACACACACAGTCTGGAGAGAGGCTGAGTTCCCTGTGATTACCTGGCTTAAAGCACACTGTTGGACCATTTCACAGCAGAGCTGAGAGAAGTGTGAAAAGACATTTTGATTGGAGAATTTACAAAACCGCATACACACGGGGACTGGATGTCCATTATCCTCGATAGAAAAGAATAAATAAATAAATAAATAAATACGCTGAAGAATCACATACACGTACTCACAGATACACACACACACACACACACACACACCACGCACGCACGCACGCACGCACACACACACACACACACACACACACACACAAAATAAGCAATTGCACTGTTCATTTAATGTATCAACTGAAAATAACAGTTTGACTTTGACTTTCACACACACACACACACAAACACACACACACGCTAACTCTGTACAGTAGAAAGTCGAACATAACATAATATCTACTTATATTAAACTTTTTTCAAATAAAATCAGCTTAACAGTCACCCAGAAAGATAAAAACAAAGAAAAAAGGCAAAACAAGAACTTTGATTATTAAATGTTAGAAAAAAAGCACCATATAGTTTGTTAAAGTGCTGTCATGATGTGACATGTTAAAAGCTGTACTGGATTATTATTATGATGAGAGAGAGAGAGAGAGAGAGAGAGAAGAGAGAGAGAGAGAGAGAGAGAGAGAGAGAGAGAGAAGAGAGAGAGAGAGAGAGATGCTCTGATCCATTCTGGAATCACTTGCAAAAAGTGACAAACCCTCCAACATTAGAAATGCATATCAGCATTCTTCTTCTTCTGCTTACTGGATGCAACGTGTCTTACTTTTGTTTTATTGCCGTGTTCGTGACATTGCACAACGTATGCTATCTGGCCTAAGGCGACACCCTCAGCTCGTGGAAAAATTCATTTTTTTAAAAATGTCTGAGAAAATTGGTCAGATTTTCTTTAGGAGGAGTGACTAGGAGGGCAGATAATAAACAACCCAGAGAGAGACAGAGACAGATACAGGGACAGAGACAGGGACAGAGACAGGGACAGAGAGAGGAAGACAGACAGACAGACAGTTTATAGGTAAAGACACCAAGTCTTACAAGTGAAAACGCGACTCTAAAACATACTATATCAATGCATGAAAGATATCGTTCTTTGCCAAAGACATCTTTAAACGTTCTATGCATTTCATATCTACTCCCATCACATAGGGTGGATGACCATTCCTGCATGAATATATCTACTAATCTCTGTTTGAACTCATTTAAAAATTGCGTTCATTTCTGGTACCTTGGTTCACCCATACAAACTGAAAACCTGTGCTACATAACATGTCCTTGATATCTGTCACCCAAGACAGACAGACAGACAGAAAGACAGACAGGCAGACAGGCAGACAGGCAAACAGACAGACAGACACAAACAGAAAGAGACAGAGACAGACAGAGAAGGCATGAATGAATGAATAAATCTTTATGAATGAATCTTTATGAATGAATCTTTATGAATGAATATTCATTTTCCAAGGGTAACAGATTAAGCATACGCATACTCTTGTTTTAATCCGCCCATGCCCTTATTAGGGACTATCAACAAAACAAGGAGAAAACCCCTTCTTCAACAACGACAACATGATTTGAAGAAAAGAGATAAGTGTGTATGCAGCAATGCATCATAATCCCCAACTGACCTGAAAATTACTGTCAAGAAGTACATTGATTTTTTTTTGAGAAAAAAAGATAAGTGTTCAATAAACACACAATCCCCAAATGAATCGTACATTAATAACAAATCAGATACACTGATTATAATGATGTAAGTTGGATAAAGTAAAGTAGAGGGGAGACAGCAAGAAGCTAGAGAGAGAAGAGAGAGAGAGAGAGAGGGAGAGAGAGAGAAAGAGAGACAGAGACACAGAGACAGAGAGAGAGACAGAGGGAGAGAGAGAGAGAGAGAGAGAGAGAGAGAGAGAGAGAGAGAGAGAGAGAGAGAGACAGAGGGAGAGAGAGAAAGAGAGACAGAGACAGAGAGAGAGAGAGGGAGAGAGAGAGAGAGAGAGAGAGAGAGAGAGAGAGAGAGACAGAGGGAGAGAGAGACAGAGAGACAGAGACACAGAGAGAGAGAGAGAGAGAGAGAGAGAGAGAGAGAGAGAGAGAGAGAGGAGAGAGAGAGAGAGAGAGAGAGAGAGAGAGAGAGAGAGAGAGAGAGAGAAGAGAGAGAGAGAGAGAGCGCAAAGATCACCAAAGAGGGTGATGGAACGGAGGAGCATTTTTAGCATAGAATTTCCAGAAGGTTGAGGATGCAGTTTATTCTGATAGAAAGCCCTTGGCATCCCGACAGGAGGGCGTGGGGGGGGGGGGGGGGGGGATCGATATAAGTGGACCACCTTCTCGTATAACCAAGGAGCCTTCTTGATACATATTCTTCCTTCAAGTTTTGCTGACAGTTCTTTTGATGACAAGAGACACACTAGTGATGTACATTTACGCAACTGATATTAAAGTAAAACACAATTTCGATCTGTAGTTTGACGAGGTGTCTTACAATGTTCTATTTTATGCTGCAGATTATTACAAACTACCTATCTGTTGCCCCCCATCTTTTTCCCTCCTCCAGTGAATCCACCACTTTATTCCAGTTCAATACTCTTAGCAGCAGGGGGGTACTGGTCGTTCTAGACTCCATTATCTGTCATACGGCTTTGAACAACGTCTAGCAACCAAGTAATTTGATCAAACCCCATGAAACCGACTTGCATATTATTTTCAGTCTTAGCTTAGTACCTTTCTTTCCGTAAAATTTGGGCTGCTGCTTTCCCTTGAGGGAGCGCGTCCCCTAAAAAGCTGCGCCACCCATGTTTTCTATAGTTTTTCCTGTTTGCAAGTATATTTGTGTCCCTAGGTTGAGAGGGATTTTAACTACACAGTTTTCCCCAGGGACAAATCTCTTGTTGATGTGGCTTCAATTACGTGCGAAAAATGTGTATTGCATAATTATATGCGACCACGATTTCTATTGTTTTGTATACTACTTTTAGTTGTAACTGATTTCTGTGTGCAAAATTCAAACTAATTTCCTCGAGGAGAGCGTATCTCAACAAGAGCAACGCCATCTATTAAACAAAATTATGTCTGCGTGTGTATTTAATGCTCTTTCTGAGAGTGGCATTTCTACGGAATTTTGCTTCTGTGGCTTCTTTTATGAGCGCTGAATGGTGTTGCACACAGGCCTTAGTTTATCGTCTCACCTGAAAGACTAACGCCCGGACTACCAATCACAGTCTAACGAACGTGGGAAATGATCGGGTTCAAACGAGGATCGAATCCACGGCTTTTCGCTTTCTATGCAGGTAAGAGACCGCTAGACCAAGAATGCACCAACATTGTTTGTATTAAAAACAAAATTATGAATGGGTTACTAAAAGCATTTGTTTTAAAGCAATTGTAAAGAAGAAGAAGAAGATATAAAAGCGAGAAAGCAAAATATAAATCACGATTTATTTGCATAAAGAAAGAACGAGGGACAAGGTTAGAAATTGGGGCACTTAAAAACAACTTCTTCAATAATTTCGCTGATATTATAACAGCAAAAGACATTGCAAGAACGGTTTAAAGCAAGGAAATATGGACAGAAAATAGAAAGGATAACAATCCAAGCTCACATGAAAAATGCCTCGGAATTAAAAACAAAACAAAACAACAACAACAAAATTCCCATGTATGTTGAAAGAGCAAATGGAATTAATCTTAAAACTATCCGCACACAAAACAAATCTAAAACTCCTACACACTAACATGATAAGACAACTTCACCATGGAGCTGATGTAACATCATAGAAAAGGGAAAGAGAACAAAGAGGAACTATAGGAAAAGATAAAAAAACGGGAAGCGAATGTATAGCAAGGCATGATCCAGAATAACGACCAACAAAATAAACAACAAGAACAACAGCGATGCAAAAGACAATGGATTCAGAAAGAAAAAACCAAAACAAGAGAAGTTGCAAACGACAAATAGAAATGAGGGAGACATCAACAATACTCCATAAAACGAAGGCAATTGCAAGAAGTAAAGGAGATAAGCTAGGGCAAAGACTTGAACTTGTTAAAAAACAATGACGACAGACATAAACAAAGACGACGAAAGAGGAAAAAAAACCCACCCCGCATACATCCATGGAGAAAGTTCGCAGAGGTGAATATTCACAGATTATAACGATAAGAAATAAGGATAATGAGGAAGTTGAGAAAACAAGGCAAACGAGTTTGAAATGGAATTTACATGAACAAAAGAACTAAGTCCTACTCTCCTAACAAACATGTGCAAAAAGTTGTTAACACCATCCACTTGTCATTGTGCTGGGTCATTAGAAGTACGCCAAAGCACCAGAAATACAGCAGCTAATTTTCTAGATGGGGACGGGATAGCTCAGTGGTCGGAGCACTCGCTTTCCCCCAGCCAAGTTAAGCAGCGTTGAGCGTGGTTACCACTTGGATGGGCTGACCGTTTGCGCGCCTTGGCTTCAGTACAGTTCTCCCAGTTCACCAAGCTGTAAATGGGTACCTGCCCTCTTTAGGGTCAGGGAAGGTAAAGCAGCGAGGGAGAGGAGATGGGCGCCGCCCTCAATATGCTGGCCCTATAGAAGTGAGGTCTCTGACGCCTCGCTCCCCTACGACCTCATAGGTTATGGAACTCCTTTACCTTTTTAAAAAAAAAATTCTAGACATTACAATCCCACCATAATACTAGATTTATGTGTGTCTACAAGAAGGGATGTCTACGCTGTCATTAAGTGTTAGTAGTCGTTAACTGGACATGCTCGAGACATAAGAACTGTTCCCTCTCCTCCCCGCTTCCCCGGTCACGAATCTATGTGTAGAACACTGCATATCAAATATTGCAATTAACCCCCCCCATTTCCCACCCACCCCTGTCGGTTCCCTTGTTTACAATATATTTTGTTGTTGTTGTAAAGGCAGAGTAGGTTTCTAACTAGTGTGTAAGATGTTCTGCGCGCATTCACTCACAGAACCTCGGTTTGTAGTCTCATACAAAAGACTTTCGGGGGACTGTAGTCGGTACTGATCTTAACTCTAGAGTAAAAAGAAACAAATCCTTCAAATGGGAGCCTCGGAAGCGGGTCAAACGCAAGCGGTCAAATCACGGGCCCAATGCTCTAACCACTAGACTATCCCGCCCGCTCCCCACAATATGTTATTTGATCTGTGTGTTGAAGGCGTGATCTCCTTCAAATGTACATCACACAAAAGCAACGCTTACCTGTACATGCACTTCCCACTACCCTCTGCCACTTCACTCCCCCCCCCCCCCCCACTCTCCCCCACTTGTCTCTTCTTACCTCTCATTTCATTTCATTTATACAACTTGAAGTTACGATATTTCTCTGCGTGAAATTCGGGCTAATCTCCCTGGGGAGAGCGCGTCGCCACAAGAGCAACGCCACCCTTTTTTTGGCCTGCAACTTGTATTTGTTTCTCTATTAGAGTGGATTTTTTCAAAGAATTTTTCCAGGGACAACTCTCTTGTTGCCGTGGGTTCATTTACGTACGCTGAATGTTTGTGTAACACACGGGACCTCGGTTATCGTCTCATCCGAAAGACTAGCCACTCATGGATGGGGGAAAAATTCGGGCCCAAACGGGATTCGAACTACCGTACACTTTCGACCCTGACTTTCTCGCTTTCTAGACAGGCATGCTAACTCTAGATCACCGATCTTCCTTGATCCTCTTACTTAAAGGAACTGACGTTTCCTTCTCAGTTCTGTATTATTAGTAATAGACTGCATAATTCCTGCCAGACTGTCAGCAATATGGGATTTTACCATTGAAACGCCGATGCCCCTGTGATAGTGTACACAGGTTGAAGAGAAAAAAAATAGAGTAATAATGTGGAAGAAGAAGGAAAAATGCTAAAAAAAAGAATGCAGAGAAGACGAAAAGAAGAAGAAGAAGAAAGAAGAAGAAGAAAACAAACAACAACAATAACAACAACAACAACAACAACAACAACACAACAACAAACAGGAACAGAACAAGAACAAGAAAAAAATAACAAGAACAATTACAAGAAGAACAAGAACAAAGAAAAAAAAAACCTAAGAAGAACAAGATCAACAAGAACAAGAAGAACAAGAAGATGGCAATGAAACAGGCAGTGAACGTGCAGGAAATAAATTGCAATTGTCTTTCATAAGAAAAAAACAAATCACCCCTAAAGGAAGGAAGTAAAGCTATTCTCCTAGTGTTCCCTTTCTTATATCGTCCATCGCCATTCAATAGTAGCCATCAGAAGAATGTAAGACAAGGGCGTGAAGCAAAAAAAACAACCCCCAAAACCCCGAAAAAACAACAATAGAAAACAAAAAAATCAACCCCAACCCACAAAAAACCCCTAAAAGGCTAACAAAAAAGCTATCTAAGGAAATGTATTTATAAAAAAAGAAAGCAACAACAGAAAAAGACACCCAAGATGAACGTGGGAAAAAGAACACAACACAAATGGAAAAGAAAGACATGCACGGAATTGATTAGAAAAAAACAACAACTACAAAAGCAGCCACGTAACCAAGCTTTATCAAAATGGAGTTAAAACGGGGGAAAGAGAGAAAGAAAGAGAGAGAGAGAAGAGAGAGAGAGAGAGAGAGAGAGAGGAAAAGAGAAGAGAGAGGTGGGGGTGGGGGGCACAGAGCAGAACGATACAAGAAAAAAGAGGGAGAGGACGATCAGGTTAAAAAGAGGATGAACCAAGAATAATGAAGACCATGAAAAGGAGTTTAACAAATACAACAAAAACTTTGAGAAACTTTGAGCAAAAATCGGACGAGAGAGAGAAGGAGAGAGACAGAGAGAGAGAGAGAGGGACAGAGACAGAGACAGAGACAGAGAGACAGGCAAACACGCAGACAGACAGACAGACAGACAGAGACACAGACAGAGAGAAAAAGAGACAGAATGATAGACAGACAGTCAGGCAGACAGACAGTCAGGCATATAGACAGAGAGACAGAGACAACACATAGACAGAGACAGAGATAGACAGACAGTCAGGCAGACAGATAGACAGAGAGACATAGACATAGACAGACATACTTCAGTTACTGAGTCTACGGACACTAATCAAAAAGTAGGACAAAACGTTGACTATCATCCACAACAGAATGGCATCAATAAAACCAAGGATAACAAGGAAAACGACACATACACGCAGTAGCACCCCAAAAATGGTGAGTAGTTTATAGCTTCGAGAACGGCTAAAACAGACTAGTGGAAACTACTATCAAACAAGTAGCGAGCCAATGAAAAGAAGACCCAAAGCCATAAGGAAACCCATAAAAGGCTCATGGCAATACATTGTAAAATTGAATAGCTCGTAAGCTGAAGGTATTTTCGAAAGGTTGGGGTTGAGGTATCATAGCGCCATAGATAGTTGTAATAGTCTTTTTCCTCAAACTTCACGACAATAAGGTTTGAAGTGACAAAAGTTTCTTTCACCACTAACGAGATCGGTCTGTAGATCAGATGTATGTTGTAAGAATAGGTTTTATGTCGCCGAGAGACGAGCGTTGAAGAGGTCTTTACAATTCCAAAAGTTCACACATGCTGTCAATGGAAGGTGTTTGCGCACGCACAAGTACACACAAATGCCAGGAATAAGGACAAGAACAACAAATGGATGGATGAATGAATAACTAAATGAATGGATAAATGAAACAGTGAATGAATGAATGAATGAATGAATGAATGAATGAATAAGTGAATAAATGGATGAACTGAAAGCAGAGAAACATTTGATATTTCTTTTCTTAGAAAAACAACAGATAAAGCTAAAATAAATCATTGACAATCTAACTTTGTTTTTTTTTGTTTTTTTTTACTGTATATTCCTAATCCGTGACTGTTAATAAGATGATAACAGACAAAGGAAGAATAAAACTAAGAGAAAAATAGACTTAAACAATCACTAAAGGAACCAAACACTGACTTTAACGTTTCACAATAGCAACGTGAAGTAACATCAGAAAAGTAAATACAAGAAAGTCAAACAAAATCACATCACCAGGCAACATCAAAAAAACGAGTACGGGACACAAGGTGTGGTAACAAGGGAAAAGGAAGAAAGAAAACGAAAAGGAAAACCAAACAAATGGGACACAGGCCAGAAAATAAAGAACATTGCGACGTGAGGAGAATGGAG
>CM054141.1:41060040-41085040 GCA_028751875.1 Rapana venosa | reverse complement strand
GAGAAGTAGACAGGAATATAGATGACCCTAAAAATCCAGAAGAAACAAAAAGAGAGAACAGAGCGTGTACAGACTATAAAGATGTTATATTTTTACAGAAATGAATAAGTTTGTTCTAAGAAGGTGTGTATAGCTGCCCTATGCTAGTTCGTAGTGAACCAACGAATGCAAGGGGACGGGATAGCCTAGTGGTTAGAACATTGCGCTCGTAATCTGACGACCCGGGTTCGATTCTCGTTCAAGGGGGATATTTTCCCCTGGAGTTAACATCAGTGCAGACTCCACTCTCCCCATATAGTCCTTCGGGTGAGACTATAAACCGAGGCCCAGTGTGCAAACGCACGCATAACATCTTGCGCACACGTTAAATCCTGTGCCGCTTTTCGCAAGAGTAGGCCATTGTGTGCTGGTGGGAACCGATGACAGAATTTACAAAACCGCAAACACACGTGGACTGGATGTAAAAAACACATTCGTGCTTATTCCACTATCCTTGATATAAAAGAATAAATAAATAAGGAACTGCTCCCCTTTCTTTCTTTATTCTCATTCTCTTCTTAACCACTCTCTCTCTCTCCTCTCTCTCTCTCTCTCTCTCTCTCTCTCTCTCTCTCTCTCTCTCTCTCTCTTCTCTCTCTCTCTCTCTCTCTCTCGCAGCGCCATACTACACACAATAAGATGGGGTTTTTTTTCTCTGAGTCTTGGCTATCTTTTGTATGGGTTTCTACAGTTTAGGAAATATTTGCTGTCGGAACTCTTAGGATATACTTGTATCGTCTTCAATAAAAAAAAAAGATAGATTTAAGAAAAATATAGGGAAAACGTCAGAAGAAAGAACTGCGAAGAGGAATTGCGAAGAAGAAGAATTGTGAAGAAGAAGATTTGCGAGGAAGAATTGTGAAGAAGAAGAGATGTGAAGAAGAAGATTTGCGAGAAGAATTGTGAAGAAAAGAATGTGAAGAAGAAGATTTGCGAGGAAGAATTGTGAAGAAGAAGAATTGTGAAGAAGAAGATTTGCGAGGAAGAATTGTGAAGAAGAAGAATTGTGAAGAAGAAGATTTGCGAGGAAGAATTGTGAAGAAGAAGAATTGTGAAGAAGAAGATTTGCGAGAAGAATTGTGAAGAAGAAGAATTGTGAAGAAGAAGATTTGCGAGCAAGAATTGTGAAGAAGAAGAATTGTGAGAGAAGAGAGAAGATTTGCGAGGAAGAATTGTGAAGAAGAAGAATTGCGAAGAAGAATTGTGAAGAAGAAGAATTGCGAAGAAGAATTGCGAAGAAGAATTGCGAAGAAGAAGAAGAAGAAGAAGAAGAAAGAAGAAAGAAGAAGAAGAAGAAGAAGAAGAAGAAAGAAGAAGAAGAAGAAGAAGAAGAAGAATTGCGAAGAAGAATTGCGAAGAAGAATTGCGAAGAAGAAGAAGAAGAAAATTGCGAAGAAGAAGAAGAAGAAGAAGAAGAAGAAGAAGAAGAAGAAAGAAGAAGAAGAAGAAGAAGAAGAAGAAGAAGAAGAAGAAGAAGAAGAAGAAGAAGAAGAAGAAGAATTGTGAAGAAGAAGAAGAATTGTGAAGAAGAAGAAGAATTGCGAAGAAGAAGAAGAAATGCAAAGAAGACGAAGAAGAAGAACAACAACAACAAGAATGCACCGAAGAAGAATAATTGCGAAGAAGAAGAATTGCGAATAATTGCGAAGAAGAAGAATTGCGAAGAAGAAGAATTGCGAAAAATTGGGAAGAAGAAAAATTGCGAAGGAGCAGAAGAAGAAGAATGTCTTTGATAAAGATGCCTGCAAAAAAGAAGAAGAATGCGACAAATAGAATGCGAAAAAAAGCAAAAAGAGTGCAAAAGAGAATAATACAAAGACGATGAATGCAAAGAAGAAGACGAAGAAGAAGAAAAAGAAGAAGAATGGTGAATAAAAACAAGAACAAGAACAAGAGATGACGAGCAAACAAAGAGACAAGAAGACGAATAACAAGAACAAGAACAAGAAGAGGAATGAACATTTTCTCAGTGTCCTAACACAATCTTCTAAGCAAAGTGAATGCTGACTCTGTCATCCATTGTCTAAATTATTAGCACTTGAAAGTCCCTACGAATGGTACAGTGTCCATTCTTAAAAACAAAACAAAGAAAAAACCCAAAAGGACTAATGCCTACCAATAGCAGAAAACTTTTTTGTTTCTTCAGTAAATACTTTGTTGTATCTTTCTTATGAAAATGAATCTAACTTAAAGAAAAAACCCTGAAAAGAAATCAGAACATGCTTATCTGTTTATTTTAATGCATATACAGATGCGTACAAGTGCGTGCACATGCACACACACACACTCACACACACAAAACACACGTACACACTACTCTCTTTTTTTTGGCGAGCTCAGCTTTTCAAATATACTTCTTCTAAAAGTGTTCATAAAAATAGAATGACAAAAAGGAAAATGTTAATCTTAGTTCAATGATAAAGAGTAACTTTCAAAATCATACTGTAAGATAAGATTATTAAAAATCAAATAACCCCTTTCATCTTTCTACATTATTTTCCTTCTTCGGGTTTTTATTTCTCTGTTTTTCTGTACTCTTTCTATTATTGCTTTCCTATTTTTTTAATGGCTATGTGGTTTTGTGATCTTGAGGTCTTTTAGATTTTTTTTTCTTGTAATTAATTTGTTTTAGATTTTGAAAGTCTTTTCATGTCCGTTTTGGCACTTTGTAATGCGCATCTTTTTTTTTATTCGGTTCTTTTTATAAAAAAAAAAAAAACCACTGCATTTCCTTCCTGTCTTTTCTTTCATCTTGGTGATTTTGGTAACGGAATAGATGGAGAGAGGAAGGAAAGAAAAAGAATGGCACTAGAAAAAAGGAGGTTCCTTTTCTCTTCTTTTTTTGGGGGGGTGTGATTCTAACGAATTGCTGTCTATTTTCTGCTCGTTGGTTTATTCTTTTTCTTTCTTTTTTACTTTCTTTGTTTCATTTTTCTTTCTTTTTCTTTCTTTCTTCCTTTCTGTCTTCCTTTTTTCCTTCCTTTCTGTTTGTCTGTCTATCTGTCTGTTTGTCTGTCTATCTGTCTGTCTGTCTTTCTTTCTTTCTTTCTTCTTTCTTTTATTCTTTCCTTCTTCTTCTTCATCACTTGGTTTGCACATTTACTGCTCTTTGCAGGGGGGTTTGACTGACTCATTTGCCAGAGACTGTAGAAAGCCATACAAGAGACGATTGGCTCTACAATAGTCAGTGCCTCCTGCTGCTAATGGTAATGGACTGACATTGAAAAGCCTGTGGATCTGAGGAGAGAGAAAGAGCAGACGAGAAACATGGAGTTGTGCTTTTCTAGTACCTGAGATATCACTGACACACATTCTTGCAAGTTAAAAAAGAACAACATCCCCTCCCACCCCCCAAAGCTCACTCAATTTTGTGATTTTTTGGGGGGTAATGCCATCTATGACTATTTTTGTGACATGTTCATTGAATATAATAACGTGCCGTTAGAATTAAGAGAGATGGGGTTTTTGTGTTTGTTATGTTCTGTAAACCTTTTGAAAAGCGTTCAGTAAGTTTCGAAAACGCGAACATACCCAGCATACATCCCCGAAGTCGGAATGCGGCTATCTTTCTGGTTGGGAAAATAGGTTGCATACACAAAACATCACCATTGGTGAACCTCGGAGCTCTAGCCAAGGAACAAACCCACAAAGCTGTATACCCAATAATTATACCTGCGAACTATGAGACTACGGATTTTCAATATTATTGTTGCGGTATGTTCATCCCCATGGTTCATTTGGTGAGGAAACATAAGCATTACACATTTTTTTAACAATACTAGTCGTGTGTCTTGCTCTTTAGCAAAAGAAAATGACACACGAGGCTGTTATTGCAAAGGCTGGCTTACATTGTAAGTCGGTGTCTCTTTTTTTATCAAGTAAAACGTGCCTCTTTAGGGTCAGGCAAGGTATAACAGCGAGGGAAAGGAGATGGGCTCCGCCCTCAATATGCTGGCCCCTGGAGAAGCTGATGTCGCCTCGCTCCCCTACGACCCCGTAGGTCATGATACACCTTTACCTTACCTTTTAAAAATGTGGCGGTATACATGATTATGCTTTTGTACGGAATGCAGGTATCACCTGCTGTGTTTAAATGGACTGAGTTCCTCTTTATAAATGTAATAAACTCATGTAACACTCGTGTGACAAGTCCAAATACTTTTTCACTTTCTCGCTTTCTGCCATTTATCAGACCTACTGATTTTTTTTTTCTTTTAGCTTATTTTTCACATGCTGGCTCTTGTAGTTTTAAAGAGTATAACTATAGGCTACATAACACAGTGGTACTTTGGCAACAAGAGTTACGCGTTATCATGTTACTTTGGTAAGATTAATGCTGTTTAGGTTCTTTTTCCTTTCCTTTTACCGCAAACCCCCCTGAAAGTACATTTCTTCATATTTTTTGCAGGAAGCTTGATTTTTGTTTTTACTTGTGACCTATGTAAGGAAACGTTAAAGTGCTCTCCTAAGATTACTACAAGAAGTCTATACAGTTTATCTCCTTGTCATAAAATAACGATAAAATCCAAGAAACCCTGCAAAGTTTGTCTTATATTCAATGTTCAAACTTGAAAAGGTCTACTCATATTTGCTTACAAAACCAACTGTTTTCGTTTAATTCATCATAGGCAAACTGTGTACGTCACTATATCTAAAGAGAAAACCCATAAAATAGCAAATGCTAGCATTTGTTAAAACCCCAGACCCTTTCTCTAACCTTCTCCCTTTAGTTGTCTTCCCTTAGAAACCACTTTTTTTTCTTTTGATCCAATATAACCAGTAATGAAAAGTTATTTTCTTCCCAGACTCAATAATCAGTCGTATGGCTTTTTACTGTCTGTAACACAAAATCAGTCTAAATGGAGTTTACATACGATGCCAACACTGTTTTCACTAAGACATAAAAGAAAACAAAACCAGCAAGCTCATAATGAAAACATAAGGAACAAAGGAATAAAACAAGAAAATAGTTTACATGACGAAAAATAGCAGTAGAAGAGTTGCAAAGAAGAAAACATACACACAAGAAGAATGCAAAGAAAGAAAGAAAGAAGAGAAAAGAAAGAAAGAAAGAAAGAAAGAAAGAAAGAAAGAAAGAAAGAAAGAAAGAAAGAGAGAAAGAAAGAAAGAAAGAAAGAAAGACTAGCTAAAACTAAAGAAAAACTAGCTAAGAAAGACAGACAGACAGACAGAAACAAAGACAGACAGACAGACAGACAGACAGACAGAAAGAAAGAAAGAAAGAAAGCAAGAAAGACAGTAAGGCAGAAAGAAAACAGACAGAAAGAAAGAAAGAAAGAAAAAGAAGAATTCCAAAAGAGAAGAATTGCAAAAATAAAAAAAACAAACAATAGTAAAAGCTCCAGAGAAGAATTGCAGGGAAGAATTACAAAGAAAACAATTGGCATGTAAAATTGGGAGAAAATCAGAAAGGCGGATAAAAATGCTGAAGAAGCAGGAGCTAATGCCAACAAAGAGAAAAACTGCGAACAAGAAAAAAAGAAAAAAACTAGCAAAGAAAGTTGCAAAGAAGAATTGCAAAAGTAAACGTGTAGCGCAGAAAATTGGGGAGGGAAACCAGGAATGCGTCGAGAAAAGAGAAGACAAATTGCAAAACAAGAATTCAAAGAAGAAGAATTCAAAGGAGAGGAATTCAAGGAAGAAGAAGAATTCAAAGAAGAAGAAAGTTTCAAAGAAAATTTCAAAGAAGAAGAATTGCGAAGAAGAGGAAAAAGAATTGCGAAGAAGAGGAAGAAGAATTGCGACGACGAAGAAGAAGAATTGCGAAGAAGAAGAATTGCGAAGAAGAAGAAGAAGAATTGCAAAGAAGAAGAATTGCGAAGAAGAAGAAGAAGAATTGCGAAGAAGAAGAATTGCGAAGAAGAAGAATTGCGAAGAAGAAGAATTGCGAAGAAGAAGAAGAAGAATTGCGAAGAAAATTGCGAAGAAGAAGAAGAAGAGAAGAAGAAGAATGCGAAGAAGAAGAAGAAGAAGGAAGAAGAAGAAGAAGAAGAAGAAGAAGAAGAATTGCGAAGAAGAATTGCGAAGAAGAAGAAGAATGCGAAGAAGAATTGCGAAAAGAAGAAGAATGAGAAGAAGAAGAAGAAAATGAAGAAGAAGAAGAAGAAGAAGAAAAGAAGAAGAGAGAGAATGCGAAGAAGAATTGCGAGAAGAATTGCGAAGAAGAAGAAGAAGAAGAAGAAGAAGAAGAAGCGAAGAAGAAGAAGAAAGAAGAAGCAAGAAGAAGAAGAAGAAGAAGAAGAGAAGAAGAATGCGAAGAGAATTGGAGAAGAAGAAGAATTGCGAAGAAGAAGAAGAATTGCGAAGAAGAAGAAGAATTGCGGAAGAAGAAGAAGAAGAGAATTGCGAAGAAGAAGAAGAATTGCGAAGAAGAAGAAGAAGCGAAGAAGAAAGAAGAAGAAGAAGAAGAAGAAGAAGAAGAAGAAGAAGAGAAGAAGAAGAAGAAAGAAAGAAGAAGAAGAAGAGAGGAAGGAGGAGAAGGGAGAGAGAGGAGGAGAGGAGGAGAGGAGAGAGAGAGGAGGAAGAGAAAACAAGAAGAAGAATGAGCAGGAGAAGGAGGAAAAGAAGAACTGCGTAGAAGAAGAACAACAAGAAGAAAAATAATTCAAAGAAGAAGAAGAATTCAAAAGAAGAAGAAGAATTGCGAAGAAGAAGAATTCGAAGAAGAATTCAAAGAAGAAAAAGAAGAATTCTTAGAAGAAAAAGAATTCAAAAAACATTTCAAAGAAAAGAAGAATTCAAAGAAGAAGACGAATTCAAAGAAGAAAAATTCAAAGAAAAAGAATTAAATTAAAAAGACGAATTCAAAGAAGAACAAGATTTCAAAGAAAAAAAAATTTCATAGAAGACGAAGAATTCAAGGAATAATTCAAAGAAGAAGAAGAATTCAAAGAAGAAGAAGAATTCAAAGAAGAATAATAATTCAAAGAAGAATTCAAAGAAGAACAAGAAGAATTCATAGAAGAAGAGGAATTCAAAAAATAATTCAAAGAAGAAGAATTCAAAGAAGAAAAATTCAAAGAATTAAAGGAAGAATTCGACGAATTCAACGAAGAATTCATAGAAGAAGAAGAAGAGTACCAAGAAGAAGAAGAATAAGGAGGAGAAGGAGGAGGAGGAGGAGGAAGACGAGGAGGAGGATGAGGAGGAAGACGAGGAGGAGGATGAGGAGGAAGACGAGGAGGAGGAAGAGATGGAAATGAAGAAGAAGAAGAGAAGAACAACAACAACAACCGTAACAACAATAAGGAAAAACTGGATGAGGGGAAGAAGAGCAACAACAACGACAGCAGCAGTAACAACAACAACAACGACAACAACAACAGCAACAACAACATATACAGGAACAAAAACAAACCCAAAAAAAGAGAGGAGAGAAGAAAATAAGAACAATAGCCCCCAAAAAAGTAAAAAGAAAAAGAAAAAAAAAGTAAAGGAACATAAATGCTATTACAGTTCTGGTTCATGAACGGAAGGAAAAGATCGTAATGAGTTCATTAGCATTGTTTTTGTGTGTGTCTTTGTTTTGTTGTTGTTGCTGGTTTTTTTTTCTTTTATTGCATATCTCTATTCCATAGCTTGCACGCATGGAAACCAAGTCCCCCAAAAAACGAATAAAAAATACCATGAGAAAAATAATTGATACACTACACGACAGAAAAAAAAGCCTCAAATAGGGTCATCAACAGCCTACAAATAGATTCTAATTATGATTTTTTAAAACCTGAAATAAAGCATTAGTAGATGTTAGAACCAAACAACTTGATTAAAAAGAAACAAAAATGAATGAATGAATGAATAAATGCATGGATGGATGGATGAATGAACGAACGAACGAACGAACGAATGAATGAGTGAATGAATGACTGAATTAATGAATGAATGAATGAATGAATGAATGAATGAATGAATGAATGAATGAATGAAGGAATTAATGAAGGAATGAAGGAAGGAAGGAATGAAGGAGGGAAGGAATTATTGAATGAATGAATAAATGAACGAATGAATGAAGGAATGAAGGAATGAAAGAGAGAGAGAAAAAGGAAAGAAAGAAAGAAAGACAGACAGAAAGAAAGAACGGAAGAAAGAAAGAAAGACAGACAGAAAGAAAGGAAGACTGAAAGAAAGAAAGAAAAGAAAGAAAGAAAGAAAGAACGAAATAAAAAAAATGAAAGAAAGAAAGACAGACAGACAGACAGACAGACAGACAGAAAAAAAAAGAAGGAAGTGAGGAAAGTAGGAAGAAAAGTGGATAAGAATTAAAGAAAAGGACAAACATGATTTTTTTCTTCGTCATCGAACGCTCAGACAGCCATTATCTTATTCCTGTCATATGTGTTAAAATGTGTTGAGATGCAGTTACGCGCCTGAGAAACTAGAATTAGTGCATCCGACTAAGGCATCATAACGACATATTGTCTTTTTCAGTTTAATTTTTTTGGGGGAAAAGGCAAAAACACTGACCAAGAAGGCAGCAATTTGACAAGAAGGAGGTGACATGAAGATGAAAAGAAAAAAGGTAGGAACAAAGAGAGGGATAGAAAAGAGGGAATTCTAGCCAAAAAAAAGCAAAGAAGAATGCAAAGAAGAAGAACGCACGGAAGAATAATTCTAAGAAGGGGAGGAGGAGGAGGAGGAGGAGGAGGAGAAGGAGGAGGAGGACGAGGAGGAAGAGGAGGAGGAGGAGGAGAAAAAGAAGAAGAATGTTTCATGAAAGACGAAGAAGAAATGCAAATTAAAAGAATGAACAGAAGAAGAATTCAAAGAAGAAGAACAGTGCAAAAAAGAAGAAGGCAAAGAAGAAGAAGAGGGAAGGTGGGCGATTCGGAGAAGAAGGAAAAGAAGTTAAGAAAAAGAGCAGTAAACGAGCAAGAATACAATTACATTCTTTTTCAATTACAGACGAAGAAAAAATGAAATGAAGTGTACAGTACCTTTTCACCGTGTACTCTTTTTTGTACTTGCCACCGACACGATAAAATTAAAAGCAAGAAAAGAAACGACTCAGGACAAACAAATACATCAAGAAAACAAATAGGAACCAAACACAGTAATCAAGGAGATAGACACACGCTACCCCCCCCCCCCACCCCCACCCCCACCCCCACCCCGAAATACCAGATTGTAAAAAAGTCATAAAAATGTAATTGAAGAAAATTACTCTCGAACAGCTAAATAGAATCGAAACAGCGCACAAACACAATAATAGGAAAACAAAGAGGAGGAAGTGACAAGAGAAAAGAGAACAGTGACTAGAGATTAGACAGAAAGACAACAAAACAGATAAAGAAAACACGAAAACTGCAGACAGCAGAAAACAACAACAACGCAGCTGAGTGAGACAGATGGCAGAAAATTTGGTAGAAGGAAGACTCAGAAAAGAGTAGACACACGAGAGAGACAACACGAACATAATGCAAGAAACTCCTGTTTGACAGACGCAAATACGAATAAAAAATGGATAGGGGAAAAAACAGCGACAAGAAGAAAGAAATAGTAAAGCAAACCAAACAAAAAAGTTGACTATTTGTGAAACAAAAAACAAACACACGGCAAGTCCGGTACAAGAAGCGTTGATCGCACAATAAAACAAGAGGCTAGAAAAAAGCACTGGTGTTTTTTTCTTTTGTTCTGAAGTGACACAAAACTACTAGCCAATGTTGTTTTTGCCATCAGCTGTCCAGTGTACTGACTCGTCACAAAATACATACAACAGAGCTATGGTCAACTGTCAAGACTTGGTGACCCCCATCAGCCGTCGTGGCATGGTGGTAAGCGCTGTAGATGACAAGCTGGATGGTCGCCAGTTCAAAGCCCATAATGTAGATGAGTCTACTATTTTCTAGGACATTGTCAAGCCTATACCCTAAGTAAGTTTGCTACGGGATCGTTCGAAACACTGGAACCACAGATTCCAGCTTCATATACTGAAACATCCAATTTTGAGAGAGGTTTTTTATTTTTTTAATTATTTTTTTTGTTTTTTTTTGTTTTTGCAATTTTGAGAGAGTTCCTCAAAACCCTTGGTAACATTACATACGTCTCTATCTCTCTGGTTTGGTTTACCCCAGGATAGATTATGACAGGAAGCGTGAGATACAACCCTGTCAAGTAGTCTGACAGCACACGCAAAGGCAATAGCATCATCATGACATCACCCTCATCACCATTGATCATTATGAAATAAAATGAAAATCGTGCCTGGTTTTGGAGGGATACCGCTGTTCTGGTTTCATTTTGACTCCAGTTTTAGTTTATCACAAACTTCTGTGCCTAAGGTGAACATGTATCGGATATTTCAGGGTTAGAGATTCGCGTGGAGGGGGTAGCTGGATGGACCTGAGCTGTGGTGGTCATCACCGCGGGTGGGCGGGTCATCACTAAATCGGGCTCCGTGGATAAGCCAGAATTGCCATTAGTAGTAGGAAGATTAGTAGATTTTGTCCTATGCCGATTAGGTCAGAACAGACAGCATTGGACACCAAAACAGTGACCCAGCAGCCGTGCTAGTCTCTCTATCGCTCTCTCTCTCTGTCTCTCTCTCTATCTGTCTCTCTCTCTCTCTGTCTCTCTCTCTCTTTCTCTGTCTGTCTGTCTGTCTCTCTCTCTCTATCTCTCTCTCTCTCTCTCTCTCTCTCTCTCTCTTTCTATAATATATATATATATATAAAGTTTTTTACAGTTGTCATTATACGTAGTTGGTATTGCTCTCGCTCTTTGTCTCTCCATCCCTCCCTCCCACCCCCCCCCCTCTCTCTCTCTCTCTCCTCTCTCTCTCTCTCTCTCTCCTCTCTCTCTCTCCTCTCTCTCTCTGAATTCATTTCAACATCAGTTAAGAATAAAAATGCAACGGAAAATGCAAAGAAGAAAGAGGTAAACAACAAGACTTGTAAAAATGATTATCAAAGAGAATGCGATGAAAAATAAGTCAAGAAGAAGAAGAACAACAACAACAACAATAGCAACAACAGAACAACAACAACAAGAACAAGATTAAGATCAAGAGGAACATAAAAAACACGAAACAAGTTTTTGAACGCGTAAAAGAACAAGAACAAGCAAGAAGAACAAGTAGGAAAAAAAGATAACTAAAATATAAGCTAAGAAACCAATAAATGAAGCACTAAAACGACC
Source organism: Rapana venosa (assembly GCA_028751875.1). Taxonomy (NCBI): domain Eukaryota; kingdom Metazoa; phylum Mollusca; class Gastropoda; order Neogastropoda; family Muricidae; genus Rapana; species Rapana venosa. The sequence continues at coordinate 41,073,847 of CM054141.1, read as the reverse complement.
AGTTTTCTTGTTCACAGGCAATTCAAGTTACAGCTAAAGACATTTACCCAGCATTTGTGTGTGTGTGTGTGTGTGTGTGTGTGTGTGTGTGTGTGTGTGTGTGTGTGTGTGTGTGTGTGTGTGTGTGGTGTGTGTGTGTGTGCTTTATTCCTATTTTCTTAGCTGGCAACAGGAGGATAAAAGACAAGACAGGCTAGAAAATGCAGCAAGCAAAAGAAAAGTGGAATCAGAATGAACGCAAAGACAAACATAGACAGACACCGCCTCAAACAGCTTAAAAGAAGTTAACTGTAACAAAACTTTGATAAAAAGCGGTTGCGAAGAAAAACAACAACCCAGCTAATGAACTAAATGGAAATAGATCACGATTATCAGATGGATAAAAAGGAGAAGGAAGAACAGAACAAAACAGTTGGAATGAAGAGAGCTAGGAATCGAAGAAGGGTCAAGAAGCCAAGACAAAGGTGGAAAAAATGAATGAAAGAAATAAAGGACAATGAAGTTAGCATGAAAGAACAAGAGACTTGAGAGAGAGACATATGAAAGAGAGAGAGAGAGGGAGGGAGAGAAGAAGAAGAAGAGAGAGCAGAGAGAGTGCGAAGAAGAAGAGAAGAGCAGACTGACAGACAGAGTGACAGACAGACAGACAGAAGACAGAGAGTACAGGTAGACAGATAGACAGAGAGGCAGATAAAATTGCATAGAGAGAGAGAGTATTGTTGATTATGTTTAATGAAAAAAAACTTTATAAACTGAATGCTACGCTAATAAAGTTTAAACCACTGTATAGATACTGTATAAATATAGTTAGTGAAATTTTTGTTTCATTGAAAGGGGAAAAAGATCTCGATCTTCATGTCAACTTGTCTAGTGTATGTGTAAGAGACAATGCTCTTTTCATCTTTCAGTCAGCATTTTACGTATATTATGTGAATTTATACAAGAATACAGACTTCTTCATCATGAAAACTTACCCATTGGTGTTATATATATATATATATATATATATATATATCATCATCATCATCATCAGTCCCGTGACCTTGGCGGTCGTGGAGGAGACACAAAAGACGATGCCGTGGTAAGCCTCCTCCATCCATCTCGGTCCTCGGCTCTGCGCAGTAGTGCCGAGTCATTCATCCTGGTCCATTCTCTGATGTTGTCCATCCATGACTTGTTCTGTCTTCCCCTCTTTCTGCCACCTTCGAGTGTTCCCTGCAGTACTGTTTTTGGCAGAGTGTTGTGGCGGGTGACGTGGCCGAACCATGTCAGCTTTTTCTTCTTGACGATGGTGAGAAGGGGTTCCTGTGGATCTGCCAGCCATGTTATTTGACTCTTGACAAATTCATTGGTCTTTCGTTCTCTCCAGGATATGCCCAGCAGTTTTCTATGGCATTTTGTTTCAAATGACTGGATTCGCTTTAGTCAATGTCCAGGTTTTACTTCTGTACAGCAGAAAATGCATATATATATGCATATATATATGCATATATAAAAGCTGCATCGCATGTTGAATACGTTACAGTATGGTTAGCCAATTATATCAACCGTCATTCCTTTGGCAAAACCTTCAACAATGACTTTTGGCATACTCAGAAGAATAAATATCATCAAACAGTTAGAGCTTTTCCTTCTCAGAGTGTGTAGAACATTCTCTGAACACATATAACAGCTTTCTATTCAACAAGCTCCTGTATATTTTTCTTCTTTAGAAAAAAGAAAAAAAGAAACACAAGTCACAATCTTATAATATAAGCCTGTACTTTAGACCGCACTGACGAAGAAGAAAAAAAACCCTCAACCTCCCATCTCCCATTCAGAAGATTAGTGGATGCTGCTGAAAGCCTTAAGGAAGCCAATCAAATAGACTAAGCCTACAAGAAAAGGTTTCTGTTGGCAAACTAGTTGTAAGCTAAATAATCAAGCACTTAGAGCATTATTAAGGTATGATACTCTTGTTTAAAAAAGGTTTCTGTTGGCAAAATAGTCGTGAGCTAAATAATTAAGCAGTTAGAGCATTATCAAGGTATGATACTCCTGTTTAAAAAAGGTTTCTGTTGGCAAAATAGTCGTAAGTTAAATAATCAAGCGCTTCGAGCATTATTAAGGTATGATACTCCTGTTATAGCCACGTCGTGGAAGATGAGCCTTTCGAAGATGTCACTATCGCCGTTTACTGCTATGCCTGCTGTAACAAAAACCCTACGTTGAAATCGTTGTTACTCAAGGGCGTTCCTTCAGTATTAAATACGTTTTTAATACGACCGTTAAGAACAGATTCGAGGATTACAAGTGTGCCGTGTACAAGTGGAGACAGCCATAAAGATGTGATTATTCTGCCAGAACATGCTTGAAAGAAGAACGAGAGAGAGAGAGGAAGGAAGATGGAGGGAAAAGGAGAGAGGACGGGGATGGAAGGAGGTTGTGTGTGTGTGTGTGTGTGTGTGTGTGTGTGTGTGTGTGTGTGGTGTGTGTGTGTGTGTGTGTGTGTGTGTATGTGTGTGTGTATGTGTGTGTTTGTGTGTATATATGTGTGTGCGTGAAAACATACAGAACATTGTGTACACACGTTAAAGAAAAAACCCGTTCCGCTTTTTGGAAGAGGAGGCCATTATGTGCCGGTGGGAACGGATGACAAAATTTACAAACCTGCATACACCCGAGGACTGAGTGTAAAAAAAAAACCCAATCCACGTGAGTGCTTTTTCCATTATCAACGAAATAAAATAGTAAAAATAAAATAATACATGAACATACACATACACACACGCATGCACGCATGCACGCGCGCGGGCGCGCACACACACACATACACATACACATACACACACTCACTCTCACACACGCTCACTCACACACTCACTCACACACACTTACTCACACACACACATACATACACGCACTCGCTCACTCACACACACACACACACACACACACACTCATTCACACACATACAAACATACACAATCACTCACTCACACACATACACGCACACACTCGCACACGCACACACCCACACACTCACACACTCACTCACCCACATACACACACATTCACAACCATACCCACCCACACATACACACATACTCACTCACTCACACACATACACACTCACTCACACGCGCACACGCACACACACACACACTCACACACCCACACTCACTCACACAAACTCGCTCATACACATACTCACACACACTCACTCACACACACACACACACACACACACACTCACACACATACACACATACTCTCTCACACACACACTCACTCACACACATACACAGTCATTCATACACACACATACTCACACACAGACTCACTCACACACATACACACACTCACATAAACATACACATACTCATGTACACACATACTCACACACACTCATTCACACACATACACACAACCTCACTCACACCCATAGACATACTCACTCACACACACACTCACACACATACGCACACACTCACTCACACACACATACACATGCACACATGCACACACACACACACCACACACCACACACATAGCGTTGCAATTATCGTGTGACAAATGTCAACAGGAAAGACATGGGTTGTCTCTACCTGCTTCAAAGAAGATACAGCCAGTATGGAAGAAACTGATTTGAAACATCCAGATTTGATCAACTCGAAGCAGCTCCATTTAAAAATGATAGGGTATTTTACTTTAAGTTAGCATTGCAGAATATAGACCTAAAAGAAAATGAAAGACAAAAAAGACAAGGAAGTAATAGTATGTAACGAACTCAGATCACGCATGCGTTTATTTATTTATTGGTTTTGGAAGAGAGAGACATAAAGAGAGAGAGAGGGAGACAGAGACACAGAGAGAGAGACAGACAGACACAAACAGAGAGACAAACAAGTACAGACAGAACCAGAGAGACAGAGACAGACATATACAGACAGAAAGACAGACACAGACAGACAGACACAGACAGACAGACAGAAAAACGAGATTTGATGTTTTTCACAAAAATTATTATTGCTCCAATCCTTTTCCTGTATGAAAACGTTGTACTAAAAACTTCCCAGATGGAAAACCGCACAAACAAAACCCAAACCAAAACTGCAGCGTTCAGCTTTGATAGGATTGCATCAGCTTTATTTTCGTTTTCTAAAACACGCACGCACGCCACACCAACACACACACACACACACACACACACACACACACACACACACACACACACACACACACACACACATCTAAGCAGTTTGGATTTTACTGAAGCCTAAAGAGATCGCATTATGGTGTACATTACTAAGCGTCTTGGGGGATTAGGTTTGGGATTTTTTTTATCTTGATTTTGTTTGGGGATTTTGATTTGGGTAAAATGTGTCTTCTTCGTGTGTGGGTGTGTTCTCTTTGTTTGTTTAATGTCTTTTACAAGTTTTAAGTGATAGATAGTAAAATAAACGCATACACATACATACGCACGCACACACATACATACGCACGCACACGCACACACACGCATGCGCGCACGCACGCACGCACGCACGCACGCACGCACATACTATATCCTTTTGACTTCTCTGTTTACCGTGTATGTGGTAATGATGATCCTGTCTGGTTCTTTGAACTATTCACACTTGCCCTTTAATATCCTCCAGAACATTTTGCTACACTGCTTCTTCGTTTCATTCATTAACGGACCTCACTAATTGCAGATCTATAGCACATACACACATACACACACACACACACACACCACACACGCACGCACACACACACACAACACGCACACACAAGAACGCACGCTTATACATACATACATAAGTACGTACGTACGTACGTACTTACATACATACATACATACATACGTACATACATACATACAAAGAGAGAGAGAGAGAGAGAGAGAGAGAGAGAGAGAGAGAGAGAGAGAGAGAGAGAGAGAGAGAGAGAGAGAGAGAGAGAGAGAGAAAGAAGAGAGAGAGAGGAGAGAGAGAGAGAGAAGAAAGAAAGAGAGAGAGAGAAGAGAGAGAGAGAGAGAGAGAGAGGAGAAGAAAGAAAGAAAGAGAGAGAGAGAGAGGGAGAGAGAGAGAGAGAGAGAGAGAGAGAGAGAGAGAGAGAGAGAGTGAGTGAGTGAGTGAGAGAGAGAGGAGGAGGCAGGGAGGGAAAGAGAGACGCAGACGCAGATGCAGATGATTTATTCAAATAGGCCTCAGCCCCTTATGAAGGGGAATGTGAACAATATTATACATAGCATAAATACAGTGAAAAGTCGTTTGATCACGAAGTTGTACGTTACTTCACGAAGTGAGTATTTCTCTAACTTTGAAAGCCTTGTACAAATATAAAGAAAAGTTCTGTATAACTTCAGGATTTGTACAGGACATCATTAAATTCAATTTAAACAAGCATGGTTTCCTATAATATTTTTGTTGAATAAATTTCAATCTAAGGTCATGCAATTGTTGGCAACATAGAACAAAGTGTACTTCATCTTCTTGTGACACATTGCATAAAGGACATAACAAATCATGATCATTATATATTCTGTATCTTAAACGATGTACATTCAGATCAGATATACCGAGTCTAAATTTTGCTGTGATATGTTTCAGTTGTCGATTCATGTCAAGTTGTAAATAGCATTTTAAGTCATGACCATTACAGTATGTTCTATAAAACTCAAACCTTTGGCTAGTATCAATGTGATGGTTCCAGTTTTGCCACCGGCAGTCAATTAATCGTTGACGAAAAGCTTTAATGAACACACAAGCATCACCCACACCTTGATTCAACCACACATCTCCAAAACCATTTTCATTTAAACAGACACGCACCCTTGATACCCAATTTGTCTTTCCTCTTGCATCTAAATTATACAACATTTTATAAGCCTTATGTGGTAGTCTCAGATCTTCCATTTGTAGCAACTTAATCCAATAACGAATACAGTTAACTGCAGAATTCATGTACAAAGGATATCTGTTAGTTTCACCATAGATGATATCATTGGGTGTTCGTCTATCAACTCCTAAGTATTTCTTCATTGCAAACAAATGAACGGATTCACAGTGAACTGCTGCTTTGTCCAACCCCCATAATTCTGACCCATACTGAAGAACTGGTTGAACCTGTGAGTCAAATAGCTTCATTAACAGACCAAAAGAATTGTTGTTAAGTGTATACAACCTTTGCATTGTATATACCAACGCATTCTTTGCCCTACTAGAAAGGTCCTTACAAGCGGCAGTGAAACTCAGACGTGTAGAAAACAATATCCCTAAGTACTTATAAACATTAACCACAGGTAACAGATTGCCATTATATGTCCATCTTTCTCGTATACCCAAATAGCCTCCCTTGCGAAACACAATGATGTTACTTTTCTTCATATTTACTTTCAACTGAAGTGAAAAGGAAGCGTGATACAGGTTGTTTAACTGATTTTGTAGCCCCACAATAGTCTCTGATAACAGCACTACGTCATCAGCTAACAACAGGATGAACAACTCCAAGGCATCATGTGACAAGACAGCACCATGTTTTCCATTATTGATTACTTGTAATGCTAATTCATTTATGAAAAGTGAAAATAAAATAGGGCTACATACATCTCCTTGCTTGACTCCGGCTGTGCAACTAATGTAATCTGTCAATTTAGAACCACATCTTATTTTACATTTTATATTGTCATACATTCTTTTAATACATGTGTGGAGTTTACCTCTAATACCGTTTTTTTAGCAAAATGGGCCAAAGTATATTTCTGTTAATGGAGTCGAAAGCTTTCTCAAAATCTATAAAAGCTACATATAACTTACGGTTGCATGAAAACTGTTTCTGTATCAATGCTAATAAAGTGAACATGTGATCTAATGTCGAATACCCCCTTTTAAATCCTGCTTGACACTCTCCAGTAATGTTATTTTCTTCTATCCATTCCTGTAGTCTTCTGTTAATAATGGAACTAAAAATTTTGCTACTTATGTCACTAAGTGAAATACCCCTGTAATTGTTAGGATCATTAACATTTCCTTTTTTGTATAAAGGTAAAACAATAGACTGTCCAATTTTCAGGGAACTGACCAGTCTCAAACAGTGTATTAAACAACTTTATAAAGAAATCCACTATATATTCATTTGAATATTTAAATAATTCGCCAATAATTCCATCTAGCCCTGCTGCTTTTCTACTTTTCAGTTTTCATATGGCTAGCAATACTTCTTCTCTTGAGATGGGACGATTGAGGGAAAGAGAGAGAGAGAGAGAGAGAGAGAGAGAGAGAGAGAGAGAGAGAGAGAGAGAGAGAGAGAGAGAGAGAGAGAAGAGAGACAGACAGACAGACAGACAGACAGATAGACAGACAGACAGACAGACAGACACTGAAAGACAAATAGACAGACAGACTGGCAAACAGACAGACAGACAGACAGACACGCACATGTTTAGACTGTTTATTCTGTTTTCTTTCATCCATTCCTCCGTCCTTGCCCACTGGCATTGTCTGTCTGTCTGCCTGTCTGTCTCTGTGTCTCTGTCTGTTTGTTTATCTGTCTGTCTCGCTGTCTCGTTTGTCTCTCTTTATGTCTCTTTCTGACTGTTTATCCGTTTACCTGTCTGTCTACTTTTCTTTCTTTTGGTTTTCTTTCTTTCTCTCTCTCTCTCACTCTTTCTTTTTCTTTCTTCCTTTCTGTCTCTCTTTCTTTCTGTCGTTTTTTCTTTGTTTTCTTTTTTTCTTTTTTTCTTTCTTCTTTTCTTTCTTTCTTTCTTTCTTTATTTCTTTCTGACTTTCTGTCTGTCTGTCTGTCTGTCTGTCTTTCTTTCTGTCTTTCTGTCTTTCTGTCTGTTCTTTCTTTCTTTCGTTCTTTCTTTCTTTTCTTATCTTTCTTTTCTTTCTTTCTTTCTTTCTTCTTTCTTTCTTTCTTTCTGTCTTTCTATCTTTGTCTGTCTTTTGTCTTTCTGTCTTTCTTTCTGTTTTTCTATCTTTCTATCTCTCTGTATGTCCCTCTGTCTCTAAGCCTCTTTGTCTTTGTTTTTCTGTCTGTTTGTCTCTGTCTGTCTGTCTGTCTGTCCGTCTCTCTCTCTCCCTCTCTCCATCCCTCTCTCCTCTCCCCCTCTCGCTGTCTTACTACATAAAACAAATAAGTAGCGCCTCTTCAATCTGAATGTGTTTTGGGTATACCTTCGTATTTTCTTCTTTTGTTTTCTTCTTCGTTCCCACCCGTTGACCCTGCCTGTCAGTTTATCCCACCACGCGGTTTTATCTGCAGTCTTTTTGGGGGATGGGGCGTTTTTTTCGTCTTTTCTTCCTCGATCCTTTCTTTCTTCCTTTACAAAGTTCTCTTAAAAAACGACAATGCAACCCCCCCCCCCCCCCCAAAAAAAAAAGGCCTGAATAAAAGCCAAAAAAAAAAAACAAATAAAAAAAACACCGCCATTCTTGTCGTGCTTGTCTAACCCTCGTGTTCTGCTTTTCTTTTCGGTAGATTTTTATTTTTTGTGTTTTATGTTCGTAGTTTTTATTTGTTTATTTATTTTTTATGTTCTAGTTGTGAATTCATGGCAGGGAGAACAGGTAGTCCTCTGAACGTGTTCTATGAATTAAAGTCATGGCAGCTTGAACAGTTTCGTCAAGAGCTTAAGATATGTCTTGTGATTGGTTTGTTTGGTCGCTGTTGTTGTTGTTGTTGTTGTTTTTGTTGTTTGGTGCTTTGTTGTTGTTGTTCTCTTTATCTTTTTGTTGTTGTTGTTTTGTTCTTGTTTGTTGTTGTTGTTGTTGTTCTTTTCTTCTTCTTCTTCTTCTTCTTCTCTTCTTCTTCTTGTTTCTCCTTGCATTCGTCTCCTTTGCATTCTTTTCTTGCTTTGTTCGTCTCTTCTTTGCATTCTCTTGTTTGCATTCTTCTTCTCTTTGCATACCTCTTCTCATATGCAGTATTAACCTTCTTCTTTGCATTCTTCTTCTTTGCGTTCTCCTTTGCATTCTTCTTCTTCTTCTTTGCATTCTTCTTTTTGTTTAATTTTGCATTTTTCTTTGCATTATTCTTCTTTGCATTCTTCTTCTTTGCATACTTCTTCTTCTTCGCATTCTTCTTCTTCTTTACATTCTTCTTTTTCTTCTTGACATCGCTCTTAAATGGACCCCACAGTGAAGATTTGAACGCAAGCCTTCAGCTATCCTTATATCCCATGTGCAGTATATTAATCACTAAGTGTTTTTCTCTCTCTTACCCATCCCTCCACCCCACTAACCCCACCATCTCCCCGCGTTCAGCAGCAGGCTATATAGGAAAGAATCTTCCGTGGAATGTTTGCCTGCATTGGTTGATGTCTTTTTGCCCTCTGTGCCTCTTGTATTGTTGGATTTTTGTATAAATAATAGATTATTTTTTCTCCTTTAGACTTATCTTTTAAGTACTCCGATTTTGTCATTTCAATTTGATGTTTAATTCATTCATTTCGTAGTCATTATCTTCTATGTTGTCAGTTTGTTTTGTATCTTAAGAAAGGGATATAAGGTGAGGGAGGGAAGAATGTTGTGGTTATTGTTGTGTGTGTGTGTGTTTATGTGTGTGTTAGTGTGTGTTTATGCGTGTGTGTGTGTGTGTGTGTGTGTGTGTGTGTATGTGTGTGTGTGTGGTTTTCTTTAGTTCTGTTTGTATTTTGTTGGTGGTGCTTGTTTACCTGCCTTTTAATTTTAACATTGATTCTAACCTCCCCCACCACCCCCTCTGTCACCATCTCATTCTCTCTTTCAACCTCCACACCTCACCTCTACTACATCCTCCGACACCCACAAACCCTCCACACACACACGCACGCACGCATGCACACACGTGCAAACATGCAGCGCGCACACACACACATACATACACACGCACGCACGCACACACTATGAACCGAGGTCCGTGTGCGAACGCAGGCATAACTTGCTGCGCAAACGTTAAAACCCTTTCCGCTTTTCCGAAGAGTAGGCCAGTGTGTGCTGGTTGGAACGGATGACAAAATCTACAAAAAATGCATACACACGAGGACTGGATGAAAAAGCATGTGAGTGTTTATTCCATTATCCTCGAAATAAAAGAATAAAATAAATAAATAAATAACTTAACATAAAATCAAGACACAACCCCCCCCCCACACACACACACACGCGCGCGCGCATGCACGCAAGCACACAAGCACATACGCAAGCAGCCCCTCCACAAACGCACGCACAAACATACACACACAACACACACACACACACACACACAACACACACACACACACACACAAACACACATACAACACACTGTACACGTGTATGCATAGCAAACACCTAGGACTCCTTTTCTATCACAGTGTTGTTTTTATTTTTTATCTTCAAGGGCCCATCTCCATTGTCGTTCTGTTTTCTCTCTTTTTGTTTGCTCTGTCTATCTCTACCTGTCAGTTTATCTGGGTTTTGTTGTGGTTTTTGTTTGTTTGTTTGTTGTTTTCTTTCTTTCCTGTTTTAATTTATGCTGTCTACTTATTTCTTTTTACTTTTTTGGTTTTCTTCGCTGTCAGTTTATTTTCTTTCTGTGCTCTTTTTTTTATCCTGATATTTTGTTCTTCTTGTTTTTGTGTTTGTTTTTTCTTCTTGTTCTTGGGTATATTTATATTCTTGTTCTTATTCTCCATTTTCTTGTTGTTCTTCTTGCTCTTGTTCATCTTGTTCGTGTTTCTTTCTTGTAGTTGTTGCTGTTGTTGTTGTTGTTCTTCTTCTTCTCATCCTTTTTTTTTCTCCTTTGCATTCTTGTTCTTCTTTGCATTCTTCTTCTTCTCCTTTTTCTTCTTCTTTGCATTCTTCTTTACATTTTTTTCTTCTTTGCATTCGTCTTTGCATTTGTCTTTGCATCCTTCTTTGCATTCTTCTTCTTATTTGCATTCTTCTTTCTTGCATTCATCTTTGTCTTTGCATTCTTCTTCTTCTTTGCACTCTTCTTCTTTGCATTCTTCTTCTCCGTTTTCATGAGTTTCTTTTTGTTTAAACTTAAAGTGTTGAAAACATACCGAGCAGAAACAAAAGTCTGCAAGGGGTTTATCAAGCATTCTTTGTGGATTGTTTTCCCTGACCAAGCGAGCCTTTGTGTACTAGTTTCATAGTAACTGCAAGTGACCCAGTAGCAGAGCAGGGCCTCCGATGATCTGTGGCCACGAGTCGGCCTAATAACCACCTGCACGTGGATTCAGTATCTGAGAGTGTGATAAAACAAACTTACGCCAACTCAGTGCCCTCAGCGCCTGGGCTTTATCACAGTTCTTGATTAAACCATTGACGCTGGAGGCAACAGCAAGGTGAGAGGCTGTATGACCAGTGGCTTTCCCACTCATGGAATTCCACTTTACAGCTTAGTCTTTAGTGATCGACTAAGATTCTCTGACTAGGAGGCTTGACTCGCACAATCCTTATGTGCTGCAGCCCTGGGGGCTTGTTGTCCTTTGGTGGGCAAGGCATCGCCACTATAATCAAATTTCTGCCCAGTTTCCAAAACAGCAGCTGCCTCTTCTGCTGTTTTGGAGGTCATTGTCGGACATGACGAACAATACGCTGAGTTGGAACAATTTCAGGCCAGATTAAGTGGAAATGTAACCACAAAGGTCGCATATGACAAAAAAGACTTAAAGGGAACAGAAACAACAACACAAACATAACAACAAAATAAATACACAATGAAGACCTTTACAAATAGGGAAGACAGAAAAACAGACAGACAGACACAACCATTCACACTTTGTGATGATAAACTTAAGGCTTATATATCCTGACAGCCACTACTAGAGGAACTTTTGTTGTCACTGTTTTGCTTTTAGATTGTTCCTAGATGCAAGTTTTTCAAAGGCTTCTCTGCAGCCTACGGCTTTCATTTCAGTTCGTGCCGGCACCAATGTGAAAATATCAAACGAAGAAATACAGCAATCGCGCATCAGCAGACCGAACAATGCCCTTTTACAAACTTCGCAAACAAAGCATTCATTAAATAACAACAACAAAAAATATTCGTTTATGTAGAACAAACGAACAGGAAAATAATACTCAAATCCAAACAAGAACACATTTTGGATTAGAATCAACAGAAACTTGAGAAGAAAAATCACAAAACATTTTGTTATTATGTTGTTCTGATTATATACACCATTTTTATCTGTATATTAAGTAGAGAACTGAGCAAAATAAATGCTTGAATCGTTAAATCAGTTGGATAGAATGTAAGAAGGATCGCTTTCACGAAGGAACGGAAGAATACACTGGTAAAAAAATTGTTGAAGAGGGGATTAGCGAGCATGTGGGTGTGTGCGCGCGCGCGCGTGCGTGCGTGTGTGTGTGCGCGCGCGAGCGAGAAGGATAGAGAGATAAAGATTAACAGAGACAGACACAGGTTAACAGACAGACAGTGCAGTCAGACAGACAAAGAAAACCAGAAACAAAGAGGCCATCAAAAATAGCACAGACAGAGAGAGAGAGAGAGAGAGAGAGAGAGAGAGATAGAGAGAGAGAGAGAGAGAGAGAGAGAGAGAGAGAGAGAAGAGAGAGAGAGAGAGAGAGAGAGAGAGAGAGAGAGAGAGAGAGAGAGAGAGAGAGAGACTCGTACAGAGGCAGTCACAGAAAAACGAGAACAAACGCACAGACAACCATAGAGAGAAAACGTCTCCAAATGACACGACCCCAACAAACCCCCTCCCCCCACCTACTTGATGTGAGGGGGGGAGGTGGATAGAAGGAAGTTTTCCCGCCTGAGCAGAAAGGGAGCGGAGGGTGGTGAAGATGAGAACAGAGAGCCTGTCCTGTTGACAGGAATTTTCCACATGCTCCCTCCCTCCCTCTTTCTTTCTTTGTCTCTCTCTCTCTCTCTCTCTCTCTCTCTCTCCTCTCTCTCCTCTCTCCTCTCTCTCTCCTCTCTCTCTCTCTCTCTCCACTGACCCCTGGGGCCGCGAGACAGCCACATGTCACTGCAGATCGTCTGCTTTTTCATTTTCCTGAGCAGTCAATGGTTTTTGTTTTTGAACTCGGCTCTTTCGTTCTTTTTTTCGGGGTGGGGGGTGGGGGGTGGGAGGGGGCGCTTGGGGGCTGGGGGAGTGGATCTTTTACTTTGTGTGTGAGGTTCGTTGTCGAACGCTCAGACAGCAAACTACTATTGTCTGTTACAGGAGCGAAAACACATGATTTGTTTGATTTTCTTGTCGATGTTCTTGTTCATAGTGTTGATGTTGGTGTTCTTTTTCTTTTGTATTCTTTCTTTTTCTACTGTGTAATACTGTGTTTTTCTGCTTCGCAGTATATCTTCTTCTTCTTCTTTTCTACTTTTCCTATAATTTTTTTGTAGCAGAAGGAGACGGAGAGAGACAGAGAGAGAGAGAGACAGAGAGAATAGAGAGAGACAGAGAGAAATAGAGACAGATGCAGGCACAGAGAGAGAGAGAAAGACATAAAGACAGACGGACAGACGGACAGCGGAGAGATACAGAGAAAGACAGGGACACAGAGAGATAGAGAGACAGGGAGAGACAGACAGAGACAGACAGACAAAGACACCCACAGAGAGAAAGAGAATGAGAGAGAGGGAGAGAGAAACAGAGACCGAGTCAGAGACAGAGACAAAGAGACATAGACAGACTTAGAGAACAGACAGAGACAAATGATACAGACCACACACGCAAAAACCCAAAAACCTAAACGCACAGAGGGAAACCGCCACAAGAACAATCTTTACACGTGTTCAACTCTTTTTTTTAATTATCAAATTCATTTCCCGTCTCCTGATCTGCAAACAAACAAAAATATATTATTAATAAAGCATGGCG
>CM054141.1:41042540-41055040 GCA_028751875.1 Rapana venosa | reverse complement strand
TGTCAGCGCTGTTCCAGACTGCTGGTGATTTAAAAAAATATATTCTTGTATATCGAGGATAATGGAATAAGCACTCATGTGCTTTTTTAACATCCAGTCCCCGTGTGTATACGGTTTTTGTAAATTCTGTCATTTCTTCCAACCGGCACACAATGACCTACTCTTGCTAAAGGCGGAACAGGATTTAACGTGTGCGCAAGATGTTCTACGTGCGTTCGCACACGGGGCCTCGGTTTATAGTCTCATCCGAAGGACTTTTGGGGAAAGTGGAGTCTGCACTGATGTGAACTCCTTGGGGAAAATATCCCCTTGAACGGGAATCGAAACCCGGGTCGTCAGACTGCAAGCGCAATGTTCTGACCACTAGGCTATCCCGTCCCCCATGATGTCCCGTCCGTGATGATTGCGTGTGTGATTGGAACAGTAGTCTGCCATCTTTCTTCTCTGTCTCTGTATCAGCTCATGGGCTGTGTGTGAGGTGCTGAGACAAGGCAACGGGATGTAAAAGTATATATTATGCTATCTCTCTTTGTGTCTGTCTGACTGTCTGTCTGTTAGTTTGTCTGTCTGTCTCTGTTTGCGTGTTTGTCTGTCTATGTGTATGTCTGTGTCTTTCTGTCTGTCTCTGTCTCTATGTTTCTGTGTCTATATGTCTGTGTCTCTCTGCCTCTCTCTCTCTCTCTCCCTCTGTGTCTCTGTCTCTCTGTCTCTCTGTCTCTGCGTCTATCTCTCACTGTCTCTGACTCTATGTCTGTCTGTCTGTCTGTATCTCTCTCCCTCTGTCTCTCTGTCTGTCTTTGTCTGTGTTTCTATCTTTGTCTCTATCTTTATCTCTGTCTCTATGTAAGTCTGTCTGTCTCTGTCTGTCTGTTTGTCTGTCTGTCTGTCTGTCTCTCTGTCTGTCTGTTCTTTCTTTTAAAAATGTCTTGTATGCTTCTGTCCCTTCATTTCCTTTTCTTTCTGCATTTTTTCTTGCATATTTGAGCTTTGTCTCATATGTCTTGTTTTAAAGCCTTTTTGTTTTTAAAGAAAGCGTACGATTTTCTTTTATGTTAAAACTGTTCTAAAATGTTTGTTACAGTATAATTTATAACTGCAGTCACAAAAACCACAAACTGTAAATGCCCCTTCACACATGGACACACAGACACAGACACACACGCGCACACGTGCACACACACGCACACACACACACACACACACATGAACACACACACACATGAACACACACACACACACACACACACATACAAACACAGGCGCGCGCGCGGTCACACAAGCATGCAAACAGCCCCCTCCCAATCACTCTCTCTGCCACACACACACACACACACACACACACATACGCACACACACACACACAGAACACACAGAACATTATTTGCCAATACATAACACAATACACTGACGACGGTTGTCTTCAAATACTTAAAGAACAATCCTTAAAAAAATCTGGTAAAGTTCGCAAATGTTGCGAAAGTTCGAGAGAAAACAAAACTTAAAGGCATGAAACACATAGAAAACTACATATCATCCTAAAACGAAAACCAATATCTTCACCAATTTTAATATATAAGGTCAAAGGGATAATTTGCACGAAGAAGAATAAATATTTATCTAACACTTTTCTGATGAATCGCTCAAACAATACAACAGAAACCAAAGAATCGCAATTGTTCAATTTCAGCAAGTGGTGTTTTTCCAGCGGTGTTGCTGAATTCAAAAAGAGTTTCTGTCATTCGTGTTGAATTAACAAGATGGTCAAGAAAGCGGCACAAAACTCTGCACAAAACAAAAACAGAACCAAAATAACAACAACAAACAGACAAACCGGACATTAAACATGCAATTACTGGGTTTTTAAAAAAAGTCTTTTTTTGAGTTTGCTCGATCGCATTAGCGAGAATTTACATACAAACACAGACACAGACACAGAGAAACAGAGGACGGGATAGCCTAGTGGTCAGAACATTGCGCTCGCAATCTGACGACCCGGGTTCCATTCCTGTTCAAGGGGATATTTTCCTCTGTAGTTAACATCAGTGCAGATTCCACTCTCCCTAAAAGTCTTTCGGATGAGACTATAAATCGAGGTCCCGTCTGCAAATGCACGCAGAACATCTTGCGCACACGTTAAATCCTGTTCCGCTTTTCGTAAGAGAGTAGGCCATTGTGTGCCGGTGGGAACAGATGACAGAATTTACAAATCCACATACACACGGGGACTGGATGTAAAAACAGCACACAAATGCTTATTCCATTATCCTCGATATAAAAGAATAACTAAAACTAAAATAAATAAATAACACACAGACAGACAGATAGACAGACAGACAGACAGACAGACAGACAGACAGACAGAAAGACACGCATATACACACACGCATACAAACCTACACATACTGGGGCTGTAAAAATAAGCATTTATGATTCTGATATTGGTAAAAATGATTTTAGTGATGATGACATCGGTGATACCGATGCTGACTATGATGACTCTGAGTATGTTTTTGGTTTAAGTAAGAAATGGTCACATTGGTTCGCTACGAACGCTTATCAAGAAATTGTTCTGTCTATAACTATTTGCCAAGTATGAGCTGACTAAAACAATGGTCATTAACAATGATCAACCAAAAAAATCGATGCACTACTTTTTGTCCACTTCTTTTCCCCCAAGTTTTCTGTCACTATTGTTGTTGCTTTTACTCGTACAATATTTAAGCAAGCTTGGCGCGATTCTATATGAAACCTGTCTGTTTTGTTGTGTTATTTTCTCTCCGAGAGAGAAATGTGCCAATAATTTATGATCTCTAAATGCATTCATCTTAAAATATTCATTTAAACAATTCTGAGCTGCTTACCTGCCATCTATCACCTCAGGCGAAAGGAAACGATATCCGCTAAAAAGACTTCGTTCTCAAGCAACCAGAGCAGCTCTATTATCGCATATAGTTGCTGGAGATAGGCACTAAAAACTAACTCGGAATTCTTCAAGGCAGTCTTCTTTCACCCCCTATACTTCAAAAAATGCTTGTTTTCAAAGATAGCTATCCCGATAAAGCACAACAAATAATTATATGAGAGGGAGTAAAGAGGAGAGAAAAAAAGCGAATGTTGAACTACTAGTTCCAAGCGCTTACTGGGTAAAAAAAAAAAGAGACCTGAATCCGAGGCACAGACATCTGTTGTGATTTCAGTCCGATGGCGTCGACGACGGCAGACAGGATGCTTTCATGACAGCATAGTCTCAGGACTCGGTTGGCGGAGGTCCATTAGCAGCAGACGACCAACATGCGACCGCCGGTAAGGTTCAATCGATGGACAATGAAAGGGCTCTGTTGGCAAAAGCAAAATGGTGGCCTCCTCTTCCTTTCTCTTCTGTTCGTGTTTTCCTCCTACGTGTTGCGTGTCTGGCTGTTTTCTACCTATGTGCCCTTTCAAAAAGACGAGTGGTTAAAAGGTAATAGTTATGTATGGCGTAGGCGTACCATCACTGCCACTTCCATCGCTACCAGCATGACTGCTACTACTACTACTAACTACTATTAACTACTACTACTACTACTACTACTACTACTACTACTACTACTACTACTACTACTACTATTAACAAAACTACTACTACTACTACTACTACTACTACTACTACTACTATTACAACTACTACTATACTACTACTACTACTACTATACTAACTACTACTACTACTACTACTACTATTGCACAGCATGCTACATGCAGCTCTACTGCTACGCTACTACTGTTCTACTGTGCTGTGCTACTACTATTCTACTACTGCTAGCTGCTGCTGATGCTGTGACTGCTGTGGTGCTGCTGCTGTACTGCTTTGCTGCTGCTGCTGCTGCTGCTGCTGTTGCCGCTGTTTCTGCTGCTGCTGCTGCTACTGCTATTGCTACAACTATTGCCACCGCAATTATTCGTCGTGGTAGTGATGATGGATGTAACGATGGTTCGTGGAGGCTGAGCGGACGTAGCGTGAGGGCGTGATTGTGGTGATGGTGATGGATGATGATGGTGATGGTGTGATGGTGATCTGGGTGGGACGGTGTGTGCGTGATGAGATGAGGGACGACAGATGAGGATGAGATTAAGCAGACCGATGAGTAATGGGATGAGAGATAATGACGCATCGCACTAGTTATAGCTTGAAGTATGGTGGTGTTAGTGCCTTCCGTGTTTCTTTTTCAAGTATGTGAATGATCTTGCTGTCTTTTCGTGTTTGTATTTGTTGTGTGTGTGGTTGTTTTGCACATGGGAAGATAGAGCCGATGAGAATGAATTAGACGCTATGTATCTGTTTTTGCTTGACCAGTCATTGTTACTTTTTGTCTGTCTGTTTTCTATGTATCTCTCTCTATCTGCTTCTCCCTTCTCTTTCTCTGTTCTCTTCGTCTGTTTTTCTCTCCGTCTCTCTCATTCTCTGCCTATCTCGTCTCTTCTGTCTTCTTCTCGTTCTTTCTAGAATCTTCTACTGTGTGTAAGCGTTAGTTTCATGACTCTCCTGCCCGTCTCATTTTTCACCACAGTAATCATTAGCCTCTTCTGAATCTTGTCTGTTCTCTTACTGCGCTTATAAAGGAAAAATCATATTAACTTGAAAGCCGTTAGTTTCAATAGAACTTCACCGCCAAGAAAACTGGCAATTTTTCACCACAGTAAATACATTAGCCCTTTGAAGTAATGTCTGGTTTATAGCATGCAGCTTTGAAAAAGACATCAGCATTTTAAATGAAATTTGTCCTAAAAATGGAGGATGGGACAACTCAGCAGTCAGAGCTTTCGCTTAGCTCAATCTAAGGTTAAGCAGCATTGGGCGCGGTTACCAAGTGGATGGGTGACCATTTGCGCACCTCGGCTTCAGTATAGTCCCCCAGTTCACCCAGCTGTGAATGGGTACCTGTCCTCTTTAGGTGCATGGAAGGTAAAGCAGCGAGGAAGAGGAGATGGGAGCCGTCCTCAATATGCTGACCCCTAGAAATTTGAGGTCTCTGACACCTCGCTCCCCAACAACCGTATAGGTTATGGGGCACCTTTACTGTTTACCCCTTTTAGTCTTAAAATACAAATTCATCAACAATGAACACCTACTTTGAACATGCGGAACATGTGCAGTGACCACTGGTTGATAGCAGACAGCAGTGACTATGAATATCAATCCCTTTTCTGCCCGGATCTATGGAGGATGGATTTGTTGGTAATGACCTAAATGTGGCAACGTCAACCCCTGCCGCTCAATGCATCAACTACTTTCTTTGTTGCATTTCTGCATTAGTCAACGTACAGTGTATTTTACAACAGATGGCCACATCTGTTGACTATCTTTCTTACACACGAATTGAACTGCTGCCATGCTAACCTATAAACCCACTCGTGCAGTTCCAGAAAAGACCAGGCCCTAAAATGTTCCAGTTCCTTTGGAAATAATCAATAAATTTGAAAGTGTGAACAAAAACAAGAACACTATTCCAATTCCAAGCTCTACATGAATACTTAAAGTGTCCGAGTTGCTGTACAACATCAGCCACTGGCAAAAAAAAGAACGTATGAATCCTACTATTGTGCCACCAGGTGTAGCACATAACAATAAATCAACTTCTCCAAATAAATTCATGATTCACAAAGTTATCCTGAGCCATTAATGTATGTACTTTGGACACACGTGTCGATTTATTATCACATAAACTGATGTCATTTTAGATTTAACAGATGACCCCCACCTTCACACCCTCAAAGTAAATTACATCGACTATCTGCTTAAAGCAAAAGAGCTGTTGCAAAACAAACCAACCTGGAAGTGATTACAAAATGAGGGTCATCACATCAATGTAACCTTTACAAACTTTACAAATCAGAAACCATCAATGTTCATAAAACAGACTCTAATACACTTCACAAAAATACGTTATGGAGTCTTCAGCATCAGCACAACAAGTTAAGAGGCAGTAACTCTATGGCAATATTTTCTACCTGTCAGGACAATTTTG
This sequence comes from Rapana venosa, assembly GCA_028751875.1. Lineage (NCBI taxonomy): Eukaryota > Metazoa > Mollusca > Gastropoda > Neogastropoda > Muricidae > Rapana > Rapana venosa. Next base: position 41,049,035 of record CM054141.1, on the reverse strand, counting down.
GGACAGACTGTAGAGTTACATGAACGGAGAAACTTCAGCACCCTACAAAAAAGAACCACATAATCTCCTCTCCTATGGGACGTAGTGGCATGTACAAAGCAGCACGCAACACGTCAGTCCAACAGGAGCAATTCAATGACAAGCTTGTCATAGTCTGTAACTGCATTTGCAGGGGAGTTGAGGGCTGAGCAAACAGTCCTTGTTCCCTTGACATCCCTCTCTTTTGTTAAGAGATAATCTAGTGAGGAAAGGACACAGGGGCCTGAACTTAGGCAAAAGTTAGTTGAGCCAGATGACAGAACTATCTGTCAACTTGTTTTAGTTTTATTTACCACTTTCAGTCTCAGCATATTTCTCTGCGTGACATTCGCTGGCTGAGATGGGCATAAAACCCTACGTGGAACCTACTTGCTGAGATTGGCATGAATAGGTTCAACTATGAATATATTCACACATGCACACACCCATATACACACAAGTACACACGCACATAAACGCAAAATCACACACACAAGCAAACCGAATAGTTATTCTAAATCATCAATCCATGTACTTCATGTTACCGATACTTCAACGCTTGTAGGCCCTAGCCAAGCGCTTAGTCAGATAGTAATGTAAGCTGAATACCAATCCTACTGTAATATTTTATGCTGAAAAATGTAATGCTAACATTGTCATCGCCCAATACAACTCTAAGCACAGCAGCCTTCACTCTCATTATGAAAAAAAACAACAACACCTCTATCGTAGGTGTATAGCTACCTATGTGGCAATGTACTTATACAGTCACATGTGCAAAATATTATTATCCAAAGTGTATTTTTGATTAATTTTATCCAGATTCCCAGGTTGAACTATTGAATCTGAGTACATATTCCTGTTGCAACACTGACGGGCGTTAAATTTACGAGCATTCAACAACAACAACACTACTACTACTTCTACTTCTACTGATGCTGCTTCTAATAATAACAATAATGATAATAATAATAACAAAAACAACAACAATAACAATAATAATAATAAATAATGATAATGGCAATAATAACAGCAACAACAACAACACCACCACCACTAAACAACAACAAAGAAGCAGCAGCATTGCAACACCAACAACAACAGCAACATCTTGAGGAGGAACACACTCATGTTTTTTGGTCCCCCTGCCCTTTTATAAACACCTCACACTCTTCAACCTCTGCTGCTTTGTCAGATCTCACCACAGCAGAGAGACATTTGGAATCTCTCAGCGCACAGCGGAGACCCCCCACCCATCTCCTGCGGCGAGGCCCATTAGCAGTGCCGCAAAAACCATGCGGCATTGTCAATCAAGCTCCGGCACAAGTGTGACAAAGCACTGCATGGTCTGTCTGTGACGCGATTTCTAAGACAAAGGCACGAACAGTCACTTGCCGGCAATGCAATGCCGGATGAGCGGCAGGGTGGGGGGGGGGGGGGAGGAGGGGGGGGGGGTACGGGGTAGCCTAGTGGTCAGAACATTGCGCTCGCAATCTGACGACCCGGGTTCGATTCCCGTTCAAGGGGAATATTTTCCCCCTGGAGTTAACATCAGTGCAGACTCCACTCTCCCTAAAAGTCCTTCGGATGAGACTATAAACCGTGGCCCCGTGTAGGAACGCACGCAGAACATCTTGCGCACACGTTAAATCATGTTTCGGTTTTTCGTGAGAGTGGGCCATTATGTGCCGGTGGGGACAGATGGCAGAATTTACAAAGTCGCATACACACGGGGTCTGGATGTAAAAAAAAGCACATGAGTGCTTCTTCCATTATCCTCGATATAAAAGAATAAATAAATGCCTTTCTGACTGCGCTTAATCGTTCTTGTTTGGTGTTTCCTATTATGCGAATAGTTTTTATGCACAATCGGTTTGCTTAAAATAAAAGCAGAAACAGAGACATAGTTTGTTATATCATAAAAGTTACGTTTGCTTGAAATAAAATTACAAACACAGACAGCTCGTTATATCATAGAAATTAAGCCATAAGATGCAGCAGGTCATTAGTCAGTGGCGTTTCTCAGGGGTGTCTTCACAAAATCAAAAAACACCATTATTTTCTTGGAAAATATTTGTCTTGTAACACACACAAATATTACCTGAAGAAAACTATCTATCTATCTATGTATGTGTCTGTCTGCATTGACAATAATGTCGATTATATTGATGGGAATGATGATGATGAGGATAGAGATATAAATATATATATATATATATGTGTTTATATATATATGTTTATATATAATACATATATATATATATACATACAGACACACACACACACACACACACACTCACACAACTACTATACAGAAAGAGAATCAGACAGACAGACAGACAAAACAGAGACAGATGCGTGTCAGTGAAGTTCTCCATCCCTAGTTATTCTGGGTCAGTTCAACCAGAAGAGCAAACAGGATGCCTTCACAACCACCCCTCCACTCCCCTCCCCTCCCCCTCCCCTTCCAATCTCTTCACGTCTCTTCTAGCAGCGGTCCATTGGCAAGCAGACGACCAACACGCAAGCATATGGACAAAGATCAGGCGATGGACAGTACAGTATGCCGTGGATGATGACAACATGGTCGTGTACATTTTGTTCTCTGTATTTCGTGTTATTGTTTCATTCCCTTCTTGTTTTGACAGTCTGTGTGGGGTGGGTTTTTTTCTTCCTGTGTTTGCGTACAAAGTTTGTTGATAGTGGCTTTGAAGTATGTTGAGCAGATACGTTTTAGGATACGGTTTAGGATACGTTTCAGGATACGTTTTAGCTTTTTCCCCATCTAATTATGTACAAAGTTTGTTGATAGTGGCTTTGAAGTATGTTTATCAGATACGTTTTAGGAAAGCATATTACTTTTTGTTTTAGTCGTGATTCTTTCTTTCTTTCTTTCTTTCTTGTCTGTCTCTCTGTCTGTCTGTCTGTCTGTTGTCTGTCTCTCTCTCTCTCTCTCTCTCTCTCTCTCTCTCTCTCTCTCTCTCTCTCTCTCTCTCTCTCTCTTTCTTTCTCTCTCCGGCTCGTCTGCTTTTATTATTGCTAGCCTGCCTCTCTTTTATCTATACCTCTCTTTCTCTCTCTCAACGTTGTGTGTGTATGTGTGTACGTGCGCGTGCGTGTGTATCTGTCTGTCTGTAATTGTGTGCGTGTATGATGCATCTCACCTCTCCATTTCTCTCTCCCACATCTCACTATTTCCCATCAAAAGTAGTTAATTAAAAGCAGCACAAACTGGATGAAAGCTTTTAGTCCAAAAACAGAAACCGTGGGTCACGAAACACCCACAAATCAAACACAGAGATTAGTTTGCATTAAGGACTGATTGATAGCCAGCGACCAGCATCCACATCACTCTTCTGCTTTGTCACGATCTGTAGGCGATGGCTCTTTCAGCAATGAAAGGCAGCTAGGTCTTACTGACAGCTCCTGCCGTGTGCTATGTCTGTCTGTCTGTCTGTCTGTCTGTCTGTCTGTCTGTCTAGGGCTTTTCCTCTTTTTGTAAGGGTAGATCTCCTGGCCATGTTGTGGAATCTCAGAACAACTAGCTGCATACTTTAGATAACCTCCTTACGCGAGGATGGGGATGGGATAGCTCAGTGGTCAGAGCACTCGCTTTCCCCCAGTGAAGGTGAAGCAGCATCGTGCGTGGTTACCAAATGGATGGGTGATTGTTTGCATGCTTAAATTTCAGTACAGTCCTCCGAGTTCACCCAGCTGTAAATGGGTATCTGCACTCTTTAGGCTCAGGGAAGGTAAAGCAGCCAGGGAGACGAGATGGGTACTGCCCTCAATATGCTGGCCCCTAGAGAAGCTGATGTCTTTGATGCATCGCTCCCCTACGACCACATAGGTTAAGGGACACATTTACCTCTTTTGTTTTGTCTACCGTGTTACCATTACGCAAAGTCTCTTCTAAGTTCCAGTCTGACTTTCACGTGTTATGCTTTCATCATTGCTGTTATCGATTGACTAATGTAACTAGCAGAGACGACATCTGCAGCACCTTAGTACCTAGGTGTTTTTCCATTCACTGCAGGATGTAACCTTCCGTAGCAGCAGCAGCCCTCCCTCCACCGGTTCCTGCCTTGCTTGTGCTTCGCTGTGCTGGGTCACGCAATATGTCTCTTGACATCCTTACAGCCATCTTGCTGGCTGCTGGTCTGCCAGGGGCTCTGTAGCCCTTCCGTGGCATCCACGGTCTGAAAATGCAAACACAGAACAAGTTATATTCAGAAACTTTATTGTTGTTTGTCAGTTTGCTGTACAATGTTAACCAAGCGCATATGATAAAGATTTACTGTAAAATGCTATTATTGTTGTCCGCAGACATGGTACATTTCTTTCGCTTCTGATGGGCATAGTTTAAAGTGTGTAGACGCTATTTAGAGATTATCGCTGTCACTGATTTCATTGCACAATGAGGTAGAAAGTCCGTTGACAATAAGATAGAAAGTCCATTTAAATAATATACATAGTCCATTAAAAAAGGATACATGGTCCCTTTAAAATAAGATACATATCGTCCTTTTTAAAAAAAAGATAGTCCGTTTACAATAAGAGAGAAAGTCCTTTTACAATACGATAGGTAGTCCTTTTTCAATAAGATAGATAATCCTTTTAAAATAAGATAGATAGTCTTTACAATAAGATAGATAGTACCTTTAAAATAAGATAGAAAGTCCCTTTAAAGTAAGATAGTATCTTTATTCTTTTAAATTCTTTTACTTTACCCTTATTTTGACATCACCACGACTTGGAAAAAACCCAACAACAACAGATACATGCACGCCCTGATTTGTGCGATTGGTCTCTTTGCAAGAGAGATGCTAAAGAGAGCATGCAATGAAGAGAGTCATAGAGCAGTTTCCCCAGTGCAAAGAGCAGCACGCTTTACAGCAGTTCATAAAGAGCACTAACTACACTAAAGACGCATGTGCAAACTCACTCCTCAGAAGCATAACTGCGTTGTGTAAAACTCGGTTTTTCATGGCCAGCTTTTCACCTTTCAATACAACCTATGATGGTCAAACTGCGTCTCTCTCTCTCTTTCTGCCTCTCTGTCTCTCTGTCTGCTGTCTGTCGTCGTCTGTCTTCTCTCTCTCTCTCCCCGTCTCTCTCCCGTCTCTCTCTCTTTCTCTCTCTCTCTTTCTCTCTCTCTCTCTCTCTCTCTCTCTCTTTCTTCTCTCTCTCTCTCTCTCTCTCTCTCTTTCTTCTCTTCTCTCTCTCTCTCTCTCTCTCTCTCTCTCTCTCTCTCTCTCTCTCTCTCTCTCTCTCTCCCTCTCTTACACACCACACTTTACACGAATGTACTTGTGTACGAGTGTACTTATTCACGTACATGCACAAATTCGTCACTCTCAATGCTTTGATAGATATATGCTTACATAGCACAATAAATGATTTATATCCTCTATAGAAAAAAAATCCACACCATCTTAAAACTGCGGAGATAGAGAGAGAGAGGAGAGAGAGAGAGAGAGAGAGAGAGAGAGAGGAGAGAGAGAGAGAGAGAGAGAGAGAGAGAGAAGAGAGAGAGAGAGAATGACAATGACAAATATCTTATTGTTCAGACTCAGAGTGTCCACATAAAGGTGAAATGAATGAATAATAAATGCACACTTGAATTTCTAGTTCTTTGAAAGAGAGAAGGGGGCTGGGGAGAGTGTGAGGTCTTTGGCCAGTGCCAGATAAGCTTATAGTTTTACAGTAGATTTAAGAATATGGTACCCACAAAAACAATTGTAATTTTCTGCATTTGAAGGCATAGAATATGTACTTTGCCAAGTCAATGATTTGTTCAGGTTTCTGTGACTTTAGTAAGGATAACTTCTGGTTTATGAAAAGTTCTAAGTTATACTTGCATAGATAAGTATGTCGAAACACAGTGTAAGCTGGGCAGTAGAAAAGAAAGTGAATTTCACCTTCAGGTGCGCAGTTGCACTTTGGACAAGTCACAGAACTACCATCTGCTGAGTATCTGAATTTGTTGCTATTCAGTTCTGCTTTCCCAGTCTAAAACTTGCTAACACAGTACGTACATATCTGGAAGTGATCAAGTTCCTGTATTTTTCTGGTTCTAATATACCTTTGAAGGAGTTATATAGATTGTAGCGTGGTCTACTGGTTATTTTTGCAGACCGTTTCTGTATGAAGCAATCAATCATTCTTTGTTTGAATTTCCGTTAAAAAAAGCTGTATGGTTTCCTACTCCTTGAAAGACCCAGACATACCCGAATCCAGAGGAGCAGAGGAGATTTCTGATAATTATGTGTAACCTAAGTTGCTTTGCCTTTTCCATCCAGAGATTGTAACATATGGTGTCAAATGTTAGCAGATCTCTGAAATGAGAGATAGACAGACACAGACAAACAGAGGGAGAGTGACAGAGACAGAGACAGACAGAGAGAGACAGAGACAGACACAAACAGAGGGAGAGTGACAGAGACAGAGACAGAGAGAGAGACAGACACAGACAGA
>CM054141.1:41005040-41037540 GCA_028751875.1 Rapana venosa | reverse complement strand
ATCTCTTGAAGAAGAAGGGAAATTTACATAGCCAAAGCCGTATTTGCAGGAGTTGCCAGCAGTGCGTACTTACAGCATCATGGACCTTTGTGGTGAGGTTGTGATTCTACAGAGAGATACAGTCAGGCAGAAAAAAGACACAACAAAAGTGAACAAAAAGCCTAAACAGGCAAACGCATAAACAAACAACAAAAATCAGTAGCCCCCAATGAAAATAACTAAAGAAACGAAAGTAATCCAAACCGAAACTAAAATCCCAAGCTACACACAAAAATACACTCACACATTGTTTCGAGGATAAGCGCTTGCGCGTTTGTTTATTTGTATGTTGCTGTTTTTGCATCATGTCCCCATTTTTGATATCACAGACACATACACGTACAGAAAGACAGACAGCAGAGACAGATACATTTCACACACACACACAAACGCACACAAAAATGCACGCACACACACACATACACGCACGCGCACACACACACCCACACACACACACGGGAACGGATGACAACATTAACACCCCAAAAATGCATACTCACGGGGACAGGATTAAAAAAGCACATGAATGCTTATTCCTTTATCCTCGAAATTAAAAATAACCACAACCAAAAAACAACAGCAACAACACAACTCCATACATATAACCACAGGCACAGACTTAAACCGAAAGACAGACACAGAAAACATATAGAGACGAAGATACGTAAAGACAGAGACAGGTACAGAGAAACTAAAAAGAGAAAGAGAGAGTTTTAAAGAGGCAACAGGCAAACAGAACGACTACTGCCACTTTCCCGTTAAAACCTTTCGTTTGTCATTAGCGCATCGTAGCAAATTAGTCCCTTCAGTTTTTAAAGAGCAGGTTTTCCGATTCAAATTTTCTCTTCCTCTTTTTATATGTATGTCAAAAGCCCCTTTACTTGGATTTCTTTCTTTGTTTCCACCTGTTACCTAAGTATTCTTTTATAGTTTTAAAATTTTATTTTGTATTTTATACCACTTTAAGTCAAGGCAAATTTCTCTGCGTGAAATTCGGCTACTCTCCCTAGGGGAGAGCGCGTCGCCACAAGAGTAGCGCCACCATTATTTTTTTCCCTTTTTTCTGTCTGCAACTGTATTAGTTTCCCTATAAAGAGTGGCTTTTTTCTTCATAATTTTGCCAGGGACAATTTCTCTTGTTGCTATGGGTTCTTTTACGTACGCTAAATGATTGTGTGTAACACAAGGGACCTCGGTTTATCGTCTCATCAGAAGGACTAGCACCCAGACCACCACTCATGGTCTAATAGAGGGGTGGGGGTGAAGGTTTTGGGTTCAAACAGGGATTGAACCACCGCACACTTCCGACCCTAACTTGTCGGCTTAAAAAAATAATTCTGTTATCTCGATGATAATGGAATAAGCACTTATGTGTTTTTTACACCCAGTCCCCGTGTGTATGCGGTTTTGTAAAGTTTGTCATCTGTTCCCACCAGCACACAATGGCCTACCATTAAGAAAAGCGGAACAGGATTTAGCATGTACGCAAGATGTTCTGCGTGCGTTCGCACACAGGACTTCGGCTTAAAGTCTCATCCGAAGGACTAATTCTAGGCAGGCGCGTTGCCTCTAGACCACCGAACCATTGTTGAACGCAGAGATGAACTGGATCATGTGTTACTTGCCTAAGACATAGTCAATTTGGAGTACAAGACACGAGTACGGTGCATGAACGAGTCTAAGAAGAGAAGAGGGAAATTCAAATTATAAATGTTTCTCGTCCTCAGCTAGAGCTCCGAGGTTCACTGATGTGAGACTTTGGATCTGTGACCGGTTTGCTTACCATAAAGGTAGCCGCATTGCGACTTGTTTCAGCCCAGTACTCTTCCAGCACACAGTATGTTCAAATTCACACGTACACAGACACATATACATAGACACACAGAGACACACAGATACACATACACATGCATACATACATACATACATACATACATACATACATACATACATACATACATACATACACACATACATACCATACATACATACATACATACATACATACATACATACATACATACATACATACATGCATACATACATACATACATACATACATACACAGACAGAGACAGAGACAGAGACAGACAGACACAGATATAGATACAGATGCACACACATATCCATGCGTGCACTTGTGACTCAAGTATACCTTTCTGACATAGAATCCAAATTAAGCATAATTATAAAACAGAAATGGTTCATTCATTCAAACAAATATGTTCAATGCTGCTATTCCTTAGTGTTATAGTGACATTAGTTCATGATAAAGTATTTAGCTTTCCTAATCGGAAAGTGCCTCTCTTTCTGAGAATGTTCCTGTGTTTGCTTTATTGAACAGTTTGGGCATAACACTTTTATACGACAGATACATAACTAAGCTAAAGGTGCCGTCAAGGCTGTCTGGTCCTATTATTATTATTAATAAAGTCAATCTTTACAAAATTGTTAAATTAAATCTCGATCTCTCTCTCTCTTTATATATATATATATATATATATATAATATATATATTAAGTTATAACAATGTCTTCATGTGCTAAAAAGTCGTGTAAACTGGTCAGTCAATAAGAAGCTTACTATTTACCAAAAAAAAGTCCACAACACATATAAAACATGAAAAACAGCAGCAGCCATTTTGGTTTTTGCGGCCTGAAAGAATAAACATCTAGTTTTTGACATGAAATACCAGCAACAGTTTAGAAAGAATTCTTTTGCTCAAGGTCTGACGCACACAATACCTTTCCTTTGAAAATCACACACACACACACACACACACACACACACACACACACACACACACACACACACACACACACACACACACACACAGAAGATAAAACACCTCTTAGAAAAACAACAACATTAGACCAATCTTTGATAAAGAAAATCTCATTTAGGTCTACCACCTCGAGACAATATCTCAAAGCGACAAAGGAAGGAAAGGACATTAATGGACGGAAATGGGAACAGACAGGCCCAAAAGACAAAGACAAAAATACAGAGCGCTGCATATTCAAAGAGCCCCAGAGCATCCTGGAAGACTGCAGAGGCAGCCCCCGAGGTAAACGACCATCACTTCTGCATCGTCCAGTCTAGCCACAAGCGGCTCTTGTCTAATGGAACACGGCAGACAGGAACACCGGGATGATGATGATGGGAGGAGGAGGAGATGATGATGATGATGATGATGATGATGATGATGATGATGATGATGATGATGATGATGATGATGATGATGATGATGATGATGATGATTCGTAGCCAACTTTGTGAAGTATTTAGGTGTAGTTCTTGACAACACACTCTCTATGAAAAAATTCATCACCCAGACCTGCCAGTCTTGCTACTATCAATTACGGCGCATAAGCGCAATTCGCAAGTATCTGTCCACTGATGCAACTTCCAAGATTGTCACATCTCTCATTCTTTCACGTTTAGACTACTGTAATTCTCTTTTAGCTGGCCTACCAGCATCATCTATCCGCTCTCTTTAACGCATACAAAACTCTGCAGCTCGACTAGTCCTAAGAAAGAAAAAATCTGAACACATCACTCCTCTTCTGCAATCTCTTCACTGGCTGCCTGTCGCACAAAGACTGGAGTATAAAATCAATACCCTCTGTTTCAAATGTCTCCCCAAATCTGCACCCTCTTATCTCTGTAACTGTCTTCACCTGTACACTCCATCCCGTTCCCTTCGTTCAGCCGCAGATACTTTGTGCTTTCGAACACCCAGATTCAAACAAACCACTGTTGGCCGTCGCTCCTTCTCTGTTTCTGGTCCATCCACCTGGAATGACCTCCCTCTTTCACTTCGCCAAAAGCCTTCACTTGATACCTTCAAATCCAGCTTCAAAACACACTTATTTCCTACCTGAGACTCTCTCCCCAAATATCTGTCCCTAATTTTAAACAGCATCTTTCACCTTCTAAGTGTTGTTCCGAGAGAGTGTGTGTGTGTGTGTGTGTGTGTGTGTGTGTGTGTGTGTGTGTGTGTGTGTGTGTGTGTGTGTGTGTGTGTGTGTGTGTTGGTGTGTGTGGTGCGTTGTTTGTGTGCATGCGTGCATACGTGCGCGCGCATGGTTTTGAAATCTGTTGTTCATTATGTTTAAGGAGAGTTGCATGCCTGTAAATGATTGAGTGCAAGCGCTTCGATTTGTTTGTTTTTTACAAGATTCAGCGCTATATAAATTCTATATATATATATAATATTATTATTATTATTATTATTATTATTGTTATTGTTGTTGCTGTTGTTGTTGTTGTTATGATTATCTGAGTCTGACAAAGACTTCATTAATCTAACTGTGCTGGAAGGACAGAGTAGCAACTGTTGAGTGGATGTAAGTTGTACGACTTTCTGTCTCTTCCTCGTCTTTGTCTCTGTGCCTTTATGTGTGTCTGTGTGTCTATTTGTCTGTCTGTCTGTGTCTGTCTGTCTGTCTCTCCATTTGGGAAGAAGAGTTTGCTGCTTTTTCGGATATCATAACGCCCTCACTTTGCTCTTGATCGTTGCACAATTTAATTTGAGATCACACTTTTAGCTAACTATTTGTTTTCTCAGCATCATCACAGCCTCATTGTTGTTTCTGGTCCTATCGTAACGAAGCTACATTGAACTCCATTATAACATCATTTGATCCGAATTAGATTTTACCGTAGCTTTTAGTGGATTCTGAACTTGCGAGAGATTTCTATGGCAGAATAAAACACTTCTATGCTCCTCAAAATCATATACCCGTAATTCCCCCAGCGCGTATGTGTATATATGGGGGTGGGTGAGGTCAATGGTTAGAACGTTGAGCTTGCAATCTAACTGCATGAGGTTCGAACCATGTCAAAGACACCCTTTCGACGGAGCTTTTCTCTTCAAGATAATATCACTACCGATTCCACTCTCCTAAACTCCTTCCGACGAGACACAAAACTCATGTTCCGCGTAATAACGTTCGCGGAACATCTTGCGCACACGTTAAAAAACATGTTCCATCTTTGGAAGAGTATGTCTGTTGCGTGCCAGGAGAAAAATATGGAAAAGTAAAGCACAAATGCGTGCGGAATTGTGTCGTGTTTAGACTTCATCTCCGAAGTCTGAATGTGGCAACCCAAATGGTGAAATATTTATATATTATAATAATAATAATAATAATAATAATAATAATAATAATAATAATAATAATAATAATAATAATAATAATAATAATAATAATGTATCGGAATTTATATTAGTCGCAATGGCAACATGTTATAATAAACGATTCTGAGTGTTCTAGGCGAGGAATGGAAAACGATATTGCGTTTTACTTTATTCTTATTTTCACCCCTTCACACCATTGTAGTGTATTCTCCTTTGCATACAACAAAATCGTTATATTTTCTTTTGCGCGCGCGCGCGCGCGCGGGTGTGTGTGTGTGTGTGCGTGTGTGTGTTTATTTCTTCTTCAAAATGATTTATGATAAATATCACACATTTCTGCTATTCTGTTTAAACAGATGAATTTCCACACACACACAAAAGAAACTTACAGAATCGCGTAGTGTAACAACAAGAGTTGTGAATTAATAAGTCATTAAAAGCAGGCAAGGGGAAATAAAAACATGGAAAAAACCCAAACAATACTACAGTGGGAGACAGCAAAGAAGAAAGATGAACAATAAAAAAGAAAAAAACGTAACTAGGGCAAATTAGGCCGTAATGCAGCCACGTGGACTCAACCAAACTGATTACCTACCCCTCCCCCCCCCCCCCCCAAAACAAAAAAAAAAAAAAAGACAAAAAATATTGCTGAAGCTTTAGAAGTTATTGCTGCTTTAGGCTTACTTTTTGACACGCGTGACAATCCCCTTAGTTTTGTTTCGAAATTTAGTTTTGTTTTGTTTCTTTTTTGTTAGATTTTGTTTGTTTGTATGTTTGTTTGTATGTTTGTTTGTTCGTTCAGCGGTTCAAGTGCAGGTAGGTCAAAATGAGGCCAAGTGGAGTTGAAGGGGAGGGCAGAAAGCGAGTTACTACCACCACCCACACGCCTTGAAATGAAAAAGAGAAAGCAAATGTTTATCTGTCTATTTGTCTGTCTGTCTGTTTATCTCTCTATCTATCTATCTATGTATCTTCTATCTATCTATCTATCTATCTATCTATATATCTATATCTATTGTCTCTGTCTTCTGTCTGTCTGTCTACCTATCTATCTCCACACACACACACGTACATACACACACGCGCAAAAAACCCCCCAACAAAAACAGGATATAGACAAGAAGCAAGAAAGCACGCAAAACAACAAAGAACTCAGTCAAGCAGCAAATAAAAGAGGAAGTAACAAAGAAAAATAAGAACCAAAAACGGAATAAGAATGAAAAAAAGGAGGGGGGGAGGAGGAGGACAGAAACAAAAGGGAAAGAAAAGCAGAACAATATTATGAAAGAAAGCAAACTAAGGAAGCAAATAAACGAACACAAACCTTGTGTTTCGTGCTACCTTGGGGGATCATAATTCATCAGGTTCTGCCCTGCTGCTGATTGCTGTCAGAATGCAGCTTGATGCATCACAAACTAGGGACAGTGCAAACAAAGCAGCACATCTCTGAAAGTAAACACAAAGGTATAAAGGAGAACAAAATAAAACCTGCGTTTAGCCATTCAAGGTTTTCTCTCTAGTCTACCTTAATCTCTTTGAGAATGGAAAAAAAGAGAATATTTTAACTCTCTTTAATGAAAGGAAAAAAAAAGAGAAAAATTTCGTAGGTACGGATTGGCACACATTCTTTTTGGGGGTTTTGACTTTAAATGTCTTTGGTCAACGTTTTTGCTGGATTGTTCATAGTTTACTAACTGAACCTTACAAGAGTTTAATTTTTTTAACAAGTTTTTAGCGTTATTAGTAATACGCATGCTCCAAACATGAATTGGTTAACATTATGTTCAGTCCCTGACCCAATTCCATGAGTAGGACTGAGAATGTGTTCTTTGTTTTCGTCGTCAAACGCTCAAATAGCAACTACTGTTGTCTGTCCATTGAGCAAAAATGCGTTACGCTGCCGTTAAGCGCCTGACAAGTCAGTCCCCAGCGCATCTGTATTCTGTGTAAGAGGGAATTGTTATCTTTCAAGTATTTCTGGAAAAAAGGGCAGGAGAATGGACGAAGAAGGCAGGAAAAAAAGACAAGGAGGGTGACAGGAAGAAAATGAACGAGGCAGAAACAATGACCGTGATAGACAAGAGGAAATTTCTAGCATATAATTTCCACAAGGTGGGGATGCTATTTATACTGACAGACTCCCGGCATCCTCACAGAGGAAGTGTGCTTTAATAAAAGCGTCACAGTATAGTTCCATGAACACACTTGTAGAATTGAATTTTAAAAAATCCATTAATCAAACACGATTGAAAATCAAAAGAAAAAGAACTGATAAGAGAGTTTAGCAACTTGCTTGTAAGCACATCAGAACTGTTCATAGTCTAATTACAAGACTGGATCCAGATAACTACTGAGTATCAACTGATCAAGAAAAAAAATAATAGCAAGATCAATCCCACAACATGTTCATTTCGAAGCAGATTCCATGATCTGTAGTAAAAAATATATATTCATATTCACTCATAATTATTTGGATCGAATCTTTAATGGAACACAAGTGCAACCACTATCAAGGCGCCTCTCTGCCGTTGTTTGGAGGTTTTTGTTTCTTTTTTTTCCAACTTATAATTACTCCTAGCTGGGGCTACAGAAAGTCAGCACGGTTGTGTGGAAAGCATACCACTTAGCAACAATGTATTACGTGGTTTTTTAAGGGGACATACTCAAATGGACAGAGAGAGAGAGAGGGTGAGACAGACAGAGAGACAGACAGACAGACAGACAGACAGTCAGAGTCAGTCAGTCAGTCAGACAGACAGGCAAACAGAGACAGAGAGACAGACAGAGAAAGACAGAGCCAAAGAGTAAACCAGAGACAGTGTCAGACATACAGACACACAGGCAGACAGACAACCATAAAAAGATAGATTTACAACCAGATGTACAGACAACTGTACAGTCAGGAAGAAAAAGACCAGCAAAAAATCCCCAAATATACTTTTCATTTTTGTCAATGTAATCTTGCCATACCGCCTTCCACCATCAACGCTAGATCTTCCACTAGTGTTTTTGTTGTAGTTTTGTTTTGTTTTGTTTTTATCTTCTCCAAAGTTGTAATTGGCCTTATTTACGGTTGCAGAGACAGTCAACATGGTCCTGTCAAAAGCATGCCTTTTGAATACAGGTCTTCACAACTTCACTTAGAGAGAGAGAGGGAGAGAGTACCCCTTAATCTTGTTCTTTTTGTTCTTCTTCTTCTGCCTCTTCTGCTTCTTCTTCTTGTTGTTGTTCTTGTTGTTCTTGTTCGTCTTCTTCTTCTTCTTCTTCTTCTTCTTTCTTCTTCTTTCTTCTTCTTCTTCTTCTTCTCTAACTACTACTACTACTACTACTACTACTACTACTACTACTACTACTACTACTACTACTACTTCTACTACTACCACCACCACAACCACCACCACCCCACCACCACCACCACCACCACCACCACCACCACCCACTACTACTACTACTACTACTACTACTACTACTACTACTACTACTACTACTACTTCTACTACTACTACTACTACTACTACTACTACTACTACTACTACTACTACTACTTCTACTTCTTCTTCTTCTTCTTCTTCTTCTTCTTCTTCTTCAACAATAACAAACAGATATGAAACACAAGAAATGAACCACATATCAAAAGTGTTCAGCGGATACAGGAAGAAAGAGCAAAACACTCTCCACAGATGCAATGCTCTTGATGTTGATATCCGTCATGGATATGCGCGACATTTTCTTTTTTGATATTTTTGTCGAGAAAAGTAGCACAAATGTTTGCAAAAACAGAGGGTTTTTTAATATATGGTTATTCTTTCATTTCGAGGATAATGAAATAGCACTCACATTTCTTTTTACATCAAGTGCCGGTGTGTATTGTCTCATCCGTTCGCACCGGCACAGAAAAGGCCTACACTTCCGAAAAGCGGAACAGGTTTTAACGTACTTGCAAGTTGTGCGTGCGTTCAATCTCGGGACCTCGGTTTATATTGTCATCAGAATGACCCTTTGGGGGGAGTGGAGTCGGCACTGATGTTAACGCCAGAGAAAGAAAAAATCCCTTTGCTTCGAAATCGTCCATTATGTATGTACGTCTACCTTTCAGCCCAGCTTATATGAGTATGACTGTCACTGCAAACATTAGTTTATATACATTTGTTTTTTACTATGAAACAAATGCAATTACCACAAATCACTACAAAATACACAGACGTTTAAGAACATACTTTTTTTTACAAGCACTGAACTTGAAACCCCACCTATTGTTGCTATGGAAGAAAGGAGGGCTATATTGCGCAAAAAAAAATGAAAAGGAGACAGTAACAGCAATACAGTCCAATAAAAAGACAAAAACGAAATACGAAGGGACAAAAAATAAACCAAGAAGAAAATGGCGGTCTTTCTCATTGACGAGTCTTCAGTATCCACTTCCCTTCCCCACCTATCACCGCCATTCCTTTCACTGGTTTCTTTTTTCTCCCAATGTTAGCTGCTCTCCACTGCGGCTCCAGACAGTCAACATAGTTCTGTGGAAAGCATACCTGTTTAGCAAAGAAGTCGTAGGACTTCTGAACACCAGAGAGAGAGAGAGAGAGGAGAGAGAGAGAGAGAGAGAGAGAGAGAGAGAGAGAGAGAGAGAGAGAGAGAGAGAGAGAGAGAGAGAGAGAGAGAGAGAGAGAGAGACGCTTTAACGCTTTGACGCAAAAGCATTAAAACGCTAGATAGAAAGAGATACCAAGAACAAGAAAAAATGTGTTACCAGAGAGAAAGAGAGAGAGAGAGGAGAGAGAGAGAGAGAGAGAGAGAGAGAGAGAGAGAGAGAGAGAGAGAGAGAAAATGAAATATTTAAATAAAGATACAGATTGAGTGATAACAAAAATACATAGATTGAGTGATAACACACAATTGAAAGAAATACAGAAATAAGAAACAAATTGAAAAAAACACTAAACAAATCCTACTCACAAAATATAAAAAGAATGGACTCCGGTAAAAAAAAAAATGAAAGGAAAAGAAAGAAAGAGTGAAAGAAAGAGTGAAAGAAAGACAGAAAGGAAGAAAGAAAGAAAGAAAAAGACGAGAAAGACAAACCGTAGGAAAGAAAACACACAGAGAGGAAAAAAACAAAAACAAAGCAAACAAAAGCACGCAGGAATCTCCTCCCTCCGTAAAGAAACGATCTCTCAACAGGCGAACTTCTCATAACAGACCAGACATTAGAACAGACTGATGAAGCGCGTGTCAACGCTTTTCACCGCTGTTTTTACAAGGTCGGAACGTTACAACGGTTTCGATAACACCGTGTTGGCAGGAAGATTTGTCATTCGCTCCCTCTTCTTTGTTCCTTCCCCCTGTTTTCTTACAGATTATAACAACTTTTTATAGTCTAGATTTTAAAAGTTAATTTCTCTATTTTGAAGGGTATGATTTTATAGGTCGCTACCATATGTTAATCTTCTTTGATCCTAGACGAAATCTATATCTTCTGCACCCTTTCATCTTTCAAGATATAGGGCAAAATTAATATAGCCTATGTCATGGTCAGGTATTGAATAAAGGATGTAACCCGACACTTATATAAGGGGATTGACGCTGTGAAGTTTCGCTTACCCGTTATAAAAGGATAAAAGTGTCATTTTAACATATGGAGTTTTTCAGGTGCGCTGTGTCAGATAAATGAAGGAAAGAAACGAAGACAAAAGTAGAACAAAAGCCGGGATGAGGAAGTTAGAAAAGAAAGAGAAACAGAAAGAAAGATAGAAGAAAAGAAAGAAAGAAAGAAGAAACAAAGAAAGAAAGAAAGAAAGAAGAAAGAAAGAAAGAAAGAAAGAAAAGAAAACAAGAAAGAAAGAAAGACTGGGATGAGAAAGGAAGATAGCCCACATGAATCAAACTGTCAACAAGCCGTCACTCACATAGCAACTTTGGCATTGCTGACATAGAACAAAACAGAGTGGAGAAGCCTTATAACTCTTTGCCTGTGTCTTTTCAAGGGTAGAAGTTGCAATCATTTGAAACAAAAGACTGATAGCAATGGTATGTGTTCTCCCTGTCTATGATTTCTTGACATGATAATGGACATGATACCTTTTCATTTCTTGCGTCTTTTCAAGGGTGGACCATTTCATATAGATCCGTAACACTGCCTGTTTGGGATAATTATTTTCCTTGACGACGCTTAATAGGATCTACTATAAACTATTAAAGAAACAAGATCTGTATTGTCAAAGTTTGTGATAATTTATTGCTTTCAATCTTGTCTTTTTGTGCATTGCCATGCGTTTTTGGCTTTGCTACCTTTTTTCTAGACACTAAATGATGAACTACACAATATTAGTCAAGAGCTTCACAAACTATCGTCATACAAAAAAACCCCAAACAACCAAACAAAAAACCCCTCTCTAATGTTCTTACCAACTAAATCATTGGGATATTAAGAGAAAGAAAGAAGAAAAAATGCAAGACAGAAGAATGGACAGAAGGAAATAAAGAAAGAAAGAAAGGAAGGAAGAAAGGAAGGAAAAACGAAAGAAAGAAAAAAAGAAAGAAAGAAACATTTGGAAGAGAGGAGAAGGAAACCCACATGAATAAGACTGTCAACAATCCATCACTCTCATAACAGTTTAGCAATGCTGACGAATGTAATTTGTGAAGCATTAGAACTTTTTTTTGCATTGTGTCTTTTCAAGGGTAGAAATTACAATCAGTTCAAAAAATACTGTGCGCTAGCCATAATAGTGACTGGGTTCTCCCTGTCTATGATTTCTTGACATAATAATGAACATAATAATAATTATTATTATTATCATTATTGTTATTATTATTATTATTATTATTATGATTTATGGAATTTATACAGCACTGAATCTTGTAAAAAAAAAAAATCGAAATATGACACCTTTTCATTCCTTACGTCTGTTCATGGGTGGACCATTTCAATTATATCAATAACACTGCCTGTTTGGGAAAATTATGTCCCTAGTCCACACCTTATAGGAACCGCTAACCAATTACTACAGGAATCTCTTCTGTATTGTCACAGTTTGTGATAATTTATTGTTTTCAATCTTGTCTTAGTTGTCTTTTGTAACACGTTCTTGGCTTTGTTATCATTTGCTAGATGCTAAATGATTAATTGCAGCGGAGTAATCAGTAGCTTAATAAACAATCGTCTTGCAAAATGTTTTGCAATGAGCTGACCAACTGAGTCATGGGATATTAGGAGAAAGAGTGAAGAAAAAAATACCAGACAGAGGAATAGACAGAAAGAAAGAAAGAAAGAGAGAGAGAGAGAGAGAGAGAGAGAGAGAGAGAGAGAGAGAAGAGAGAGAGAGAAGACAGACAGACAGACAGACAGACAGACAGACAGACAGACAGACAGACAGACAGAAACAGAAAGAAAGAAAGAAAGACAGAAAGAACGAATGAACGAAAGAAAGAACGAACTAAAGAAAGAAAGAAAGAAAGAATGAAATGAAAAGAAAAGAAAACAAAGAAAAGAAGAAAGACAAAACGAGAATGAAAGAAAAGAAGATACAAGAAAACAAATGAATGAAATAAAAGAAAAAAAAAGAAAAAAAGAATGAAAGAACAGAATAGAAAAGAGACAAAGAAAGAAAGAAAGAAAGAAAGCAGTAAAACTGGCGACGGAATGTAACACTCATACATCAAACATGACACATTGGACATTGTTGACGTTAAAAGGTCTGATGGAACACAGCACCTTTTTTTTTTTGCCGGTTCTGTCTTCCCAATGACAGAGAACGAGCATTCCAAGGAGATCAGTAGCTCTGCCAGCGAGGAGATTTATTCCTGTTGTTCACGATCTATGAGTTTTTACAGCTGGGTATTTCAACATTTTCGTTTCCTTCGTCTGGCAAGCAGTTTTAGGTTTTAAATGATTTATTAGTTTTAACCTAGTGATAATCTATTGCTGTATTTATCGATTTTATTTCCTGAGATCTTGAATGATGAATAACTGTAGCACAATCCAGAGCTTCATAAAGAATAATATGTATATTCAACATCACATCAGTGCGACAACGTTCTGAATCCTGTGTATACTAAAAAGAAAAGAAACAATGAAAGGAGATAAAAACAGACTTAAACCAATCAGTGCATGATTCATCTGCACATAGCTCCTGTAAAGCCAGAGGGTTCAGAGATCACTGGCAGTGACAGGCAGAGTAATTCGTTTCCCAGCAAAAAAACCTGACGCTGCATGCTTGAAATACCAGCAATATTCGGAGAGGTAAAACGAAAGCCAAGGTGGCTTGTTATGCCTTCTTTTTTTCCAAACATGTTTGGAGTTGTGCCTCTTAAAGCTCATTAAATCTTTGTGTTTACTCTTTATACTACTGCAAACATAAAATGTTTGTATCATTCCTCCTGTGATTGCTTTGCATTATACGATACTTTGTTCACGTTAGTGTCATGATGTTTGTACTTATGTCATGATAATATAGGGGACGGGATAGCTCAGTGGTCGGAGCACTCGCTTTCCCCCAGCCAAGTTAAGCAGCGTCGAGCGTGGTTACCACTTAGATGAGTGACCGTTTGCGCGTCTTGGCTTCAGTGTAGTCCCCCAGTTCATCCAGCTGTAAATGGGTACCTGCCCTCTTTAGGGTCAGGGAAGCTAAAGCAGCGAGGGAGAGGAGATGGGCGCCGCCCTCAATATGCTGGCCCCTAGAGAAGTGAGGTCTCTGACGCCTTGCTCCCCTAAGATCTTATAGGTTATGGGACACCACCTTTTTATGATGATAAATATAGCCAGATTCACGATTTGTTTTCACATCCCGAAAGTCAACGGCAGTCTACAGGCAACTACAAGTATAGAGCTTTCACAAGGCTTCCTTCACCTTCACCTTCTTCGTGGTCACGTAGACCGTAGGGACACCAATGAAGATTTTGCAACCAGCTTCCATCACTTACAGAGGTCTTCTGCTTTCCGTAGCGAATCGTTCCACTCAAGGCCAATCCATTCTCTGATGTTTGCTTCCTATCGTTTTTCTCCCTCCTTGTACTGTTCCATGTAGGAGAGTCTTGGCTATTACAGGTGTTGGTGCTCTCTTACAAACTTCCTTTTTATGGCCACAAGGCTAGCTTGCAACAAAACGAGACCCAGTACCGAAAGCTAGTTACATTTTTAGTGATGTCGAGCTCTGTTAAATCTTATGAAAAAACACCACCTAGCTGAGCCCGTAAACTTACCAGTAGTAGCTTAAACAATCTGAAAAAAGCTGACATTTTCTGCTTTGTGGATAATAACCGTGACTTTCTTCAGCAGGGCTATCATGGTACAATAAATTAAAAAGCCAAAAATATATATATACCACCAGAGATAATCAGCTCAGTTATCATTTATCTTAACATTCAGTGGCTGGATGGAAGACGAAGATAATCAGCAAATGTCTATCCTGCTGCCACGGTGTGGTTGGTGTCTTTGATGTTGCCGGCAGAAGTTGGGTTGCCCCAGACACTGTAGTATACCCACGTCTTTTATTGATTGACATGTGATGTGTATGCCAAGATCAATCGCTCTCTGCTTCTTTGATGTCTGTCTGTCTGTACTGTCCATTTGTCTGTCTGATTGTAGCTGCCTTTTCCTTTTCCTTCTGTCTCTCTGTTTCTCTCTGTCTGTCTGTCTCTCTGTCTGTCTGTCTGCCTGCTTGCCTACCTTTATGTCAGTGTGTCTTTCTTCCTGTCTGTCTATTTCTCTGTGTGCCTGTCTGTCTGTCCCTGTCTGTCTATCTGTCTCTGTCTGTCTCTCTGTCTGTGTGTCTGTGTTTGTGCGTGTGGTGTGTGTGTGTGTGCGTGCGTGCGTGCGTGTGTGTGTATGTGTGTATGTGTTTGCGTGTGCGCCCTTCTGCATGTCTTTCTAATCTGCCACTTGCAATCTATCCTTCTCCTCATCAGTTTCTAATAATTCTATTTAGGTCTCTCTGTCTCTCTCTATGTGTTCCTAATTTTGTTTTGCCCCCATCACTATTACCACTAACACTGCCACTCACTACCGCCACCTGCACTAGAAGTAGCATCTGGAGCAACCATCGAATCAACACATGAAGACAAAAACTTAATAAGATCATGGATAACAGCAATGAGAAAATTAATGAAAATTCTACAGGAACAATGTGAAGGGAACACACGAAAGAAAGAAATTTAGTAAGAGCAATAACATGAAGGAAAGACAAACGACACGAAAGTAAAACAAACAAAAAAACAGACACAATACAATCATGGCAAAAAGAAAAGAGGAAGAAAGAAAGAAAGAAAGAAAGAAAGAAAGGAAGGAAGAAAGGAAGGAAGGCAGGAAGGAAGGAAGGAAGGAAGGAAGGAAGGAAGGAAGGAAGGAAGGAAGGAAGGAAGGAGAGCGTTGAAATTTGGACAGAGGAAGAAAGAAAGAAGGAAAGACAAACAGACAGACAGACAGTAAGAAAGAAAGAATGAAAGAAAGAAGGAAGGAAGGAAAGAAGGAAGGAAGGAAAGAAGGAAGGAAGGAAGGAAGGAAGGAAGGAAGGAAGGAAGGAGAGCGTTGAAATTTGGACAGAAAAAAGGACATACATAAACGAGACAGTAACTAATCCATCACTCATTTGAAAACTTGACATCACTGAAATCAAAAGACTGACAAAACGTAAAAAACCCAACAACTTGTGTTTATGTCTTTTCAGGGAATGACAAATTGCACCGATATCAATAACGCTGCTAGCTGGGCGATTATCTTTCCCTGTGTCATAATCTGTCGGTTTACTGCAAGAGTCTTTCGAATATTTTATCTCTTTTTTTTGGTAATATTTTGCAATGATTTATTGCTTCCTGTATTATTTTTGATTGCTTGTTAACCTATTTCTGGCAACCATTTGACAGATTCTGAACGTTTCTTTAAAAAATATATACTTTTTTCGAGGATAATGACAATGCTTATCTAATAAGAACTCATGTGCTGTTTTACAACCAGTCCCCGCGTGTATGCAGTTTTGTCAATTTTGTCATTCTGGCACACAACAGCTTACTCTTCCGAAAAGCGAAACAGTTTTTAACCTGTGCGCAACATATTCTGCGTGCGTTCGCATATGATACCTCGATTTATCGTCTCACCGAAGGACTTTTGGAGGAGTGGAATCGACACTGATGCTAACGCCAGGGATTCGAACCCTGGTCAGCAGATCACGAGCGCAACGCTCTATCCAACTAGGCTATTTCGATCCTCCCCATGTTTAAAACAGTGAGTAATCAAGACCTTCATTAATAACCATAGGTATAGTTCATGATGTAGTGAACTGCGTGTGCCGAACCGTGGCTGTTAATGAGTGAGTTACGATTGCTCAACAGTTAGTCAACCAGCTCAAATGGTAAGCCTATTGAGGGAAAAAAGAGGAAAAAGAAAGAGAGAAGGAGAAATGTTTTTAAATAAGTCAGATGTGTGAGTGGGAGTGGGAGGGGGGTGGAGGGGGGGGGGGGGGGGGGGGTAATGAAACAGAATGACAGACTTTGAAGACACATTTGACAAATTTGCCATTGCTGACATTCAAAACTGTAATCAAACATGACGTATCATTATTTCTGACGTCGTTTCAGGGTGGAGCGTTACAGTAATGTTAGTAGCAATGCAAAATGGGAAATGTTATATCCCGTGTCAAATATGAACGGATCTTGCTGTCAGATCGATTTGTGTGTGTGTGTGTGTGTGTGTGTGTGTGTGTGTATGTGTGGTGTGTCGTATGTGTGTGTGTGTGTGTGTGTGTGGTGTGTCGAAAAGTTTGTAAAGATCGGCTACTTTCAATCTCGTGTTGGTAAATAATTACTTCCCTTGACGAAAAAAATGGATCTGGCTTTTAGAACATTTTAACATATACTTTTTTTTTATGTTTCTTGCAACAGTTTGCAAAGATCTGGTACTTTCGATCTGGAGTTTGTAAATACTATTTATT
Source organism: Rapana venosa (assembly GCA_028751875.1). Classification (NCBI taxonomy): domain Eukaryota; kingdom Metazoa; phylum Mollusca; class Gastropoda; order Neogastropoda; family Muricidae; genus Rapana; species Rapana venosa. The sequence continues at coordinate 41,020,434 of CM054141.1, read as the reverse complement.
TATGACTCTATTTGTAATAGACCCTGAAAAAGTTATTATAGCAAAGTATTCTATAATTTAAAGATAATTCGTCTATTCTTTACACTGTAGTCTGAGTGTAGTGACTTATTGAGTTTACAGTCATCAAGTTATTTCGTAGAAAAGGGAAGGATTAAGAAAGTAAAATTAGTGTATGACTTGTTTGCACATTAGAACTGCTAACAAATTCAGAAGGTTCTAAGATAAATGACAGTGAGAGACAGGGTAATTTGTTTCATAGCGAAAACCGACACCGCCCCGAAATAACCACAATCCCTGGAGAAATGAAACGAACGCCAAGATGGCTTGTTATTCTTATTTTCAATATGACTAGCAGTGTGCCTCTTAAGCCTCATCGAGTGTGTCAACAATTTTTGGCTATGTAAAAAAGAAAAGAAAAAACAGTTCGCTTTTTTTGGGTGTCTTGGGTACAGCTCCGATGTTTACCAATGGTGATTTTTGCGTATGCGACCGTTCCCCACCTCTCTCCCAAAACCATTTAGGTAGCTGTATTCCGATTTCCGAGAAAATGTTGGTATAGTTTCTGCTTTTTTTGACCCAGACTTAAAAAAAACCGCGCCCTGAATGTTACACTCTCCATTGACAGATATCCCTTTTTTGTTTTTGCTTTTCTTCTTGTTCTTCTTGTTCTTCTTGTTCTTGTTCTTCTTGTTTTTGTTCTTGATCTTCTTGTTGTTGTTGTTGTTCTTCTTTCTTTCTTTCTTCTTCTTCTTCTTCTTCTTCTTCTACTTCTACTTCTCTTCTTCTTCTTCTTCTTCTTCTTCTTCTTCTTCTTCTACTTCTTCTTCTTCTTCTACTTCTTCTTCTTCCTCTTCTTCTTCTTTCTTCAGCTTGCCAGCTCAGTCTATTGATGTCATTGTTTTTTTCTTTTACTCTTTTTTGTTGTTTTGCTTCGTATTTCTCATTTTATCTGATCATTCTTACGCATAGCCTGCAGACAACACAGCAATTCTTAAAGGTACACGGGGTAAATAACCTTTGAAATCGAGATACGATGAACAAAAAAACCCCAAAAGATGCAAAGGAAAAAATGATACGTCTGCTGCCGAAGCAAAATAGGGCAACAACAAGAACATTAACACTAAAAAAACAAAAAACATTCAAACCACAACTATCTTTTTAACATTTATTTATTTTATACCGCTTTTAAGTGACGTCAGATTTCTCTGCGTGAAATTCGGGCTGCTCTCCCCGGGAAGAGCGCGTCGCCACAAGAACAGCGCCACTCATATTTTTCCCTGTCTGCAACTGTATTTGTTTCCCTATCATTGTGACTTTTTTTCTACAGATTTGTGCCAGGGACAACTCTCTTGTTGCCATAGGTTCTTTTACGTGCGCTAAATAATTATGTGTAAAACACGGGACCTCGAGTTTATCGTCTCATCCGAAAGCCTAGCGCCCTGACCACCACTCATGATCTGATGGATGGGAGAAAAGTTTCGGTTCCACAAAGGGATTCGAACCACCGCATTCTTTTGATCCTGACTTTTCGCTTTCTAGACAGACGCGTTACCTCTAGACCACCGATCCACCAACTACTCCAAACACATGATTGCTTCCAGTATAAAGCCACCGTCTAGAGGCAACACCACCTATCTACAGAAGGACAGGTGATCGCCTTTGATCCCTCTCTCAACCCTAAATCCACCCCTACTCCCGCCATCCGTACAAGCATGAGTGGTGGCCTGGGTGCTAGTCTTTCAAACGAGACTTAAAGATGAGGTGACGTGTGCGATATGCATTTAGCACTTATAAGGTTTCATTGCAGTCACAAGGAACTTCCGAATGATATATGGCGAAATTCTTGTAGAAAGAAAAGCACTGTCGAACAGGAAAAAATCTGATTAAATGCAGACGTGTAATCAGGTTGGGTTTTTTGTTTTGTTTTTCGGCTAGAGCTCCGAGGTTCATCGATGGTGATATTGTTGCGTATGCGACCGTTTTGTCCATATCCTTGATACATACAGAAATTCAGACTAGGGCTGATAAAGTTAAAAAGCTCGGCATATTTTCCTACCATGAATGCAACTATGTACCTACATACAAACAGGATTCAGAATTGAGGATGAAAGAGTATCTTATCCTTTGACTCTTCACCTTCCATACCCTCCCCCCTCCCCCAACTCCACACGACTCCAATTAAACACTCATGCGCGCGCGCACACACACTCTTTCTCTCTATCTATCTCTCTCTTTCGCTCTCTGTCTCTCTGTCTGTCTGTCTCTCTTCTGCTCTATCTATCTATCTATGTATCTATGTATCTATCTATCTATGTATCTATGTATCTATATCTATGTATCTATGTATCTATCTATCTATGTATCTATCTATCTATCTATGTACCTATCTATCTATGTATCTATCTATCTAACTATCTATCTATCTATCTATTTACCTATCTATCTATCTAACTATCTATCTATCTAACTACCTTCTATCTATCTATCTATCTATCTATCTATCTATTTATCTATCTATTTATCTCACATATACAAACACACACACGCGTGCGCGCGTACGAACACTGTAACCACCATCAGTATCACTATGAAGAGTACTTCCAAAATATAAGAAAAAAAAATATCACCAGCAGCTGCAGCAGCAGCAACAACAACAAAATTACAAAACACATTAGCCTTTACAATTTGTTTCTTAAACAAAACTTTCAACAAGCTAAACTTTCAACGCAGCATCAACAAAATAATATATCTACTCTGTATACTCTCAATGTTTAAAATAATAAATATTAAAAACAATAATTATATCTGCTAAGGGATATTTACCGACAACTTGAAACTCGTTTGGTATCATGATATGATTGTGACATTCGACGTTTTATCTGCCATTATGCTTGATATTCTATCTGTCACAGTGTCTGGATAATCCCTACCTTACAGACTGCAGGTGCTAAGCAAATGCTGACTCCTCTCCGTGTAGATGTGAGTAGCTTATGTTTTGTTTGAGCAATCTTAATCATCACGCTCGGATGAGAGTTTCAAGTACCGCGTTTGAGTAGGGCGTTATTATTATTATTATTATTATTATTACTATTATTATTATTATCATTATTGGTATTATTAGTATTGTTAATAATATTATTATTGCTAGACAGGTATACACATGATTTTTTTAACAAAGTGTAACTTGATAATCCACTTAAAGCTATCAACATCACAAATAAGTTACGTCATTTAAAAAAAAACCACGAAAATGTTGAGTCTCTCTCTCTCTCTCTCTCTCTCTCTCTCTCTCTCTCTCTCTCTCTCTCACACACACAATGTGTCACTCCAGCAACATTTTATGACACACCTAAAGAAACATATATTTATAATATTTATATTTATTGAAAATGTCACATGAAATTTGATTGGATGGTCTAATATAGCATTCTAGAATGTTCATATTATTATTTTAGTTGTTGGTTATTGGTTCCTGTTGTTTATTCTTGACATTACTTTGTGTTCAGTTTGAAACTGAGTTTACGTCACAGCTTAAAGTCGTATCCGTTCATAGAGAGCTCTTTTTTGTTGGGGGGTGGGGGGTGGTGTCATTACGTTAAATGCATCATGCAGTTTTTCTTGTATTTATTTGTATTTACAAAAGAAAGTCGTGTGTAACCCCCCTTGTCAATAGGCCACTCTGGGCAATGACAATAAATTGGTCAAGAGCGTCAAAGCGTCTCTCTCTCTTCTCTCTCTCTCTCTCTCTCTCTCTCTCTCTCTCTCTCTCTCTCTCTCCTCTCTGTGTCTCTGTCTTTCTGTCTATCACCTTTTTTTTCATTGTTGAATTAAAAAAAATGTTGCTTATTCTCACCACCTCACCTATCCCGTAGTACCGCAGTAGACCGTGGATGAACCACTGAAAAATGTACAAGACGTTGCTCATATAATCAATGTTAACGGTCACGTTTTGGAAAAGAAAATGTTCCATTATTAGTAGCACATGTTCGAGTGCTGTGTGTACATGTTCGAATTACCTTTGTTAAGAGTTATCTTCACTCTCTGTCTGTTTTTCTCTGTCTGTTTGTATGTCTCTCTGTCTCTACCTGTCTCTTTCTGTGTGTGTCTCCCCCACCCCCACCCCCTTTCTCTCTGTACGTCTCTGAGTGTCCTGTCTGTCTATGTGCCTTTCTCTCTCTCTCTCCCTTTCACCTGCTTGATATATCCATTAACTTTTTGTTTTTCTTGAAGGATGTATATAAAAAGGAGCTGCTATTTATGTATCCTTATTCCTTTCTGACAGTATTTTTAAAACCATCGCTCTGTCTTTTTGTCTCTGTCTTTGTCTCTGTCTCTACCTCCCTCTCTGTATTTCTCTTTACACTCCTGACACAGTAAGAGAGAGAGAGAGAGCGAGAGAGAGAGAGAGAGAGAGAGAGACAGAGACAGAAAGAATGAGAGACAGACAGACAGGCACACAGGCAGAGACAGAGACAATGACAGAAGTCTGCACATGATTCACACAAGAGACCATTCAAAACTCCAGAGGATTTCATGTACTGACGCAAAAACTCTGATGAAACGCCATATCCTGATGCTAATTGGGTATGTCAAGGGTGGGAAATTAGGTGAAATTCGATAACCGATAATTGCGTTGTTTGGGAACTTGACTGCTTCTGTCCAAAGAGAACAGCTTTTGTTCCAGAGAAAGAGTTTTCAGTTCTGCGCCATTTCCGTGACGACAAAACGGTAAAACGTCACAACTTTTAGCATCATTTTCTAAGGATACCTTTTTTTCCACTTACGGTTTTTTTTAATTTGCAGACGAAGTAATGCGCAAAAGAAAAGGTTTACGCAGTAGAATCAAGAAATAAATCTTAATGTCTGAAAGCAAAGGGCAGTCTAAAATGCAAAAGAAATGAAAAACAAAAGGAAACAAACTCAAAAAGCCAACACATACAAAAATTACCCAACCCAAACCAACAGCTGTGCATTGCTAAAGGTAAAATTGACTGTGTCTAGGTTTGTGCACAAGCAGAAAACAGCGAGAGAGATTAATTCCATCTCCATTGAAGCTCTTGAAAGCTGCCTTCAGTCCAGTGGTCTAATTTCCCAGAGGGGGGTTGTAACTCAGCACTTCTTGCGCTATGTCTGCTTCTTTTCTCACTGAATGATTAGATTAATGTGATTTATCACCACAGCGGGATGGGCTGTATGGCCCAGAGTGGCAGAAAATACTCTAGTCTGGGTCTGTTCTGCTTTTTCAGTGTTGTTTTGTTTTGTTTGTTTTGTCCTGTACTTTGTCTGGAGCTCCTAGGTTCACAAATGGTGAGATTTTTTTATGCAACCGTGTTTACGCATCATTAGGTTTGCCGCATTTCGATTCTGGGGGTTGATGTATAAGCATGACACTACACTGTACAGCCTTTTCTGTTAGATTTTCTTATCCATTCCTACCTGAACAAAATAGCCTACACTTCTGAAAGACGGAACGGGTTTTAAAGGAGTGTGCAAGATATTGTGTCGTGCGTTTGCGCATGGGACCTCGGTTTATAGCTACGTGTTGCAAAATGTGACAATCTTATCACTCACAATAACTTTTCTTATGGAAAAAAAAATTCCGGACAAAGATTTTTAATGAAGATTTAAACTGCCTCTATAATATAACCTTCTTCATTTTCTTCTGTCTTCACTGTAGCAAATAGAAGGCACTGTGTTAAGGATCGACTATTGTACTCTCCTTTTACTGCCTTTTGCAATTTTCAAGACTTCTTCCTGATTTCATCACACTAAATTGACAAAATCTCAAGTCTGTAAAAAAAAAAAGCTACTTCAAAGCTGGTTGTAACTTTACGTCTCTGGGTAGAATTGCTTCAATCAATCTTAATTTCCTCGTCCTCTGCTCAGGAACTTTAACGAGTAGCAGGGAAAAGTGACGTCACCTCCACCTCACTTTACATCCACTCTTTCTTCTGTTCAATTAATGACAGCATTGGCATGTGAATGTGGCATGGCTCTGAATCAATTTCAAGTGGGTGTCTGGGACATAGCCCCCTTATCCACAGAAGAGTAGTTAAAAGCAGAATGGGGTTCTTTTATATCATCAGAATGCCAACTAACATCTCCTTCTTCACTTTAATCACCAGCCTTTGCTATACTGTGTCTGACCCAGTTTCAGGGAAGTAAGAATGAAGCAGTCATAAAGAACCGTGATGTAAAAAAAAAGGCAGCAAGTGGTACAATGCAACTGTTAAGGAAAGGTGAAATTTGCCCAGGTTTGTAGGTTCAAGTCTAAGAGTGTTGATGTAAGGCTTGTCCTCCTTGGAGTTTACATCCACACTGCCAACTTGATCCTGCAAGATGTTTGGAAAACATTTTGAACTAGTGTACTTCGTGCGAATACATGCATGCCATATTCTGTATATGTTTAAAACCTGTTTGTAAAAAAACCCAAACCAAAACAAAAACAAAGGTAGCATAGCTACAATAGTCAAGGATAATGAATGGCACCAGATTTTCGAACATGCAATCTGAAAACTTGAGAGAAAATATTCCTCAGATTTTATTTGCTTGAAAATGCAGGATCTGCGTTCGTGGTTGCAGTGCACTTATGACTTTTCAGAAATGGATGAAAAGGCAAATTGAGGTCACGAGTCTAGAGGATAGAAATTGCATTCTGATTCGGGATCAAGCTATCACCGAAAAACTGTTTAGATAGTTTTAATAATATATTGGATGAATTATACACACTGCCAGTTTATGAGAGTTAATATTTCCGTTAAAGGTATACATCGTGCCACATCATACCGCCGCCTATTCAAATAATAATAATCAAGTTTGTTTGCCAAAGGCATTGCAACATCGGAAAACACAAACCCGCGCCTCAAAGAGGTAGGTTTTATTCATTCCAGAAGTCAAATTGCAAATCCTGATTCGTATGAGTGGGCCGAGCAAAAGCAGTCACATAGTTACGCAAGCTCTAATCATTGGCGAATCTTGGAGCTCTAGCCCAGAGACGAGAATCAACAGTTGAGATAAACGCGCTGATCTTTCAACTTGGAACTCATAAAGCTCTAACTCAATATTTCATTCTTCATTCCGATCATGACTAGTGTTTGTCTGCAACATGTTTTTTTTTACTGTATATAGATTCATATTCGAGGAGGTTACTAGCGGCAGGTTTCCTTTTTTTTCTAAGAAATGAACTCAACTATCTTAAGAAATTATTTTATTATACAAGAATACATAGACGTTCTTCTTCGTCAGAGACTAGACTGTTTAATAATGTTGCAGTGTGCAAATCAGTATTGGAGATCAAGCCTCAGAAGTCCTGATGGCTTTGTGATCACTTCTATAATGTCAATGGGATAATTAGCACCGAAAATAGCACATGCTAATAACCCTCTCGCCCAGTTCACATCAGAAAGAATACCATATGTCATTGTGATAGTATGTTCACAATGGGGTCCTCACTTCGCATTGTTCTGATATAAAAAACAAAACAAAATGGGGAAAATAAATGGTATTTGTATGCAGATGAAATCGTAATAAAGACTGAAGAACTGAAACATTGCTTTGAAGGCAAATCAAGAATTTGCTAAGGCTGTTAAAAGCATCCTTTGAAATGCATTCTTCAGAATAAAAAGTGTCCAAAAGCGTTTTGCTTGTAACACTTCAATTATGCAATGTCGTCTATCATCTCCCACACATTTTGTTTTTAATGATTATGCATAATTTGGCATTCACAAGGCAATGTCTGGTCATTGCGGCGCCCACTTGACTCTCAATTTCTAATCGCTATTTGCTGGCGTTTGTAGTTTTTACTTCATTACGCCCTACTTCTTTATGAGGTTAAATCCACGGTTTGAAGCGTTATGTTAACTACTCTTGACCTGCACTTAGTTTAGAAAATATAAATGCTTGTATGTAAGGAGGGAACGTGCTTTCTTCTGGAAATATGAAGGTAAAGACATGGAGGTATTTAACAGTTAGAAATACATGTACTTACATGTGATGCATATCATATGTGCATTATTGCTCTAGACATTTAGGAAGACAGAGTTGTTTATGCATTGTGTGTCAATACATGAATCTACATATTTAAGTATTTTTTTAAAAATTGAAAGAAAAAATCCCGCATAACTCCAGGTGAACATTTTTTTCACACTGCCTTGCAGAACTCATCACACATACAGAGGTAACTGAATCTTCTGTGCCAGACCACAGTGATGAACAACAAACCAGGGACAGAGGACACTGTGCAGACCTCTTGCAGCCTGCCTGCCAACAGACAGAACACACAACACAGCCCCCAGTGAAGCACACTGACACGCGTCCACTTAAGAGAGCTTGTTACTTGCTTTTTCCTTCAGGAATAGTGGTGGAATACCTTATGCATCTGCTTGCCAGAAGAAAGCTGTATTCAATGTAATTGCCTTTTGTGCAGCACGTTTTCATTAATATGTATACACACACACACAGTACTGTTTATGGAGTATTTTCAGTATGTGGCTACCTCTGTGCAACGCCGTGGTTTTGATTATATATACACACTTTATTGTAGATGGTGTATTTTCAGTATGTTTCATCAATGCTTGCAAACTTGTACATGTAAAACCAAGAACACTTTTTTTAAAGTAACGTTTGTGACTTAAGAAAAAGGTAGAAGGAACTCAACTGATTAAAACATCTCGCAATTCCTACCATTTCTGTTCTTGTTGAGAGACAAAATAAAAGTTACAACATAAAATACAGTAAACAGCTTTCAACAGCAATCGCGAAAACACGCAGGTCTTATTACAGCATGCGTGTAGAATCACTGCCGCTGTGTAGATTTACCCTTTCTACTCTTAAAAACTTCTCAAATGAACTCGTCAAGCAGGTGATCAGAATGTTATGTTCAAAACACACGCAAACCTTTTATAATGATTTTATTCTCTCTTTTTTTATCTTTCTTAGAATGGACCAATCGTTCGCAGTTTTAGAAACAGTCATTAAACACAAGTTGTAAATTATGGAATAAAACCGGTTCAATATTTAGTAGATTTGGACATTTTAATGGCTTCCCTAAACTCCTTTCTCAACCAATCCGAACAACAGACCAGAAAGATGCATCCAGAGGAAAGGCATTAACAATGAACGACAACAACAGGGACACCCTGCATACCGCACCCTTGCCACCTGCCGAGCAATTCCGCCTGTTCCACCTAACACTCACATAAACTCATTCACCTGTGTGTGTAAGTTTTACGCCAAACACAAACACACCCTTGTGCATGTTTTAGAACCTACATCAGCACTTTACTCTCCTCCACTATGTATGTTTGTCCGTCGTGTCCGACGATGACCTTCAAAAAAGCAGAGGAGGCAGCTGCTGTTTTGGAAACTGGGCAGAAATGTGATTATAGTGGAGATGCCTTGCCCACAGCACATCCCCACTCTCTCGGCCAAGTGGGCATAAGGACAGTCAGCGTTGGAGATGCTCTCCAAAGGCCAACCAGCCCCCAGGGCTGCAGCACATAAGGACTGTGCGAGTGCATAGAACAGTGTGAATCTTTCATCCACATTTCATTGTCCTCTTCTGGTCTGTAGTCACATAAGCGTCCTCTTTCTTCTTCCTCCTCAAACACGCAGACAGCAACTATCCTTTTTCTGTTATATGAGCAAAACTGCGTCTCGCTGCCATTAAGCGCCTGACAAGTCAGGCCCAGCGCATCCGACTTCTGGATAAGAGAGAACTGTCAGCGTTCTAATTCAAATATTTTGTCCAGATACACTGACAATAGAAACACTGGAAGAAAACGAATGCAGTCTGGGCTTAAGCAGATGATTGGACGTGAGGTAAGCAAGGGGTTAAAGCTATAGAACTTATTAGAGGGTGGGGGGAGTGGGGTGCTCATTTTTAAAAAAAATAGTGGATAGTATCTCTGCAACATAAATTCTGGCTCAATGTCTGCTTATGTTTATTTTATTTTTACTAGACCCTACAACTCGCTTGCATTATATTTGTTTGCCTCTCTGACAATATATCTATCTATGTTTGCTCAATTTCAGAAAGAGAGAAAGAGAGAGAGAGAGAGAGAGAGAGAGAGAGAGAGAAGAGAGAGAAGAGAGAGAGAGAGAGAGAGAGAGAGAGAATAGAGAGAGAATGCCAATGCGAAACGTTTATTCAGATTAGCCTAGATCCCTTTCCGAAGGAATAAAAAGATACGAACACAGCATTAAGTTGAATAGAGCTTGTATATTTACACTATTTTTAAGCGTTCTCCATAAAAAAGTTATAATGTAATACAACCCTAGATCATGTTGCCACGTATTAATCATATCAAAGAGAGAAAGAGAGAGAGAGAAAGAGAGAGAGAGGAAAAGAGAGAGAGAGAGAGAGAAAGAGACAGACGAGAGAGAGAGAGAAGAAGACAGACAGACAGAAGGGCGACACACACCACACACACACACAACACACACATCAAAGATAGACAAAAGATAAACATTCACCTACTAAATTGAAATGATATAATATGACATCCAGTAGCATCATTAGCTTCGCACTTTCCTTATGGGCCATAACAATATAACAACAAATGATGAAATTGACAGTACTGGAACAGCAAAACCCCCCAGACTCTGTGGAAATAAATCCACAACCAGTGAGCTGAGTGATGTTATCATCCTGTCTCAGAAGCTGAAACTGGAGATGAAGAAGAGCCATCTTTTTCCATTCTGGTGTCTTGATGTTGCGCAGATGTCTGATTGCAGCAGACACTGTATAGCGTCTCATTCCTGACTCCAGTGACAGTCCTGGTCTATTTGCTTTCTGTACTGTCTCCTGTGTCCGTGAGTTTCGGTCTGTTTGTCTGTTTGCTCCTGGCTGGCTGGTGGCTGGCTGTCTGTATCTCTTTTTTTTCCTGTTTATTATGCTTTTGGTGGGGGTGGGGGGGGGGGCTCTCTAGTTTTGTTAGTTTGCATACCTGTGTCTGTTCATCTGTTTTTGCAAGTCTGACATTCTCTCTCTCACTGACTCTGTCTCTGCCCCTGTGCCTGTCTGTCTGTCCGTCTCTGTCTCTCTCTCCCACCGTCTGTTTGTCTGTCTGTTTGTCTGCCTGTCTCTCTCTCATGTGTGTGTGTGTGTGTGTGTGTGCGAGTTCATGCATGCACGCATGTGTGTATGTGTGCATATGCGCGTGGATATATGTGCTTGTGTGACTTTGTGTTAATGTGTGTGTGTGTGCAAGTTTGTGATTGTGATGTTTTGTCAAAAAAACAACACCCCAAAACAGAGATATCTCAACTTTTAGTGTGGACATTATCAAAGCTGCACCAGTATTTTTTCTTTAAGATATGACCCAGCTGTAGAAACATGAAATTGATTTGGGTACTTTCTATCCATATACTGTATTCCGACATTTGTCTTTGTAATTTTTGCACATCTGTCTGTTTTACTGGCCGTGTGTTTTGCATTGATTACAGCTTTTAATATTTCCCATTTGGGGACTGGCAAGCAAGTTGACATGAAAGGTTTGTTGTTGTTGTTGTTGTTGAATTTAGGAATCTTTGAATATAATTATTCCTCGCAGGCGTTGTATCAATAAACTTCTGAAGAAAAACTATGTATGCTGTGAGAGTGTTTGTGTATGTACATGTATATTTGTATGTAAATGTACATTTTTATTTATTTAATTCTTTCATATCGAGGACAATGAAATAAGCACTTACGTGCTTTATTTTTTACATCCAGTTCCTGTCTGTATGCGGTTTTGTAAATTTGTCATCTGTTTCCACCGGCACAGAATGGCCTACTCTTTCGAAAAGCGGAACGGGAACATGCGAGTGTGTGTGTGTGTGTGTGTGTGTGTGTGTGTGTGTGTGTGTTTGAGAGTGTATATATGTGCGTGTGTCAATGCACGTGCGCACTCGTGCGTGCGTGCATGTGTGTACGTGTGTGTGTGTGTGTGTGTGTGTGTGTGTGTGTGTGTGTGTGTGTGTGTTGTGTGTGTGTTGTGTTTGTTGTGTGCATGTGGTAGCAGAGAAAAGTTATCAACAAGAATAACTTGTAAAAAAGGTTCAAATGCAGATGTGTTTGGGTTTTCTCCACAGTGGGTCACATGAACAATGTGTCTCTGTTATACATGACATTTTTAAAGCTGGCCAGTAAAGCTTGTTGGACCTCTGCTTTCTTCAGTACTGAGAGAAAAAAAGGAATGAAGATGAATAAACATGAGGATGAGGGTGGGGGAGAGATAGAGACAGAGGCAGAGAGAGAGGCAGAGAGAGAGAAAGAGATACAGAGACAGACAGACAGAGAGACTTACAGATAGAGAGACAGAGAGATAGAGACAGAGAAAGAGAGAGATACAGAGAGAGAGACAGAGATAGAGAGAGACAGAAAGACAGACAGAGAAAGAGAGAGATACAGAGAGAGAGAGACAGAGAGAGAGACAGACAGACAGAAAGACAGACAGACAGAAGCAGACAGCGACAGAGAGAGAGAAAGAGAGTCAGAGAGGCAGGCAGGCAGACAGACAGGCAGACAGGCAGGCAGAAAGACCGACAGACAGACAGACAGACAAACAAACAGAGACAAATAGAGAGAAGGAAGGGGGGAACATCCAAAAAGAAAAGAAAGCAGATAAAAGCATACAGATGCATACAAAGTCAGTGTGAGCAAGAGGGAGCAAAATGGATTTAATCTACAAGATTAAAGTGGCTTGCATGTCTAAAGGGAATGCAAATGTTGAAGTTATGTTGACGGAAGAAAAGGAAAGAATTAAATGTAAACAGGTTAGATATTCATTGAAAGGCATAAAAAAGTAAAACCAAGAACAGGACATGAATTAAATAGAAAGAAATAAGAAAATTATTAAACTGCTGACCAGACTTAACAAATCAGTTGATTAAATATGTATTTATTCTTTCAGAAAAAAATGGAGGCTCTTGAAAAGAGTGTAAAGTAAGAAACAACAACAACAAAAAACACTGCGAAATCTAAAAATCATGACGTATCTGTTTTTAAAAAAAAGTGCTGTGTTTCACTGCTTACGGGCATCCGATTTTGAATTCAAATTTTTTTTTGTTAATATAAAATCACTGTTCCTTCTATGTATACGTGAATCTCCCGCTCACTATCAAACAATATCAGACATCAAGACCGTTCTGTACTGAAATCACTGAGCACATAAAATAGACGGGTAGGCGAATTAAGTAAGAGTCACTAGAAGTTTGAGTTGACAAAATTAATATAAAGGATACATGGCGAATTTTAGCAGAGACGTGTACTTGTCTTTATCTTCTGTCCAGAGTAAACTGAATAGTTCTTGTGGATGTTATGCAGTAGGTAACTTCATTACACACATGGGACCCATCAAAGCCCATTGAAACACCATTAGCAGTCCAAAGTGCTGCTTATCTCACCCTTCCATGAGACAAAACATTTTCTTTAAATAGCAGACACCATTCTTTTGTAACTTGCCGTGTAAACGGACGGTTCAGACGTGTTCGTTCCAACTTGTCAGTGTGAACATGACAAGCGGCTATTTATACTGACAGGTCCCGGCATCCCTACAGAGAAACATCTTTATTCTAAATTTATATTCACTTTTATTAAACAGAGACCTGCAAAACCAATATACACCCACACAAGCATATCTCCGTAGAAAACAACAGAAATAATCTACTCTGGAAAACAGTTGAAAAAATCACAACCCACATCAATGAAAGATAAAGATTACAAATTTTCTATATTCTAAAAAACAAACCATGTTTTCAAATGAACATTCTGAGCCCTGAGTCTGAGTTCAGTGCCAGACCAGCCATCCTCATCAATCATTCAACACATAAACAGACACTGTTTTCCCGTTTCTGGCAACAACAACAACAACAACAACAACAAAAGGACCAATCCCTGTGAATAGTTCATCCTCTTTTCATTTCCTGTCTCTGATCCAGCATTGAGTCAATATCCCGTTGATTCATTTCCCCACATGCTCAGACAACTTGCTAAAGGGCATTGCAGACAAGTGGCTTCTGTCGCGCTTTGGGCACAGAAAAAGAGCTGATCTGTGCTGGTGGAAATTCGCGATGGATGTTACTGAAAAGAATGGACTATGAAAAGAGTTATTCTTGTTTTAGCTAGGGTTTTTTTACGTTTGATTGGCTTGGTTGCAAATTTGTTTTTGTCTCTTCTAGTTCATGTGCTTTTCTCATACTGTTTATCTGCCTGTCTATTTATATGGTTATTGATTTTCTGTCTGTTAGCTTGTCTGTCTGGTTGTCCTCTCTCTCTCTCTCCCCCCCCCCCCCCCATCTCTCTCTCTCTCTCCTCTCTCTCTCTCTCTCTTTCCTGCCAGGTTTTTAAAAAACAACAACACCTGTTTACAAAAATTATGTATTTTACATTTTTGATGACTTGATTGTTTTGTTTCCCTTTTTCTTGAACAAAGCTATGTTCTTTATTGTTTGGTTGAGATGTTGTTGTTGTTATTATCTTGTGTTATTTGCCCAGAGAGCTGGTTGTAAAAAAGCATGTTTGCATATGCCATAACCTTCTTTAAATAGAATTCAATTCAATTCAATTCTCTTCTTGTTCTTGTTCTTCTTGTTCTTGTTCTTCTTGTTCTTGTTCTTCTTGTTCTTGTTCTTCTTGTTCTTGTTCTTGTTCTTGTTCTTCGTCTTCTTCTTCTTCTTTTTCTTCTTCTTCTTCTTCTTCTTCTTCTTCTTCTCTTCTTCTTCTTCTTCTTCTTTTTCTTCTTCTTCTTCTTCTTCTTCTTCTTCTTCTTCCCCTTCTTTTTCTTCTCCATCTCCATCTTTGTCCGTTTCGTTTTTGCCTGCTTTTGTTTCTGTTGGTCTGTTTTTTTCTCTCTGCACCTTGTATTATCTTTCTCACAACCTACCTGTGTGTGTGTGTGTGTGTGTGTGTGTGTGTGTGTGTGTGTGTGTGTGTGTTGTGTGTGTGTGTGTGTGTGTGTGATGTGTGTCAAAGTCAAACTTTTGTTTCCAAATGGTACATTTAAGAAGCAAACCTGCCTATGCTTTTCCATCAAGCTAACCATCTTTAAAAAATAAATAAATAATCTACTAATAAACATAGCAGGCGTATATATGTGTGTATATGTAGTGTGTCTATATGTGTGCGCGTGTGTTTGTGTGTGTGAGAGAGAGAGAGGGGGGAGGAGAGTCAGACAGACAGACAGAGACAAGGACACAGAGACAGACAGACAGATACATAGACACATAGACAGACAGACAGACAGAGACACAGAGACAGACAGAGAGAGAGACACAGAGAGAGACATACAGACAGAGACACAGAGACAGACAGACAGACAGAGACAGAGACTTAGAGACAGCAGACAGACAGATACAGACAGAGAGACAGAAACAGACAGGCAATCAGAGACAGTTATCTATTTCCAGAGCTAAT
>CM054141.1:40992540-40995040 GCA_028751875.1 Rapana venosa | reverse complement strand
TTCTGGTGGGCTAGGAGTAAGGACTGTTTCTTGGCTTCTTTGGCATTTTATATCAAACTGACATGCAACTGCTGAAGACTTTGGACAATTATGATCTGTTTTGAAGATGTGAAAAATGCATTTTATGCATACATCCATAATAAAACATATTATATATATATATAATATATATATATATATATATATAAATAGATAATTGCATATATATATATATATATATATATATATATATATATATGTGTGTGTGTGTGTGTTTGTGTGTGTGTGTGTGTGTGAGAGAGAGAGAGAGAGACAGAGAGACAGAGAGAGAGAGAGAGTATTATCCATTACTAAATGACCTATCAACGAATTGATTATTAATACAAAGCCCCCCTCTAAACAGTACGGCATTTATTGACGACATTTTATCTTTCAAAGATGGTGTTTAGTTATTTTGAGTAAGGACCATGCCTTAAGTCTGATCTGACTGGCGTTTTGACTCCTGAGTGAGCATTTGTCAGAAGTCCTAGTAGCCTATTGAAGCTGTAACTACAAGATGATGGTAACATCAGAAAGAAAATATGCTCACAAAGTATGTTAAAAACCCCAACAAAATCCAAATCATTATAACCAGGAGAAAAAAACACGCGATGAATCTGTTTACTTTAATATTTGGAGATCCTATTGAAAGGATGCAAGAAGGTCATAAGGTTTCTATCCAGCGAAGTGGTAACTCTTATCTATGTATTATCCTGAAAATGTCCATACACTTTTTGTGCAAACACATGCTCAAGAACTCGGCGGGAGAAATGGCTCATAATTAGATCAACAAGAGATACAAATACCTAGGCAAACATCATCTATAGCCATCCATCTCATAAATGGCATATGTTGAAGTTCAAAACTAGGGGTTACGACAACGGACAATCTGGTATCTTAAAGTCAGCTGCAATATACAAAGGAGCACTTATAAAACTTAGATGAGAAAACTGAAATTAACCACAGCACTTGTGCCTATATCGTTTTTTTCATTTCTTCATAGTTAAAATAGCAAGCAGTCTCTTAAGAATCAATTGCTTCACTTTCTTTTCAATGGCTTTCAACAAATGGCAAGAGTTCTTCCGTAATTTACAGCATTAGATTGCGAAACGCCAAGGCATTAGAGAGAAAAACATTTAAAGCTGGTTGTAAATTCAAGTTACTTGGTAGAATTCTTCCAATTGATCCTGATTTCCTCATCCTCTGTTCAAAAACTCTTACAAGCACCAGTAAAACTGACATCTCCTCTCCCTCACTTTCCAATTACTCGTTTTTTTCTTTTTAATTTGGGATTGGATTGACGTGTAAATGTGGTATAAAAGGTTAAACGGTAATGGTTTCCTATAACCTATGTGGTCGTAGAGGAGCAAAGCATAGAGACCTCAGCTTCTCCGGGGGCCAGCATATTGAGGGCGGTGCCTATCTCTTCTCCCTGACTGCTTTACCTCCCCTGTCCCTAAAGATGCAGGTACCCATTTACAGCTGGTTAAATTCGGAGACTGTACTGAAGCTAAGGTGCGCAAAATGCCACCAAACCAATTGGTAATCACCCTCGATGCTGCTTAACATTACCTGGGGAAAAGCAAGTGCCCTGACCACTGAGCTATCCTGTCCTCATAAACATTCTGCGTAATGGCCTCAATCAATTTTAAGTGTATGTCTTGGACATTGGACTCTTGCCCACAGGAGAGGAGCTGAATACGCAATGGGGTTCTTTACACTGGATAACAACCTACCTCTCTCATATTAATTCAATTCTCTACCAATAGCTGTTGTGCTCGATCGACTGTACTTGATCTAAGTAATAACGAAACCAATCTCACTAAAAAAAGAATTGTACAGCGGGAAAAATTGCTAGCGTTAAAAGAACCTAAAGAGGGAAGAGGAAGACATATCGCAGGTGTCTAAGGCAGAGAGTTATAAGGAAGCTCAACTGATTATGCGCTGTAAAGAAGTATTTGCATATGCAAATACAAGTGCAACAGTTAATTTTGATAACAAAACCCCAGAACAGTACTGTCTTGCAGAAGTAGTCGCACGGGGACGAGATAGCCTGGTTAGTTAGAGCGTTGTGCATTGCACTCATGATCTGCTGACCCAGGTTGGAATCCAGGTGAAGGGGTTATTTCCCCCTGGAGTTAACATCAGTGCCAACTCCACTCCTCCCAAAAGTCCTTTGGGTAAGACTATAAACCCAGGCCCTGTATTCGAACGCACTCAGAATATCTTGCGTGCACGTTAAAACCTGTTCCGCTTTTCATAAGAGAAACCCATTGTACGCCGATGGGAACAAAAGACAAAATTTACAAAACTGCATACACACGCGGACTGGATGTAAAAAAGCACACGAGTGCTTATTCTATTATCCTCGAAAAAGAAAAGAATAATAAAAGAAAAGAATAAAACACATACAGAGGTAACTGAATCTTCTTTGCCAGGCCATGATGAGGAACAACAAAGCAGGGACAGAACACAGAGGACA
>CM054141.1:40962540-40980040 GCA_028751875.1 Rapana venosa | reverse complement strand
AGAGAGAGAGAGAGAGAGAGAGAGAGAGAGAGAGAGAGAGAGAGAGAGAGAGAGAGAGAGAGAGAGAGAGAGAGAGAAGAGAGAGAGAGAGAGAGAGAGAGAGAGAAAACAAACAATCAAATAAAGATACATGTGGAATGAAATGAAGTTGAAGTGGCAAGACACAACAAAATGGCAGAGAGTGTGTGTTTTTTTATGAGTGAGTGATGATGTGTGTTGGTGTGTTGGTGCGCATGCAGGCAGGCATGTGCATGCATAATTATGAGCACATACATGTGTGTTTGTGCGTTCGTGTACGCAAGTGTATGTGTTTGTGCACGTACATGCATGTGTGCATGCATGTATGCATGCTTGCGTATGTGTGTAACATTTAATACACTCTGCAAAGTGAGCAAAAGTATACATTTGCTTATCCACAAATGACAAACTTCATTTATCATATATTTCTCGACAGGATAGAAACCTCAAATACATCATCCCAGCGGTCTGCGCTGGTCCACTACTTTAACAAAAAAATCATTCTGCCAGGAACCAGAAGATAGAGAGCAGTGCCGTGACACCTCTTTGTCCCAAGAGGAACAGGTTTCACCCTGGACAAGCATGTCTTTCACATTAACGTCCAATTAGTGTCTCCTCTCCCTGCCTCCTGTCCGCTCCACACTCATCTGCTACTGCACGAGGATGAATGAATGTGTTGCCCTTGCTGTTGTTGTTGCCTGATCATGTTGAAGGGCTGGATTCATTTCTCAGTGGTGGTTTTTGGTTGTTTCTTGTATCTAAACACATGCATAATTTGGTAACCAGAGGTAGTTTGAGAGAGAGCGGAGAGAGAGAGAGAGAGAGAGAGAGAGAGAGAGAGAGAGAGAGAGAGAAGGAGAGAGAGAGAGAGAGAGATTCGGATTCGGATTCGGATGTTTATTCATTAGGCATAGCCCATAATGAAGGGGAAAGTGAACAAAAAACCAAATCATCAGAAACATTAAAAACAAACATACAATCAACAATATGATAATCATAATAATGAACTATGATGTTGCAATTTCTCTCAGCTTGAAGGCTTTGTGAAGGAAGTGAGACAAGTTCCAAATATCGTTATGTCTTGCAGAGGACATCAGCAAAGTTAATTTGAACGTGCAAGGCTGTCGAAAATATTTAGGTGAAATAAACTTATCTCTGAGCTCCTTAAGAAATGGACAGCACAGAACTAAATGTAACTCATCATCTTTACCACTTTTACAGAGAGGACATATCAAATCAATGTCATTACAATCTCTATATCGAAAGTGATGAGTGGCTAAACTTGAAATACCCAACCTAAACCTTGTTGTCACTATTTTCAAATGTCTGTCCATATCTGAAATCAAATACAGCTTCATCTCATGTGAGCTACAAAATAATCTATAAAAATCAAACCTCGTGCTATTTTGAACATGTTCATTCCACTTCTGCCATCTGCAGTCAACTAAACGTTGACGAAAAATTCTTAGAAATGCCTTTACACTTCCCACACCTTGATTCATCCACACATCACCAAAGCCATATTCATGTAAACAAATACGTACATCAGTCACCCAATTCTTCTTGCCCTTACTATCTAACTCAAATAACATTTTATACGCTTTGAAGGGTAATCTTGATTCCCCCATTTCCAAAATTTTGAGCCAGTAGCGTATACATTGAACAGCTGAGTTAATGTATATTGGGAATCTATTGGTTTCACCATATATAAGGTCGTTAGGTGTGCGCATGTCAACACCCAGAAACTTTTTCAGAGCAAATAAATGTACAGATTCACAGGATATTGCAGCTTTATTCAACCCCCACAACTCGGAACCGTACTGTGCAACAGCTGTATTTGAGAGTCAAATACCTTCAGAAACAGTTTTATGGACGAGTTGTTAAGTGTGGACAGTCTTTTCATTACACAAAATAAAGCATTTTTTGCTCTGCTAGCCAGATCCTTACACGCTGAGACAAAACTAAGGCGAGTTGTAAAAAATACTCCCAAATACTTGTACGCATTAACAACAGGCATTACATTACCATCATAAACCCACAGAGAGAGAGAGAGAGAGAGAGAGAGAGAGAGAGAGAGAGAGAGAGAGAGAGAGAGAGAGAAAACAAACAATCAAATAAAGATACATGTGGAATGAAAAGAAGTTAAAGTGGCAAGACATAACAAAATGACAGAGTGTTTGTGTGTGTGTGTGTGTGTGTGTGTGTGTGTGTGTGTGTGTGTGTGTGTGTGTGTGTGTGTGTGTGTGTGTGTGTGTGTGTGTGTGTGTGGTTATGAGTGAGTGATGATGTGTGTTGGTGCACATGCAGGCTAGCATGTGCATGCATATGAGCACATGCATATGTGTGTTTGTGTGTGCGTGCTTGCAAGTGTTATGTGTTTGTGCACGTACATTCGTGTGTGCATGCATGCGTGCATGCTTGCGTGTGTGTAACATACATTCAATGCACTGTACAAAGTTAAAAAAGTTTACATTTGCCTATCCACAAATAACAAGTTTCATTGGGGGGGGACGGGATAGCCTAGTGGTCAGAACATTGTGCTCGCAATCTGATGACCCGGGTTCGATTCCTGTTCAAGGGGATATTTTTCCCCTGGAGTTAACATCAGTGCAGACTCCACTCTCCCCAAATCGGATGAGATTATAAACCGAGGCCCTGTGTGTGAATGCACACAGAACATCTTGCCCATACGTTACATCCTGTTCCACTTTTCGTAAGAATAGGCCATGGCCATTGTGTGCGGGTGGAAACAGATGACAGAACTTACAAAAACGCATACACACGGGGACTATTTATTAAAAAAGCACATGAGTGCTTATTCCATTATCCTCGATATAAAAGAATAAATAAATAAATAAATCTATCATATAGTTCTCGACAGGATAGAAACGGCACTTATATCATCGCAGTGGTCTGTGCTTGTCCACTACTATAACAAAAAATCCTTCTGCCAGGAACCAGAAGATAGAGAGCAGTGCCGTGACATCTCTTTGTCCCCAGAGGAACAGGTTTCACCCTGGACAAGCATGTCTTTCACATTCACGTCCAATTAGTGTCTCCTCCTGTTTAAGGGCTGGACTCATTTCTCAGTAGTGGTTTTTGGTTGTTGTTTCTTGTATCTAAAACATATGCATAATTTGGTAACCAGAGGTAGTTTGAGAGAAGGTGGAAGAGAGAGAGAGAAGAGAGAGAGAGAGAGAGAGAGAGAGAGAGAGAGATAGAGAGAGAGAGAGAACAAACAAGCAATCAAATAAAGATACATGTGGAAAGAAAGGAAGTTAAAGTAGCGAGACATAACAAAAAATGACAGAGAGTGTGTGTGTTTTATGAGTGAGTGATGATGTGTGTTGAAGCATTGGTGCACATTCAGGCAAGCATGGGCATGCATATGAGCACATACATGTGTGTGTGTGTGCGCGTGAGTGCATGCAAGTGTGTGTGTGTGTGGGTACATGCGTGTGTGCATACATGCATACATGCATGCATGCTTGTGCGCGTGTGTGTGTCAAGTCAAGTCAAAATTTTATTTCCAGATGGTACATAGAACAAGCAATGCATTTGTTTTTTTTCATCAAGCCATCTATCTAAGAACAAATTTATTAATGATTATATTGAAATACTACATTTTTGCAGCGTTTTTGATTAAATTAAACCAGTAAAAAGAGAAAAATTGATAAGATAATACATTGAAAAATACAATTTGCACACATATACATATACACGCACACACATACTCATACACACCTGTGCCACAATTGTTTGAGTTTAAGTGGCAAGACATAACACAATGACATAGAGTGTGTGTGTTTTATGAGTGAGTGATGATGTGTGTTGGTGCGTTGGTGCGCATGTAGGCAGGCATGTGCATGCATATGAGCACATTCATGTGTGCATTTGTGTGTGCGTGCGTACAAGTATATGTGTGTTTTCGCGTGCATGCGTGCGTGCAAGCATGTGTGTGTGCATGCATTTGAGTGTGTATGTGTTGTTCAATACACTGTGCAAAGTGAGAAAAAGTATACATTTGCTTATCCACAAATGACAAGCTTCGTTTATCATATATTTCTCGACAGGATAGATACCTCAAATACATCATGCCAGTGGTCTGTGCTGGTCCACTACTGTAACAAAAAAATTCCTCTGCTAGGAACCAGAAGATGGAGAGCAGTCCCGTGACATCTCTTTGTCCCAAGAGGAACAGGTTTCACCCTGGACAAGCATGTCTTTCACATTAACGTCCAATTAGTGTCCCCCTTTCCCTGCCTCCTGTTCGCTCCACACTCATCTGTTACTGCACGAGGATGAATGAATGTGTTGCCCTTGCTGTTGATGTTGCCTGACCCTGTTTAAAGGCTGGACTCATTTCTCAGTGGTGGTTTTTGGTTGTTTGTTGTATCGAAAAACATGCATAATTTGGTAACCAGAAGGTAGTTTGAGAGAGAGAGAGAGAGGAGAGAGAGAGAGCGAGAGAAAGAGAGTGAGAGAGAGAGACAGAGAGACAGAGAGACAGAGAGGCAGAGAGAGAGAGAGAAAGAAAGAAAGAAAGAAAGAAAGAGAGAGAGAGAGAGAGAGAGAGAGAGAGAGAGAGAGAGAGAGAGAGAGAGAGAGAGAGAGAGAGAGAGAGAGAGAGAACAAACAAACAATCAAATAAAGATACATGTGGAATGAAATGAAGTTAAAGTGGCAAGATATAACACAATGACAGAGTGTGTGTGTGTGTGTTTTTATGAGTGAGTGATGATGTGTGTTGGTGCATTGGTGCGCATGCAGACAGGCATGTGTATGCATATGAGCACATACATGTGAGTGTTTGTGTGTGTGTGTGCGCGCACAAGTGTATATGTGTGTGCGCGAGCATTCGTGCGTGCATGCATGCATGCGTGCTTGCGTGTGTGTAACATACATTCAATCCACTGTACAAAGTGAGAAAAAGTTTGCATTTGCCTATTCACAAATAACAAGTTTCATTTGGGGGGGGGGGATGCGATAGCCTAGTGGTCAGAACATTGCGCTCGCAATCTGATGACCCGGATTCGATTCCCGTTCAAGGGGATATTTTCCCCTGGAGTTAATATCAGTGCAGACTCTACTCTCCCTAAAAGTCTTTTGGATGAGACTATAAACCGAGGCCCTGTGTGCAAACGCACGCAGAACATCTTGCGCATACGTTAAATTCTGTTCCGCTTTTCGTAAGAGTAGGCCATTGTGTGCCGTGGGAACAGATGACACAATTTACAAAACCGCATACACATGGGGACTGAATGTAAAAAGCACACGAGTGCTTATTCCATTATCTCCAATATAAAAGAATAAATAAATAAATTTATCATATATTTCTCGACAGGACAAATACCTCAAATACATCATCCCGTTGGTCTGCGCTGGTCCACTACTATAACAAAAAAATCCTGCTAGGAACCAGAAGATGGAGAGCAGTGCCGTGACATCTCTCTGTCCCCAGAGGAACAGGTTTCACCCTGGGCAAGCATGTCTTTCACATTAACGTCCAATTAGTGTCTCCTCTCCCTGCCTCCTGTTCGCTCCACACTCATCTGTTACTGCACGAGGATGAATGAATGTGTTGCCCTTGCTGTTGTTGTTGCCTGACCCTGTTTAAAGGCTGGACTCATTTCTTAGTAGTGGTTTTTGGTTCTTTCTTGCATAATTTGGCAACCAAAGGTAGTTTGAGAGAGAGAGCTGAGTGAGAGAGAGAGAGAGAACAAACAAACAAATGAAGATAAATGTGGAATGAAATGAAGTTAAAGTGGCAAGACATAACAGAATGACAGGAGTGTGTGTGTGTGTGTGTGTGTGTGTGTGTGTGTTTATGAGTGAGTAATGATGTGTGTTGGTGCGTTGGTGTGCATGCAGGCAGGCATGTGCATGTATATGAGCACATACATGTGTGTGTATTTGTGTGCGTGAGTGCGCGCAAGTGTATGTGTGTGTGCGCATGCATGCGTGAGTGCATGCCTGCGTTCATGCTTGTGTGTGTATGTGTGTGTGAATGTGTGTGTGTGTGTGTGTGTGTGTGTGTGTGTTTGTGTAACATTCAACACACTGTGCAAAGTGAGCAAAAGTATACATTTGCTTATCCACAAATGACAAGCTTCATTTATCATATATTTCTCGACAGGATATATACCTCAAATATATCATTCCAGTGGTCTGTGCTGGTCCACTGCTATGACAAAAAACTCCTTCTGCCAGGAACCAGAAGATGGAGAGCAGTGCCGTGACATCTCTCTGTCCCCAGAGGAACAGGTTTCACCCTGGGCAAGCATGTCTTTCACATTAACGTCCAATTAGTGTCTCCTCTCCCTGTCTCCTGTTCGCTCCACACTCATCTGTTACTGCACGAGGATGAATGAATGTGTTGCCCTTGCTGTTGCTGTTGCCTGACCCTGTTGAAGGGCTGGACTCATTTCTCAGTGGTGGTTTTTCGTTGTTTGTTGTATCGAAACACATGCATAATTTGGTAACCAGAAGGTAGTTTGAGAGAGAGAGAGAGAGGAGAGAGAGAGAGCGAGAGAAAGAGAGTGAGAGAGAGAGACAGAGAGACAGAGAGACAGAGAGGCAGAGAGGCAGAGAGAGAGAGAGAAAGAAAAAAAGAAAGAAAGAGAGAGAGAGAGAGAGAGAGAGAGAGAGAGAGAGAGAGAGAGAGAGAGATAGAGAGAGAGAGAGAGAGAACAAACAAACAATCAAATAAAGATACATGTGGAATGAAATGAAGTTAAAGTGGCAAGATATAACACAATGACAGAGTGTGTGTGTGTGTGTGTTTTTATGAGTGAGTGATGATGTGTGTTGGTGCATTGGTGCGCATGCAGACAGGCATGTGTATGCATATGAGCACATACATGTGAGTGTTTGTGTGTGTGTGTGCGCACAAGTGTATATGTGTGTGCGCGGGCATTCGTGCGTGCATGCATGCATGCGTGCTTGCGTGTGTGTAACATACATTCAATCCACTGTACAAAGTGAGAAAAAGTTTGCATTTGCCTATTCACAAATAACAAGTTTCATTTGGGGGGGGGGGGGGGATGCGATAGCCTAGTGGTCAGAACATTGCGCTCGCAATCTGATGACCCAGATTCGATTCCCGTTCAAGGGGATATTTTCCCCTGGAGTTAATATCAGTGCAGACTCTACTCTCCCTAAAAGTCTTTTGGATGAGACTATAAACCGAGGCCCTGTGTGCAAACGCACGCAGAACATCTTGCGCATACGTTAAATTCTGTTCCGCTTTTCGTAAGAGTAGGCCATTGTGTGCCGTGGAACAGATGACACAATTTACAAAACCGCATACACACGGGGACTGAATGTAAAAGCACACGAGTGCTTATTCCATTATCTCCAATATAAAAGAATAAATAAATAAATTTATCATATATTTCTCGACAGGACAGATACCTCAAATACATCATCCCGTTGGTCTGCGCTGGTCCACTACTATAACAAAAAAATCCTGCTAGGAACCAGAAGATGGAGAGCAGTGCCGTGACATCTCTCTGTCCCCAGAGGAACAGGTTTCACCCTGGGCAAGCATGTCTTTCACATTAACGTCCAATTAGTGTCTCCTCTCCCTGTCTCCTGTTCACTCCTCACTCATCTGTTACAGCACGAGGATGAATGAATGTGTTGCCCTTGCTGTTGTTGTTGCCTGACCCTGTTTAAAGGCTGGACTCATTTCTCAGTAGTGGTTTTTGGTTGTTTCTTGCATAATTTGGCAACCAAATGTAGTTTGAGAGAGAGAGAAGAGAGAGAGAGAAGGAGAGGAGAGGAGAGAGAGAGAGAAGAGAGAGAGAGAGAGAGAGAGAGAGAGAGAGAGAGAGGGGAGAGAGAGAGAGAGAGAGAGAGAAAAAACAACAACAAACAAACAATCAAATAAAGATACATGTGGAATGAAATGAAGTTGAAGTGGCAAGACACAACAAAATGGCAGAGAGTGTGTGTGTTTTTATGAGTGAGTGATGATGTGTGTTGGTGTGTTGGTGCGCATGCAGGCAGGCATGTGCATGCATAATTATGAGCACATACATGTGTGTTTGTGCGTTCGTGTACGCAAGTGTATGTGTTTGTGCACGTACATGCATGTTTGCATGCATGTATGCATGCTTGCGTGTGTGTGTAACATTAAATACACTCTGCAAAGTGAGCAAAAGTATACATTTGCTTATCCACAAATGAGAAGCTTCGTTTATCATATATTTCTCGACAGGATAGATACCTCAAATACATCATGCCAGTGGTCTGTGCTGGTCCACTACTGTAACAAAAAAATTCCTCTGCTAGGAACCAGAAGATGGAGAGCAGTCCCGTGACATCTCTTTGTCCCCAGAGGAACAGGTTTCACCCTGGACAAGCATGTCTTTCACATTAACGTCCAATTAGTGTCCCCCTTTCCCTGCCTCCTGTTCGCTCCACACTCATCTGTTACTGCACGAGGATGAATGAATGTGTTGCCCTTGCTGTTGATGTTGCCTGACCCTGTTTAAAGGCTGGACTCATTTCTCAGTGGTGGTTTTTGGTTGTTTGTTGTATCGAAAAACATGCATAATTTGGTAACCAGAAGGTAGTTTGAGAGAGAGAAGAGAGGAGAGAGAGAGAGAGCGAGAGAAAGAGAGTGAGAGAGAGAGACAGAGAGACAGAGAGACAGAGAGGCAGAGAGAGAGGGGAGAAAGAAAGAAAGAAAGAAAGAGAGAGAGAGAGAGAGAGAAGAGAGAGAGAGAGAGATAGAGAGAGAGAGAGAGAGAGAGAGAGAGAGAGAGAGAGAGAGAGAACAAACAAACAATCAAATAAAGGTACATGTGGAATGAAATGAAGTTAAAGTGGCAAGATATAACACAATGACAGAGTGTGTGTGTGTGTGTTTATGAGTGAGTGATGATGTGTGTTGGTGCATTGGTGCGCATGCAGACAGGCATGTGTATGCATATGAGCACATACATGTGTGTTTGTGTGTGTGTGTGTGCGCACAAGTGTATATGTGTGTGCGCGGGCATTCGTGCGTGCATGCATGCATGCGTGCTTGCGTGTGTGTAACATACATTCAATCCACTGTACAAAGTGAGAAAAAGTTTGCATTTGCCTATTCACAAATAACAAGTTTCATTTGGGGGGGGGGATGCGATAGCCTAGTGGTCAGAACATTGCGCTCGCAATCTGATGACCCGATTCGATTCCCGTTCAAGGGGATATTTTCCCCTGGAGTTAATATCAGTGCAGACTCTACTCTCCCTAAAATCTTTTGGATGAGACTATAAACCGAGGCCCTGTGTGCAAACGCACGCAGAACATCTTGCGCATACGTTAAATTCTGTTCCGCTTTTCGTAAGAGTAGGCCATTGTGTGCCATGGGAACAGATGACACAATTTACAAAACCGCATACACACGGGGACTGAATGTAAAAAGCACACGAGTGCTTATTCCATTATCTCCAATATAAAAGAATAAATAAATACATTTATCATATATTTCTCGACAGGACAGATACCTCAAATACATCATCCCGTTGGTCTGCGCTGGTCCACTACTATAACAAAAAAAATCCTGCTAGGAACCAGAAGATGGAGAGCAGTGCCGTGACATCTCTCTGTCCCCAGAGGAACAGTTTTCACCCTGGACAAGCATGTCTTTCACATTAACGTCCAATTAGTGTCTCCTCTCCCTGTCTCCTGTTCGCTCCACACTCATCTGTTACTGCACCAGGATGAATGAATGTGTTGCCCTTGCTGTTGTTGTTGCCTGACCCTGTTGAAGGGCTGGACTCATTTCTCAGTAGTGGTTTTTGGTTGTTTCTTGCATAATTTGGCAACCAAATGTAGTTTGAGAGAGAGCGGAGAGAGAGAGAGAGAGAGAGAGAGGAGAGAGAGAGAGAGAGAGAGAGAGAGAGAGAGAGAGAGAGAGAGAGAGAGAGAGAGAGAGAGAGAGAAAACAAACAAACAATCAAATAAAGATACATGTGGAATGAAATGAAGTTGAAGTGGCAAGACACAACAAAATGGCAGAGAGTGTGTGTGTTTTTATGAGTGAGTGATGATGTGTGTTGCTGTGTTGGTGCACATGCAGGCAGGCATGTGCATGTATATGAGCACATACATGTGTGTGTATTTGTGTGTGTGAGTGCGCGCAAGTGTATGTGTGTGTGCGCATGCATGCGTGAGTACATGCCTGCGTTCATGCTTGTGTGTGTATGTGTGTGTGAATGTGTGTGTGTGTGTGTGTGTGTGATGTGGTGTGTTGTGTGTGTGTGTGTGTGTGTGTTTGTGTAACATTCAACACACTGTGCAAAGTGGAGCAAAAGTATACATTTGCTTATCCACAAATGACAAGCTTCATTTATCATATATTTCTTGACAGGATATATACCTCAAATATATCATTCCAGTGGTCTGTGCTGGTCCACTGCTATGACAAAAAAATCCTTCTGCCAGGAACAAGAAGATAGAGAGCAGTGCCGTGACATCTCTTTGTCCCCAGAGGAACAGGTTTCACCCTGGACAAGCATGTCTTTCACATTAACGTCCAATTAGTGTCTCCTCTCCCTGCCTCCTGGTCGCTCCACACTCATCTGTTACTGCACGAGGATGAATGAATGTGTTGCCCTTGCTGTTGTTGTTGCCTGACCCTGTTTAAGGGCTGGACTCATTTCTCAGTAGTGGTTTTTGGTTGTTTGTTGTATCGAAACACATGCATAATTTGGTAACCAGAATATCGTTTGAGAGAGAGAGGAGAGAGCGAGAGAGCGAGAGAGAGAGAACAAACAAACAATCAAATGAAGATAAATGTGCCATGAAATGAAGTTAAAGTGGCAAGACATAACAAAATGACAAGAGTGTGTGTGTGTGTTATGAGTGAGTGATGATGTGTGTTGGTGCGTTGGTGCGCATGCAGGCAGGCATGTGCATGCATATGAGCACATACATGTGTGTGTATTTGTGTGTGCGTGTGCGCAAGTGTATGTGTGTGTGTGCACGTGCATGCATGCATACATGCATGCATGCATGCTTGCGTGTGTGTGTGTGACATTCAATACACTGTGCAAAAGTGAGCGAAAATATACATTTGCTTATCCACAAATGACAAGCTTCATTTATCATATATTTCTACACAGGATAGATACAGCACATATATCATCTCAGTGGTCTGCACTGGTCCACTTTTATAACAAAAAAATCCTTCTGCTAGGATCCAGAAGATAGAGAGCAGTGCCGTGACATCTCTCTGTCCCCAGAGGAACAGGTTTCACCCTGGACAAGCATGTCTTTCACATTAACGTCCAATTAGTGTCTCCTCTCCCTGCCTCCTGTTCACTCCTCACTCATCTGTTACAGCACGAGGATAAATGAATGTGTTGCCCTTGCTGTTGTTTTTGCGTGACCCTGCTTAAGGGCTGGACTCATTTCTCAGTAGTGGGTTTTGTTTATTTCTTGTATATCCACACACATGCACAGTTAGTAACAAACAGAACAACAGAAAGGAGACTTTGGGAGAGAGAGAGGAGAGAGAGAGAGGAGAGAGAGAGAGGAGAGAGAGAGAGAGAGAGAGAGAGGAGAGAGAGAGGAGAGAGAGAGAATAAGAGTAGTCTGATGAGTGATTGATAATCTCTGTGTGTGTGTGTGTGTTCATGTGCATGCAGGCAGACATTTGTATCCATATTAGCGCATGCTATCTGTATCTGGTTGAGCTTTTTACATCCAGTCCCCTTATGTATGCAATTTTATAAGTTTTGTCATCTGTTCCCACTGGCATGTGTGTGTTTTATTTTTTTTATTTATTTAAATTTTATTCTTTTATTTATTTATTTTTTAAATTTTATTTTGAGGATAATGGAATAATCACTTATGTAATTTTTTACATTTAAAAAACAACTTTCTGTGTGTGTTTGTGTGTGCGTGTTCGAGTGTGAATTAGTTTTCCTATTCTATATTTCTCTCAATCAGTGTACCTAGCTTTAATTAGCACTGCGTTTATTTCAAACGCGTTCAATTTGCTTCATGCAGCTGGTTTTCCATCACGGTCAGAACAAAGCATTCAGGCATATAACGATAACATCTTGTCAACCAGACTGTAAAGATTAACAAGAATGCAGAAAGAAGAGGTAGAGAGACAGTGTGCAGACGCTCCAATAACCTCTACCCTACTCCCTAACGTGTCATAAGCGTTAACACAAGTCATATATGGCTCCTGACACCGCATGCCCTTCATGTGTCCAATTACTGTCTAGTGCCAAAATACTATTATCTTCGTAATGTGAAACGCTATAGCTTTTTTTGTTCCCCGCCCGCCGAAATATAACTACATTTATCATAGTTGTGTCCCTGGTGCAATATAGATAGTAAATACGATGTTGTTTTGCTTTTGTTGTTTTTCTTCTTATGATGGCTGATGTTTCTGGCTGAATAAAAAGAAAACCCTTATTCCTAATGATAAATGTATAAGAAAATGCAACTACAACCTATATGGTATCACATTTTTATGGAATCATATTGCTTGTTTGGCGTCAAATGGTATCTCAAAAGATGCAAACAGATAGTACAATGTTGTTTTCCTTTTGTGATTGTTTTGTCTACTTACGATGTTTCTTGTTTTTGGCTGCATAAAAAGAAAACCCATACACCTAATAGCCAATATAATATAAGAAAATGCAAGTACAGTCAATATGATATTATTCTGCAACATACTGGTCGTTTTCCGTCCATTCCTTTCTCTAAAGATGCAATAAAGATAGTAGGTACAAATTTTCTTTGCATATTTTTTTTTCTACTTGTAATGTTTCATCTCTTTTGTTGAATAAAAAGACAACTATTGCACCTAATAATGGCTAGATAAGGAAATGAAAACATAGCCTATACAATATCATTTTCTTTGGCATCATAGTGCTTGTTTTGCGCCCGTTGCTATCTCAGAGGATGCGATAAAGATAGTTAGTATAATGTTGCTCTTCTGTTATTTCTACTGATGATGTTTCATAGTCTTTGGCTGAATAAAAAAAAAATCCTCATACCTAATAGTCATTATGTAAAAAGAATGCAAATACAGTCTATACGATATTGCTTTTGGCACCATAATATTTTTTTCATCTGTTGCTGTCGCAAAAGAAACAAACATTTTGTAAAGAATGGTGAATAGTTAATGACAATTCACAGTTTCTGATTCATTTTGCTCTAAGAAAAGAATGTATTAGCTCCGGTACATAGCTCTGGGACTTTAGCATGTTTATGCAGTCAGGGGAGTCTCACAGTAATTCATATCTTTGGCTTTTGTCTTCCTGTTTTTCAGTTATATGATTGACATTTATTTTTTGTTTAGAATAAGCTGTTTCTATTGGTAAGACACGTTTTAGAAGTTCAGTGAGCTCTGTTTTAAGTGTCTTGATGCCTCAGTTACACTTTACACATAATCATTGAACTTCTAAAACGTGTCTTACCAAAAGAAACAGCCTGTTCCGCTTTGTGTAAGAGTAAGTCCAATATAGTACCGGTGGGAACAAATGACAACATTTAAAAACGCATACACACGGGATGGTGGTGCCTATTCCATTATCCTCGATTAAAATAATAAAATAAAATAAATAAATTAGACACATTAACCACACACACACACACACACAACACACACACACACACACACACACACACACACACACACACACACACACACACACACACACACACACACGCACACACATCTAAAAAAAAAGTGGAGGGAGGGGTGGTGGGGGCTGCTTTTTTTCCAAAAATTATTCATTTCCAAAACGAATTTAAAAAACAACTATCAACAAAGCCTGAAAATATGAATGTAACCTTCTATTGACCCGGAACCAGTTTGCCAGCTTTTACATTACTCTTTGAGTTGGAAAAAACAATCCACTTTTCACCTGAGATTCATCAGAAGCAATACACCCAACTGTCAGCAGCCCATCACCATTTCACAACTACACCAACGATACCCGCCTTTTCGCCCTCTCCGCGCCATTGGGAGCCATAGCATCTCCCTCAGAAGAAAACAGACAGCACATGGCTTTGAACATGTCTCCCGTGCCACAGTCATGGCCCACCACACCGCCCACTGCTGTCATTGATTCACAGCATGTTTCTGATCAGGATCAAACACGTTGATTGATTACATTACAGGATAATTATCATTGGTGGGTTTTGTTGTTGTTGTTGTTGTTTTTCGGCTGATAGAAATATGTCTGCCGTGGTTTTCATCATCAGTGGACTCCGAAAAAAAATGGCATGAAGATGTCAGCGTCTACTGATGTCATGTCAAGATGTGAGCATATCTATTTCAGCAGAAGTCACTCGTGGTGTATAAGAACGCATCAGCCAGTAACACTGCAATCTGTGTAACATTACTATTCTTTTGAATAGATGATTAAAACGTTCTTATTCGGAGAAAACAGCTTTTATCTGTTTCAGATAAAAGTGGGTTTTTTTCTCTTAAAAAGCATTAATTTGTTTTTAAGTCACGATATGTTTGTAGTATTTGTTCAATGCGACTTTTTTCTCAATGAATTGATGCTTGTTATGTTGACCATAAAGAACGGGCAGCTTAAGTGTGCTATCAGTTGCCTGAATATTTAAGGGATTTTAGCCTACGTATAATGTGAAATGTCTTGAGAAAATATTCATTAAAACAAAAACACAACGCTTTGATGCAACCCCCCCCCACATATTCTACTTGTTATACCATATAACTCAGTTAATATTTATCAACATTATAACAGCAAGAATAGGAATAAAAGCTTTGCTAATTTTATAAAACAACACCAACAATCAAGTCAAACTTAATTCAACTGTCTCCATTGCTACTGTCGTCAGTAGGAGCTCCACGCAGTGCCACCAGGGTTCTTCATCTTCCTCTCTCTCTCTGCTGACGACTACGATCTCATGTAGCCCTCCTCCCAGACCACTACTCTCAGTGATGTTGGCAATGCAGGGTGTTGATGGTCTGCCTCTTTTCCTTCTCCTGTCAACCTTACCTTCGAGAACTGTCATCACCAGGTGAGTCTGTATTTCTGTTTGCATGGCCGAATCCAAGAATATAGAAAAATAAATGTACACAGTTGTTTAACCACGCGGGTTCGATTCCCGTTCAAGGGGATATTTTCCCCTGGAGTTAACATCAGTGCAGACTCCACTCTCCTCAAAAGTCTTTCTCGGATGAGACTATAAACCGAGGCCCCGTGTGCGAACGCACGCAGAATATCTTGCGCACATGTTAAAATCCTGTTCCGCTTTTCGTAAGAGTAAGCCATTGTGTGCCGGTGGGAACAGATGACAATTTACAAAACCGCATACACACGGGGACTGGATGTAAAAAAACAATAAGTGCTTATTCCATTATTCTCGATATAAAATTAATAATAAGAGATGAAAAAAACCACACAAATAAAACCACCTCACACACTCCCTCAGTGACATTTGCTCAACCAGGAAGCACTGGCAATAACATTGGCAAAGACACTTAAGGTAATGAGCAATATCCTCTACAAATGATAGTCCGATAGAGCTACTTTTCTATAAGTACAAAGCATTACAAACATGAAAATACATCCTGGAAATGTAATAGGGAAGTGCTTAGAAACAATAGAAAAGTGAATAATATAGCAGATTAGACACAACGAAACAAACAAATAAACACACATAGTTGAGTAAAAGAATTAAAACACTGAGAAGCAGTGACGTAAACATACACACACACAACTCTCTCTCTCTCTCTCTCTCTCTCTCTCTCTCTTTTCTCTCTCTCTCTCTCTCTCTCTCTCTCTCTCTCTCTCTCTCTCTCTCTCCTCTCTCTCTCTCTCTCTCTCTCTCTCTCTCTCTCCCTCTCTCATTGTTCTCTTCACCCCCCTCCCTACACCTACAACCCATCCCCTCCCCCCCCCTTTCCCCCACAGTTGAACCAAGTTTAAGTGCACATAAAATATGCATCAGGCAAACTCATTCCAGTACAGCCAAAGTTTTTATACCATGTGTGGACATTCATCATTAAGCAGCCAGACATACTTTTCTCTGCCTCTTCAAAAGGAGTAATCTCAGTGAATATTTCATCCTTATTTTCATTTCCTCTTCTTGGATAAGATTGGTTTCAGCAGGCTATCTATTAATTTTCCAAGAAGCACAGACACACACACACACAAATAATGCTAGAGGCAGTGAAGAAAACCGGCTCTTTATCTATTTGCTAAAGATCTTTTATTATGAAGATAATGAATAATCGCTCATGTGCGTTTTTTTTTTTGCTTCTAGTTCCTGTATGCATGCTGTTGTGTAGATGTCATCAATTTGTTTCTACCAGCACAAATGACGTACACTTCGGAAATAAAGAGCAGGTTTAACGTACATGTGCACTAGATGATCTGCATGCGTTTACGCATGAAACCTAGGATCATAGTCTCATATGAAGATTCAGGACTTTCGCAGAAGTGGAGTCAGTACTGATGTTAACTCGAGAGGTAAAGTATCCTTGAACGGCTGTCTTGATGGTAGCTTGATTCGTGCTCGAACCTGGGCTGCTGTCATATCGCGAGTACATGCAGACACACATACACACACACACAATATGAAATATAGCTTTTGTGTCTTTGAGATTTCTGATATGTATCAATCTGCCTGTCAGTATCGTAATTGCCCTTCATGGGATGATTAAAGTGTTTTTGACTCGACTTGACTTGACACACACACACACACACACACACAACACACACACACATACACACACACACACACACACACACACACACACACACACACACACACACACACACACACACGATATAGGAAATATTCTTTGTCAGAGTACACCATATTTCTTCAAGCTTGACTCAAAGAATATCACGTGGTATAACATGCAAAAAGCGAAGCAAAAAACAAAAATGCTGTTCATTCAAGAGCTCAGATTTATAATATGCAGGATTAGTGACATACATTTGTGGCTACAGAGAGATGAATTTCATCCCTAGCGACAATGTCTTTTACATTTTGATCCAATTAGTGTTCCATCTTCATGTCTTCTCTGGGACCAAACGTCATTCGTTTTTCTAATAAAAAGGACACGCTCCCCTTTGTTGTAGCACAAGAATGTCGAAACCCATATTACAGAAAAGAAGAAGAAGAAGAAGAAGAAGAAGAAGAAGAAGAAGAAGAAGAAGAAGAAGAAGAAGAAGAAGAAGAAGAAAGAAGAGAGGAGGAGGAGGAGGAGGAAGAGGAGGAGGAGGAGAAGGAGGAGTTGTTGGAAGAAGAAGACGGGAAGTGAGAAGAGAAGAGAGAGAGAGAGAGAGAGAGAAGAGAGAGAGAGAGAGAGAGGAGGGGGGGGGGGGAAGAGAGAGAGAGAGAGACAGACAGACAGATAGACAGACAAACAGAGACAGAGTATTGTGTGTATGCGTGTGTAAGAGTGTGCGTACTCAACCAGCATCTTTCTTTGCAGAAATCAGAACTACAGGCACATACAGGCTAATGTTGTTTTGTT
>CM054141.1:40932540-40957540 GCA_028751875.1 Rapana venosa | reverse complement strand
TATCACAGCATGTTTTGAATCATGATCAGAGACACAACCCTAATACATTACACCTAATTATTATTATTTTTGTGTTTTCTCCCCACTAACAAGAAGATGCCTGTTGTAGCGTTCAGCATCAATTGCTTGAGGAAAAATGAGTTGTGCGTTCATTGATGTATGCATCTCTTTTTAGTACATAAGAACACATTTGCCAGTGAGACTGTATTGTAGTTTGACCACAACGTCACTGTGCCACAAGAGGATATGTTTTGTTGTTTGTTAATCGGAGAAAAAAAAAAAACTTATGCCTGTTTAAATCATATACATTTTTTGTAATGAACGCTTTTGATGTTCATGCCAAAGCAAACATAAAAATGGGTCTAATCTTAATAAAACTGTGTGAATAATGTTAATAATGAAAGTATATTAAGCCAGCTTTTGTGTGGTGTCCTAAGATAAATTAATGTACAAGCTATTTTCTCGGGCATGGTATGAGATTGTCTGAAGAAAAATATATCTTTTTTTTTCTTTGGTATGAAAACACTGGTAAGGATTTTTTGGTCAATGTACTTTAATCGAAAGACTCACATTGCAGTCGTAAAATCCAAGAGTTGAAATGTGTGTTAATTTTATACAACAGCATCAACAATAATGAGAGAGAGAGAGAAAAGAACCCAACACCTTACATATTTCTTAGCCACTAACTGCAACCCCTCAGAGAAGTTCTTCCAACTGAATTGACTAAGATGCAAACAGTACCATGCATTATTATTTACATTTGACAATCCTATTCAGATTATGTTCTACCCCTGTTAAGCAGCACTTCACAGGATGACTTTGTCAGGATTGTTTTCCTCATGTATGTCTACATAACATTTTAATACAAAGCCAAAAATGCTTTTGAAGTAAAGGTAATTCGAAAAGCAACAACAGCAACAAGAGCAACAAAAACAAACAGGAATGAGCTAGTGTTGTAAAATACTAAGAAACAGAGACATGGTTCCCCTACCACTTTCTTTTGCACTACACTACACTACACTACACTGCACTGCACTACACTACACTACACTACACTACACTGCACTGCACTACTCTACACTACACTTCACTACACCACACTACGCTGCACTGCATTGCACTGCACTACACACTACATTTCACTACACTACACTACACTACATTACACTACACTACACTACACCACACCACACTACACTGCACTGCACTGCACTGCACTGTACTGTACTGTACTGCACTAAACTACACTACACTACGCTACACTACACTGTACTGCACTGTACTTCACTACACTACACTGCATTACACTACACCACACTACAATAGTCTACACTACACTACACTACACAACACTACACTACACTTCACTAAAATAGTATACACTACCCTACAATACAATAGTCTGCATTACACTACACTATACTGCACTACAATGCACTGCACTTAACCACACTACACCACACTACACCACACCACACCACACCACTCCACACTACACTCACACACTATATGAATTGAACAGAAAATAAGCGCACATAAAACATATATCATACACATTCATTACGTTTCATCCAGGATTTTTATTACTCGTGCAAATCAATCATTCCACATCCAAACCAACATTTTTTTGCTCTGGCTCCTCAAAAGAAGCAATGATGGTGAATAATATGTCATCCTCTTTTTTATTTCCTTTTCTTGGAACTTGTTCGATTTAATATCCTATTAATTCATTTCCCTAGATGCACAGGCAACTGCTAGAGACATTGAAGAAAAATGGCTTCTTTCAAGAAGAGAGCAGATGAGGCATGGTCCACGTGTCAGCATGCGTTGCATCGGTTGGGATATAGAAAACATTACTTTTTCTTGGTAAAACGTATATTTGTTTATGATTATTATTTCTCTTTCTGATTGCTATGGCTCTTTTTGTAGATTTCCAATTGATAAGGAGCTTCTCTCTCTGTGTCACTGTCTCTGTCTCTGCCTTTCTGTCTGTCTGTCTGTCTGTCTCTTTGAAAAAAACAACAACCAAACAACCAACAAACAAAAAGAAACAGCAAAACCCCGAACTTGTGATGTCCCTCAGTAATACCACTTTAATTTATTATGCTAATACAATAGAGTCACTTAACACAACTTGCAAATATCAAATATAAACAAAACAGATTTAAAACGCAAAACTTGTCACTTCTTCAAGAGTCCAGATTTATTACGTGCAGACCCCATGACATTTCCATAGCTGCAGACTAAAAAGGTAACGATAAAGGTGTCCCATAGCCTGTGAGGTCGTAGGGGAGCGAGGCGTCAGAGACCTAACTTCTCTGTGTGCCTGCATATTGAGGGCGGCGCCCATCTCCTCCCCCTCGCTGCTTTACCTTCCCTGACCCTAAAGAGGGCAGGTACCCATGGCTGGGTGAAGTGGGGGACTGTACTGAAACCAAGGCGCGCAAACGGTCACCCATCCAACTGAAAACAACGCCCAATGCTGCTTAACCTTGGCTGGAGGAAAGGGAGTGCTCCGACTACTGAGCTATCCCGTCCCCTGTGGCAGCAGACTAATGGGTTTTACTCTTGGCGAGCATGTCTTTCATATTAAGGTCCAGTTAGTGCGTCTTCATCCTGTCCCATCTTTGACAGAAACTCATTCGTTTCTCTCGTAGGACACGCTACCTTTGCTCGACAGCCAGACTAGGTCGAAGCCCCCATAACCAAAAGATAGAGAGAGAAGAGGAGGAGGAGGAGGAGAAGGAGGAGGAGGAGGAGGAGGAAGAAGCGAGAGAGGGTTTATTTATTTATTTATTTATTTATTGTATTATTTTATTTCGAGGATAATGGAATAAGCAACCATATGCCTTTATCATCCAGTCCCCGTGTGCTTGCAGTTTTGTCAAATTTGTCATCCGTTCCAACCGGCACACAATGGCCTACTCTTCCGAAAAGCGGAACGGTTTTTAACGTGTGCGCAAGATGTTCTGCGTGCGTTCTCACACGGGATCTCGGTTTATAGTTTCATCCGAAGGACTTTTGGGGAGAGTGGAGTCGGCACTGATGTTAACTCCAGAGGAAAATTCCCCTTGAACGAGAATCGAACCCGGGTCAGCAAATCACGAAGACATCACTGTAACCACCTGGATATCCCGTCCCGGGTGAAAAAGACAGACAGACAGACAAAACACACACACACACACACACACACACACACACACTCACACACACACACACACACACACACACACACACACACACACACACACACACACAACATACATATACATACACACAGAGAAACAGAGAGAGACAGATATTTCGTCAGAGATTGTAATGTGAACCCTTGACACATAGCCCTTGGGGAAAAAATCTGCAGTTGCCCTTACGTGATTTCTTACAGTAACAGAAAGAAGGTATGATTTCTTTGTTATGCACAACAGAATATGCCATTCATTACATTAGTTACATAAGTCACATTAATGTTCACAGTTAATAGAACACACGAGTTCATGAAGAACAGTTCGTTTCTGTGATGATGTTTTCCTAGAAATATTATTACAGATGTGGCACTAAATGCTATCTTTCGATTACTGTCTTTCTATTATCAGTGATATTAGATTATGGGGAACAAGAGGGAATGTTTGGATTAGCAAAAACACACTATTTGATATGTGCTAAATAGGTACTAAACTTTGTATCTTCTTGTATGATTATACAATCAAGATTTGTCCATTATGTTCCTTTTCATCTTGCCAAATGTCATTTATACTGTAGTGACTATGCTCATAAAGTCATCCCCATCCACAAGCGCACAGGAACTGGATCTAAAGAAAAGCACACGAGTGCTTATACCATCATCCTCGAAATGTAATAAAAACTATATAACAAAGAATAAAACACCTTTCCATCCTTTCCACCCCCTCCATCCGCCACCCACATATTACATAACTAATAATTTGATTATAAATTTTCAGTTAATGTTTATAAGGATATTTTGTCTCATATACAAGCGTACCATGAAACCAAGACGGAGGCTAACAGTTTTATCAATACAAAAATAGATAATTATGTTGTGTATAAGTTTTTAAACTGTCACAAACTGTTAAGTAACAACGTGCGGTGTTCAAAGTTATTCCCCCTAAAACTAATCTCGATATTTTATTTTCAAAAGTTGTTTGCATCTTGTTTGCATCTGTGATTCTTATTTAGCATTGTTACTGTCTACATTATATTGACTTGAAGTTGCAAATAATTCTCTCTCTCTCTCACTCACACACACACACACATGCGTGCGCGCGCGAGCATGCACATATGCATGTACTCATGTGCATACACGCGTACATGCACTCATGTGTACACACACACACACACACACACACACAACACATCACATACACACACACACACACACACACACACACACACAACACACACAGACACACACAAATATACCATATTTAACCTTCTTAAATCAGCTGCATTTTTGAAGAGCCACCTCGGAAAATGCAAAATAATACCCCCAAACAGAATCCATAACCAACCAACAAAACATACAAGCAAGAAAACACACAATCACTGTAATATTTTGACAACATTAAGTCTAAGCTTCTATCGTGTGACGCAAACTTTTTATTTTTTTGGGGGGGTATTCCATAGAACAGTTCTCAGAAAGAAAAACAAAGCCTTTTTGCAATAAGGTCATGGCTTCATGCTAGTCGTGTGCGTCAATCAGTATCACACCTACACAGACACTGTCCCTTCCTTGCCTCATCCCAAATAGCAAAGCTGTGAATATTTCATTCTGTTTTCATTTCTTTTCTTGACCCAGGTTTGGGTCGGCATCTCCTCAATTCATTTTCCCAGATCGACTGTGAAGTGCTAAAGGGTATCCGTGATTAATGGCTTCATTCAGGACATAGACAGAAAATAGGTGATCTGTGTTCTGGTCTGAACTGACTTAAGTTAGGGTTAGAAAATGTAGATATAAGAGACGTTCCAGTTAATATGTTTTTTTTGTTTGAATGCGTTTTTGTCTTTGTGTTTATGTGTTTATTCTGATTCTCTCTTCTCTGTATCTGCTTTTTTTTGCTGTCTGTCTATTTGTCTGTCTATGGTTGTGTTCCTATTTACCTGTATCAGTCTTTCTCCCTGTGTTTCCTTTGGATGAGACTACAAAATAAAGTCCCGGGTTCCAATGCATGCAAACTATTTTGAGCACACGTTGAAACTCGTACCGCCTTTAGGAAGAGCAGGACATTGTGTGCTGGTAGGAGGTAAAGGTAAAGGTAAAGGAGTCCCATAACCTATAAGGTCGTAGGGGAGCGAGGCGTCAGAGACCTCACTTCTCTAGGGCTAGCATATTGAGGGCGGCGCCCATCTCCTCTCCCTCGCTGCTTTACCTTCCCTGATCCTAAAGAGGGCAGTACCCATTTACAGCTGGGTGAGCTGGGGGAACTGTACTGAAGCCAAGGCGCGCAAACGGTCACCCATCCAACTGGTAACCACGTTCGACGCTGCTTAAATTGGCTGGGGGAAAGCGAGTGCTCCGACCACTGAGCTATCCCGTCCCCTGTGCTGGTAGGAATTATATCTAAAATTTACTCAACCACGTGCACAATGGGGCTGAATATAAAATTTAAGTATCTATTTATTACCCTTAAAAGGAAAAATATAAATAAATGAATTTGCATGTAAAGAGAGAGAGAGAGAGAGAGAGAGAGAGAGAGAGAGAGTCAATGCTTTTCTTAATTGTGATAAGCATTAAGCCCATTCACAAGGGGACAATGGGAAAGGGAACTGGGCACAATACACATATTTTACTAAGAAAAAAATTAATTGATTACAGCCCCAACAGTCATCATGGCATGACTTCCACATCATGATAACAATTGCAACAAATGCTAATATTGTAATCTGTGATTACTGTTTTTTCGTACAGGGATTTTTATGTTTAAGAGAGAGGGGAGAGAGAGAGAGGAGAGAGAGAGAGAGAGAGAGAGAGAGAGAGAGAGAGAGAGAGAGAGGAGAGAGAGAGAGAGAGAGAACAATGGACAATGAACAATATTTATTGCTATTTAGCAATCAAGCCATATAGCGCTGCGGCGCGGTAACAAACGATATCGAACGCAACGCGATTACAGTGACATGGAAACCATGTCAGTAATGGTATGTACATCTAGATCTGATACATTATTGTCCGTGTCTCAGTTTTCAAAACATCCTTTCCTTTTCCAGTCTGCAGCCAGCGAAGTCAGCCCATGTAAAACCGGATCAGGTCCCGAAGAAGATGTAATTCCCGCTCAGCACGTGCCACTGTCTCTGTGTGTTGTGTGTTAGGACGCTGCTTCCCTTTACGAAGTCTGGCAAGCCTGACACGTTCTTCTGGCAACATGTTTCTGTCTTCCTGCTTGATATACCAGAACACACACATAGATTCCTCGCCAGTATCTCCATTACAAGAATATTCTAGGGCGATGTCATCCGATTCACACATCAGAATAGTTTGATTGCCTGAATCTTGAACTACAACCTTTCGAAACTGTGTGTTTCTTTTGCTGTCTCGTAATCGACGCTGCACACGTTTGTCTGTCAGAGTGGACACATACTCTTTCACAATACCAGTATAAAAACCCTCAACTGTGCAGTCAACTGTTTGTTCTTCGTCCACATCAGACAACTCAGGAGACACACCGATCTTACTGTCTGTTGCTGGTTCACACGGCAAATCAAGTGATTCTAGTGTGGCTGGGACATTCACTGCACTGTCAACACACAGCTCTGTGTACACGCTGGCTTGTTTTGATTCTGCATCCACTCTCTCACGATGCAGGGAGTCACTGTCAGACAACACCGGCTCTTCCAAAACACTGTCCTTGTCACACTGACGACTTACCTGTCTTTCTTGATGTTGTCTACTTCTTTGGACGTCACGACGGATTTGGGAAGGGCACTTCTTGCGAAAATACTGAACTCGCGAATTACGGTTCAGCACTGGGTCCGCCATTTCTGTTGATACTGACTTGTCAGCTGGCTTCAGTCGCAAGACGAAGACAACGCTGCCGCTCTCCCCCGCGACTTTCCAGCTCGATAGGACGTTGTCAATCAGCAGGGCATTTAAAGTTGTACTACAGTTGCTGGAAGGCCAGTAACTGACATTTTGAAGCTTAAATGCAAAAATTTGCAGCAGCTTACTAACAGCACGCCCTTTCAGTTCTCGTCCTGTCACGCCCCCAGCGAGAGAGAGAGAGAGAGAGAGAGAGAGAGAGAGAGAGAGAGAGAGGAGAGAGGGCAGAAAGAGATCAAATCAAATCAAATTAAATTATGTTATTTCGAGGATAATGAATAAGCACCGATGAGAGAGAGAGAGAGAGCTGCGCGCACGCGCATGTGTGTGTGTGTGTAAAACACTGCCAGACCGTGATGAGGAACCAGAAAGCAGAAACGAGTCACACTGTGCAGACATCCCCCACAACCCCCATAATAATATCCACTCCAGCGTGTCATGCGCGTGAATACACGGCATAGCATGGTCCTTGATTAGACATGCCCTTCATGTGTCCAATCAGTGTCTGGTGTCACACAGCAAAGCAGTATGTGAAATATCACACCGTTGAACTTCGCGCCCACTGGCCAGATTATACCCCAGAGAGTTAAGGCATGAGTTTATTATGCAATGGAAGTAATCAATACCACATTAGCTTTTTTGCTACTTATGGCATGTTTTATAGTTAAGTGCTACGTAAAAAAGCCTTTACAATTTTTAAAAACCCAAATTTATGGCTAGTATATAAGAAAACAACAGTAGTAGTATTTTTGGCTGCTGATACTCTGTTTCCTGTCGATCACTGCAACCAAAGAGGTTTTATTTTCACAACTTATGATTACTACTTGTAAAATCATAGGGTGAATGATATGTTCTTTTAGGAACATATTTCAGCTCAGTACATGACACTGGGACTGTAGCATGCTCACACCACTATGGGGGAATGACATTAGCTATTTATGGATTCAAACATACTTGTTTTAAGATTAGAGTGTGTCTTAATTTATTTCTGTTTATTCTATTGTTTTATTTCGAGAATAAGGGAATAAGTACTAGTACTTGTGTGCTTGTTTTTCTTTCTAACATCAAGTCCCCATGTGTGTGCAGTTTTGTAAATTTGTCATCCATTCCCACCAGCATACAAGGGCCTACTCTTCCGAAAAGCAAACGGGTTTAAATGTGAGTGCAAGATGTTCTGCGTGCGTTTGCACTCAGGTCTTTGGTTTATATTCTCATGCGAAGGACTTTTAGACTTTATTAAAGTAAATAATGTCTAGTATCTTAATGGGTTTTGTTTTTAAAGCGTTGTAGTATTTCAGTAGGACATAATAACAAGACAGAGGGACACACACACACACACACACACACACACACACACACATAATAATACATATATATATATATATATATATATATATATATATATATATATATATATATATATTATGATATATATATATATTATATATATTCTCTAGGGAGAGAGAGAGAGAGAGAGAGAGAGAGAGAGAGAGAGAGAGAGAGAGAGAGAGAGAGAGAGAGAGAGAGAGAGAGAGAGAGAGAGAGAGAGAGAAACACCACACACACAAAACGCATAAAACACACATAATAAACAAACACCCGCAAATCTAGATATCAACACCCATCCAAAAAAGCAGCACCGTTTTATTACTGAATCATTCACATTAGAAAACAAAACAAAAAATTCATCATCAGTAACGAACATCTATCTTTTTCTGTACATCCAGGAAAATGT
Source organism: Rapana venosa (assembly GCA_028751875.1). Taxonomy (NCBI): domain Eukaryota; kingdom Metazoa; phylum Mollusca; class Gastropoda; order Neogastropoda; family Muricidae; genus Rapana; species Rapana venosa. The sequence goes on along the minus strand of CM054141.1, from coordinate 40,948,757 downwards.
GGTCAGCCTGGACAGACACACCTCTTCCAGTTGAAAACCTTCACTTTCCACCTGGGACCCCTCACAACCAATAAACCAAACTGTCAGCCGCGCCCTCCCCTCTACCTCACCGTTCCTCTCATGCCACCCATCACCCCCCCCCCCCCCTCACCCCCTTCCGCCCTATCCGCTCCCTCAAAGCTGGACACAGGATCTCCCTCAGAGGAAAGTGGCAGTGAATGGCTTTGAACATGTCTCGAGTGTCACAATTATGGCCCTACAGGCCACTGCTGTCATTTATCACAGCATGTTTTTGGATCATGATCAGACACGCCGAGCTAATACATTACAAGATATCCTTAAGTAGTTTTTCTTTAAATTCTTTTTCTGCTGATATAGAACATGTCTGCTGATGCTTTAATCATCTGTGGACGACTCAGAAAGATGAGTTATGTCTGACATTAGGATGCCAGCAATTCTCTTAGTGCATAAAGACGTCATGTTTCAGTAAGGACTACGCTCTGCATTTTGAGAATATCGTGACTATGTTGATTATACAGTACACTCTTTTTGTTTAAAAAGAAAAAGAAAATGAGGCAGACTATGCTCTTCATTGTTAGAATATCATCACTATGCTGCCAAAGACGGTACTGTTTGTGTTTAGAGATAAAGAGAAGGCTCTTTGTTTTAATAGGAAGACGCAGAAGAAGCTGTTAGACGTGGAACGCAGGAAAAAAAACCCATAGAAACAATATTTTCACTAAAGAACAACAACAAAACAAGACAAAGGAACTGTTTTTATTCTCAGAGCTTGTTTCAGACACGCTCATAAAAGTTTATTGGTCAGTGTTTTTTTTTTATACCAGAGATATACGCACATCAATGCTCCAAAATATACTACACACTGGCTCCTTGCCTCTTCAACCAAAAGTAATCCTCATGACACCCTCCATCCGCCTCCTCTGTTTTCAGTCTTGCTTCTAAAACTAACAGATACAGGCTCGTATCGGAAAAATAAAATGGCTGGCATGGCTCAAGTATCTGAACAACGGACTGTTTATTGAAATAGTTAACGTAGAGAGATAAGTAGAAGACGCTTGTTATGGAGGTGGGCTAGCTATGTAGTTTCATAGATTTTATTTGCTTCGCACAATGCGTTCACTTGCCTGCAGAGAGAATCTCTCTTATTTTGTTGTTGTTGTTTTGATTGTTTGCTTTTGACTACTTTGTATGCCTCTGTACGTATTTTACAGTTATGTGTGCTTCTACATGTATTTTATAGTTTGCCTGTGTCCATGTGTCTATTCTTATTTTTTGTATTTGTACATTTGTTATTCTGTCTGTTTGTCTGTCTATCTCTCTCCATCTCTCTCTCTCTCTCTCCATCTCTCTCTCTCGGGGACTAGATGTAAAAAAACACATAAGTGCTTATTCCATTATCCTCGATATAAAAGAATGAAATAAATAAAGATTATGAAATAATGATCCCTCCTCAATAAAGCCCTATTTCTTTCATCGTTGAGGGCTGACAAAAATAATGCTCATGCCCATTCCTTTCTCTGTATAAACTCCATTTTGTTCGTTTGGTCTTTCTCGTTGCCCGCGAGCTACCATGTTGTGTGTGTGTGCGCACGGGCGTGTGTGTGTGTGTGTATGCGTATGTGTGTAGATAGATATATACATACCGAATTGAGCAATTGTGAATGCATGCTGGGTTATGTATGTTTCTGTTTCTAAATAATCGTAGTTTATTGTAAATCTTTGCAAACTTACTAAATGCATTGCTATAGATTTCAAGGGTTTTAAGGTTTACTGAAATAATATCGTGTGAGGAAAACAGTTCATAAATCTCTTACATAAAAAATGTTTAGACGTTCGTTTCCTAAACTGCATGGTGAACGCATATATATTTTTCCCTGGGGAAGGGGGGGAGGGTCGCTTTTATAAATCGATTTCCTTTTTTGTTTGTTTCTAAAACTAGATCAGCATTGTTTACATATAATGGCATCTAATAAATTTTTAAAATGTACTGAATAAAGTAATACTACATAAATATATAAGTATATATATATATATATATATATATATATATATATATATATATATATATATATATATATATATATATACAGAGAGAGAGAGAGAGAGAGAGAGAGAGAGAGAGAGAGAGATGAGAGAGAGATGAGAGAGATGAGGAGAGAGAGAGAGAGAGAGAGAGAAGAGAGAGGAGAGATTCAGTGCAATTTTTCGTTCCTCTTTATATGTCTGCATATTTTCCTGTTTCCCTGTCTTCCTGTCCGTCTTTCTGTCTGTCTGTCTGTCTGTCTGTCTGTCCTCTCTCTCTCTCTCTCTCTCTCTCTCTCTCTCTCTCTCTCTCTCTCTCTTCCTTTCTTTCTTTCTTGTTTTTCTTTCTTTCTTTAAATGCCACATTCTCAGAAGCAGAGAGACAAAGGCATATACACAGAGACGGAGTGCAAGGAGACTACACAAAGAACTAAAGAAAGGGAGGACAGAGACACAAACATATTCAGCTTCACAAAGAAACCACATGAAAAACTGTAAAACTCCTCAATTCAATAACGCCCCCCTCCCTCTTCCCTCAGAAAAATATCCTCTACCTCTTTCTGTATTCAGATCACTAGAGAGACCAGTTATCATCTGCCCGTGTCTTGAAAGAAGCTATTTGTCTCGCTCTGCTTTTAGCTGGGGTCTGAGAGTCATGGACATTGGAACCTGATTCCAGAGCTGAGAAGAAAAAAAAATAGTCAGGAGAATAAAGGGCAAAAAGTTGCAGATTGGCTCATTTCAAGAGAGAGAGAGAGAGGGAGAGAGAAAGAGAGAGAGAGAGAGAGAGAGAGAGAGAGAGAGAGGAGAGAGAGAGAGAGAGAGAGAGAGAGAGAGAGAGAGAGAAGAGAGAGAGAGAGAGAGAGAGTCTGGCTGTATATTGCAAAGACTGATCTGCGCATTTTTTGTGTAACACTTTGACCTATAGTTTTATGGGTTTATCAGAGATGCGCTCCTAGAGTGAAAACAAATTGCAGGAGTGTTATGTTGTCATATAAATTGCCTTTTTTTCTTTATTTTGTGTATTCTTGCCTGATTGTTACCCGCTCGTCTTTTTTGATGTTTTGTTTTCAAGTTTGTTGTCTGTGCTTGTTGTACATTATATGAATAGCGGATTGATTTTATTTTGTAGCTGGAAAACGTTATACAGCTACGATTATTAATATGCTCTTCACGTCCTTGTTGCCTATGGTTCCCTAAGTCATGCGTTGAATACAATTATTAATAATTGAGATGATACATTTCAATACGCTTCTCTGGGTCATTTTGCTACTATTGTTCTTCCTGTTTATTTGATTTTTGTGTATATTAACTCATGTGTGACGTAATACCCTCTGTCTGTGTTTTTTTAAATATTCTTGAGGCTGCTAATGTTCTTCTTTGTGTTGAGATTCTTTTTTCAGGTGATGTCATAAAAAATGACACACTGTAACCTAGGATGGAATGTAGATTATTCATTCTTCAATAAGTATCCATAATGTACTGTAGAAGGAATGGTTCCTGAAAATTCTTTCACAGAAAATTACACTGAGTGCAAATAAAAACTGAAAAAAAACATCTAACCAATGTTACTTTTGTTGTAAAGAAGAGATGTCACTTTTTAAAAAATGTTATATAGTTTGCAGTATTCCTGAGCATTTTGCAAATCTTCTTTCATAGTACTTACTGATAAAACATTTGAGCTGCATCATCGGTAGGCTTTTGCCAACAATATAAAACAGTATCACCACTTTTATTGATGTAATGACATTGACAATGTATGGCAGGTTTCTTATTGTTATTCATACATTACTCTCTTTGCTTAGAGCACTGATCACAGAGACCACAACAGACATCTCGTTACCATTATAAAAACTCAGAAGATTCTTGTAAACTAAAAACAGTCCAGTGTGTTTGTGTCCTGTCATGACGTGACACTTAGTGTGATAAATAACGATGATAATAGTGATGGTGCAGACAGTTTTGCTGGTCAAATTGTCACAACCATGCCAAACATGATAAAATCCAGTTACAGCCGTTTCTTCCAGTAAAGCTGCCTCGGAAGAGAAGCACTGTTAGCAATGACATGATGCATGGGATCTGCGGAGAGCTAGTTTTGTTGTATTGGTTCTTATGGCTCTCGTGGGGAAGCTGATGTCTTCTGCTCCATGACTCATGTAAAGCTGGTCAGGTTTTCTTGGGTTTGAAAAGACAGATGATGCTATTAGTTTTGGTCCTGTGTTACTGTCATGATTTTTTCTCTTTGCGCACAAAATGATTTAGGAGCATGGTTTCTTTAGTGTGTCCCCCTCTCTCTCTCCCTCCCTTTTGCTCTCTCTCTCTCTCTCTCTCTCCCTCCTTTCGTCTCTCTCTCTCTCTCTCTCTCTCTCTCTCTCTCTCTCTCTCTCTCTCTCTCTCCTCTCTCCTCTCTCTCTCTCTCCTCCATCTTCTCCCCTCCTGTCTCTCTCTCTCTCTCTCTCTCTCTCTCTCTCTCTCTCTCTCTCTCTCTCTCTCTCTCTCTCTCTCTCTTTAAAATGACATCCCTAAAAGGATGTATGCCGACCTCCAGTAACAATCTTTTTGTTGTTATCACTCAGTTTGATGGCGTTGTTTGTGCTGCTTCTGGTCCCTATCATGTTTCGTCTTAATTTGTCTTCACTAAAGCAGAAAAAAAAAAATGCTGTTCACTGGTGGCGTGTCAGACTGATTCAAAGAAACGTGTGCATGCCGTGTATAGCCCGACATAGAACTAACATCACAGTGGAGCTTCTTCCTTCCACCATCAAAACAATAAGCTTTCAAATTCAGCTGTGAAAGTAAACAGTGCAATTATTCGTCAATACAGAAATAGATGTAAGCAAGGTTTCTAAGATAAGACTAGCAGATAGTGCCTTCAAAAGAACAAACCGAGATGCTATAAATAGACACACATGCAATATTTGCTTTACCGGCATCGACCGGCCATGAATAACAACAAATGACATAATGAAAATAACAGGAACCATATTCTACTTCACAGACATTGGGATAAATCATGGAAACAAACATGTCCACTTTATAGGCGTTAGCAATAAATCACCCTTTTGACTCAGACCACTAGTCATAAAACTATTTTATTCTTTGTTTTTTCAAGGAAAAAATATAAAAAGGTTTCCTACAAACTATTGGCGTTACGTTTCTGATTCTGACCTAACCTTGCAGTGATCAATGGCTTTGAAGGCAGGGGTAGCAATAAATATTCATCGTTACACACACGACAATTTCCAAGGCATGTAGGACTGTTTCCCTCAGTGATGATCGTCAGGCTCATAGCATGGCAAGACTGGTCGCAGAGGGAGAGACAGCGATGGGGGGGGGGGGGGGGGGGGAGGAGAGGGGGTAGGGGGGTAGGGAGGGGGGATAAGGATGGAGGCTGCTGACATGATGTTTTATTGCAGGTGATGGGTCCCATGTGGCAGTTATATTCTTCTGCTTGATGAATCTTGGAAAAGCTGTCCAGATTTTCCTGCATCTAAGGAAAGAAATATTTCTCACAGTTGTCTTGCATTGCCATTTATTTCATAGTCTCTAAGGACATGACTGATTTAGAATGATCCAGAAGGAAAGATGGGTAGGACGGTTCAGACGTTTACCTGCTTTAACAAGTAAGCCGTGAGGTTCTGGGTTCCATTCCTACCCTTTCCCTTTCTTCCCAATTTGACGGGAAAATCGAACTAAATATAAAGGTTTTTTTTAGGAGACTATCAACCAGTCGAACCCTTGTGCTTTCGGACCTGTGCACGTTAACAGAACCCACGACGGTTGAAAATAGTAAAGAGCAGGGGTGTCCTTCCCATTTTCCTGGTAAAATTGGAATGTTCAATTTCCAATTGTATCCTCCAATTCGAATGCATCTTCCTTAATCGTGGAAAAACAGACGGTCGTATACACACAAGTCGCATTATTGGCGAACCCCGAGTGTCTAGTTGAAGAGCAGGAACAACATAATTATGTGGTTTTTTTATGTTCATGCCACATCTGTCTCTGTCTCTCTGGCTCTGTCTTTCTTTGTCTGACTCTGCCTCTCTCCTGTCTCTGTCTCTGTCTCTATCTCTCTCTCTCACTCACACATACAAACACACACACACACACACACACACACATGCTTTCTGCTGTTGACTTGTTTTGTTGAGATATTCTTACTTTTTAAATTGAATTTATTCAAAGCCACATATCGGTCTTCCACTACTTTAAAACACAATCTATTCCAGATGAAATAATTATTGTGGGTTTTCTTTTTAGGAAAACGCGTCACTCCCACACACGTAATCTATACCCAAAAAATTAAAACGAAAAACAAAAATCTAGCGACGCTTCATTAAAGGGATCCTTCTGCTGATCAATAATGCATTTGGAACTGTAGAAATATACCCAAGATGAAGAAAGACGCGGCTGTGATACTATTATTTGCTTTTGATTTTTTGTTGGTTTTTTAATTTCATTTTCTCTCTGAGGTAGAACTGTCACTCAAAGTGATGCTTACATGTCTCCCCATCTTCTTCTTCTTCATCGAACGATCAGACAGCAACTACTGCTGTCTGTCATGTGAACAGAAATAGGTTCTGATGCCGTTAACCACCAGACATGTCAGGCCCAGCGCATCCGACTTCGGCGTGGGAGAGAGCTACCGTGCTGTAAACCTGTCTGGAATAAGGGCAGGATAATGGACCAGGGAGGCAGAAAACAGACAAGAAGGAGGTGAAAGGGAAAACAGAAATAAGGCAGAAAGAAAGAGAGTGGTAGAAAATTAAAAAAATAGGATTTCTAGCACAGAATTTCCGGAAAGTTGAGATGCTTTTCATACTGACAGGCCTCCGGCATCCCCATAGGGAAGGTTTGTTTTTTTCTGACTGTAACAAATTCTTTAAAACCGTTAACATATCTATTAGTTTGGCAGTACACGTTAAATATATCATGACGCGTCAAACAAAAGAGTAATATCGTTTTATGTTTAAGCACATTTATTTATTTATTTATTTATTCTTTTATATCGAGGATAATGGAATAAGCACTCATGAAGCTTTTGTACATCCAGTCCCCGTGTGTATGCGGTTTTGTAAATTTTGTCATATGTTTCCACCGGCACACAATGGCCTACTCTTCCGAAAAGCGGAACAGGATGTAACGTGTGCGCAAGATGTTCTGCATACGTTCGAACACGGGGCCTCGGGTTTATAGTCTCATCCGAAGGACTTATGCTGATGCTAACATGGCTGTAATCAATTTGTTTACTGCGGACAAGTAGCATCACTTTCACCAGTGGCACGCTACCAGGTACCTGACACTCAATGGACGCATGAAGGGTGTTGTCTCACTAGGGGGGGGGGGGGGGGGGGAGGAGGCATAGTATGCTAACGCTTATGGCAGCCTAGCTTTTGGGGAGGTGGAGAAAGAAGGGCAATGAGCTGAGAGACATGGACAGTGTCTTTTCCTCCTGCCTTCTACTCATCATCAAAGAAAAGTCGGCTGGGGATGATCTTGTTACGCCTGCTTTTCTGAGTAGCTCCAAGTCTGCTGAGAAAATAGTTTGGGAAACTTGATGACCAAATCTTCAAATACTATTATACAGTGCTTATGCCGCTCAAAAGTATAGACCGAGTGGGAAAAAAGCGCAAATGTGCACGTGCATGTGCACACACACACACTTTCTCTGCCTGTGTGTCTGTGTCTGCCTGTGTCTGTCTGTCCGTCTGTCAGTGTGTCTGTCTGTCCGCCTATCTGTCTGTCTATCTGGTGTCTGTCTGTCTGTCTCTCTGTCTTTCTGTCTCTGTCTGTCTCTCTGTCTCTCGTCTCTTAGTCACTCGCTCTTTTACAATTGCATAGAAACAAGCAAACAAGCAAACAAGCAAGCAAACAGACAAGCAAATACATTAACACTGAGACAGATGTGACCGTTAGTTCCTTCAGTCTTCAGCAAGGACGACATGTATTTGACACAGTGAAAAACAAATGCGTTTTTGTCCGCAAAGAGACAAGACAGACGTGCCACTAAAAGAACATTGCAAGGACAAAACCTGTTCCTCCCTGGTCTCCGACCTGTCATGGGAGTGGCACTATCTGCTCGTTTTTTTGCCACTATCTGATTTATTGTTAGCAGGTTTTCCTATTATGAATCATCACTTGCCTGCATATTGACGTCCTTGTCATCTTCGGATGAATGATACATTTTCAACAACAGAATCATGCTATTTTGTGGATTATTTGTAACTGCTTTGTTATATATTATTTCCAGTTTTTTTCTTCTCTTCTTCTTTAATTTTCTAATGAAAAAACTTTAATATTTAAGTTTATTGTTTCTACAAAAGCATTAAATTAGAAAAAATTCAGAAATTGAAGAATGACAATGCAAACAACATCAGCAAAAATGACAGCAGCTCAAAAAAGCAGCATCAGTTAAAGCACCAAAAGGAAGAAAAAAAAAACCCACCCAAGTTTTTTTTCATTTTCAAAATACAAATAAACGCTATCAACGAGGCCTAATAAATCAAAACATGCTATATTACAGTGTTTGAGACAACACCAGCATAATGATGGCCTCATTTTATTGGCAGTAAATCATCGGTAATACAATTCCTGAAGCGCGTACACCTGCGCTCACTGAAGAAAAGTCACATAACTGACGCGCTGGCAAGTGAACAGAAACGGGCCTGACTTGTCTGTTGTCATCCCTGTCAATAGCTGTTCAATAAGCTAGGACACGTTTATGGTAGTCTACTGCGACAGAGTGTGCATTGGCTTTGTCCACGACAGAATGAACACGTATCGATTGCATACAGGTGGACTATCAAAGGATACATTGACACCATGTCTTGTCACTGAAGGACAAACGCGTTAGCGAATATAGTCTGTTTTCTGCGTGATGGATCGTGTTAGGCTTTGATCTACCCTGAGATGCTTCGTTAATGAAAGAGAATATTGCTAGTCTGAGAGAGAAGAGAAGAGAAGAGAAGAGAAGAGAAGAGAGAGAGAGAGAGAGAGAGAGAGAGAGAGAGAGAGAGAGAGAGAGGAGAGAGAGAGAGAGAGGAGAGAGAGAGAGAGAGAGAGAGAGAGAGCAGACAGACAGACAGAGACAGACAGAAAGAAAGACAGACAGACAGAGAGGGATGGAGGGAAGGGCAAGAGAGAGAGAGAGAGAGAGAGAGAGAGAGAGAGAGAGGAGAGAGAGGAGAGAGAGAGAGAGAGGAGAGAGAGAGAGAGAGAGAGAGAGAGAGAGAGAGAGAGAGAGAGAGAGAGAGAGGAGACAAACAGACAGGCAGAGACAGACAAAAAGAGACAGAGAGGCCGACAAACAGAACAAGAAAAAGAGAGACGGACAAACAGACATAGGGACCGAGTGATTCGATGTGTGTGTGTTCGTACGTGCGTATGCGCGTGCGTGCGTGTGTGCATGTGTGTGTGAGTTTGTGTGTGTGTGTGAATTTGTGTGTCTGTGTGTGCGTGCATTCGTGCCTGCACGGTCGAGCGTTCGAGCGTGCATAATTCTTCCCCGAAACCAGCTGATTAATTGCATCAATCTATTTATAACCATTCGGTATTCTAAGCTTCTTCAAGTAATGAAACATCTATGAATATTTCATTCTCTTGCCTTTCCTTCTAATGTCCAAGGTACCCCATCAGTTTTCCTTTGACTGAATTCCTGAGACACATGGGCACTGGGTCAAGTGGGATGAAATACGTATGCCTTTTTCTTAGCGAATGAACTGATTATGAGTGTTCTGTGTACTGATTGGGATCTAGGATAGAATTGATGTGACCTTACAGTGGCTCATCTCTCTCTCTCTCTCTCTCTCTCTCTCTCTCTCTCTCTCTCTCTCTCTCTCTCTCTCTCTCTCTCTCTCTCTCTTTCTTTTTGTTCTCTTTGTTTGTCTTTTGTGTTTGTGTTTGTGTGTGGTGCTTGCGTGCGTGCGTACGTGCGTGGCGTGTGATGTGTGTGTGCTTGTTTCTTATTATTTCATTTCATGTTTTCCCAAGTTAATGGAATAAGCGCCCATGTGCCTTTTTACATCAATCTCCGTGTGTATGCAGTTTTGTAACTTTTGTCATCCGTTCCCACTGGCACACAATGGTCTAATCTTCCAAAACGTAGAACCGGTTGAACATGAGCACAAGATGTTCTGCACGCGGTTGCACATGGGACATTGGTTAATAGTCTAACCCGGACTTATGGGAAGGGAAGGAAGGGATAAAGTCGGCACTAATGTTAACTCCGTGTGTGTGTGTGTGTGTGTGTGTGTGTGTGTGTGTGTGTGTGTGTTAGTATTTCAAGGATAACGAATGAGCGTTTATCTATCTGCCTATTTGATCCACCTTAAACCCAAAATCACCGTACATCCATGAATGCGCACTCAAATGGAAATGTTGTAGTATTATAGGACTCTTCTTTTCCTGTCTTATAGTCATCCATACTTTGACTTTACTGCAATTTTTTCTCCTTTAATATAGAATACAGGTTGTAGTGCTAGGAGCTCTGTATGCCTGTAAACAACAATTTCAACGCAAAACAACATTGATTCTGATACACGCCTTGGGCTCCCACTTTTCATCAATATTTTGACAAGAAGTTTAGCCTCAGCATTAGAATGAAGACAGTCATCAACTGCTTTAAATACATTGTTTGTCCTTTTTATTATGTCGATAACGTCAGTCTTCACAGTCATCATTCAGCGTTGAGTGACAAGTCTGTGCTATATTGTTCCATACAGTACTGTCCTACACTCATATTATACGAATGGTAAATTAGTTTCCAGGCGCTGTTCAATAAAGAGGAACAGTTAGGAGGCCTATTTGGTTCTCGGGACAACAGCTACGGTTTCTCTGTTGCTTGTCATCTTTACAATGCCTTTTCTCATAAACTAGAACATAATTGCTTCTTCGTCTGTACTAACGTATGGATTGTTTTGTTCTCTCTTTCTCTGTCTCTCTGTCTCTGTCTTTCTTTCTCTGTCTGTCTGTCTCTTCTCTGTCTTTTTCTCTTCTTTCTTCTCTCTGTCTTTCTCTCTTCTTCTCTGCTTCCCTTCTTTCTTTCGTCTTCTGTCTGTCTGTCTCTCTGTCTCGTCTGTCTCTGCCTTCGTCTCTCTGTCTTTTTCTCTCTGTCTCTCTCTCTGTCTCGTCTCTCTCCTAACGTTCAGTCTTTTGTTTATGTTGGTTACTGGTCGATGTTTTCTTTTTATTCCTAACGCACCATTTGTTAGCTTGATGGACGAGTAATTTTATAGGAAGCATTGATTACTGAATGCGTCATTGTTTCATGCTGCGATAGAATCTGAATCGCTTCGGTTATTAAAAAAAAAAAATATACTACTTGGGAGAGAGAGAGAGGAGACACCACAAGAAAACGAAACGAAAGAGAAAGCAAGACACGAAACAGAACGAAGACAGCAAGAGAATAGAAAGAGGGAGAGACACAATACACACACACAAAGACAGACAGAGAGAACAACAGAAGGCAGACCGACGACCGACCGACCGACAGGCAGGCAGGCAGGCAGGCAGAGGGAGAGAGTGAGACAGACAAAAAAACCAATGAAAACAGACAGACAGAAAGACAGACAGACAGGCACACGTATAGACGGAGTAGTTCCCGTGGAAACAGTCTTAAAGGCAGCCAACAGATTGGCACATTATTCAAGTCCCAAGAATCTTTATTTTGGGTAGAAAATGAGGCGCTCATGCACACCGTGTATTTCTTTAATTTGGCCCCCATTGAAAGTGTGGTGTGGTGTGTGTGTTGGTGTGTGTGTGTGTGTGTGTGTGTGTGTGTGTGTGTGTGTGTGGCCCGCGGGAGTACGCGCGCGCGTGTGCGAGCGCGAATGTATAATTATGAGTGAGTGTGTCTACACTTGTGTCCGTGTGTCTTTGTGTGTATGCCTTTCAGTCTGTGTGTGTTCTTGCCTATCTGTAACTCTGTGTCAGTGTGCTCACACACATATGCGTGCTCTTGATCTTGTGGGAAAAGGTAAAGGTGTCCCATAACCTATAATGTCGTAGGGGAGCGAGGCATCAGAGACCTCAACTTCTCTAGAGGCCAGCATATTGAGGGCGACGCCCATCTCCTCTCCCTCGCTGCCTTACCTTCCCTGACACTAAAGAGAGCAGGTACCCATTTACAGCTGGGTGAACTTGGGGACTGTACTGAAGCCAAGGTGCGCAAACGGGTCACCCATCCAAGTGGTAACCAGGCTCGATGCTGCTTAACCTTGCCCCGGGGGAGAAACGAGTGCTCTGACTACTGAGCTGTCCCTTCTAGTTGACTCCTTGATAAACTCATTCAGCGATGAAACAGGTTTTTGATCAGACACCCAGATCAAATTTTCAGTAACAATCTGCTGACTGTTAACTCTTCAAGTGGACAATCTATGTGAAATATTCATTCTCCTTACTGTTCCTCTCTCTCTCTCTTCTCTCTCTCTCTCTCTCTCTCTCTCTCTCTCTCTCTCTCTCTCTCTCTCTCTCTCTCTCTCTCTCTCTCTCTCTCTCTCTCTCTCTTCTCTCTCTCTTCTCTCTCTCTTTCTCTCTATCTCTATCTCTCTCTCTTTCTCTCTCTGTGTCCAGGCTTGCATCCATTGTCCATTGATTCTCCATAGTCCTGAGACACATGGCTACTGGGTCAGTGTGGAGCAAAGACACAAGCCTTCTTTCATTATTTATACAAAAAAGTGTGTGTGGTGTGTGTGTGTGTGTGTTGGATGTTGTGTGTTGGTGTTTGGAGTGTATGTGTTGGGGGTCTGAGGGTGTGTGTGTGTGCGGGGGGGGGGGGGGTGCATGTGTGTGTGCGTGTTTATGTTTGTGTGTGTATGTGTGTGTATCGATCTCTCTGTATTGATTGTGATTTTGATTGTTTTATTTGCTTGTTTGTGTGTGTACCTGTGTCTAACTGTGTCGGTGTCCTTTTCTGTGTGTCTGAGTCCGTGTGTTTTTATTCTTGCGTGTCTATGTCTCTGTAAGCTCTCTCTCTCTCTTTCTATATCTCTCTCTCTCTCTCTCTCTCTCTCTCTCTTCTCTCTCTCTCTTCTCTATCTCTCTCTCCTCTCTCTCACACTCACGAACACTCACACACACATACACACTTACGCCTAATCTTGGTCTAGTGAACTTCCTGATAAACTAATTCAGCAATAAAAAGAGGTTTTCGATAAGACACTCACATCAATCTTTCAGTAACAATCTGCTTACGGTTAACTCTTCAAGTGGACAATCCCTATGAATGATTCATTCCCCTTGCTGTTCCCTCCCCTCTCTTCTCTCTCTTTTTCTCCCCTTCTCTCTCTCTCTCTCTCTCTCTCTCTCTCTCTCTCTCTCTCTCTCTCTCTCTCTCTCTCCTCTCATCCAGGCTTGCATCCATCTTCCATTGATTCTCCACTGTCCTAAGACACAGTCCTGGGTATTGGGTCAAGGTGGAGAAAGGATTCGTGTCTTCTTTCATTATTATGATGCATGGTCATGCCAGGCGTGTTGTTTATTGATTTGAAACATTGAGTAGGAAATGGCAGTTGTGTGTGTGGGGGGGGGGGGGTGGGGGGGGATGTGTGGGGGGATTTGTTGTGTGTGTGTGTGGTGTGTGTGGGTTGGTTGTGTGTGCGTGTGTGTGTGTGTGTGTGGTGTGTGTGTGTGTGCTTTGCGGTGTGGTGTTTTTGTGTTGTTGTGTTATTTTACAGTATTTTTTAAAAATTGTTGTTCTATTTCGAGGATATGAAATTAACGTTGTGTTTTGTTAGTAGAATTTTGTTATCTTCCACCAAAGACAGTTCAATGCGTATCTAAAATAGCGGAACAATTTCAAATTGCGTTTATAGATGCGTTGTTTTGTTGTATGCGCGTGTGTTCGTGTGTGGTGCTGCGTGCGTGAGGTTTGGTCTCATCTTTTTTGTTGCAAAGTACCAGACAAAGTCGGGGAAGTAAAGGTAAAGTGTAAAGTGTGTGTGTCATACATATTTGGTGTAGGGGGGCGAGGTGGTAGGACTCACTTCTTGGGTGATGCCATATTAGGCCGCACCAAGCTCCTCCCTCGCTGCTTTACCTTTCATGGCCTAAAGGGGCCCGTACAATTTACAATGTTAGCTGACTGGGGTAACTGTTACTGAAGCCAAGGCGCGCAAAACGGTTCACCATCGCATATGTAGAGTTTATCACGCTCGGGCTCTTCTCTGTGGCCATTAACTAGTCCAAAGTCCCGACAAACAGTCGGGTAGGCTAAAGGTAAAAGGTAAAGGTGTACCATAACTATAATGTCGTAGGGGGGGGGGGGGTGGGGGCGTCAGAGAGCTAACTTCTCTAGGTGCCAGCATATTGAGGGCGGCGCCCATCTCCTCTCCCTCGCTGCTTTACCTTCGCTGACCCTAAAGATGCAGGTACCCATTTACAGCTACGTGAATTGGGGGAACTGTGCTGAAGCCAAGGCGCACAAACGGTCACCCATCCAAGTGAGTTACCACGCTTGGCGCTGCTTAACCTTGGCTGGGGGAAAGCGAGTGCTCTGACCTCTGAGCTGTCTTGTTCTCTTGTCAAGGAAAAGAAAAGATTAATTCCTTTTTTTCATGGCAGGAGCTGAAGAGAACTGTTCTATATCCTGATTTGAATAGTTAATAATAATAATAATAATAATAATAATACATGGAACTTATATAGCACTATATCTTGAAAAGACAAATCAAAGCATTCAACCTAATCTTACACAGTCATGCAATCAATGATAAATGATCAATAGTTTAAACAAACAGATATTTACAAACATAGTGCGCTGCAGACAAAATATATGAAATAAAATTTTAGTAGTCAAATGTTTTACAAAAGCACACACACACACACACTCACTTAGGTCCTATACTTTAGCAGGGGGATAGGACATGGGTTAGTGAGGGTGTTGATGAGAACTGTAACATAAGGGAAGATGTGTGTGTGTGTGTGTGTGTGAGAGAGCGTGCGCGCGCATGAGCGCATATGTCTGCATGAATGTGTGTGTGTGTGTGTGTGTGTGTGTGTGTGTGTGTGTGTGTGTGTGTGTGTGTGTGTGTGTGGTCTCGCTCGCTCTCGCTCTCTCTTTCTGCGTGTCTGTCTGTCCCTCTGTCAATCAGTTTGTCTTCCTGTCTATCTCTTCATAACTCACTCTATCTCTATCTCTCTGAGCAGACGAGAACCTATTCTTACCAATGGAACACATTTATTATCATTAATATACAATAAACACACAACAATACAACAAAAGGGCTCTCATCACTCGTCCATTTTCGAAGTAAAACAAATGTGTAAAAATGTAATAAAGCTGTCTCTCATTCAGCGGCATCGATTATCAATAAATAATATATTGAACATAACAAATCATTAAGTGACAGAGGCATCAAATGATTTTTTTAATTAAAACATTTATGTGAATTGACTATTCTTTTTTAATTAACTCTCCAAATATTTTTTTAATACTAAAAATTAGTTGATTTATTAACTCTCATTAATCATTTCTATCTCATTTTATCGAATTGTAATTCTCATGAAGGCCGAATGGGGGGGGGGGGGGGGGGGGGGGGGGGGGGGGCGGAGGGAGGAAGGGACGTTCCCTAGTGGTTAGAGCGTTGCGTTAGTGGATTTGATGGTCCGGGAGAGAGATCGGGTTCGAGCCACCACCGATATTTCCCGTTCAAGGCAATTGTTCCCTTGGCGTTAACATCACTACTGATTCCACTCCCCAGAAGTTCCTTCGGATAAGACTGCAAACTGAAAGTCCCGTGTATAAATGCACGCAGAACAACTCGCGTGCATGTTAGATAAATGCTACGGCATTTTTGAAGAATATGCCACTCGTGGCAGTCATCATCATCATCATCATCATCATCATCATCATCATCATCATCATCATCATCATCATCATCATCATCATCAGACCCGTGACCTTGGCGGTCGTGGGGGAGACACGAAAGACGATGCCGCGGTAAGCCTCCTCCATCCACCTCGGTCCTCGGCTCTGCTCAGTAGTGCCGAGTCATTCATCCTGGTCCATTCTCTGATGTTGTCCATCCATGACTTGCTCTGTCTTCCCCTCTTTCTGCCACCTTCGAGTGTTCCCTGCAGTACTGTTTTTGGCAGAGTGTTGTGGCGGGTGACGTGGCCGAACCATGTCAGCTTTTTCCTCTTGACGATGGTGAGAAGGGGTTCCTGTGGACCTGCCA
>CM054141.1:40910040-40922540 GCA_028751875.1 Rapana venosa | reverse complement strand
GTCACCACAGTTGATGCTATTTTTGCGTATCGTCATTCATCATTTCCAAATATATGAAAATAGATCTTTAGCAAATGCATCCAATAAAGTAGAGTCAAACTTCTTAAAATAGCATATTCCTAACTCATCATTCTTCACTAACTATATCATGGCCTACTTTACCACTCATGACACCTAACAAGATAAAAAGTCAGAACTGGAAATAGAAACAAACAGAAAAATCACACCCATATTAACATGACACCTACATAGAGCAGACAGACAGGGATGTTGACAGAACAGTCTTCAGAGCACAAAGTAAACAGAGGCAGTCTGACAGGCAAACATAGGAATACAGAGAGGAGGAGGAGAAGACAGAAGAAGGGATTGAGGAGACATGTGTATGCAGGGAGAGGGCTGACCAAAAATGAGATCAGTGACAGCTAAGCAGGAGCACGACAACAAGTTACACTACTACTACTTCTACTACTACTACTACTACTACTACTACTACTACTACTACTACTACTACTACTACTACTACTACTGCTGCTGCTGCTGCTGCTGCTGCTGCTGCTGCTACTACTACTACTAGTACTACTACTACTTCCACTACTACTTCTACTACTACTACTGCTACCACTTCTACTACTATCTTATTGCATATTATTTTTGAGGATAAAGGATAAGCACCCATGTGCTCTTTTTCACCCATTCTCTGAGTGCATGCATTCTTCTAAAAAAACAACCGTGTTATTCGTTCCCACTGGCAAACAATCAAAGGCTTACACTTCCAAACACTCTAGAGACACTGAGGGAATACTAGAAAGGCGAAATAAAAGATTTAAGGTAAAACACACTCATTTTAACCTGAATTATGAAAAGTACCAACCAGATAGTCCAGAATGAAAACAAGTGTCTCTGAGGGACACTCTTTTTTTGAGCAGAGACTGCTAAGTGCTAAGGCTGTTCTCAGACAGACTTTTACCAGCCCCTTGTTAGTACCCAATTATAGAGTGAACAGGTTTGGGGAAGAAATGCTGAGGAAGAGATCGAGAGCGACTGAGAGAGAGAGAGAGCGAGAGAGAGAGAGAGAGAGAGGGAGGAGAGAGAGAGAGAGAGAGAGAGATAGAAAGAGAGAGAGAGAGAGAGAGAGAGAGAGAGAGAGAGAGAGAGAGAGAGAGAGAGAGAGAGAGAGAGAAGCCAATCAACCAAGACACAGAGACAGAAACAAAGGGGCAGGCTGGGGAGAGACATGGACCAGGGATAGAAAGACAGAAACATAGGAGCAAGCAGTAGACAGACAGAGACATGGAGACACAGACAAAAAAAAAAGACACAGATGGAAACGCATATTTACATACAAGGAGGCGGAGTCTAAGGAAAAAGGAAGGAAATGTCAGACAAAAAAGTCAGTCAGAAGGCCATTGCAGTGTAATACCATTACTACTATACTGTCTGTACCTAGACACACACACACATACACACACATGCACGCACACAAACACGTATGCACAAAACCACATACACACAGACACACAAACTCACAGACACAGACACGCACACACACATGCACACATACATACGAAAGTGCATGTGCATGCGCACGCACACAGACACACACATCAATTCGTCATCCAGATGACTGATTTTCCCATGTCTCTTCAAACTGAGGATTGCTTGTGAATATTTCATCCTCATTTCATTTCCTTTTTCCTTGGCTTAGCTCTTCCTCAGTGTCCTTGTCATTCATTTCCTGAGACACAGACGTTACTGCTAGTGCGTGAGGTGTGAAGGAGGGAAGAGAAAACCGATAGTTGGGTTTTTTTTCAGACCGTGAGCAGATGGCAACTGGTCTGAGTATTGGTCTGATTTCTGGAGGCTCATCGAGCTGTTTCATTTGTGTAATTTCCACTTTACTTGGTGATATGTTTGGACATGTCTCTACTTTGTTTGTTCTTGTTCAATGACTGTGTGTTTGACTTGCTTTTAGTCTTTTTGTCTATCGGTCTGTTAGTCTTGCTTTTTTCTATCTCTCTGTTTGTTTTGGGGTATTTGTTTTTAGCTATAGTTGCTACATGTCCAAACATTATGTTTACCAGTGGTAATGTATCCTTGATTTCCATCTGTATATTGTAGCATTTATGATTATCTTATTTTGTGTTCAGTCATGCTATTGCTATACTCAATGGTTACATTTGTGTATAATATTGTTGTTGCTAATATCACTGTTGTTTTTGTTGCTTTTGTTGTTGCTGCTGCTGTCACCTCAGCTGATGCTATTTTTGAGTATCTTCATTCATCATTTCGAAATGTATGAAACTAGATCTTTAGCAAATGCGTCCAATAAAGTAGAGTCTAACTTCTTTAATTAACATAATCCTAACTCATCATTCTTCACTAAATATATCATGGCCTACTTTATCACGCATGACACCTAACAAGATAAAAAATCAGAACTGGCAATATAAACACAAACAGAAAAAACACACCTATAATAACATGACACCTACATAGAGCAGACAGACAGGGATGGTGATAGAACAGTCTTCAGAACACAGAGTAAACAGAGGCAGTCTGACAGGCAAACATAGGGATACAGAGAGGAGGAGGAGGAGACAGAAGAAGGGATTGAGAAGACGTGTGTATACACGGGAGAGGGCTGGCCAAATATGAGATCAGTGACAGCTAAGCAGGAACAAGATAACATGTGACACAGAAGCATAGAAGAAGCACATGGAGGGAGAGAGAGAGAGAGAGAGAGAGAGAGAGAGAGAGAGAGAGAGAGAGAGAGAGAGAGAGAGAGAGAGAGAGAGAGAGAGAGAGATAGAGTGTGGACGAAAATGTAGTAGGACTAAAGATAATCCATGTAATGTCACCCTTACATCTACTGCAGCTGCTGCTAATCCTCCTTCTCCAACACCCCTCCTCCTCCTCTCCTCCTCTTCCTCCTCCTCCTACTACCACTACTACTACTACTACTACTACTACTACTACTACTATACTACTACTACTACGCTGCTGCTGCTGCTGCTGTTGCTGGTACTACTGTTGGTACTGGTGCTGCTTCTGCTGCTGCTTCCTTTGCTGATTCTGTTGCTGATTCTGCTGCTGCTGTTCTAGCTAATGCTATTGCCACTACTTTGCTGCTGCTTCTGCTACTGCTACTACTACTACTACTACTTCTACTACTACTACTACTACTACTACTACTACTGCTACTACTACTACTACTTCTACTGCTACCTTGTTGCATTTTTTTCACCATTTTGCACCCATGTGCTCTTTTTCATCCGGTCCCTGAGTGCATGCATTCTTATAAAAACAAGAATAAACCATGCTATTCATTCCCACTGGCAAACAATGAATGGCTTACACTTCCAAACACTATGGAGACACTGAGGGAATACAAGAAAGGCGAAATAAAAGGTTTAAGGTAAAACCACTCATTTTAGCCTGGATGATGAAAAGTACCAACCAGATAGTCCAGCCTGAAAACAAGTGTCTCTGAGGAATACTATTTATTTGAGCGGAATCTGTTAAATGCTAAGGCTAATCTCAGACAGACTTGTTTCTCGCCTCTTGTTAGTACCCAATTATAGAGTAAACAGGTTTGGAAAATAAATGCTGAGGAAGAGAGCAAGCGAGCGAGCGAGGGAGAGAGAGAGGGAGAGAGAGAGAGAGAAGACAATCAACATACACATAAAGACATAAACAAAGGAATAGGCTGGGGAGAGACAGGGACCAGGGATAAAAAAACAGAAGCATAGGAGCAGGCAGTAGACAAACATAGACATGGAGACAGAGACAGACAGCAACACAGAGAGACAGAGCAACTTACAGACAGACAAATACAGATGGACACGCATAGTTACAGACATTGACGCAGAGTCTAAAGAAAAAGGAAGGAAAAGTCAGACCCCAAAAGTCAGTCAGAAGGCCATTGCAGTGCAATACCATTACTACTATACTGTCTGTACCTAGACACACACACATACATACACACATGCACGTGTAAAAAACACGTATGCACAAACACACATACACGCAGACTCACAGACACGCAGATACACAAACTCACAGACATAGACACGCACACGCACACACACACACACATATTAATCCATAATCCAGATGATTGAGTTTCCCTGAGTCTCTTCGAATTGAGGATTGCTTGTGAATATTTCATCTCATTTCATTTCCTTTTTCCTTGGCTTAGCTCTGCCTCAGTGTCCTAGTCATTCATTTCCTGAGACACAGATGTTACTGCTAGTGGGAAGGCGTGAAGGAGGGAGAAACAGCTAATAGTTGTTGTTTTTTCAGACTGTGAGCAGATGGTAACTGGTCTGATCTGGCTCATGAAGCTGTTTAATTTGTGTAGTTTCCACTTTACTTGGTGATACGTTTGGACATGTCTCTACTTTGTTTGTTCTTGTTCAAGGACTATGTGTTTGTCCTGCTTTTAGTTTTTTTTGTCTATCGGTCAATCAGTCTGGCTTTTTTCTGTCTTTCTGTTTGTTTGGGGCTATTTGTTTTTAGGTATAGTTGCTACATGTCCAAGCATTATATTTACCAGTGGTAATGTATCCTTCATTTCCATCTGTATATTGTAGCGTTTATGAATATCTTATTTTATGTTCAGTTATGCTATTGCTATACACAATGGTTACATTTGTGTATAATGCTGTTGTTGCTAATATCACTGTTGTTTGTGTTGCTTTTGATGTTGCTGCTGATGTCACCACAGCTTATGCTATTTTTGTATATCTTAATTTCTATCTATCTATCTATCTGTCCCGTAGTCTGACGACCGTGGGGGCACCCTCAAAGACTCAGCAACCAGTTCCCTCCATTCTTCTCTCTGTTCTGCCTTTCTCAGGGTTTTGTTGAGTTCTAGGCCTGTCCATTCACTGATGTTATCCTCCCAGCTCTTCCTTGGTCTGCCTCTTCTTCTTCCTCCTTGAACAGTGCCTTGCAAAACTGTCTTTGTAATTCCTTGGGATCTTGTGACATGCCCATACCACTTAAGTTTACGCTTTTTCACGATCGTTAGAAGGTTCTCATAGGGTCCAATGGTTTGCTGGATTCTGTTATGCACGCTTTCGTTGCTTATGTGGTCTTTGTAGGAGATGCCAAGGAGTCTCCGAAAGCATCTCATCTCCACTGCCTGTACTCTCCTCTCCAAATCTGCAGTCAGGGTCCATGATTCACAGGCATACAGAAATATGGATATGACAAGGGAGCGCATTAGTCTGATCTTGGAGATAAGTGAGATATTCTTATCTCTCCAGATGGTGTTTAGTTTTGACAAAGCTGTTATTGTCTGTGCAGTCCTGCATACTACTTCTGGCTTGGATCCTGGTCGGATACAATGGCTCCCAGGTACTTGAAGCTTTGAACTGTTTCTAGCTTCTGGTCATTAACCCTGATATCAGTGCTAATGCCGTTGGTGTTATTAGTCATCAGTTTGGTCTTCTCTGCACTGATTTCCATGCCGTATGTTTTGGAGGCCTTATCCAAGTGTTCTGTTAGGCTGGCAAGCTCTTTTTCTGATCCTGCTATTCCATCAATGTCATCTGCGAAGCGGAGGTTTGTGATCGTTCTGCCACCAATGCTGACTGATCCTTCATGATGTTCCAGTGCATCAGCCATGATTCTCTCAAGGAAGATGTTGAAAAGGGTGGGTGAGAGTAGACAGCCCTGCCTTACTCCAACTGTTGTTCGAAACCATTCTCCAATGTTGTTGTTGTAGTACACTGCACTGGTGGCCTCGCTGTACAGCTGTTTGATGACTCTGATCAGGTTTGCATTGATGCTGTACAAGTTCATGGTTGCCCACAAAGCTGCATGCCACACCCTGTCAAATGCCTTCTTAAAATCGATAAATACGTGGTATAGGTCTTGTTGATGTTGAAGGTACCGCAAATATGTCAAATAAAGTAGAGTCAAACTTCTTTAACTAGCCTAATTATAACTCATGATTCTCTGCTAACCATATCATGGCCTACTTCACCATTCATGACACCTAACAAGATCAAAATCAGGACTAGAAACATAAACAAACATGAAAAAACACCTATATTAACATGACACCTACATAGAGCAGACAGACAGGGATGGTGATAGAACAGTCTTCAGAACACAGAGTAAACAGAGGCAGTCTGACAGGCAAACATAGGGATACAGAGAGGAGGAGGAGAAGACAGAAGAAGGGATTGAGGAGACGTGTGTATACACAGGAGAGGGCTGGCCAAATATGAGACCAGTGGCAGCTAAGCAGGAACAAGAGGACACGTGAAACAGAAGCATAGAAGATATATGTAGCATATGGAGAGAGAGAGAGAGAGAGAGAGAGAGAGAGAGAGAGATGAGGAGAGAGAGGAGAAGAGAGGAGAGAAGAGAGAGAGAGAGAGAGAGAGAGAGGAGGACAAACAAGGAGGAGGACTAATGATAATTCATGTAGTGTTACCATTACATCTACTGTTGCTGCTGCTAGTCCTCTTCCTCCTCCTCCTTCTCCTCCTCCTCCCCTCCTCCTCCTCCTCCTCCTTCTACTACTACTCCTACTACTACTACTACTACTACTACTACTACTACTACTACTACTACTACTACTATTACTACTACTTCTACTACTAGTACTGCTGCTGCTGCTACTACTACTACTACTACTACTACTACCACTTTTACTACTACCTTATTGCATATTATTTTCGAGGGTACAGGATAAGCACCCATGCACTCTTTTCCATCCAGTCCCTGATTGCATGCATTCTTATAAAAAAAACCCACACATTTTATCTGTTCCCACTGGCGAACAATGAATGGATTAAACTTCCAAACACTATGGAGACACTGAGGAAATACTAGAAAGGCGAAATAAAAGGTTTAAGGTAAAACACCCTCATTTTAGCCTGGATGATGAAAAGTACCAACCAGATAGTCCAGCCTGAAAACAAGCGTCTCTGAGGAATACTATTTATTTGAGCGGAGACTGCTAAGTGCTAAGGCTGTTCTCAGACAGAATTTTTTCTCGCCTCTTGTTAGTACCCAATCATAGAGTAAACAGGTTTGGGTAAGAAATGCTGAGCAAGAGAGCGAGCAAGGGTAGAGAGAGAGAGAGAGAGAGAGAGAGAGAGAGAGAGAGAGAGAGAGAGAGAGAGAGAGAGAGAGAGAGAGAAGACAATCAACATACACATAAAGACAGAAACAAAGGAATAGGCTGGGGAGAGACAGGGACCAGGGATAGCAAAGCAGAAGCATAGGAGCAGGCAGTAGACAGACAGAGACATGGAGACAGAGACAGACAGCAACCCAGAGAGACAGAGCGACTTACAGACACACAGATACAGATGGACATGCATAGTTACAGACAAGGATGCAGAGTCTTAAGAAAAAGGAAGGAAAGGTCAGACCCCAAAAAGTCAGTCAGAAGGCCATTGCAGTGCAATACCATTACTACTATACTGTCTGTACCTAGACACACACACACACATACATACACACATGCGCACACAAACATGTATGCACAAACACATATACATGCAGACACACAGACTCACAGACACACAAACTTACAGACACAGACACGGACAAACACATGCACTCATATATACGAACGGGCGTGTGTGCACGCACGCACACAGACACACACATCAATTCGTCATCCAGATGACTGATTTTCCCCATGTCTCTTTGAACTGAGGATTGCTTGTGAATATTTCATCCTCATTTCATTTCCTTTTTCCTTGGCTTAGCTCTGCCTCAGTGTCCTAGTCATTCATTTCCTGAGACACAGAGGTTGCTTGTAGAGAGGTGTGAAGGAGGGAAGAGAAAACTGATAGTTGTTTTATTTCAGACCGTGAGCAGATGGCACTGGTCTGAGTATTGGTCTGATTTCTGGAGGCTCATCGAGTTTTTCATTTGTGTAATTTTCACTTTACTTAGGGATATGTTTGGACATGTCTCTACTTTGCTTGTTCTTGTTCAAGGGCTGAGTGTTTGTCCTGCTTTTAGACCTTTTGTCTATCGGTCTGTTAGTTATACTTTTTTCTATCTTTCTGTTTGTTTTGGGGTATTTGTTTTTTAGGTATAGTTGCTATATGTCCAAGTGTTATGTTTACCAGTGGTAATGTATCCTTGATTTCCATCTGTAGCGTTTATGAATATCTTATTTTATGTTCAGTCATGCTATTGCTATACTTAATGGTTACATTTGTGCATAATGCTGTTGTTGCTAATATCCCTGTTGTTATTGTTGCTTTTGTTGCTGCTGCTGCTGTCACCACAGCTGATGATCATTCCCAAATATATGAAAATAGATCTTTAGCAAATGGTCCAATAAAGTAGATTCAAGCTTTTAAATTAACCTTTTCCTAACTCATCATTCTTCACTAACTATATCATGGCCTACTTTACCACTCATGACAACTAACAAGATAAACATTCAGAACTCGAAATAGAAATAAACAGAAAATACACACCTATATTAACATGACACCTACATAGAGCAGACATGGATGGTGATAGAACAGTCTTCAGAACACAAAGTAAACAGAGGCAGTCTGAGAGGCAAACCTAAGGATACAGAGAGGAGGAGATGGAGACAGGAGAAGGGTTTGAGGAAACATGTGTATGCAGGGAGATGGCTGGCCAAATATGAGATCAGTGACAGCTAAGCAGGAGCATGACAACAAGTTACACTACTACTACTACTACTACTACTACTACTACTACTACTACTACTACTACTACTACTACTACTACTTCTTCCACTACTACTACTTCTACTACTACTACTACTACTACTACTACTACTACTACTACTACTACTACTACCACTTCTACTACTATCTTATTGCATATTATTTTCGAGGATAAAGGATAAGCAACCATGTGCTCTTTTCACCCAGTCTTTGAGTGCATGTATTCTTCTAAAAAAACAACCGTGTTATTCGTTCCCACTGGCAAACAATAAAAGGCTTACACTTCCAAACACTCTAGAGACACTGAGGGAATACTAGAAAGGCGATATAAAAGATTTAAGGTAAAACACACTCATTTTAACCTGAATGATGAAAAGTACCAATCAGATAGTCCAGACTGAAAAGAAGTGTCTCTGAGGGATACTCTTTATTTGAGCAGAGACTGCTAAGTGCTTAGGCTGTTCTCAGACAGACTTTTACCCGCCCCTTGTTAGTACCCAATTATAGAGTGACCCGGTTTTGGGAAGAAATGCTGAGGAAGAGAGTGAGAGCGAGTGAGAGAGAGAGAGAGAGAGAGAGAGAAGAGAGAGAGAGAGAGAGAGAGAGAGAGAGAGAGAGCCAATCAACTCACGCACAGAGACAGAAACAAAGGAATAGGCAGGGGAGAGACAGGGACCGGGGATAGAAAGACAGAAGCATAGGAGCAGGTAGTATACAGACAGAGACACGAGAGGCAGAGAGACAGAGTTACAGAGTGACTGACAGACAGACACAGATGGACACATATTTGCATACAAGGACATAGTGTCTACAGAAAAAGTAAGGAAAAGTCAGACAAAAAAGTCAGTCAGAAGGCCATTGCAGTGCAATACCATTACTACTGTCTGTACCTAGACACACACATGCATGCGTGCACGCAAACACTCACACACAGAGACACACAGGCACAGGCACGCACACACACATACACACATACATACGCACGCATGTGTGCGCACACACACACACACACACCAATCCCTCATCCAGATGACTGATTTTCCCCTTGTCTCTTCAGACTGAGGATTGCTTGTGAATATTTCATCCTCATTTCATTTCCTTTTTCCTTGGCTTAGCTCTGCCTCAGTGTCCTAGTCATTCATTTCCTGAGACACAGATGTTACTGCTAGTGGGAAGGCGTGAAGGAGGGAGAAACAACTAATAGTTGTTGTTCTTTCAGACCGTGAGCAGATGGTAACTGGTCTGAGCATTGGTCTAATTACTAGAGGCTCATGAAGCTGTTTAATTTGTGTAGTTTCCACTTTACTTGGTGCTACGTTTGGGCATGTCTCTACTTTGTTTGTTATTGTTCAAGGACTACGTGTTTGTCCTGCTTTTAGTCTTTTTATCTATCAGTCTGTTAATCTTGGTTTTTTTTTTATATCTTTCTGTTTTGTTTTGACCAATTTGTTTTTAGGTATAGTTGCTACATGTCCAAGCATTATGTTTACCAGTGGTAATGTATCATTGATTTCCATATGTATATTGTAGTGTTTATGATTATTTTATTTTATGTTCAGTCATGCTATTGCTAAACTCAATGGTTACATTCGTGTATAATGCTGTTGTTGCTACTATCACTGTTGTTATTGTTGATTTTGTTGTTGCTGCTGCTGTCAACACGGCTGATGCTATTTTTGCATATCTTCATTCATTATTTCGAAATATATGAAAATAGATCTTTAGCAAATGCGTCCAATAAAGTAGGGGCAAACTTTTTAAATTAACCTTTTCCTAACTCACCATTCTTCACTAATTATATCATGGCCTACTTTATCACTCATGACACCTAACAAGATAAAAAAAAATCAGAACTGGAAATAGAAACAAAAGAAAATACACACCTTAATTAACTAACCCCTACCTAGAGCAGACAGACAGGGATGGTGATGGAACAGTCTTCAGAACACAGAGTAAACAGAGGCAGTCTGACAGGCAAACATAGGGATACAGAGAGGAGGAGGAGGAGACAGAAGAAGGGATTGAGAAGAGGTGTGTATACACAGGAGAGGGTTGGCCAAATATGAGACCAGTGGCAGCTAAGCAGGAACAAGATGACAAGTGACACAGAAATATGGAAGATATATGTAGCATATGGAGGGGAGAGAGAGAGAAAGAGAGAGAGAAGAGAGAGAGAGAGAGAGAGAGAGAGAGAGAGAGAGAGAGAGAGAGAGAGAGAGAGTGGACAAACATGTAGTAGGACTAAAGATATACCATTACATCTACTGTAGCTGCTGCTAGTCCTCCTTCTCCCTCCCCCCCCCTCTTCCTCTCCTCCTCTTCCTCCTCCTCCTACTACCACTACTGCTACTACTGCTACTACTACTACTACTACTACTACTACTACTACTACTACTACTACTACTACTACCTTTTGCATTCTATTTTCACCATTTTGCACCCATGTACTCTTTTTCATCCAGTCTTTGAGTGCATGCATTCATGTAAAAACACACCATGTTATTCCTTCCCACAGGAGAGCAATGAATGGCTTACACTTCCAAACAATATAGAGACACCAAGAGAATACTAGAAAGGCGAAATAAAAGATTTAAGGTAAAACACACTCATTTTAACCTGGATGATGAAAATACCAACCAGATAGTCCAGACTGAAAACAAGTGTCTCTGGGGGATACTCTTTATTTGAACAGAGACTGCTAAGTGCTAAGGCTGTTCTCAGACAGAGAGAGAGAGAAAGAGAGAGAGAAGCCAATCAACTGACACATAGAGACAGAAACAAAGGAAAAGGCTGGGGAGAGACAGGAACCAGGGATAGAAATGCAGAAGCATAGGAGCAGGCAGTAGACAGACAGAGACATGGAGGCAGAGACAAACAGTGACACAGAGGGACAGAGCGACTTACAGACAGACAGACACAGATGGACATGCATAGTTACAGACAAGGACGCTGACTCTAAAGAAAAAGGAAGGAAAAGTCAGACCCCCCAGAAGTCAGTCAGAAGTGCCATTGCAGTGCAATACCATTACTATTATACTGTCTGTACCTAGACACACACACATACACACACACACATACACACACACACACACACACACACACACACACACACACACACACACACACATACACACACAACACAAACACGCATGCACGCACACACACAGACACACAAACTCACAGACACAGAAACGCACACACACAAGCACACATACATACGAACGTGCGTGCACGCACACAGACACACATCAATCCGTCATCCAGATGACTGATATGAGAAGGAGAGAAACTAGAAACTAAACTAGACATTTTCCAAACCAAATGTCTGAGGAGGATCTTCAAGATCCGATGGCAAGAACACATTTCCAACAAGACAGTCTTGGAAATAGCAGGAGCAGAAAAAATCAGCCAGGAGATTAGAAGACAGAGATGGAACTGGATCGGACATGTCCTAAGAAAAGACAGGAGGGACGACTGTGCTGTTGCCCTCGGATGGACACCTGAAGGGAGAAGGAAAAGGGGACGCCCCAAAACAACATGGCAACGAATGGTAGAAGTAGAACGGAACAGTGCAGGCTGGAGCACGTGGAACGCTGCACGACGCACAGCTGCAGACCGGAACCAGTGGAGGAATGATGTTCAAGCCGTGTGTGCCTCCTGGAACAGAGAGAATTAAGTTTAAGGGTAAGGATGACTGATTTTCCCCATGTCTCTTGGAGCTGAGGATTGCTTGTGAATATTTTATCCTCATTTCCTTTCCTTTTTCCTTGGCTTAGCTCTGCCTCAGTGTCCTAGTCATTTATTTCCTGAGACACA
>CM054141.1:40885040-40897540 GCA_028751875.1 Rapana venosa | reverse complement strand
TGGGGGAAAGCAAGGGAGAGAATTGGCCGTCCCGAGTGAGTTTTAAAACGACGCTATTTAGATTATGAAGGCGAGTGGCCCCTCCTATATACAGGGAAAGGCCAGAAAAAATATGTTTCAAACATATATTTAGATACAGTGATGGGTCTCCTGGATAAAAAAAAAATAATCAAAAGGAATCTGGACTGGATTGAAGGATACAAAAATAGGACTAAGATTTTTGTGTTTTGTTAGAATTATTGAGCACATTTCTTCCATGTTCTTTTGCTGCTACAGCAAAACTTATACCTGTCGCACCTTTCTTTTATTTTATTTTCTTTGTTTTTCTTTTCTTTCTTTCTTTCTTTCTTTCTATTTTCTTTCTTTCTTTCTTTCTGTCTGTCTTTCTGTCTTTCTGTCTTCATTTCTTTTTTTCTTTCTTTTTTTCTTCCTTTCTTTCTTTCTCTCATTCTTTCTTTCTTTCTTTCTTTTCTTCTTTCTTTATTTCATGTTCTTTTTCGTTTTACTCCTCTATGTTTTAATATCTTTCTTATTTCAGTTGGTGTTTCCAACTGGCACGCAATGGCCTACTTCGCATGGAAAAAGCGGAACATGTTTTAATGTGTGCATAAAATGTTCTGCGTGCGTTCGCACACGGGAGCTCGGTTTATAGTCTTATCCGAAGGACATTTGGAGGGAGTGGAGTCGGCACTGATGTTTACTCCAGGGAAAAATATCCCTTTGAACAGGATTCGAGCCCTGGTCAGCAGATTACGAGCGAAATGTGTTTTGGGTGTGTGTGTGTGTGTGTGTGTGTGTGTGTGTGTGTGTGTGTGTGTGTGTGTAGGGGGGGGGTGTTTGTGTGTGTGTGTGTGTGTGTGTGTGTGTGTGTGTGTGTGTGTGTGTGTGTGTGTGTGTGTATGTGTGTGTCTGTCTGTCTCTGTCTTACTGTCTGTGTCTTGGTCTGTGTCTCTGTCTGTGCCTCTGTCTGACTGTCTCTCTGTCTCTCTCTCCGTCTCTCTCTCTGTGTGTCTTTCCCATTGCCTTTCTGTCTCTGTCTCTCTGTCTCAGCCTGTCTGTATGTCTGTTATTATCTGTCTGTTTGTCTCTCTCTGTCTCTCTCTGTCTCTGTCCCTCTCCCTCTCTCTCTGTTTGCCAGTGTGACATTGGACTATTTGATCTTGACTATGGTTGTTTGTTTTCTTATTTCCGTTACCCTCTTCTGCCGCTCTGAATAAAAAAGTGATCCAGGATCTGCAAAAACCATAAATCTTAGTTCCTTCTCTTCATATTAGCATTGTCCGTAGTTTCCTTTTTGTTTTAATATTGCATTTTCATCATTATAGAAAAAAAGTTTGGAGTGCGAGACAAAGGACATCAAAGAGTTTCAGTCAAGGTATTTTAGGAACAGTGCTACGTTTTATCGATGAACAAAGAAAGTCAAAGAGCAGATCTGAGATAAAAAAGTATGAACAAAGTAATCGATTATTGTATTTCCCCTATGGAGGTGAATATAATCTGCATGTCTCTGTTCCATTTGCTGCCGTTGCTACTAAAGTGGTCTTTTTTTGCACAGTGTTATTGTGTGTTGGTGTGTGCGTGCGTCCGTGCGTGCGCGCGCGCGCGCGTGTGTGTTTTGTGTGTGTGTGTGTGTGTGTGTGTGTGTGTGTCTGTGAGTGGGGGTGTGGGGGTCTGTGGGTGGGTGTGTATGTGTGTGTGTGTGTGTATGTGTGTGTTTCTGTAGTTGTGTTTTTGTCATTCTTTCTTCATTTTTGTATTCGTTCGTCCAGCATGTTTTCTGTTTTCTTTCTGTTCTTTTCTCTATTTTTTCTATATTTCCTTCCTTCTTTCTTTCTTTCTTTCTTTCATTTTCTCATTCTTTCTGTCTTTCTCTCTTTTGTTCTGTTATTTTTCAATTTTTTAAACGAAGTAAGCTTTCGCTTGTGCAGTACACGTGATCGTTTGAGAAAGAGAGGAGTGTAGTACCTTGATACCTAAGATTCGAATACCATATATTATGGTTTTGCAAAGTATCTATGCTCGAAGGATTGCTGTTTGCTGTGTGATTTTCCTTCCACTCAGTTTTTACGAGTTTCAATAGTCAGAAGTGTACCTACCCGAAGTTTGTAGCATATGGCGTGAGTGATTGATAGCTTTCAAAAAGATAGGAAATAATGAACCGTTTCTACAATCGATATGCCTTTTTTCATATACGAACATCTCACACTTATGGCAATATAACTGTAGCCGTTGAAATGTTCTCCACAGCCAATATCGTGTCAAACTGATTGCTACCTTTGGTGAATAAATGGCCAATTTCGAATAAAGTATCAGTATTTTATGTCTTTTTCATGTAAATGCATCAACTGTTTGTGGGATTTGAGCTTCTTTTTCATTTAAACCACGGGGTTGTGTGGGGATGCTTGCACTGACACAGTCCCTAAAACTTGTGTCGGTTGCAACCAGAACCTAACAATGGTCTTTAAAGGTGACGATCAAGAGCAAGAAGGCGATAGTGGAAGCTTATAATGATGCAGGCGTTGTCGGTATTCAAGAGGAAACGTAGTCAGATGAGAGAAGAGCGAGCATCAAGTTGTGCTTGCAGACTGCATGAGTGCTGACACTCGCGTTGCTTTTCGTTGGACCAGAGCAACTAAACCCCAGGTGAATAGTATATAAAACGTGCTACAATAGAATGGTGGAGTTAACTCTATCTGGTTCCCTGAGTAGTCTAGACTTGAGGAGGACTATAAGTAAACAGTTTGGTTTGACTTGGTTTAGTGAGGTCAGCATGCACAGCGATGAGGACTTTTTTTGTAAACAGTTTAGTTTCACATTGTTTAGTAAGTTCAACATACACAGTGATGAAGATTTTTTAGTAAACAGTTTAGTTCGAATGGTTCAGTGAGGCCTCCATGCACTGTGATGATGACTTTTAACACACAGTTTAGTTTTAAATGGGTTTAGTAAGGTCAAATACACAGTGATCTCTTTTCTCTGGTGGTTTTTTTTGGACATTTTCTTTAAGCTGGAGCATCGGATGTCAAATCACGTGTGATACATCTTCAAGTTTCTACAGAATCCAGAGCAGGTTTTGGAAACAAACATCGGCTATGTCAGCGATTAGTCTGTATAGCTCTTCTCCGACAAGTATTAGATAGGCAGTACAACAGCGAGCTATTTGGTTGTGATGTTTATGCCGTGCTAGTAGAGAAGAGACTTATACTTTATAAAACTACCCTAGCCCCTACCCTACTCTACCCTACATCACACAACACTACACTACACTACACTACACTACACTACACTACAATACAATACACTACACTGCACTACACCAAACTGTACTGCTATGCACTGCACTGCACTGCACTACACTACACTACACTACACTACACTACACTACACTGATTTGTCTTTGCAAGATATAGCGCTATATTTTATTGTTTTTATTATTATTATTATTATTATTATTATTATTATTATTATTATTATTATTATTTTATTATCACACTACACTACACTACACTGCACTAGGGCAACCCCAAAAGCATCCCACACCACATCACACCCCACTACTTAACACTTAAACCCCACCCCACCCCATCACACCATACCACACTACACTATTCCTTAACTACACAAAAAGTACACTACACTACACAACACCACACCACACCACATCACACATACACTGCACTGCACCCCACCAAAACCCCCCCAACACTACACTACACCACCCCACACTGCACTACACCACACCACACACACCACACCAACCACACTACACTATCCTCGATATAAAAAATAAAATAAAATAAATAAAAATAAATAAACACCCAACCCCAAACACTACACTACAAACCCCCCCCAAACTATACCACACCACACCACATCACCAACCACACCACACCAAAATACACTACACTGCACTACGCTGCACTAGTTTAAAATACAATAACACAACTATAGCATTGCAAGACAAACCTAAAAGAACGGAACAGATCAGAATAAGATAGAAGGGAACACAATACAGAAAGGGCATTTCGATACAACGCGATCTTTGAATCTAACATGGCTAAACCATCTCTCAAGGTCTGGCAGATAGAGAAAGAAAGAATATCTCTTAAGCTGAGAGAAAAACATTTAGACAATCAACCAAACACACACACACACACACAACACACACACACATCAAAACTACGAAAAAACCCGGAGAGAGAAATTCAGACTTCAGACTTCAGATGATTTATTCAGATAGGTCAAAGCCCTTTCTGAAAGGAGGGGGAGGGAGGGTGAACAAAAAAATGACGAGAGAGAGAGAGAGGGAAGAGAGAGAGAGAGAGAATACCCTTTGAGTTGAAAGAAAAAAATCCCAGATAGACAGACTAAAAATAACCATCATCAAAGCTAGGAATAACCGAGAGAGACAGACAGACATAGACAGAGTCATTTTCATTTATTTCAGTTTATTCTTTCATATCGAGGATAATGGAATAGGCACGTATGTGCTATTTTACATTCAGTCCCCGTGTGTATGCGGCTTTGTACATTCTGTCATCTGTTCCTACCGGCACATAATGGCGTACTCTTACGAAAAGCGGAACATGATTTAACGTGAGCGCAAGATGTTCTGCGTGCGTTCGCACACGGGGCCTCGGTTTATAGTCTCATCCGAAGGACAGAGAGAGACAGAGACAGAGAGACAGAGCGAGAGAAAGAGAGACAGAGAGAAAAAGAGAAAAAAATGAGAGACAGAGAGACAGAGACAGAACGAGAGAAAGAGAGAGGGAGAGACAGAGACAGAGACAGAGAGACAGACAGAGAAGAGACGAGCGAGAGAAAGAGAGAGGCAAGATAGAGACATAGAGAGAGACAGAGAGACAGAGCGAGAGAGAGAAAGAGCCATAGAGAGAGAGACAGAGAGAGAGACAGACAGAGACAGAAAGAGACACACAGAGAGACAGATAGAGAGAGAGACAGAGAGAGACAGAGAGAAAACAACAAACCACCAAAGGAGGTGAATATCTTCAGGTTGGCAAAGGTCTCCATTCAATCCGACTGCTCGTCTCTCTGTTTCCAGAAAACAAGTCGACATAATTATTTGCTATCAGTTTACTTCATAACAATAGACAGGATGACATGACTTAAAAAAAAACAAAATCAATTGCGATCATCTCCATTTTCTATGAGAAAAAGGTGGAACAATTCATCAGATGTTATTATCTGTACGCTCAACCACTCTTTAAGGCATTCGTTCTTTCTTTCGTTCGGTCGTTCGTTCATTCGTTCATTTATTCATTCATTCATTCATTCATTCATTCATACATTCATGCATTCATGCATTTATTCATTCATTCACTCTCTCACTCACTCACTCACTCATTCATTTATTCTCTGCTTCTGTCTTAGCTTCTGTCTCTGTCTCTCTCGGTCGTCGGTCGGTCTCTCTCGTCTCTTCTCTCCTCTCTCTCTCTCATCTCTCTCTCTTCTCTCTCTGCTCTCTCTCTCCTCTCTCTCCTTTCTCTCTCTCATCTCATCTCTTCTCTCTCTCTCTCTCTCTCTCTCTCTCTCTCTCTCTCTCTCTCTCTCTCTCTCTCTTTGTCTTTGTCTTTCTGTCTTTCTGCCTCTGTCTTCCTCTCTCTGTGCTCTGTTTGTCTGTCTGACTGTCTGGTTTTTTTTTAATTTGTTATTTCATTATTTTATATCGAGGACAATGAAATAAGCACCTGTGTGCTTTTTTACATCTAGTCCCCGCGTATATGCAGTTTTATCAATTTTGTCATCTGTTCCCACTGGCACACAATGGCCTACTCTTACGAAAAGCGGAACAGAATTTAACGTGTGCGCAAGATGTTCTGCGTGCGTTTGCACACGGGGCCTCGGCTTACAGTCTCATCCAAAGGACTTTAAGGGAGAGTGGAGTCGGCACTGATGTTAACTCCAGGGGAAAATATCTCCTTGAACGGGAATCGAACCCGGGTCGTCAGATTGCGAGCGCAATGTTCTAACCACGAGGCTATACCGTCCCCCCTGTCTGTCTGTCTGTTTGTCTGTCTGTCTGTTTGTCTGTCTGCTGTCTGTCGCTCGCTCGCTCTCTCTCTCTCTCTCTCTCTCCTCTCATCTCTCTCTCTCTCTCCTCTCCTCTCTCCTCTCTCTCTCCTCTCTCTCTCTCTCTCTCCCTCCCATGTGCTGACATCCTGATGCTTAAAATCACGATGTAAAATCACGGACCAAGTGCTCTTGAGGATAGCAATTGTAGCCTAGCTTTCAGGACAAAACAATATTCCCCAGACGATCGTTTGCTGTCTGGGCTACGTGCTTCGTTTAATCAGCCTACGACGAATTTGAAGAAATGTGTTTTCCGACTCATCTTAC
The DNA here is from genome assembly GCA_028751875.1 of Rapana venosa. Lineage (NCBI taxonomy): Eukaryota > Metazoa > Mollusca > Gastropoda > Neogastropoda > Muricidae > Rapana > Rapana venosa. The sequence continues at coordinate 40,891,183 of CM054141.1, read as the reverse complement.
CTCGTTATACTCTTTATCTTATGCTCTGTGTGTTTTGTGTGTGTATTTTCTTCCCCCCCCCCCCACTCTCTCTCTTCTCTCTCTCTCTCTACTCTCTCTCTCTCTCTCTTCTCTCCTCTCTCTCTCTCCCTCTCTCTCTTCTCCCTATCTATCTATCTATCTATCTAAACTATCTATCTATCTATCTATCTATCTATCTATCTATCTATCTATCTGTCTGTCTATCTATCTATCTATCTATCTATCTATCTATCTATCTATTTATCTATCTATCTATCGTTCGGATGAGACTATAAACCAAGGCGTGAGAACGCACGCAGAACATCTTGCGCACACGTTAAATCCTGTTCCGCTTTTCGTAAGAGTTCGCCATTGTGTGCCGGTGGGAACGGATGACAAAGTTTACAAAACCGCATACACACGGGGACTGGATGTAAAAAAGCACATAAGTGCTTATCTCATTATCCTCGAAATAAAAGAATAAATAAATAATGGAAAAAAACTAAATCTACTATCTACTATCTATTATCTATCTATCTATCTATCATCTATTATCTATCTATCTACTATCTATTTTGCAATATCGGGTTTGTGCGTGCCATTTGGGAAGAGATTAGAAAAAAGACACACACTCCATAACCTATACACCAACCCCACAACACACCACACACAAAGTGTTATACGTATGGATGTGTGCTGTGTGCTTCTAGCCATTGAAAATTTTAATAACCAATAGTCGGGGAAAATGACCGTCTGGGGAAAACAGGGCGGGGGCTGGGGGGTACGAAAAAACAACACAAAACAGCAAACGAAAAAACTTAGAAACCCCCCCAAAAAAAAACACACAAAAAACCCAAACAAGCAATCCCGAAAAGGTGAGCAAAGGAGAAAATAATTCCCCAAAAAAAGCCATAGTGATGGCTTATCTCTTTGAGGGCAGCACCCGTTTACATGGGCAGGTTCTTTTTTCAGCCAAGTATCTTTGTAGCGGAAAAAATTTAAAACTTCATCAAACATGTTCTTGATATAGTGTGTAGGGGTGTGGTGTGTGGGTGTGTGTGTGTGTGTGTGTGTGTGTGTGTGTGTGGTGTGTGTGGGGTTTATTTTATTTTATTTATTTATTTATTTATTTTTTTTTTATTCTTTTTTTCGAGGATAATGAAATAAGCACTTATGTCCCTTATTTAATCTAGTCCCCGTGTGTATGCAGTTTTGTCAATTCTGTCATCTGTTCCCACCGGCACACAATGGCGCGCCGTGTGTGTGTGTGTGTGTGTGTTTGTGTTTTGTATAGTTCTATCTTTATGCCGCTTTTTCTGATGTCACCATCTGTTTGTCTGGGCCTCTCTCTCTCCCCCCTCTCTCTATCTCTCTCTCCCACCCCCAACTCTCTTCCCCCCTTGTTTTTTACGTTTAAAATCAAGACAAAAGGACGATCACTGAACAACTGTTCCTAAAGATACGAATCACAACCTATGTTTTGCGGGGGGAAAAAACCCCACAACCCCCAAATCGTTTGTTCCCAAGACGATAGTTTTTAGTCTGGGTTGACTACTTAGTTTAATCAGCCTACTCCTGGAATGAACGATTTATCACTTCGTCTGATTTTTTCTTGTTATACTCGCTCTTCCTCTGTATCTGTGTGAGTGTGTGGGGGTGTGTGTGTGTGGTGTGTGTGTGTGTGTGTGTGTGTGTGTGTGTGTGTGTGTGTGTGTGTGTGTGTGTGTGTGTCTGTGTGTGTGTGTGTGTCTGTCTGTCTGTCTGTCTCTCTGTCGTTATTTATCTGTGTCTCTGTATCTCTGTCTCTATCTGCCTGTCTGTCTCTACTTCATCTCTCTCTCTCTCTCTCTCATCTCTCTCTCTCTCTCTATATATATATATATATATATATATATATATATATATATATTTTTTTTTTTTTTTTTTTTTTTTTTTTTTTTTTTTTACGTTTAAGATCAAGACAAACAGGACGATCACTGAACAAATGTTCTTAAAGATACGAATCACACCCTATGTTTCGCGGGGTAAAATCCCACACCCCCAAAACCGTTTGTTCCCAAGACACTAGTTTATAGTCTGGGTTAACTACTTAGTTTAATCATCCTACTCCTGGAATGAACGATTTCTCGCTTCGTCTGATTTTCTCTTGTTATACTGGCTCTTTGTCTGGTGCTTTCTGAATCTGTGTGTGTGTGCGTGTGTCTGTCTGTCTGTCTGTCTGTCTCAATTTCTCTCTGTTTCTGTATCTCTGTCTCTATCTATCTCTCTGTCTCTCTGTCTGTCTGTATCTCTCTCTTTCTGTTGTTTTTGTAGCAGAGTTTTTGCCAGAGATTAAATTTGTATCCATTTATAAAGAACGCATTTCTTTTCATTACGTTGAATGCAACATGTAATGTATTCCGTAAATATTTTGAATTTACACAAAAAACCCAGGTCACTTGTACCCTTCCCCCTTGTCAATAGGCCTACTTGAGCAATGACAATAAATTGGCCAAAGCATCCCTTTTTCTTTCTCTCTGTTTTCCTGTCTGTCTGTCTCCTAGTCTCTGTCTCTGTCTCGTCTGCCTGTCTGTCTGTCTATATGTCTGTCCATCTGTCTGTCTGTCTGTTTCCTAGATTTTTTTACGTTTGAAATCAAGAAGAAAAGGACGATCACTGATCAAATGTTCCTAAAGATCAGAATCACAAACTTTGTTTCGCGGCGGAAGAAAAACCTCAACCCCAAAACCGTTTGTTCCCAAGACACTAGTTCGTAGTCTAGGTTAACTGCTTAGTTTAATCAGCCTACTCCTGGAATGAACGATTTTTCGCTTCCTCTGATTTTTTCTTCTTGTACTCGCTCTCTCTCTGGTGCTGCCTGAAGTGTGTGTGTGTGTGTGTGTGTGTGTGTGTGTGTGTGTGTGTGTGTGTGTGTGTGTGTGTGTGTGTGTGTGTGTGTGTGTGTGTGTCTGTCTGTCTGTCTCTCTGTCGCTATTTATCTGTGTCTCTGTATCTCTGTCTCTATCTGACTGTCTCTCTCTCTCTCTCTCTCTCTCTCTCTCTATCTCTTTATCTCTATCTGTCTGTCTGTCAAATATTTTCGCTGTCTCTGTAAACTCTGTCTCTATCTGTCTGTCTGTCTGTCTGTCTGTCTGTCTCTCTCTCTCTCTCTCTCTCTCTCTCTCTCTCTCTCTCTCTCTGTTGTTTTTGTAACAGAGTTTACTCCAGAGATTAAATTTGTATCTATTTATAAAGAACGCATTACTTTTCATTATGTTGAATGCATCATGTAATTTATTTCGTATTTATTTTGCATTTACAGAAAAAATCAGGTCACTTGTATCCTCCACCCCCCTTGTCAATAGGCCTACTTGAGCAATGACAAGAAATTGGTCAAAGCATCCCTTTTTCTTTCTCTATGTCTTTGTCTCTTTCTGCCTGTCTGTCTGACTCTGTCTGTCTGATTGTCTGTCCATCTGTCTCTCTATGTCTGTCTGTCTGTCTGTCTGTCTCTCTCTCTCTCTCCTCTCTCTCTCCTCTCTCTCTCTCTCTCTCTCTCTCTCCTCTCTCTCTCTCTCTCTCTCCCCCCTAGTTTTTGCGTTTAAAATCAAGACAAAAAGGACGATCACTGAGCAACTGTTCCTAAAGATACGAATCACACTCTATGTTTCGCGGGGTCAAAAAAACTCAACCCCCAAATCGTTTGTTCCCAAGACGGTAGTTTTTAGTCTGGGTTGACTACTTAGTTTAATCAGTCTACCCCTGGAATGAACGATTTCTCGCTTCGTCTGATTTTCTCTTGGTATACTGGCTTTCCGATGGTGCTGTCTGAATGTGTGTGTGTGTGTGTGTGTGTGTGTGTGTGTGTGTGTGTGTGTGTGGGGTGTGTGTGTGTGTGTGTTTTGTGTGTGTGTGTGTCTGTCTGTCTGTCTGTCTGTCTGTCTGTCTGTCTCTCTGTCGCATCCTTCGGATGAGACTATAAACCGAGGCCCCATGTGCGAACGCATGCAGAACATCTTGCGCACACGTTAAATCCTGTTCCGCTGTTCGAAAGAGTAGGCCATTGTGTGCCGGTGGGAACAGACGACAACATTTAAAAAACCGCATACACACGAACTTTTAAAAAAGTCATCTGAGCGCTTTGATTTGTTGCTTTACAAGATTCAGCGCTATATAAATTCCATACATTATTATTATTATTATTAATATTATTATTATTATTATTATTATTATTATTATTATTATTATTATTATTATTATTATTATTATTATTATTATTTATCTGTGTCTCTGTATCCCTGTCTCTATCTGCCTGTCTGTCTCTACTTCATCTGTCTCTCTCTCTATATATATCTATCTATATGTCTGTCTGTCTCTATTCAAAACTCTTTCTCTGTATCTCTGTCTCTATCTATCTGTCTGTCTGTATCTCTCTCTCTCTTTCTGTTGTTTTTGTAGCAGAGTTTATGCTAGAGATTAAATTTGTATCCATTTTTAAAGAACGCATTTATTTTCATTACGTTGAATGCATCATGTAATTTATTTCGTATTTATTTTGAATTTACAAAAAAAAACAGGTCACTTGTACCCTCCCCCCTTGTCAATAGGCCTACTTGAGCAATGACAATAAATTGGTCAAAGCATCCCTCTTTCTTTCTCTTTGTCTTTGTCTCGTTCTGTCTTCCTATCTGTCTGTCTCCATCTCTGTCTTGTCTGGCTATCTGTCTGTCTATATGTCTGTCCATCTGACTGTCTGTCTCCTATTTTTTTTACGTTTGAAATCAAGAAGAAAAGGACGATCACTGAACAAATGTTCCTAAAGATACGAATCGCAACCTATGTTTCGTAGGGGGGAAAATCTCAACCCCCAGAACCGTTTGTTCCCAAGACACTAGTTTTTAGTCTGGGTTGACTACTTAGTTTAATCAGCCTACTCCTGGAATGAACGATTTCTCGCTTCGTCTGATTTTCTCTTGCTATACTGGCTCTTCCGATGGTGCTGCCTGAATGTGTGTGTGTGTGTATCTCTGTCTGTCTCTGTCTCTGTATCTCTGTCTCTATCTGTCTGTCTGTCTGTCTGTCTCTGTCTCTCTCTCTGTCTCTTTCTCACACACTCTCTCTCTTTTATTTTTGTAGCTGAGTTCATGCCAGAGATTAAATTTGTATCGGTTTTGAAAGAACGCATTTCTTTTCATTAAGTCGAATGCATCATGTAATTGTATTCGTATTTATTTTGAATTGACAACAAAAAAAGTCGTGTGTCCCCTCCCCCTTTTCAATGGGCCTACTAGTGCAATGATGGGGACGGGATAGCTCAGTGGTCGGAGCACTCGCTTTCCCCCAGCCAAGTTAAGCAGCGTCGAGCGTGGTTACCACTTGGATGGGTGACCGTTTGCGCACCTTGGCTTCAGTACAGTTCCCCCAGTTCACCTAGCTGTAAATGGGTACCTGCCCTCTTTAGGGTCAGGGAAGGTAAAGCAGCGAGGGAGAGGAGATGGGCGCCACCCTCAATATGCTGGCCCTAGAGAAGTGAGGTCTCTGACGCCTCGCTCCCCTACTACCTTATGGGTTATGGGACTCCTTTACCTTTTACTAGTGCAATGACAATAAATTGGTCAATGCGTCCCTCTTTCTTTCTCTCTGTCTCATCTCTACCTGTCTGTCTGTCTGTATCCTAGTCTCTGTCTCTGCTTGTCTGTCTCTCTTTGTCTGTCTGATTGTCTGTCCATCCGTCTGTCTGTCTCTCTGTCTGTCTCTCTCTCCCTACCGTTTTTACGTTTAACATCAAGACAAAAGGACGATCACTGAACAACTGTTCCTAAACATAGGAATCGCAACCTATGTTTCGTGGGGGAAAAATCCCACACCCCCAAACCGTTTGTTCCCAAGACACTAGTTTTTAGTCTGGGTTGACTACTTAGTTTAATCAGCCTACTCCTGGAATGAACGATTTCTCGCTTCGTCTGATTTTCTCTTGTTATACTCGCTCTTCCTCTGGTGCTTTTTTTCTTTTATTCTTTTATATCGAGGATAATGGAATAAGCACTTATGTGTTTTTTAACATCCAATCCCCGTGTGTATGCGGTTTTGTAAATTTTGTCATCTGTTCCCACGGCACACAATGGCCTACTCTTACGAAAAGCGGAACAGGATTTAACGTGTGA
>CM054141.1:40867540-40877540 GCA_028751875.1 Rapana venosa | reverse complement strand
TTGACAAATCGTACTATACACTTTGCCTTGATGGTTAGTAATTATACATATTATAATATAACCCTTTTGGTCGAGGTCACATTCCCAACTGTTTTAGCCTTGCTCTGCTGCTTGGGTTTATGCTATAGAATGGAAGCCAGCCAATCTATCTCCACTCCTCTAGAGATGAAACATCACAGATAAGGACATAGCGATTAAAGACAGATACACACATCGTTGGTTTTAACCGATACTCTCCCTGAACCATACAGACCTGCCTTAAGACACGAGGGTAGTGGGGATAGCTCCAAGGAGCGTACTTCACCAGCTTCCATCAAGAACAATGTTGCCGAGAGTCATCGCCCAGTCCCCTCTACCCTGTCGAAGACTTCAAAAGGAATCAGATCTAAAGGGTAACTCTCCATATCAGTGATACGGGCTCATCAGACAAAGGCGGATGACAGATTGGCGAGACAGAGTCTGAGGTACCAATGTTTTCTGATTTCCCTTTGGGACTTTCGGAGGGAGCTGGGAACAACAATCAGGGCTACCATCTGACCAGCTCTTGGACAGGCGGTAAACACTGATGTCTGTGACTGCAAGCCGTCGGGCTTTGTGCTGTCAGACTACAAGCCCCACCAAGGGATTCGATAACAGTATCCTTCTGTTCTTGTGGAATCTCACCAGCTTTTCTTCGTATCTATGAACAACATCACGGTTTCGCTGTCATATGTAAAAGAGAGTTTTTATCTTCGGTAAAATCAGGTCTTTTGTTTTAGTCGAGGCACAAGATGACAAGAGGAGGAAGGGTTAGGTGTAGGAAGTTGCATTAACACAATGGAACTTGTAAGTCCGTACAAAGCTGTCATGAGCATTGTTGCAGGTTGTAATTCCGTGTATTATGTGTCTCTTCTCTTTGTTTCTTTTTTTGGTGGATATTTTTGTTTGTTTTATGTTGTTAGGTTTTTGTTTCGTTTTCGTTTTTCGGGGGCTGTTTTTTTATATTTGTTTGGTTGTTATTTTTTGTTTTTTTCGGAAGGGGGGCATCTTGTTGGTCAAAAATTGAATTTAACCTATATTTATTGTATTAACGCTGTACTTGCCTCTCTGTCTCTGGCTGTCCTTCACTTTCTTATGTATGTTCACTTTGCGTATTCATTGAGTGGATGTTTTAGTGTTGGTAGAATGAAGAGAAATAAAAACTTGAATACTGGAGAGGCAGAGATATATCAAGAAAACACAACAACAGACAGAAACAGAGAGAAAATGAAAAAAATCCCAAAGAGGGACACAAAGAGAGAGAGAGAGAGAGAGAGAAGAGAGAGAGAGAGAGAGAGAGAGAAGAGAGAGAGAGAGAGAGAGAGAGAGAGAGAGAGAGATGAGTGACAGACAGACAGAGACAGAGAACGAGAAGAGAGAGAGAGAGAGAGAGAGAGAGAGAGAGAGAGAGAGAGAGAGAGAGAGAGAGAGAGAGAGAGAGAGAGAGACATATTGATTAATAGATAGAGAGGCAGATAGGCAGGCAGACTTACATATGGATGTAGACAAACATAGAGACAGAGAACTGCAATATGTCGAAGACAGGCTTATATCTGTCAGAAAATGTATCTTGTTGAGAAAAAGAAAAACAAGGTTCTGTTCATTACAGTTTTGTACACACACACGCGCAAGCGTGCACGCACGCACGTACAAACACACACAACACGCAAACGCACGCACGAACGCATATTTATACACACGCACAAACAAACACGCACGTACGCACACGCGCATCCAGAAGATACACACAGGGTCTATGTATGCCGATATCTTTGCCGATTCCTCATACTTTCTTTGTAACTGTCGTTTACAGTCCATATTGTATCCATGCATTACTGGTAATCCTTTACGGTTGGAGAAAGGTTAACAGGCAAATTAGCACAGTGGTAAAGAACACTACATCTGAAATGATAGATAGATAGATAGATAGATAGATAGATAGATAGATAGATAGATAGATAGATAGATAGATAGATAGATAGATAGATAGATTTAGGCATAGATACACAGTGCGTGTGTGTGTGTCTCTCTCTCACACACAGCCACACAAACACACACACATACACACACGGAATGACAATATTTGAAAGCTTGCGATGGCAGAATGTCTTTGATTAATGTATTCAGCAGTGCTCCCTTTCCTCACAGTTACAGGGACAAGGTATGATTGCAGAATATATATATATATATATATATATATATATATATATATATATAAAATAATATAATAGAGAGAGAGAGAAGAAGAAGAGAGAGAGAGAGAGAGAGATAGATAGATAGATAGATATACTTCGTACATTCTAAAATGTGTGTGTTGTGTGTGCGTATGTATGCGTGTCTCAGGAAAAAGAGAGAGAGAGGAGAGAGACACGCACACACAGAGACAGACAGAGACAGACAGACAGAGACAGATAGAGAGACGAAGATAAACAGAGAGAGACAGAGAGAGGGACAGACAGATAGACATACAGACAGACACAGAGAGACAGAAGGAGAGAGAACATTCTCCTCCAACCCTCCAACACATTCACTGCACTGCCCAGCTTATGGCTGGGAGCTAGACCGAAACGAAACAAACGAAGTGACCGTACCTCGCCTCAGCTTTCTTCTTTGTGTCTTCTGTTCAATCAAACAATGGGTCTGTAATTATGAAAGCCACCCGAGCCTTACGCGTATCGCTCAAGGCATCTGGTCTGTCTGTCTGTCTGTCTGCCTGGCTGGCTGGCTGTCTGGCTTGCTTGCTTGGCTGATTCTCTGCGATATGTTTGTGATGTTCTTTACAATACATTGTCATGCGCTTTCAATTAGTCCTCCATCTGTCTCTGCCTGTCTGTCTGTCTCTCTCTCTCTGTCTCTCTCTATCTCTCTCTATTACTATTTCTGTTACTCTCTTTCCCTATCTTTCTCTCTTTTTCTCTCCCTTTCTCTTTATCTCTCTCGTATGGATAAAGGACAGTTTTTGAGTCAGACACAAAGAGAAAATGACAGGGAGGGATTGAGAGAGAGAGATAAATAGATAGATAGGTAGTTGATAGATAGATGATAGATAGATAGATAGATAGATAAATAGATAGATAGATAGACAGATGGATAGATAGAAACATATGTAGATAGATAGATAGATTTAGGCATAGATACACAGTGCGTGTGTGTGTCTCACAGAGACAGAGAGACAAATAGACTGACAGACAGCCAAAAAACATTCCACGACATTTGGATAGAAAACAATCATACACGCAATAAGTAATAACACTTTCTATAAACGCTTTCATAATCTTGTGTGAGAGAACCACACTCTCTCGTCCGTTACCACGGAGCTGTGTAAAAAGCCACGACCATCACACACCTCCATTTTATGAGAGTGTTGTCCTCTACCATCTTCGTATTTCTGTCGTTGCTTTGTTCTGAAGACAAGGCGTAGGTAACGATTATGTTGCTGTTGTAGTTTGTGTATTTCTTCTGAAAGATCTTTAAAGCCGTTCTTAGTTATCCTACCGATATTGTTATCATCGACAGAGGCTCTAAAGAAACGAAGTATTCCTTGAGTAGAGAAACCTACGCAATATTGACTGCTAAGTGTATGTTTTCGTTCAATATTTGTTGTTGTTGTTGCTGCTGATGGCGTATCTTTATAGTCTCGTTACACTTGGTTGTATGAAACTAAACGGAACAACACACAAAGTAAAAACAAAACAAAAACAAGCTAGGGCGAAAACAGGAAGGTCAGAGAAGGAGGGACGAGGATACTAAGGGGGTGATACAATAATAATAATAATAATAATAATAATAATAATAATAATAATAATAATAATACATGGAATTTGTATGGCGCTATATCTTGCAAAAACAAATCATAGCGCTTGCATTCATCCTACTCTCAAAAATGCAACAAGTTACAATTAATAGTTTTTACAAATTGAAATGTAAACGCACACGCGCACACACCCACACCCACACCCACACACGCGCGGCGCGCACCCCCCCCCACCCCCACCCCCCCCCCCACCCCCCACAGACTGTGTACTTTGGCAGGGTGGTGGGGGTTTCGCTGTTGAGGGTAAGGACTGGAATGAGATAAAACAAGAGGGGAAAGTCTTAGATCTGAAATAAATGTGTTTTGAGGCTGGATTTAAAAGTGTCAAAAGTAGACTTTTGGCGGAGGGAGAGAGGGAGGTCATTCCAGATCACTGGACCAGAAAAAGAGAAAGAGCGACGGCCGACTGTTGGTTTGTTTTTAGCGCACGCAAAAGAACCCATGACAACAAGTGAGATGTTCCTGGCAAAGTTCTGTAGAAAAAAGCTACTCTGATAGGCAAACAATTTAACTAAACACGGGAACAAAAAATGGGTGGCGCTTCTCTTGTGGCGACGCGATCGTCCCTGAGACAGCGGCCAAATATGTACGCAGATAAATCTGCCGAGACTTAAAGTGTTAGAAAACAAAGGATACACATAGGATTGGGTTTTTTTTTTCCAAACACAATAAAGAGTAAAGGACAGACAAGGTCTTCCTTGTATACAGATTGAAATGTCGTGGTCTGTAGTTTCAATGGTTTGTCATATGTATGGCGTTAAGCAAACGGTGATTACGTGACCGAGGATTATATTTTCAATGATGCTCTGTCCGTCTGTCTGCCTGTCAGTTTTTGTCTCTGTCTCCTCCTTCCTCCCTCTCCTCCCTCTCCTCTCCTCTCTCTCTCTCTCTCTCTCTCTCTCTCTCTCTCTCTCTCTCTCTCTCTCTCTCTCTCTCTCTCTCTTCTCTCTCTCTCTCTCTTCTCTCTCTCCCTGCATCGATAGATGCATAAATAGATGCATAGATACATACATAGAAAGACGCATCGATAGATGCATAAATAGATATACAGACATATAGATTCATAGATCGATCAATCGATCGATCGACAGATAGATAGATAGATAGATAGATAGATAGATAGATAGATAGATAGATAGATAGATAGATAGATAGATAGATAGATATATGAATTGACAGACATACAGACAGACAGACAGGCAGGCAGGCATACAGACAGACAGGCAGGCAGGCAGACAGACAGACAGACAGACTGACAGATATGGACGAACCAACCCATCTATTCATTCAAATACACATAAGCATAAGTTGCAGGTTCAGTGCACTGCACAGTCTACCTTACTTTTTTTTCAAATGAAACGTCGGTAAATGGGATAAGGCTATAACCAGACTCTAACCAACGCTCCCTCAACGAAACACACTGTTCAAACCACTGTGCAACGGTGGCAGGCGATACAGCTAAAAGATTAAGCGGTCTTTGACTCTAGCATCATGCCCCTCCTCCCCCCTCCTCCCCCTCCCCCCCTCCTCCCCCTCCCACACACACACACTGAAATTGGGACAGATTTGCAGATAAACACAATAGATTTATCGCAGTCAAAATGCCAGAAGGGGAATTTGAAGCACTCTTTTACATTAGCATAACAGCAACACAGAAGATATAATGTGCGAATATCGCTCTTAGATACAAAGCCATGTTTTGTAATGTTAATACAATGTTTGGATTTGAAATGAGGTTAGCATAATTATAAAAAAGATAATGCACGGATGTGGGAGCGACCTTTACAAATGCAAACTAAATTGCTCTGTACACTTGCTTGAATTCTTCTTGTGCATGTGAGTAATATTGGATGTATATAAAAAATGTGATAATAGCGACCAGATTTCCATTTTCAGAATAAAGAAAAGGTGTTGAGACAGAGGGAGAGATAGAGAGAGAGGGAGAGAGGTGGGGAGAGGAGAGAGAGAGAGGGGGGAGGGAGAGAATCAGACAGACAGACAGACGCACAAACAGACAGACAGACAGACAGCTAGAGGCAAGTCTACCTCAGTTTCAAGCAAACTCCTTTCTGACATCATCATCATCATCATCATCATCATCATCATCATCATCATCATCATCATCATCATCATCATCATCATCATCAACACTAACGCCACCATCACCACCACCACTACCATCTCCACTACCGTCATCGCCACCACTACCATCACCATCATTATATTCATCGTCATCATTATCATATCTGTCTGTCTGTGTGTCTATGTCTGTCTGTCTGTCTAACTCTCTCTCTCTCTCTCTCTCTCTCTCTCTCTCTCTCTCTCTCTCTCTCTCTCTCTCTCTCTCTCTCTCTCTTTATCTCTCTCTCTCTCTCTGTCTCTGTCTCTGTCTAATGTTTAAAGTAATAATTATTGCTAATGTCAGCAACAAACGAAACTACTGTTAAGAGATTAAGCACACATTTGTACAAAGCCCTTAGAAGGCGAAGCGAGTGTGTAGCAAATCGTTAATGTGGATGTGTCTTGTCAACAGTGTTTTGTACAACCCCCTTCTAAGGGGCCATGGCCTTTTTGAATAAATATCATATCATGTCATATCTATGTCTCTGTCTCTCTGTCTCACTCTCAACTCCACAACAAAATCGTTTCGGTACGTGCACTGAATTTTTCAGACCTTGTCAGTTATTTTTATTTTATTTATTTATTCATTTCTTCTTTTAAATCGAGGATAATGCAATAAGCACTCTTGTGCTTTTTTACATCCTGTCCCCGTGTATATGCGGTTTTGTAAATTCTGTCATATGCTTCCACCGGCACACAATGGCCAACTCTTCCGAAAAGCGGAACAGGATTTAACGTGTGAGCAAGATGTTCTGCATGCGTTCGAACACAGGGCCTCGGTTTATAGTCTCATCCGAACGACTTTGACATTCAGTTCGACTTTTTTGTCAAACTGGGAAGAAAGGGCGAGGCTGGGAATCGAACCCAGAACCTCACGGTTAACTTGTTGGCAGGCGAACGTCTTAACCATCCTGCCACCTTGCTTCCTAGTTAGGCTAATGTATCCTCTCCTGGCCTATCCCCCCCCCCTCCTTGTGCAGTGTGGAGACGAAGCATGCCTATAATTATTTCCATAAGACTGAGAAGGCTGAGGTGGGTTACGGAATAGTTAACGTGGATAGTTCATCTTATACATGCCTGTATACATGAGAAGAAAAGTAAGGCACTGGCAGGTTTCCACATTAATTTGACAGGAGAGACTGTACAGAAATATCTACTCTTGATTCACCCAGCAGATCTGCCAAGATTTAAACCAGCAATATCTAGGATCCACAGGAATGCTCGTTGAATGCCGCCATGCACTCAGCTACTGACTATAATAGTTATCGGCTGTAGAGTATTTAATATTCTAGAGAGCTTGTGAAAGTATCCATAATTTCATTTAAATTATAGTTGCTATCCAATTAGGAGTTATTGTACACGTACACAGACAAACAAACAAACACACTAACATGAACTTACGCACGGACGCACACGCGCACACATACACATAAACACATACATGCATATAAACACACACACACACACACACACACACACACACACACACACACACACACACACACACACACAAATGAAATAGCAAGGAGTTTTCCAATCAAATGTTTGATACATTGTTGTATTAGACATTGTAGAAAAAGTATATTGACAGTATCGTACACATGCATATAATAATAATAATAATAATAATAATAATAATAATAATAATAATAATAAATAATAATAATAATAATAATAATAATAATAATAATAAGAATAATAATAATGTATAGAATTTATATAGCGCTGAATCTTGTAAAGCAACAAATCAAAGCACTCAGATTCCTTTTTATTTATTTATTTTTATATCGAGGATAATGGAATAAGCACTCGTGTGCTTTTTTACATCCAGTCCCCGTGTGTATGCGGCTTTGTAAATGCTGTCATCTGTTCCCACCGGCACACAATGGCCTACTCTTTCGAAATGCGGAACAGGATTTAACGTTGGCGCAAGATGTTCTGCATGCGTTCACACACGGGCCTTGGTTTATAGTCTCGTGCAAAGGACCAATATGCGCCTGCGCCCCGCCTCCTCCACACACACACACACACACACACACAAAACCTATTCAATCGTCTCATCCTTTGAAAAAGTCCACTGCAAAAGTCCTGCCAGTCACGAACACCAGACCGAAACCAGAAAAAAAGAAAAGCAAAAAAAAAAGATCGTATATCTTTGCTCTGTGTGTGGTCTCTCTCAACGTCCACTTTCTATCTGTTCTTTGTGTGGTTGCCTGTGTCCAGTCTCTGTATTCTTTGTGTGCGGTCACTTGTGTCCAATCAGCAGCTGGGTCATTGGAAGTCTTCCAAGGGTGACCAGTGTCCTCTTTGGGCAAGAAAGTGTATCTGGCTCCCCTTCATTGTTTCCCGTGATATATTTTTGTATCCCGTAGATTACATGTTACCGTTCTGATTACTGACTTGTCTCTTTCGTCTCTCTTTGTCTACGTGTTTCAGTCTCTTCTTAGTCTCTCTCTATGTCTGTTTGTTTGTCCGTCTGTTTGTCTGTCTGTTTGTCAATCTATTTATATGTCTCTCTTTTTCGGAGATAGCCAGACGGAAGAGAGAAGGTGCACAGAGAGAGAGAGAGAGAGAGATGAAGAGAGAGAGAGAGAGAGAGAGAGAGAGAGAGAGAGAAGAGAGAGAGAGAGAGAGAGAGAGGTAGAGAGAGAGAGATGTTCCGTTTTCTCCAAAACTCTCTTTGTCTGTCTGTCTGTCAGTCAGTTTGTCTGTCCATCCATGTCTATGTCTCTGTCTTTCGGAGATAGCCAGATGAAAGAGGAGAGGAGCCAACGAGAGAGAGAGAGAGAGAGAGAGAGAGAGAGAGAGAGAGAGAGAGAGAACAGACAGACAGACAGACAGACAGACAGACAGAGACAGAGACAGACAGATAGTCAGACAGAGACAGAGATAACTCTGAACGTATTTAATGTGTATATTGGCCTTGGGTCACAATACACGGTGTTTGGGGGGAAAGAAGGAGAATGAACATACTGGAATGAAGAAATATTATGGAACATGAAAATAAAATTATGTGAGAGATAGAAGAGAGAGGGGTGGAAGGGAGAGAAAGAGAAAAAGAAGAAAGAAGAGAGGAGAGAGAGAGAGAAGGAGAGAGAGAGAGAGGAGAGAGAGAGAGAGAGAGAGAGAGAGAGAGAGAGAGGAGAGAGAGAGAGAGAGAGAGAGAGAGAGAGAGAGAAAGATGGAACTCGAACTCGAATGATTTATTCACAAAAAGACCATTGGCACTATACGTGAAGGGGGTTGTCAAACTGCTCAGTATTTTAGTGAGAGAAAGGCATCAGCAAGAACAAAATGTTACTGTATAACAAAAAGAGTCACTTACAAAATATGACTTAAGGTAACAACATATCTCTTATTTTGAAAGTTTTATAAAAAATATAAAATGAGGCTGCCGCACAACCTGAGGATGACTTGATGCCATGAGTAAACAGAGTCTAAATAAGTTAGGCTGTCTACTATATTTTACAGGACAGGGGATGTAATTCTGCCTAACAGCCTCGAATACTGGACAGCACAACACAAAATGTACTTCATCCTCCGCTGCTTGCTTACATAATGGGCAAAGCAACCTGAGAGTTAAATAAGTAGATTATTTAGAAATAGTAGCAATATCCCGTTCACAATTTGCCATAACATGTAAACAAATAGCGCAAAAACAAGTATTCTATCCCTGAAACTATTTAAAAGAAAATTTCGTTGAAAACATCCTCAATCATGACATTTTTTTAAAATAAAGAAAAAATAGTCAATAAAAGCTAAACCCTAATCTCGAGTGGTTTGTTAGGTTTAGGGTTTATTTGTGTATATTGAACAAATTCCTCAAAACAGTATTAGCTATCTTCATAAACAAGAAACCTGATCCCAATTATGTGTTTTTAACCATCTTTAATTTCCTTGGGATACGGTATACAAGCAGCCCATAAAAAAGATCAGGCAATATAATCTCTCTAAAAAAAAAACCCATCTACTTTCTCAAAATGATTTGCTTTTGTGGAGTGAAGTCTTTAAAACTTCCAAACGAAATTGAAGAACTAGCAAATCGTG
>CM054141.1:40857540-40862540 GCA_028751875.1 Rapana venosa | reverse complement strand
TTTCTGGCACCTATCTTGAGACCTATGCCTTCGACATCTGACTCCCTCATGACTTGCTCTCTGTTATATATTGGGAAGGTGAGGTACGATGATGCATCCTTGTCTTACTCCTCTTGAGATGTTGAAAACTTCACATATTTGACTTCCCTCCATCTCATAGATCTTTCGGATCTATATCTATAAGTCCTGCGGATGAGACTATAAACCGAGGCCCCGTGTGCGAACGCATGCAGAACATCTTGCGCACACGTTAAATCCTGTTCCGCTTTTCAAAGAGTAGGCCATTGAGTGCCGGTGGGAACAGATGACAAAATTTACGAAACCGCATACACACGGGGACGAGATGTAAAAAAGCACATGAGTGCTTATTCCATTATCCTCGATATAAAAGAATAAAAGAAACAATCCCTTTTGTTTTTATAAAGTGAGGAAATTAAGAAGATGGAGTTATTTGAGAAATCCATTTTATACATTGTGTCAAAAGGATGCTTGCGATCATGCTGCCAAAGGCTTTGCCGTTGTCTATGAAGGTAGTTAAAAGTTCTTCCTGTGTACTTTTCATTTCTTCACTGATGTTTTGGAGCACGACTTATGTGTCTGCTGTTGAGACTTATCTGGGGACTGTCTGGCAGAATTCTAATTAAAGCGTACGTTTTGTTTCATTCTATTTCAGATTATGATCATCAGTATCTTGTTAGCATGGCAATTACATAAACATATGAACAAACAAAAATAAGAGCCATTAAGGAATCACAGTAACACGAAATCAAAAGCAAACATCACAAAATTTTACAGATTCATTTCGAATAATGAAAAAAGATCGTTTGTAAAAAGACAATAAGACCAAAAGTAAACGCAGACACATCACTCTTTTAATAACAATTGAGATGATAAGTGTATATTCAGTACCTTTCCTCATTGTCGTCATTTTTCGTTGGTGCATGTTTTCGTAACGCAAACTTTCTTTGCTGTCAACCTGTATCCTTTTCCATGCCGGTGCTTGACAACACATGCATCTAATTAAGGTAAAGGAGGTAAAGGAGTCCCATAACCCATAAGGTCGTAGGGGAGCGAGGCGTCAGAGACCTCACTTCTCTAGGGCCAGCATTTTGAGGGCCGCGCCCATCTCCTCTCCCTCGCTGCTCTACCTTCCCTGACCCTAAAGAGGGCAGGTACCCATTTACAGCTGGGTGAACTGGGAGAACTGTACTGAAGCCAAGGCGCGCAAACGGTCACCCATCCAACTGGTAACCACGCTCGACGCTGCTTAACTTGGCTGGGGAAAGCGAGTGCTCCGACCACTGAGCTATCCCGTCCCATCTAATTACAACCACCTATATCGGCTCTTATTGGCTGACTGTGCTGTCTGTTACTGCCTCCAATGTCAAGGACGATAATTATGTCTGCAGTGTCAAGGACGCTCTTTCCTTTCAACTTCATCTTGTGTTGTGTCATTCATACCAAAGTATGTGTATGCAATCATGCGTTTAACGCCATTGTAAACCAAGAGCTAAATTTACCCTTTACTGAAGAGGAGGTACAGAATGCAATCACTAAACTAAAATCAAATAAAACATG
Source organism: Rapana venosa (assembly GCA_028751875.1). Taxonomy (NCBI): domain Eukaryota; kingdom Metazoa; phylum Mollusca; class Gastropoda; order Neogastropoda; family Muricidae; genus Rapana; species Rapana venosa. Next base: position 40,860,962 of record CM054141.1, on the reverse strand, counting down.
TGGTTATGATCACGTCACTAATGAATTTTTAAAGGCGTCGTCAACCAGGTTACTTGGTATATTTACTAAGTTGTTTAATGTCATCCTTCGCTCTGGAAAATCTCCAAATGCCTGGTCCATGGGAACTATTAAGCCAGTTTTCAAGCATAAAGGAAGTTCAGAGGATCCTAATAATTATAGAGGAATAACTATCTTAAGTTGCTTTGGAAAACTATTTACTTCTGTAATTAACAACAGACTGACAAAATATTTCTATGAATGCAAGACTATTGGGCAAGAACAGGCAGGTTTTAGAGCGGGATTTTCCACCACTGATCACTTGTCTGCACTTCATTGCATGATTGATGTGTTTCTTGCCAAGAGGAAACGACTCTATTGCCTTTTTGTAGATTTTGAAAAGGCGTTCGACCGTGTTAATAGAGCTTTTCTGTGGCGGAAGCTGTTCGATCATGGGGCGAATGGAAACATATTAATGGTTATCAAAGATATCTACTCTAAAGCTAAATCATGTGTTAGCGGAGGTGATGAGTGTTCTGACTTTTTTCAAACCTCAACTGGGGTTCGTCAGGGTGAAAACTTGTCACCGTTACTCTTTGCCTTGTACTTGAATGATATGCAGTCCTACATTATGGAAAAAATAAACAGTTTATCTACAATGGCAAAGGAAGCCAGGAAACTAGGGTGGGAAAGAGAAAAGGAGAATCTTTTGCTGAAAATGTTTTTGTTATTGTATGCAGATGATACAGCAATTTGTGCTGAATCAAAAGAAGACTTACAGAAAGCTATCGATGCAATTTGTAACTATTGTCATAAGTGGAAACTTAATATAAATGTAGAAAAAACAAAAGTTTTGGTTTTTTCAAGAGGTAAAATCAAGAACATGCCTTGTTTTACATGTGGTGGTAAAGAAATTAAAATGGTTTTTTCTTTTAAATATCTCGGGCTGAACCTTAATTATAACAACAAATTTAACGTGGCACAAAAACACTTATATGATCAAGCATGTCGTAGCATGTTCTCTCTGCTAAAAAAATGCAGAAGACTTTTTCTTCCCATTGATATACAGATTGAATTATTTAACAGAGTAGTAGTTCCAATTTTGCTTTATGGATGTGAGGTCTGGACTCCATCAATGTGTGAATTAGCTTCAAAATTACAACTTAAGTTCTTCAAAATAATTCTTAAACTGGGAAAATCTACTCCAAGTAAAATGGTTTATGGGGAACTTGGTCAGTTTCCTGTGGAAATAACAGCTAAAGTAAGGATGCTTTGCTTTTGGTTTAAGCTTGTTGATATCGGAAGTGAGCCTAAATTTTCTAACATTGTTTATAAGTTGCTACATGATATAAGGTAATATGTATACCGTTAATACCCACAAATCTACTTATTTAACTAACGTAGAACGTATATTAAACGAAATCGGGTTAAGTGGCATTTGGCAGAATCAGTTTGATCTCAATGTTTCATCTGAATGGTTTAAAGGCAAAGTTACATGTAGTTTACAAGATCAGTATTTGCAACAATGGTTTTCTCATGTTGATAACAACGACATATTTCTTAATTATAGACTATTTAAGAAGTGTTTCTGCTTTGAAGATTATCTGACGATTCTTCCCCATAATTTGTCATTAACTTTTATTCATTTTCGAACGTTAAATCACAGACTTCCCATCCAAATTGGCAGAATAAGAAATGTACCTAGAGCAGAGAGAGTCTGTGATAAATGTGGTGAAAATGAACTAGGTGATGAGTTCCATTATCTATTCAAATGTCATTTCTTTGTGCAGCTAAGAAACAAATTTATCCCAAGATACTATAGAGGAAACCCAAATGTTATGAAGTTCCATGAATTGTTTAGTTCCACAAATATATCCTTGCTTATTAAAGTTATAAAATTCCTCAAAGAAATAATGAAAACCTATTGATTTGTCGCATCCCTTTAGATGACACCAGTGTATTTTATTACATGTTAGAGATAACTTAATTTCCTTTGTTAGTATAGACTTGAATGGCCATGTCATTGTGTGTGAGCACACTAGCACCCCCACGTGCGTGTGTATATGTGTGTGTGTGTGTCCCCGCATTTGTGTGAATGTGTGGGCACATAGTTTGAAATGCTTCCTGAGTGCGTGGGTGCACGAGTGTGTGTGTGACCGGGGGTAGCAGGTTTCTTGGCGTGTTGATGTTCCACGCCTGCGTGTGTGTGTGTGTGCTTGTTGATGCCTTTGTGTTGGGCGTGGTGTGCTGGGAGAGAGAGAGAGAGAGCTCAGAACTCACAAATTTAATGTATCTCAGCCTTAGGCCATATTACATGGGGAGAGAGAGAGAGAGAGAGAGAGAGTGCAGTTGGTTATGGGAAATGTATTCAGGCATGTTAGGTTGCTATGCCTTTCCTGTGTTGTGAATGCTTTTTCACTTTTCATGTCCATGGTTTGTGCTCTTTCATTTTGGAGCGAATTTGTGTGTGAGTATTTTTCACACGCCCACAATCCGCAAGTTGTGATTTTGTTAAATTTCATGTACCCCTTGGGGGTTTTTCTTGAAATAAAATCTTGAATCTTGAATCTTGTTTATTTACGAATTCGAGCAGTCTCCCTAACACGCTCAACCAATCATTGCCGGTATATAAAAGCAACGTCCTTGACATTGCAGGCACCAGCAGCAGACACCGCTCCCTAACACGCTCAGCCAATCAGTGCCGGTATAGATGGCTGCATTTAGACTCACGCCTTGACAACAACAAACGCAAAAAGAAACGACAATAACAGCTACAACAACAACAAGATTATACAAGTAAACCAGCCACACCAGCAGCCAAGAACAATAGCAGTGGAAAAAAAGCGGGATTGGTAATCTTTAAAAACAAAAGAGAACAAAATGAAATGAACGTGAGTCATGTGATGACAGTCCCTCTTCATCATGGAGTAATCAAATTTAGGTCAGGAACAGGTGATAGCCTGGTGGCTAGAGGGTTGCACTTGCAAGCTGACGGCCAAGTTCCTGATCTGCTTACCCAGGTTCGAATCTCGTTCCAGAAGATTTTTCTTCTAGAGTTAACATCAGTACCAACTCCACTCTCCACAAAAGTTCTTCGGATGAGACTACAAACTGAGGTCCTGTGTGCGGACACACGCGGAACATCTTAAACCCACGTTAAACCCGTTCCGCTTTTCGGAAGGGTAGGCCATCATTGTGTGCCGGTGGGAACGGATGACAAAAGTTACAAAACTTCATACACACGGAGATTGGATGTAAAAAAGAATGAGTGCTTATTCTATTATCCTTGCATATTAAAAATAGGGTTTTTTTTTAAAAAGGATTTTATTCGGGTTTTTTTTTTTTTTTTAAAAATTTTTTTTTTTTTTTTTTTCCTAAACTTTGCCCCTTCCCCTTCCCTTTTTTTAATAAAAAATTTTTTTTTT
>CM054141.1:40850040-40852540 GCA_028751875.1 Rapana venosa | reverse complement strand
TTTCTGCCTGTCTTTCTGTCCGCCTCTATCTCTGTCTTTCTCTCCGTCTCTGTCTCACTCACACACACACAAACACACACACGCACGCACACACGCTTACACGCACGAACACATACATAGACACACATCTTGCGCGCACACACACACACACACACACACACACACACGTTAAAAAGCCTGTGGTGCATTTTTGAAGAGTATGTCAATGTGCGCCGGTAGAAACAGTTGGCATAGGTTTGTTGTTTTTGTTAAAGAGTATGAACAGTGGTATTGAGTTTAAACATCATCCCGCAAATCAGAAGACTGCTTCCTTGATGGAGGGTAAACGTCTGCGTATGCAAAATGTCACCATTGTGAACATTCTAGCTGTAACTAGAGAAAGACAAGAAAACGGAAGAAAAATACACTTGTGTTACGAAAGATACATTAATTTGATAATGTAATCCTGCTCATCTTTGTACGTGTTTCAACATTAAACAGAGAATGAACACAAATAAAGAAATCAAACCAACAATCAAAAAACAACAACAAAACCCAAACAACATAGCAAACAAAATAAGCACAACTAACCAAACAAATGCACCAAACAATCATACAAACAAGCATATGAACAAAGAAGCGAAACGTTTCTTGTAACAGTCAACCAAACCGAACACAAACTAAGAAAAAAATATATATTTGTTAAAATGCATGCAACGTAAGCATCATTTGTACGTCAAAGACATATCACTTTCTGTGTGTCATCTGTACGGGTGGCTTTTTGCACTAATGATATACCTTGAGGTTAATGGTTAGTTTTCTTACAACATGTTTGTTAATTTTGCTCTGGAAAGTTCCTAATTCTCCGAATGTGTCTGTATACATTTTCTGTGTGTGCTAGTCGTTCAGTTTATACATGTAAACAATCCCATCTACTCCTGCTTGTTGTTTCCTGTCCGTCTCGCTCATTGTCTGTATCTTTTTTTCTGTTTCTATGTCTTTGTGCCTGTCTCTTTCTGTTTATCTTTTTCTCTTTCTGTCTGTCTACCACGATGTCTATATATGTGTGTGTGCATGCATGTGTGTGTGTGTGCGTGTGCGTGTGTGTGAGAGAGAGACAGAGACAGTGAGTTTGTGAGTGTGCGTGTGCGTGTGTTTGTTACATATTTTTTCTGTATCTAAAGTTTTTAATCCAAACACTAAATGTTGTAGAAAATCTAGGTAGAAATGTCTATTTTTATTTTGTCTTTTTTCACAACGTTGCTTATGTTGTTTATTGTTCCTGTATAGAGAATTGACTTTATGGAAGTTTTAACTGTCTGATGGATCAGCACGGTATCAGAATAAGGTGAAGAGAAGGGTGTTCCATAACCTATGTGGTTGTAGGGCAGCGAGGCATCAGAGACCTCAGCTTCTCAAGGTGCCAGCATATTGAGGGCGGCGTCCATCTCCTCTCCCTCACTGCTTATCCTTCCCCGACCCTAAAGAAGCAGGTACCCATTTACAGCTGGGAGAACTGGGGGACTGCACTGAAGCCAAGGCGCTCAAACGGTCACCCATCCAAGTGGTAACCACGCTCGATGCTGCTTAACCTTAGCTGGGAGAAAGCGAGTGCTCCAACCACTGAGTTATCCCTGAGCTCTCATAACACATAGCAATTATTGTTTTGTTGGTTTTGTTTTATATCGTTTTATTGGTTTATCATTCTGTTTCCATGCTTGTTTTCGACTAGCATTCCCATTTCTCTGTTATCACCTGTCACCTTTTTATATTTTATATTTTACTGCTATCCATTTTACATACCTTTTAGGCACGTTACAAGTTAGATGCCAGTTTTTTAAATACAGCTGACATAATTATTTTGCCTTGATAAGTCCAAAAGGTTATACAGAATGTAAACATTTGACCTTTCCGAAATCTCAAACAATGTACTTCTCATTTCAACATAAAGGCTGTCGTTTAAGGTCACACACATAAACACACGCGCGCACACGCGAGCGCACACACACACCACACACACACACACACACACATACATATACACACACACAGCACAAAACAACACAATCCACACAGACACACAGACACACACACACAGACACAATACACACACATAAACACACACACACACACACACACACACACACACACACACACACACACACACACACACACACACACACACACACATCAAAGAGACCACCCAGCCTTAGTTGTATTTTTCTTCAATGCATGAGGAAGTTTTAACCGAAGAGTAGAGGACGTTCTTAAAAAAACAAAAAAAACCCCACTCTCTCTACTTTTCTTTCTCTTGTAGTCACGCACGCAGAACATCTTGCGCACACGTTAAATCCTGTTCCGCTTTTCGTAAGAGTAGGCGAGTGTGTGCCGGTGTGAACAGATGACAGAATTAACAAAACCGCACACACACTTGGACTGGATGTAGAAAAGCACGTAAGTGCTTATTCCATTATCCTCGATATAAAATAAAATAAATAAATTGTCTGAATCAGTATGTCTC
>CM054141.1:40837540-40842540 GCA_028751875.1 Rapana venosa | reverse complement strand
GTCTGCCTCGGCCACTATCGACACAAGAGTTTACAACTCAAATGGGTGAAATCCTCTTAACTACCTTCCGCTAGCGCTATGTCTGGAGTGTGGTCTTTACAATGCTGATTCAGCACCTGTTTTTTTGTAGCAGGACATGTTGTTGTTGTTATTGTTGTTGTTGCTGTTTTCTGCTCTGTCCTTGTATCTGTCTGTCTTACTGTGAGCTTCTGTGTCACTGTTTACCTGTCTGTTTGTCGGTCTGCCTGCCTGAATGTCTTTCTTTCTGTCTGTCTGTCTGTCTGTCTGTCACAATTTCTTTTTCTCTGTTTCTTTCTCTGCCTCTGTCTGTTTGTAAGTCTGTCTCTGTCTCCATCTGCCACTGTCTCTATCTGTCTGTCTGCCTGTCTCATATTTTTCTCTGTGTCTGTCTTTGCCCCTGTCTGTCCGTCTGTCTGTCTGTCTGTCTGTCTGTCTCTCTCTCTCTCTCTCTCTCTCTCTCTCTCTCTCTCTCTCTCTCTCTCTCTCTCTCTCTCTCTCGCTCGCTCGTTCGTTCGTTCGTTCGTTCGTTGTATGTCGTTCTTTCTTCCAATCTCATGTTTGCGTCTTGATGCAGCATTCAAGACTGTGTTATAAAGAACAGCGGCTGTATTTTATTCATGACGCTGCACTTTCGTTTACCACTAATTTCTTTCTATTCTTATTTTATCACTATCAAATAATAAAATGGGAACACTGTTAATATGTAGACATTTCTGTGATACTATCTATTCTGCATCAGCTTGTTTTGTTTTTATTTCATTGCTTTGCAAGGGTCAGTGTCTGGCCCAAGAAATGGCGTTTGGTTGTTGTTGTTATTGCGCTCTGATTTGTCTTTGCAAGATATAGCGCTATACAAATTCCATTTATTATTATTTAGTATTATTATTATTGTTGTTGCTGCTGCTGTTGTTGCTGCTCTTGTTGCTGCTGCTGCTGCTGCTGGTGTTACTGTTCCTACACAATCCCAATCTTAACACTTTGTAGGGTTGCCAAGAATCACCCACTTAAACTCTCTCATCCTACCTGGGAATCAATTCAGGATTGTAAGTACAAATTTCTGTCTGTAACTGTTTTTAGGTTCCTAGCAAGAAAGGCACCACCCCATACTTCGACGTCAGAGGACTTTTAACTCTATTTTTAAGTAGAGTGAAGGTAGTCATGCTAATAGTTTGTCTTGGCAGAGAAAAAAAAAAAAGTAAGTTATTAAAGCTGCCATCAATAACTGACAAAGTGTTTAGTCTGTGTCTGTTCATCTGGTTTGAAAGGAGTGTTCTTGCATCCATGTCACTGGCGTAATTGTTGTGTTTTCGTTGTACTATTGTTGGTAACCGAATTTCATATCTTAATGGGCGTGCATGTTAATTCCAAGGGGAAAACAGCCTTTAAACTGGCGTCTCATTTATGGCTCAAACCTATGCTTGATGCCAGGTTACCAGTGCAATGTTTTAACCACTACACTACTATGCACCCTGTTCTTCAAGTATCTCTGATGTGTCAGCTAAAAGAACTGCATGATTAGTTCGGTTTCGTTTGGCCAGAGTGTTGTTGTTTTTTAAATGACTTTACAATAAAAATCACTGAATAAGTATCAGTCATATTCACCATTTTGTGTGTAGCAGATTGATTTTTTTTCAATACAGGTTCAATTGCGGCTTCCAGTCAGCAGGTGGAGTGTGTATAATAACATCTTGAAAGCTAAGCCCAAGATACGAGAGAAAAATAATGTTTACTGTACCTGAATACATATTGCTGTATCTTTCTGCCTGTGCCTGTGTCTCTATGTCTATCTCTGTTTTCCAATCTGTCTGTCTGTCTTTCTGTCTTGTCTGTTTGTCTGCCTGTCTCTCTGCCTGTCTGTCTGTATGTCTGTATGTCTGTCTGTTTCTTTGACATAAAATGCAAAACCTACAATATAGACATATTCACAACTTCAGTAAATTCATGTAACTCAGTCACTCTGAAGTATCTCTTATTGTAAATGCAGACAGTGATGCACATACAGACAATAACTTTAATGTCATCGATGCAGACTTGGTCCTGAAGTTCTGCCACTTGTAGCCGGAATAAAAAAAGGTTTCTAGAGCTCATTAAAAGTACCAGAGGACACTTCTTTAAAAAAAAAAAAAAGTGAAGAAACTGTGTATAAATATGATTTTTTTTAAAATGGCGTTTACATACTATTTTAAGTTTACGAGTTTTGGTTTGGAATAAAATTCAATGGGTAAAACATGCACATTTAATATGAAAACAAGTAAACTCAGATAGGTGTTGATGGAATTTAAATTTCTTGTCAACTAGCCATTGGTGTTGACTAGATAATTGTTCCATGTACCTGGTTGCTCATAATCTAGATCCTCAAAGGCTACTTAATGAGAGTCTTTTTATGTTATAGAACAAAATTAAACAAGGAAAAAAAAAGCAAAGCGAAAACAAAACAAAACTAAAAGAACACCTTCCCCCGAAAAAAAAGCTATAACATTCATTTAATACATGTACATCTCATTTTGTTGTTCTTGTTGTTGTTGGAAAAAAATGCTGTGTTCTTTATGTGCTGTGATTTTCAGTCTATTTTATATTGTTGATTATTTGTCTTGCCCTGCTCTCTTCCTTTGTTTTTAGATTTTAAATAACCTTCTGATCTCCTTCGTTGAATGTGCTTATGAAAGAGATTGCCTTTTGTTTAAAAATCAGTCTGAATCCAAGCTTTCTAAAAAATAAATAAAGAAGAAAAGTTCTGGCATTTTTTCAAGTACTTAGTAAACTACACTGATCTCGCGCGCGTTAATCTAGTACCTCAAAAGATATACAAATGAATACTGATTTAATATGCGAGCTTAAATTACATTTACATTTTGTTCAGCTGTTCTTTTTGTTTAATGACGGAGGCACAGCTTCAGCTATTGTGTCTGCCTTGGCCTCTATCGACACACGAGTTTACAATTCAAATTAGAGAAATCCTATTAGCTTACCTTCCGCTGTATGTCTGGAGTGTGGTCTTCACAATGCTGATTCAGCACCTGCTTTGTAGAAAGACATTGCCTACTGTTCTTTGGTAGCTGCTCTGCCTGTGGAGTACTGTCTGTCTCGTATTGCTTTTGTCTCTCTGTCTGCCTGTCTGTCTGTCTGTACACCTTTTCTTTCTTTTCTTTTCTTTCTTTCTTTCTCCCTTTCTTTCTTTCTTTTATTTCTTTCTCCCTTTCTTTTGTGTTACTTTCTTTCTTTCTCTCTCTCTCGCTCTCTCTCTGTCTCTGTCTCTCTGTGTGTCGCTCGCTGTGCCTCTCTCTCTTTTTCTTTTATTCGCCTTCTTGTGTCTATGTACATCTCTGCCTCCATCTCAGTGTGTTTGTTCGTCTGTGTGTCTGGGTGTCTGCATGTCAGTGTGTTTGTGTGTCTGTCTGTGTGTGTGTCTGTCTGTCTCTCTTTATTTGTTTTTTACTTCTCGCGTGTGCATGGCATATGCGCATGTGTGCTCGCGCACACATTCTTCTTCTTCTTTAAAATTCTTGCTTTTAAAAGATTTTAGTCCCCTAAAAGGATAAAGTGAAATAAGGTGTAGCCATTTTATGCACCTGTGGATGTATGCATGAATGTGTGTATATTATATGTATATATATATATATATATATATATATATATATATATATATATATATATATATATATATATACATACATATATATAATTATATGTATGTATGTATGCATGCATGTATCTATGTATGTATGCACGTATGTATAAGCATTTGTTTATGGTGTAGTCATATCATTGCTACTTTATGTGTTCATTCGGTGGTTAAATACTGATTGGAAGAGTGGTTTGTTTCAATCATCTATCAATGTCTTTCATATTGATTTCAATGTTCATCTGTTCACTTATTCATTCTTCTATTCTTTTACTGGCTCACCTTTCTGACTAAAACAGCTGAAGGATTCCTCGAAGAGGGGTGGGGGTGGGGGAGGGAGAAACATAAAAAATGTTGACCTTAGACAACAGACAGTATCAAGTAAATATAAATGTCTGCGACCTTATGATGGGCGAACACGATCGCATACGCAAAATCTCACCATTGATGAATCTCAGAGCTCTAGCCGAAGAACAACAAAAAAATCGATGTCTATACCGTGTACAAAAATGTCTGCTTTTACAGACATAACTGTACAATGTTTAGACTCTCGCGCTTCAAGACAAATCACAATTTCGAAAAAGACGCATATCTGGATACACTCTACAAAGATTCTGCAAGTTTCTGAAAACGAAATTGTTGCTTATGCTGATGAATCTCCCGGGTAGCTAAGTTGTGTCTGACTTTGCCAAGTATCGACAAGCGAGTCTACAATTTAAATGGATGGACTGGCAGTATAGCGTAGCTACGTTCTGTTCTCTCCGTCAGTCAGTGTCTGCGGTGTTCATTGGCAATGCTGATTTAGTAGCTTCTTGAAAGAAAGGATGAGGAATTTCGTTGAAGCTGAGCTTTAGAAGACAGTGAAAATTAATGCGTTGTTGGTGGTGTTTTACTGCTTGATGGTCTGGTTACTGTCGTTAAAGCTGACTTTGTTATTGTTATTGTCGATACATATTGTTGTTTTTCAGTTTTATCTCTGTGATTAGAGGTTGTTGGCTGACTTTTTGGTGACTATTGTTCTTACTACTTGTTGATATTGTTGGTGGTGGTGTCTTCAAATGAACATATGTTTTACTCTGAGTGATATTAGACAAGGACAGTGGAAAAACGTGTGCTTACCTCTGCTATTAGTGCTGTTGTTGTTACTGTTGTTGTTGATGTTGTTGATAATGTTGTAGCTGCTGCTGCCGCTGCTGCTACTGATGCTGCTGCTGCTGTTGTTTCTTTAGGTTTCTTGTTATTTTGCTGATTTTAGTGGCTGCTGTTGGGGAGGTGTTTTTTCTGTTTTGCGTTTTACGTTTGTTGTTGTTAATATAAAACGTTTACCTGCCCTTCTCTACACCACTTTTTTTTCTTC
>CM054141.1:40822540-40830040 GCA_028751875.1 Rapana venosa | reverse complement strand
GAGATACACAGAGAGACAGAGACAGAAATAGAGATACAGAGAGGGACAGGGATAGAGAGACATAGACAGAGAGATAAAGACACCCAGAAACACAGACGAAGACAGACAGAACAGGCAGAAAAACAGAGACACAGAGAGAAATAGAGGGATACAGAGAGAGAAAAAAAACGACGGCAGAGAGAGAGAGAGAGAGAGAGAGAGAGAGAGAGAGAGAGAGAGAGAGAGAGAGAGAGAGAGAGAGAGAGAGAGAGAGAGAGAGAGAGAGAGAGAGAGTGGAAGAAATTGAAGGCCACTGTGCAGAGCTGTTCATCAAGTGCTGATATCTACGAAGCTCCAGTGGATATCAGGGTGTAGGTATGCTATTGGGCATTCATTGTCAGTATAGTGTCCTTGCTTCCATTGATATCTCTTCTCCAGCTGAGCTTGTGCATTCAGCAGTATGTGGCTGTGAAGTGTAACTTTACTAACACACATGCACACACACACACACACACACACTCACTCTCTCACTCTCTCTCTCTCTCTCTCTCTCTCTCTCTCTCTCTCTCTCTCTCTCTCTCTCTCTCTCTCTCTCTCTCTCTCTCTCTCTCTTTCACACACACACACACACACACACACACACACACACACACACACACACACATACACACTCGTCTAATATCATTTAGAGTGAACAGACGTTAAATTGAAGACAGCAACAACAACAACACATACACATGTGAAGCAAAATTAATCATCCTTTTAAGCCCCAGCTTAACAAACACTTATAAACAAGAAACACACATATCTAGCTTTCTCTATTCTTCTAACACAATCCAGACAACAACTAATCTTTCCCTATCCGCCGACACGAGTAACAAAGTCATTACAACCAGTGACCTTTTAACAGGGGCTTGTGTGTAAGCCTGATTCTCTGGCTCCTGTCAGCTTCCTTTCCTTGACACATCCCCCTGCCTTTCTTTTGTACCCTGGACAAATAAACAAAAAAGCCATCCGAACAGCGAAACCGTTTTAGACTCTGTCATTTCACTTCCCTGCCAGTGAAGGTATATCTTACAGTCAGGTTGTTGTCTCCCACGTGGCGTTGGCAGAGTAATGAAGAGAAGGAATACTGTAGAATGTCCAGAACTGGGAGGAATGGAGAAAGCTGGGTGCAAAATCCTTTATTAGTGCCCTAAGGTTTTAGTGAATATTGGGGTATGGGAAGTTTGTGATGGTGAAGAGAGAATCGTCGGATAGTACTGTTTGTTGGTTCAAGTGTGTTCTGATGATTTCTGTGACGAAGTGGCAGGTGTCTTATTCTCTACTCTTTATTTTTACATGGAATTGTATGTGTTCTGACTCCAATCGAGTTGTAAAGAGGTGGCCAGTTGTGGGTATGGAAACAAACCTGCATGCACATATGCAACACCCACCCCCCCACCCCGACACACACACATAAACACACACACACACACAAACACAAACACACATACACTCAAAGCACACACACACATCACAACAAACACACACACATATGCACACACACAAAGCAAAATCAAGCATTCTTTTAAACCCCAGCTTAACAAACATTTATAAACAAGAAATACACATGTCTAGCTTTCTCTATGCTTCTAACACAATCCAGACAACAACTAACCTTTGCCCCATCCAGGACATGAGTAACAAAGTCATTACAACCAGCGACCTTTTAAAAGGGGCTTGTGTGTAAGCCTGATTCTCTGGCTCCTGTCAGCTTCCTTTCCTTGACAGATCCCCCTGCCTTTCTTTTGAACCCTGGACAAACAAAAACACAGTGGTCCCAACAGTGAAACCGTTTTAGACTCTGTCATTTCACTTCCCTGCCAGTGCAGGTAGAGCTTACAGTCAGGGCTTTGTCTCCCACGTCCTGTTGGCAGAGTAATGAAGAGGAGGAATACTGCGAAATGCTTAGAAGTGGGAGGAGTGGAGGAATGGGTTGCAAAAACTTTCATTATGTGGAATGCTAAGAACCAGAGGAGTGGAGGAATGGGTTGCAAAAACTTTCATTAGTACCCTTAGGTTTTAGTGAATACTGGGGTATGGGAAGTTGGCAAGTGTGAAGAGAGAATTGTCTGAAAGTTCTGTTGGTTCAAGTGTGTTCTAATGATTTCCATGAAACAGTGGTAGGCGTCTCATTCTCTACTCTTTCTTTTTACGTGGCATTGTATGTGTTCTGATTCCAACCGAGTAGTAAACAGGTGGCCAGCTGTGGGAATGGAAACAAACCTGCACACACACACACACACACACACACACACACACACACGCACACACACACGCACATATACAACACCCCCCAACCCCCGACACACAAAAACACACACACAAACACATACAACATACACGTACACAACACACACACACACACAACAACACAACGCACACACACACACACAAAACACATGAAGCAAAATCAAGCATTCTTTTAAACCCCAGCTTAAAATAAACAAGAAACACACATATCTAGCTTTCTCTACGCTTCTAACACAATCCAGACAACAACTGATCTTTCCCCTATCCCCGGACACGAGTAACAAAGTCATTACAATCAGCAACCTTTGGACAGGGGCTTGTGTGTAAGCCTGATTCTCTGGCTCCTGTCAGCTTCCTTTCCTTGACACATCCCCCTGCCTTTCTTTTGTACCCTGGACAAAAAAAAAACAAAAAAACAGCGGTCGAAACACCGAAACCGTTTTAGACTCTGCCATTTCACTTCCCTGCCAGTGCAGGTATAGCTTACAGTCAGGGCTTTGTCTCCCATGTGGCGTTGGCAGAGTAATGAAGAGAAGGAATACTGTGGAATGCTGAGAACCAGGAGAAGTGGAGGAAGCTAACTGCAAAAAGTTCAATGCTGCCTTAATGTGCAGTATTTAGCGGGATATGTGAAGGTGATGAAGGTAAAGAGAGAGAATTGTCTGATAGCAGTGTTGGTTCAAGTGTGTTCTTATGATTTCCCTGACAAAGTGGCAGTCGTCTAATTCTCTACTCTTTTATTTTACATGGAATTGTATGCGTTCTGATTCCAACCAAGTAGTAAAGAGGTTGCCAGCTGATGGAATGGAAACAAACCCGCATGCACAAACGCATGCACGTATGCAATCCATCCCCCTCCCTGACACACACACACAAACACACACACACACACAAACAAACACATACAAAACACACACACAGACACCCAACACACACACACTCACACACACACACACACACACAACACCCACACACACATACACACACAAAACACCACAACACCCACACACACATACACACACACATTAAGCATCCTTTTAAACCCCAGCTTAACAAACACTTATAAACAAGAAACACACATATCTAGCTTTCTCTATTCTTCTAACACAATCCAGACAACAACTAACCTTTCCCTATCCGCCGACACGAGTAACAAAGTCATTACAACCAGCGACCTTTTAACAGGGGCTTGTGTGTAAGCCTGATTCTCTGGCTCCTGTCAGCTTCCTTTCCTTGACAGATCCCCCTGCCTTTCTTTTGTACCCTGGACCAAAAAAGCAAAACAGCGGTCCAACAGCAAAACCGTTTTAGACTTTGTCATGTCACTTCCCTGCCAGTGCAGGTAGAGCTTACAGTCAGGGCTTTGTCTCCCACGTGGCGTTGGTAGAGTAATGAAGAGAGGGAATACTGTGGAATGCTGAGAACCGGGAGGAGTGGAGGAAGCTGGTTGCAAAAAAACTTTCATTGGTGCCCTAACGGTTTAGTAGGTAGCGGGATATGTGAACGTGATGAAGGTAAAGAGAGATTCGTCTGATAACTTACACACGCACTTACACACGCACGCAAACACACACGGGCACACAAAAGAGAGATAGAGAGAGAGAGACATACATACATACATACATACATACATACATACATACATACATACATACATACATACATACATAAAGACAGACAGACAGACAGACAGACAGATTCGGATTCGGATAGAGAGAGAGAGAGAGAGAGAGAGAGAGAGAGAGAGAGAGAGAGAGAGAGAGAGAGAGAGAGAGAGACCAACAGACAGAGGGACAGACAGACAGAGGGACAGACAGACAGAGAGACAGACAGAGGGACAGACAGACAGATAGACAGACAGACAGACAGATACACTAATAGACGGGCAAACAAAGACACAGACAGACAGGCAGATAGACATAGAGAGTATGAACGTAAAGACTTCTAATTGTGGTGCGTCTATTAAAAGGACAAAGCAATTCAGATTGAAACATGTGCATAAAGATTTATTTTCAAAAGAAAGTCAAACAAACAGATTGGAACACACTTAGCTAATGAAAAGAAAAAAATCACAAGAATTGAAAAAATATGTAAAAAAAGAGTCAAACAAAAAACAACAACAACAACAATTGAAAAAAATACAAAAGCCAGAAGAAGAAAAAAAGGACAGCAGAATTCAGATTGGTCTAGTACGAAAATAAGATTTTTTTATGTAAAAAAAGTCAGCAAAATGAGTAAAACTCACTCAGCCAACGGAAATTAAATAGCACACATACACACACAAATACAAACAAAGAAAAAAAAATACAAGCAAACCAAAAAAACAACAACAAACAAACAATTGCAAACATACACAAACAGAAGTTTTGAAAACCATTTCAAACTAATTCTTTTCACAGACATACGCCAATAAAAACTAAAACAGTTCTGGGATTAGTTTTACACTTGTTAAAACATTGCTAATAGCTGAAGGGATCAGATGAATCCAGAGATGAAGAAGAAGGAAGGATGTTTGTTCCAAGGAGCTTGCCCACACTCTTCAACAATTGCTTTGGTTTCGTGTTTCCACTATTTCTTCTTTTTGGGGGGTTTTATTTGTTGATTGTTGGTATTTGGTGTTACTACTTCTTTGTTGTTGGTTTAGATTTCTTTATGCACAATCACGATCAAGTTCTTTGTCGCAGAAATGCACAGCAAAAAAAAGCTTTGTAGATAAAAGAAGGATAATGAAAAAAGGAAGCAGAAAGAAAAGGTGAGAGAAAGAAGGAGGAGGAAGGGAGTGTGAGAACGAGAGGAGAAGAAAGAGAGTACAGGGAAAGAGAGAAAAAATCAGACTGCAGGACAGGAAGAGAGAGAGAGAGAGAGAGAGAGAGAGAGAGAGAGAGAGAGAGAGAGAGAGAGAGAGACAGAGACAGAGACAGACAGACAGACAGACAGACATAGACAGAGACAGATAGAGGCAGACAGACAGATAGACAGACATACAGAATATGAACTTAGAGACATCTACTTAAGATACATCTTATAAAAGGACAAAGCAATTCAGATTAATATATATGCTCAAGATTTATTTTTAAAAGGAAGTCAATCAAAACGTTTGGAACAATTTCAGCCAACAAATGATAATAATAATAACAATAATAATAATAATAATAATAATAATAATAATAATAATAATAATGAACGGAATTTAAATAGCACAATTTCTTTTAAAACAAAATCAAAGCGCTTGCATCCGTTCCACTCCCACACATGTTACCAACAATGATTAACAGCTTTAACAAACTAAGGTACACACGAATTCGCACGCGCGCGAGCACACACACACACACACACACACACACACACACACACAACACACACACAACACACACACAAAACACACACACACACACACACACACAGGTTACATGCTTCATCAGAGTGATGGGAATTTTGGCCAATGAAGGCAAGGAGATAGAATTATGAGATGAAATGAGATGAATAATGAGATGATGACATATAATTACGAGATGAAATAAACAGCACACACAAAAATAAAAGCAAAGTAAAAATACAAGCAAACCACCCCCAAAAAATGACAGCAACAAAGAATTGCAAACATACACAAACAGAAGTTTTGAAAGCTATTTCAACATAGCTCTTTTCACAGACATACGCCAAGAAGAAAAAAAAACAGTGCTGGGTTTGGTTTCACACTTGTTAAAACATTGCTAATAGCTGAAGGGATCAGATGAATCCAGAGATGAAGAAGAAGGAAGGATGTTTGTTTCAAGGAGCTTGCCCACACTCTTCAACAATTGCTCCGGTTTTGTGTTTCCACTATTTTTTCTTTTTTTGCTGTTTTATCTGTTGGTTTTTGGTGTTCCCGCTGCTGCTGCTTCTTTGTTATTGGTTTATATTTCTTTATATACAGGGCCACGATCAGGTTCTCTCTGGCACAAAGACGGAGCGAGAAATCTAGTAGAAAAGAAAAAAAGAAACAGAATGAAAAAGGTAATAGAAAGATAAAGATTTTTAGAGACGCAAGAATAAAGGAGTAAGGAGAGAGAAAGAGAGAGAGAGAGAGAGAGAGAGAGAGAGAGAGAGAGAGAGAAGAGAGAGAGAGGAGAGAGAGAGAGAGAGAGAGAGAGAGAGAGAGAGAGAAAGAGGAGAGTGAGAGATGGAGAGAGAAGAAAGCATGGGGATGAAGAAAGATGCGAAAGTAGGAAAAAAGCAAACGGGATAGAAGAGAAGAGAGAGAGAGAGAGAGACAGAGAAGAGAGAGAGAGAGAGAGAGAGAGAGAGAGAGAGAGAGAGAGAGAGAGAGGAGAGAGAAGAGAGAGAGAGAGAGAGAGAGAGAGAGAGAGAGAGACAGAAGACAGACAGACAGACAGACAGACAGACGACGGACGGACGGAGAGACAGACAGATAGACAGGCAGACAGACAGACAGACAAACAGACAGACACAGACAGACAGGCAGACAGACAGACAGGCAGACCGGCAGGCAGACAGACAAACAGACAAACAGAGACAGAGAGGGAGACTGTAGGCATGATGGAAGAAGTTTCAGGTTACACACCGTTTTGAAGCAAGTCCTGATATCAGTGTGGCATCACTGGAGGTCTGCGCTCCTGCTGCTGTTTAGAAGTTGTGACTCTCCCTCCTTTCTTTGAAACCAGCTCTTCCTTTCTGCCAAGATTCTGTAATCTACAAAACCCAGTTGGGAAGTATTAATTTACTCCCCTCTCTCCTCTCTCTCTCTCTCTCTCTCTCTCTCTCTCTCTCCTCTCTCTCTCTCTCTCTCTCTCTCTCTCTCTCTCTCTCTCTTTTCCTCTCTCTCTCTCTCTCTCTCTCTCTCTCTCTCTCTCTCTCTCTCTCTCTCTCTCTTTCTCTCTTCTCTCTCTCTCTCTCTCTCTCTCTCTCTCTCTCTCCTCTCTTCTCCTCTCTCTCTCTCTCCTCTCTCTCTCTCTCTCTCTCTCTCTCTCTCTCTCTCACCTCTCTCTCTCACTCTCTCGCACACATGTGCGACTTTCAGTACGTATGATTGGTATCAAATTCCTTCTGAAGGTTAATGTAATGTGTTATTAAAGACAAGCGACAGAATTGTGAACTGTCTTACGTATCTTGCTTTTTAAAATATTTGGCTTTTTCAGGCTACATTTTTATCCAAGGAAGGGGGGGGGGGGAGGGCAACGTAGCAATGATAACAAAGTGAACTGATACGTTTATTTGAGCTGCAGA
>CM054141.1:40802540-40817540 GCA_028751875.1 Rapana venosa | reverse complement strand
ACACACACACACACACACACACAGAGTTAAATAAATGGGAAGGACACTCATATCTTCAGATTTCCAGCCTCATAGACAGACAGACCGACCAACCGACCGGCAGACAGACAGACAGACAGACATTATTTATGGGTTCTGCCATGTAGTGACACGGGCATAGGCGGTGCTATTGCAACAGTTAGACAAAACAATCGGTGAGAGATTAGGAAAGCACAGTAGAAGAAATATTGTACCACTGTGCAAACGAAATTGATTGCATGTGTATCAGTAACATCTCTTTAACCTTTCTGAAAGCTAAAAAGGCGTGAAACCCGAACTTTGCATTATATATAGCGCTCCTCAAGTCGTGCAGAAAGGTCGTGAGAAATCTGTAGGAGATGGTTTCTCCTTGCTGGCTTGGTTTTCAAGGCTGAGAAGATAGATGTAATATGTTTATTTAGTGAAGGAAGCAAATCGCTGTTGCCACTGGCAACAGTATCTGCTGAGTTTTTTCTAAGTTTTTTCTTCTGTGTTTTAGTATTTTTTGTTGATTTTTGCTTGTTTTATTCGCAGCTTTTTATTGAATTGTTTTTACTCCTTACAATGTATCTACACTGTCATTTGTTTTCATTCAGGTTTTGTCATGAAAAGAGATAAATTTGTGGGGGCGGGGGGGATGTTTATAAAACCCTATTCTAAGTTGTGTTCATAAATATTATTAAGTTTTACAGGGGTTTCACTTTCTGAGAAAGTGTGTACTTTTTTTTGTAAAATCTACAATTGTTGATGTTGTTTGTGTCATCGTTTCTCTCTCTCCTTCCCCCCCCCTCCCCCTCTCTCTCCCTCTCTCTCTCTCTTTCTCCTCCCTCTCTCTCTATCTCCCTCTCTCTTTCCTCTCCCTCTCTCTCTCTCTCTCTATCTCCCTCTCTCTTTCCCCATCTCTCTCTCTCTCTCCCTCTCCCTCTCTCTTTCCCCATCTCTCTCTCTCTCTCCCTCTCCTCTCTCTCTTCCCTCTATCTCTCTCCTCTCTCTCTCCTCTCTCCCCCTCTCTCTCTCTCTCATCTCTCTCTATCTCTCTCCTCTCTATCTCTCTCCCTCTCTCTCTCCTCTCTCTCTCTCTTCTCTCTCTCTCTCTCTTCCTCCTCTCTTCTCTCTCTCCTCTCTCTCTCTCTCTCTCTCTCTCTCTCTCTCTTCTCCTCTCTTTCTCGCTCCTCCCCTACTACCTTCTTTTACAAGCTTGACGGTAGTAGTAGAAGTGTAGTAGTAGTAGAAGTAGTAGTAGCAGTAACAGTAGAAGCAGCATTAGTAGTAGTAGTAGTAGTAGTAGTAGTAGTAGTAGTAGTAGTAGTAGTAGTAGCAGCAGCAGCAGCAGCAGCAGTAGTAGTAGCAGTAGTGTAGTAGTAGTAGTAGTAGTAGTAGTAGTAGTAGTAGTAGTAGTAGTAGTAGTAGTAGTAGCAGCAGCAGTAGTAGTCGCAGCAACAGCAGCAGCAGCAGCAGCAGCAGTAGTAGTAGTAGTAGTAGTAGTAGTAGTAGTAGTAGTAGTAGCAGCAGCAGCAGCAGCAGTAGCAGCAGCAGCAGCAGCAGCAGCAGTAGTAGTAGTAGTAGTAGTAGTAGTAGTAGCAGCAGCAGCAGCAGCAGCAGCAGCAGTAGTAGTAGCAGCAGCAGCAGCAGCAGCAGCAGTAGTAGTAGGAGGAGGAGGAGGAGGAGGAATGAGGAGGAGGAGGAGGAAGAGTAACAAAGCTTCACAATCCCTGTTTGAGAAAGTGTTTCTGCAGCCTCCTGATGCCAGCCAGGTGCAGTGTTTATTTGTCCTTGGTGGGCAGCTCTCTTGTGCCGTCTTTTGTTGTGTGGCTGCTGAAAGCGCGGGGGCTGAACAGCAAAAGCGTTTTAGAGCCAGGGCTCTACTCTACGATGAAAACAAAAAAGTTCAAGGCAATGAGTGCTGGCGTCATGGCTTGTGCGTTACGCGTTACGCTTGGTTTAAGGAGAGAGAGAGAGAGAGAGAGAGAGAGAGGGAGGGAGGTGAGGGAGAGAGAGGAGGGAGGGAGAGAGAGAGCGAGAGAGAGGAGGGGAGGGGGGGAGAGAGAGAGAGAGAGAGAGGGGGAGGGATGGGGGAGGGAGAGAGCGAGAGAGAGGAGGGAGAGAGAGAGAGGGAGGGAGGGAGGGAGAGAGAGGGAGAGAGGAGAGAGAGAGGGGGGAGAGGGAGAAAGGGGGGGGGGGGGGAGGGAGGGAGGGAGAGGAGAGAGAGAGGAGGGAGAGAGAGAGAGACAAACAGACAGACACAGACAGAGAGAGAGAGGAACATAGAGAAAGAGACAGACAGGCATACATACAGACAGGCAGAGAGACAGAGAGATAGAGAGATCAAATCAAATTAAATCAATTCAAATCTTGTATTTCGAGGATAATGAATAAGCACCCATGTTTTATTTATTTTTCTTTAGTTTTATTTATTTAATTCTTTTATATCGAGGATAATGGAATAAGCAGTTATATGTTTTTTTTACATCCATTCCCCGTCTGTATGCGGTTTGGTAAATTTGTCATATATTCCCACCGGCACACAATGGCCTACTCTTATGAACAGCGGAATAGGATTTCACGTGTGCTTTATTTTACATCAAGTCCCTGCAATTATCAGCATTAGCATTATGATACAGTACCCAAAACAACGCAAAGCAACAACAAAACCACCATCCAAAAGCTAACTGCAAAAAACTAAAAGCAGCAACAATAACAAACAAAAAACAAGAAACAAGTACAGAAAACGAGAGAGAGAGAGCGAGAGAGAGAGAGAGAGAGAGAGAGAGACAGACAGACAAAGAGAGAGGGAGAGAGAGAGAGCGAGAGAGAAGAGAGAGACAGACAGACAGACAGAGAGAGAAAGAGAGAGAAAGAGAGAGAGAGAGAGAAGAGAGAGAGAGAGAGAGAGAGAGAGAGAGAGAGAGAGAGAGAGAGAGAGAGAGAGAGAGAGGAGAGAGGAGAGGGACCACGCCTTGAGTCTTGGCTTGAATGTCGCGGATGTTCTTTGTGGCAAGCAGCCCCCCCCCCCACCCCCCACCCCTGTCTCTCTCTCTCTCGCTCTCTCTCTCTCTTCTCGCTCTCTCTCTCTCTCTCTCTCTCTCTCTCTCTCTCTCTCTCTCTCTCTCTCTCTCTCTCTCTCTCTCTCTCTCAGCTCCTGTTTTCTGGCTTCTCAAACTTAAATTCAAATGCAGGAGTTTAAAAAGACATTGATATGTGCCCGTCTCTAATCATGATAGCGCTGTGTGTGTGTGTTTGTGTGTGTGTGTTTGTGTGTGTTTGTGTGTGTGTGTGTTTGTGTGTGTGTGTTCGTGTGTGTTTGTGTGTGTGTGTGTTTGTGTGTGTGTGTGTGTGTGTTCGTGTGTGTGTGTGTGTGTTCGTGTGTGTGTGTGTGTGTGTGTGTGTGTGTGTGTGTGTGTGTGTGTGTGTGTGTGTGTGTGTGTGTGTGTGTGTATTCGTGTGTGTGTGTGTGTGTGTGGGTGTTCGTGTGTTTGTGTGTGTGTGTGTATGCGTGCGTGCGTGCGTGCGTGAGAGAGATAGAGATCAAAATCACGATTAAACCCACGTGCACTTACTGTCGGTGTTGGAATATCAATGGATTGGAGTTGGAGCTAAATGAAAATTTTTTGTTATAGTATGGTGTTTGTTACCAGATCCTGTGTGAATTTTGTTGTGGAAAATTTACAGTGAATGTGTTGTTTTTCTTACAGCTATACAGTAGCTAGCTATTCAGTTCATCAACGAAGAAAGGGTCATGAGGATTGTTTGTTGGATCAAGAAGGAAGTTTAGAGTATGAAAGGAATAAAACATCAGTTGTCATAATCATCATGTTGAAAGGTCATGTAGGTTTGGCAAAGGTTGACTGTATCATGTATTCGTGTTTACTTACAATCAGAAAACTCATCATTTTGACATTGTTGATGGTATGCTTATGTCTGAAATAGAGTTGACGATAAAACGTAAGAGTTTTCAAATGTGCCTGTATTGATGAATGGAGTTTTCAATAAATGGACTACAAACATTGTCCCAGATATTATAGAAAAAGATTATCATTGTTTCAGTATTGCAGGTACGTCATGTTTTTGGTTATAGATGCCGTGAGGACTATGTAACATAGTAGCAATTATATGATAAATATGTGTATCAATGTGAATGCATGTATTCTAACTTGGTAAAAGTGCTGGTGAAGATCATGTTTTGTGTATATCAGACACAGGTAAAAGTAAATAATTATGTTTTTGCTATCTGCTGATTTGTAAAAAGTTTATACATGGCACAACTGGAATGAACATAATCAAATAATAAAGATTTTCTTTTCTCAGGTTAATTAAACCATTTGCTATCAAAATACTTTGTGCTTTATGTTTATCTACATATTGAAAATGACATGTTTACAGATTAAGATTTAGAACACCTGGCCACTGTTTGGCTTTGAAACTGGTGTATTGTACCCC
This sequence comes from Rapana venosa, assembly GCA_028751875.1. Lineage (NCBI taxonomy): Eukaryota > Metazoa > Mollusca > Gastropoda > Neogastropoda > Muricidae > Rapana > Rapana venosa. Next base: position 40,813,085 of record CM054141.1, on the reverse strand, counting down.
CTTCAGTAAGGGGCCATGGCCTATACTGAATAAACATTTCGAGTTCGAGTTCTCGTTCGAGTTCTCGTTCGAGTTCTCTCCCTCTCTCTCTCTCTCTCTCTCTCTCTCTCTCTCTCTCTCTCTCTCTCTCTCTCTCTCTCTCTCTCTCTCTCTCTCTCTCTCTCTCTCTCTCTCTCTCTCTCTCTCTCTCTCTTCTGTTCAGCTTTCTCTTTCTTCTTCTTCTTCTTCTTCTTCTTCTTCTTCTTCTTCTTCTTCTTCTTTTTTCTTTTTCTTTTTTGTGTGTTGTGTTTTTGGTTTTCCTCACCTTGAATAAGTCATAATGGAGTTGTTTGATTAGTTTGGTGGTTAGGGGATAATGATGGCTGGGTATTCTATTCCTTGGCTTGAATTTTTTTTTGGGGGGTGTTATGTGGTTTTAGAAAAAGCTAATAATTATGATAATACCATGTATACAATTTTGCACAATAATTCTATTCGCGCACACACACACATAAAATGCACACTCACATAAACACACAAACACATAAACACACATAGAGACACAAACTGTATTGTATGTTTGTCCGTCGTGTTCGACGATGACCTCCAAAACAGCAGAGGAGGCAGCTGCTGTTTCGGAAATTGGGCAGAAATTTGATTATAGTGGAGATGCCTTGCCAGCAGTACATCCCCACTCTCTCGGCCAAGTGGGCATAAGGACAGTCAGCATTGGAGATGTTCTCCAAAGGCCAACTAGCTCCCAGGGCTGCAGCACATAAGGACTGTGCAAGTCAAGCCTCCTAGTCAGAGAGTCATAGTCGATCACTAAAGACTAAGCTGTAAAGTGGAATTCCATGAGAGGGAAAGCCACTGGTCATACAGCCTCTCACTTTGCTGTTGTCCCCAGTGTCAATGGTTTAATCAAGAACTGTGATAAACCCTAGGCGCTGACAACACACAAACACACAAAAATGAATAAGTGTGTATGCATGCGTGCGTGTGTGTGTGCGCGCGCGCGCGTGTGCGTGTATGTGTGTGCATGTGTGCACATACATACGCGCAAATATATCATGGGTGTGTGCTGCTTGGGCATGCAAGCGTATACACCGTCTTGTAAACAGTGTGCAAGCTTTTACTCTGGTTCTCCGTCTGACAGTTGCAGGCATCACATTCTCACCTTACAGGTAATAATCAGCGAGGCTCTCAGTGACCCAGCAGTAGCGCAGGGTCCCTCTGGCTGGTGGCCCCACGGCTGCCTGTCATTGACGGGCTCCCTGTGGACTTCCGACCCTGACAATGCGACATAACAAATCTGGGCATGGCTGTGGTGAGGAGATTGAAATGAGTGCCGAGGGAATAGTGACGTGAGACGGGAACGTCACAGAAGATGAGGCAGTCAGAAGAATATTAAAAAAATAATAATAATAATCAGTGAGGCGTGTCTAGTCGCATCATTTCATTCTGTCAGAGAAACAAAGCCCGGTTCAGTAAGTGCCTTATAGGAGAGAGAGGGGAGAGAGAGAGGGGGGGGGGGGGAGAGAGAGGGGGAGAGAGAGAGAGGGGGGTGGGGGAGAAACAGACAGACAGACAGAGACAGACACTATAGACAGACAGACAGATAGAGAGGCAATCAGACATAAAGGCAGACAGAATGATTGAAAAAAATGACGAATGAATAAATGAACTATCTTTACTGTTAATAAGCTACAAAGCCCATTTAACAAGCCATGCAATACACACAAGAAAAGAGCTGAGAGAGAGAGAGAGAGAGGGGAGAGAGAGAGAGAGAGAGAGGGGAGAGGAGAGAGAGAGAGAGAGAGAGAGAGAGAGAGAGAGAGAGAGAGAGAGACAGAGAGATAGAGAGAAAGAGAGACACAGAGAGACAGAGACAGAAACAGAAAGACAGAAAATAAACGCTTGGGAGAAGGTGCTATTTCTTGCTCACACAAACAAAACAAAACATGCAAACAAACAACATAAAAACCCAATATTGAAGACATTTGAATACAGCTGAGCTGCAGCATACCCGTTGTAACGCTACAGTCACTATACAAGGAGCAGACTCCATTCTTATTTTTTCTTCTCTCTCTCTCTCTCTCTCTCTCTCTCTCTCTCTCTCTCTCTCTCTCTCTCTCTCTCTCTCTCTCTCTCTCTCTCTCTCTCTTCCTGGGCCCTGCGCGCGCGCGCGCGGTGTGTGTGTGGTGTGTGTTGTGTTGTGTGTGTGTGTGTGTGTGTGTGTGTGTGTGTGTGTGTGTTGTGTGTGTGTGTGTGCGCGCGCGCCCTTGTTTTCAATTTGTTGTGTGCGTTTTCAATGTGTGTGTGTGTATGTGTGTGTGTGTATGTGTTTTGTGTGTGTGTGTGTGCCGATGTTTTCAATTTGTTGTGTGTGTTTTCAGTGTGTGTGTGTGTGTGTGTGTCTTCACCTTTTTGTGTTTGTCTCTTCTTTCTATCTCATTGTGCGCGTGCGTGGTTGTGTGAGTCTGTGTGTGCGTGCATGCACGCATGTGCGTGTGTATGTGCGTGTGTATGTGCGTGTGTTAGTGTGTGTGTGTATGCTCTTGAACTCACGCGCGCTCAATTGTGAGTGTGTGTGTGTTGAATAAAATTCCCAGGGTGAAGAAACTGTCGAGACTTGGTTATCTGAGACAGGTATCCTAGGAAACTTCACGCCTGTTTATCACACACACTGTCTCTAACCTGGGCCCTGCTGAAGTGGAAAAACACCCCACGACTCTTCTTCTAGCGCTTGTCTGTATCGAGTTTCGATTTGACTTGCTAACCGTGAAGAACTTGCTTTTCTTTATTTCCACTGCCTACATGTGATGCAAAGTTCTTTTAAAACTTTTTTATAATAACTAGTTAACAATTTAGTTGTGTTTTTTTTTAAATTAGTCCCGTTCCGTCATCACTTTTCAATGAATTACCTGTAGTGTTCTTTTTGTCTTTCTGTAGCTATGCAATAAACAGTGATAAGCATTTATAAAACGATAAACATTGTACCGTATAATTATGATAATATAACGCAATACACTATACTGTTGATCACAGTCTAAACTTCCTTTTATTATTTTATTCTTTTATATCGAGAATAATGGAATAAGCACTTATGTGTACATTATGTGCTTTTTTTACCTATCAGTCCCCGTCTGTATGCAGTTTTGTAAATTCTGTCATCTGTTCCCACCGGTACACAATGGCCTACTCTTACGAAAAGCGGAGCAGGATTTAACGTGAGCGTTAGATGTTCTGCGTGCGTTCGCACACGGGGCCTCGGTTTATAGTCTCATCCGAAGGACTTTGGGGAGAGTGGAGTCTGCACTGATGTTAACTCCAGGGGAAAATATCCCCCTTGAACGAGAATCGAACCCGGGTCGTCAGATTGCGAGCGCAATGTCCTGACCACTTGGCCATGCCGTTCCCATAATATGCATTAGTTGTCTCAGTATCTATTAGCGTGTGGGTATTTCTGATCTGTCTGATCTTTGCATGCATGTTTTGTTTGTTTGCTTGATTGATTGTTTTTGTTTGTTTGCTTGTTTGTTTGTGTGTGTTTTTTTTGGCGAGGAGGGGGTCTTCTAACTTTGTGATTTGCACTCTTTCGCAAAGTGCATCCAGTTGCGTGTATATAAGGTGTATGTCTCTTTACTGAAAAATGTATGTTTATATATGTACGTATAAAAACAAGTTATTAGCAATATTGCTTAAAGTTGTTTAGAAATCAAAACAGAGCATTATGTATACTGAATTTTATCATTCTTTTCTGAGGGGGGTTGTTGTTTTAATTTTCCTTAAATCAGAGAATGGATTTTGTTATTCTGGTCCGTTTTCTAGACAAGAGTCAAATGAAAATGAGCGTGTCGTAAATGTAATCGTTGGAAAATAAAACTGATCGTTATAGTTTATATATATAAAAATATATATATATATATATATATATATATATATATATATATATATATATATATATATATATATATATATATATATTTGTGTGTGTGTGTGTGTCAGTCAGCATCTTTGGAAATAAAGTTTATGTATTAGTATCATCCGTGTACATGTGCCTGTCTATCAGTATATATATATATATATATATATATATATATATATATATATTTATATATATATATATATATATATATATATATATATATATATATATATATGCGTGCGTGCGTGCGTGTGCGTGTGTGTGTGTGTGTGTGTGTGTTGTGTGTGTATGAGTGTATTCCTCTTCTTCTTCTTCTTCTTCTTCTTCTACGCCCGCGAACATCAGGTTAAAAAAATCAAACAATGTCGTTTTTGAATCCATCATTAACACTTCAGGAAACGTATGCACTCCTAACAAACCTGTCCTAACCCGCACATCAGGGAGTTAACTCATTCGTTTTTCTTTTCTTTTCTTTCCTTTTCTTTTTTTCTTCTTTTGCTCCTAGGTCTTTAACTCCCACAGGGATTCTGCAGCTAATGTCATTGAGCCTTCAAACTGTAGCTAATTCAGTTTGTGAACAAAGCCAGTTAGGGACATTTGCATTGTCACCCATGTCACATGCTCCTCGTTTTGTCCAATGGTGTGGTCATGTGGGTGTAGCTGTCTGCATCTGTTGTTGGCCTTGTTAGCTGTGTCTCTGTCCCGAGTTTCTGACTGTTGTGTGACTGTGTATGTTGTCTGTGTATGTTGTCTGTGTCTGTTGTATGTTGTCTGTTGTATGTGTCTGTGTCTCGTTCATTTTGTTCTATGTTTTGTCTCTAAGCTGTGTCCATAATTATTTCTCTCTCATTTTGTCTGCCTTTCTGTCTTCTTTTGCCCCCACCCCCGTTCACACTCTCTCTGTCTGTGTTTCTGTGTGTCTGTGTGTCTGTCTCTGTCTCTGTTTCTCTCTCTGTCTATCTCTTTCTGTATCCTCTCTCTCTCTCTCTCTCTCTCTCTCCTTCTCTCTCTCTCTCTCTTTCTCTCTCTCTCTCTCTCTCTCTCTCTCTCTCTCTCTCTCTCTCTCTCTCTCTCTCTCTCTCTCTCTTGTACATACGCGCACACCTATCCACACACACACACACTAACACACACACACACATGCACGCACGCACGCGGGCGCGCGCACACACACACACACACAAACACACACACAGTTATGCACGTACCTTCGCAGATATAGATATATATTTGGAGAAAGGCGGGGGTAGAGAGAGAGAGCGAGAGGAGAGAGAGAGAGAGAGAGAGAGAGAGGAGAGAGAGAGAGGAAGAGAGAGAGAAACAGACACAGACACACAGAAACACAGACAGAGACAAACAGAGAAGGAAACAGTGATAGAGACAGACACACAACATAGACAAATTGCACACATTGGAATACAGACAAAAGTGCTTCAGATGAGACTACAAACCAATGTCCCATGCGCGAGCGCACGTACAACATCTTGGGCATACGTTAAAATCTGTTCCGCTTTTCGCGTGCCGATGGAAACGGATAACGCAATTTTACAAAACTGCTTGTACACAGGGACTGGATGTAAAACAGCACATGAATGCTTATTTCATTATCCTCGAGATAAAAGAATGAGTAAATGAATAAATAGATAAGTAAATTAATAAACAAATTAACAAAAAATAACTAACTACATAAATAAATGAAATAAAGAAAAGTACAAATTGCACACAGAAACCCATACTAAAAGAAGCATCCTCGCTCCCCCCCCCCCCCTTCCCAGAACTCCCCCCCCAAAAAAAAAACCCCAACAACAACCAATAACAAGAACAACAAAACAAAACAAAACAACAATAAAAACCAAGGCAATATCTGTGCACTATTGAAATTTCAATTTCACTAGGTGTTTGTGATAGCTGTTTTCGCTGTTCTGCTCAGGTTATCCTCTGTTAAACGTTGGCTGTTGACTTTTTTTGCTCTATCAACACAGCACCAAGATGTTCTGACCTTTTTTCTTCTGAAGCTGCAGCTTATGAATCGGTGTACAATTACCGTCACTGTTTGCACGTCCAAATTGCATACAAGGCATATTTTTCAATCCAACACAAAACATAATCAGTAAAAAACAACAACAATAGTGGATATAACAAAACCTGAAAATAGCAACTTGCATTCAAAGCATGTTTTAAGCAACAACAACAAAATGTACTAGGTTAAAGTAACAACACTGGGAATAACAAAGCCAGACAATAGACACTAGCATAAAAAAGCATATTTTAAAGCAAAAATACAAAACACATAATCGGTAGAAACAGAATAGCGGGAACAAGAACAGTAACAATAGCAACGTCACGAGCAGGAGCAACAGCAAATGAAAAAAGCAGACAATAACTTTTAAAAGTTGCCAATCAGTCAACCAATGCACACACACCACACACGCGCGCGCATTGTTTGCCGGGGAGAACGCATTACAACATTTACAAAACTGCATACAAACTAGGACTGGATGTAAAAAAAGCAAGCATATTAATGCTTCTTTCAATACCTTTGAAATACTAAGAATAATATAGACAAAATCATATCACACACACAGACCACTCTACACCACACGCACGGATGACAACATTTACAAAACTGCATACACATGGGGACTGGAGGTAAAAAGCGCACAAGTGTTTATTCCATTATCCTCAAGATAAAATAATAGATAAACTGATAAATGAATAAAATAACACACACACACACACACACACACACACTCACACACACACACTCTCTCTCTCTCTCTCTCTCGCTCGCTCTCCCTCTCTCTCTCTCTCTCTCTCTCTCTCTCTCTCTCTCCCTCTCTCTCTCTCTCTCTCTCTCTCTCCTCATAAATCTAGGTGATCCAAACCATAGAACAGACTTTTGCACACATTGCTAACTGCATTGAGATCCTTTGCCCAACGACAACATTCTGACTGATACCAGAAATGCTTAAGTACGTGCTACACAATTACTGGATACTTAACACACAAGTCATCCTTAATGAAGAACATAAACAGCTTGCACTTTGTTCTTCACACACGCATTAGACTAGAAGCTGTTTGTTCATGAAGGCCCATACTTAAACACTTTCCGAAGTTGAATTTCTTCTGATGTATGTATATCTTTTAACATCCAGCTGCTTGTTAACAAAGGCCCACACGTTTACAATCTGCAAGCTTGAATTTCTTTTGATGAATGTGTATCTTTTAATACCCAGCTGTTTGTTAAGATAGGCCCATACCTTTACACTCTGCAAAGATGAATTTCGTTTGATGCATGTGTATCTTTGAATACCCAGCTGTTTGTTAAGATAGGCCCATACCTTTACACTCTGCAAATATGAATTTCGTTTGATGAATGTGTATCTTTGAATACCCAGCTGTTTGTTAAGATAGGCCCTTACCTTTACACTCTGCAAATATAATTTCGTTTGATGTATATTTCTTTTATGTCTGGCAGTGGAAATCGGGAGGTCTTTTGACTTGGTAATGCACAGCTTTCAATCTGCATACTTTGACTTCTGCTATCAGTGAGAGCGTTAAAGTTGGGTGCACCGGTGAATGATCTCAATACAGCTTGGAATGTGTGCAGTAATCGGTTTTATGGTTTGAGCTATCTAGATTTTACGAACGGGTTATGCATACGTTGTGTGTGTGTGTGTGTGTGTGTGTGTGTGTGTGTGTGTGTGTGTGTGTGTGTGTGTGTGTGTGTGTGTGTGTGTGTGTGTGTGTGTGTGTGTGTGTGTGTGTGTGTGTGTGTGTGTGTTGCAGTCTTGTGAAGTGTTTTTGATACGGGATAAAGCCACACATCTCAGCCATGGCAAAATGACAAGGATTTGGATTTAAAGATTCCATTCAATGATGTGCACTTTGTGATAATGTATCCCTATGTTTTCTCTGTCTGCATCTTCATCTTCTACCATGAACTGTTCTATGTAGGGTAGTCTTGGCTAGTACATATGTTCTGGTAACGTGCCCATACCACTTTATTTTGCGGGGTTTTTTTTCATTGAAATCAAGAGCTCTTCATAATTGTTTGATTGTGTTTTCAATTATGATACTTTTCACCTTCTTGCTCGAAATGTGATCTCTGTTCGATGTAGAGAAAAGTTTGGAAAAAAAACAACATCTCAGCCCCAGTGCCAGTATTATTCTTATTGTAATGCATCAGTCTGATCTTGGAGCCTGTGGCAATGTCTTGTCGTTCCATATTACTTAAGTTTTCGTTATTTGAGCTGTGTTATGAGCTATCATGAAGAGTAATTCAGGTTTTGATCCTCCATCTGATACTCTAGCTCCCAGATATTTAAAGTTATGTTCGGTCTCAGTTTTCTTGTTGTCTATGGTAATGTCCGTGTTGATACTATTGGTGGATTGTGTGTGTGTGTGTGGGGGGGGGGGTCATCAACTGGGTTTTCTCTCTACATATATGCATGTCATATGCCATAGAGGTCTCAAGAGGTTTACCGAGTGGACAAACTCTTGTTTTTGTCTGCCTAGGCCGTTGATAGCTGCAAAAAGTAAGTTTGGAATTGGCCTGCCTCCGATGCTGACTGTTTCCTCGTGGTCTTCAGTATGTCAGCCATTACTCTCTCCAAGAATGTGTTGAAGAAGAAGGGGAGAGCAGATATCTGTGGCGTAAGTTTTTCAACAAAATAAGAGCTGTTTAAGCAAACTCGCCATTTGAATCCTCCTATAACGGGTAAGAGAGAGTGTGGATATCGTCTATTCTAAACGATTACAAAGAATCGTGTTACATTGTGGCAGGCCGTTATTTTAGATTGAAGATGAATTCAATTTGTCTTGAGGAAAATGTTATATTGATATTGAGATGATATTTCACCTTTATTATATCTTCATTTTTTTTGGTCAAACGTTTTGATTATTTTCGAGTTTCTGGATGTAATAAGAGACATCGCCTACCTCGGGTTATAAAATTATATTTACATTTTGAAGTTATAATTTATTTTAATTCATAAAAACATGACATATAGTTAAATAAACCAAAATGCAGGTATCATGCCCTAACGTTTAATCATTTTTCTTAACTGATTATGCTGCTTTCTTTGAGGTATGGATAAAGACAACATTGGAGCACATTATATAGTCAGATTTTGTATACACATAGTACATAGTGGTAGAATAGCTCAGTAGTCCGAGCACTCGTTTTTTCCCCCATCCAAGTTAAGCAGCGTCGAGCGTGGTTACCACTTGGATGGGTGACCGTTTGCGCGCCTTGGCTTCAGTACAGTTCCCCAGTAGGCCATTGTGTGCCGGTGGAAACACATGACAAAATTTACAAAACCGCATGCACACGGGGACTGGATGTAAAAAAGTACATGAGTGCTTATTCCATTATCGTCGATATAAATAATAAATCAATAATAGAAATAAATAAAGAAATACACACACGCGCGCTCGCGCATAATTTAAGCTAGCGCGAATGTGTTCTCGTATGCACGCATGTGTACATACATCATCATGGCTGCTGCTGATGTTGATATTCAGAAGAAGAAGAAGAAGAAGAAGAAGAAGAAGAAGAAGAAGAAGAAGAAGAAGAAGAAGAAGAAGAAGAAAAGAAGAAGAAGAAGAAGAAGAAGAAGAAGAACAAGAACAAGAAGAACAAGAACAAGAACAAGAACAAGAAGAACAAGAACAAGAACAAGAAGAACAAGAAGAAAAAACAACAGCAGCAGCAGCAGCAACAACAACAACAATAGTAATAACAGCAGAAACTTTAACAGCATCATAAAAGCAAAACCAAGAAGGCAATGAACAAAGATATCGGGTATGATGGCAAGGATAATAAAGACATGATACTTCTGCTGTTGCTCTTGTTGTTGTTTACTTTTGCTGCTGCTGTTGTTTATATAATAAAGAGGAGGAGGAGGAAGAGGAGGAGGAGGATAAGGAGGAGGAGAAGCATACGATCTTCTGTGAAAAGGAAGTATGCAGATGTTTACTCTGTTATGTTTTTCTTCTTTTCTTCAAAGTTGTGCTATCTCTTTCTCTAGAAAAGCAGATAGTGCATCATTTATTTATGTCTTTGTTAATATTTTGGTATGTAAAGATTCTATGTACACTGTTAGTCGTAGCGTTTAACATGAATAACATACACTACTGACAAAAAATATAGAGATTGATCTTTAAATTGCGGCACGCACTAAACAGAGAGAGAAGATCGTTTATTAACTTCTAACATTGTTTTACCTAATTGACAATATATAAAAAAGCAACGTTATGTTATTATATGTTGCAGACACTTTCTAAAACGTCACTGTAGGTAATGAAGTGAGCTTCCTTTACCGTTCCATTCAACACTTCACTTTTTTATCTACATTTCCTACCGGTATAACCATGGGTCTGTATGTCCTCTGTCTTGTCTCCAGTTTCCTTTGTCAGTCCTAGATGCCATAGCAATAATTATGTGCGCATCTAGACTTTCATCTCCATAAAGGGTAGATTCTTAAATGAGCAGCTTGCACTTGATCTCAAGCTTCTGTTGCTAATAGACGAAATCACGACACACTGATGTCGGTAGACAGAGAAAGGACGACTGAAAGAGGGGTGCAAAGGTTGCATATTATTTTGTTGCCGATAAGATTGTAAGCATATTACTG
>CM054141.1:40777540-40787540 GCA_028751875.1 Rapana venosa | reverse complement strand
CTTGAGCGAGTCTGTCTGTTCTGGCTGAATGTGGAGATGGGCCAAAGAAATGTCTGTGTTTGTTTTGTTAGGAATGAAGGACGGAGTGATTAAATGAATGAGAAAGAAACTCTTTTGAGTTTGTGAGTGGGTCAGCCATTCGATGAAGCTTGTAGAGAGCTTAGGGGTGTGTGTGTGTGTGTGTGTGTGTGTGTGTGTGTGTGTGTGTGTGTGTGTGTGTGTGTGTGTGTGTGTGTGTGTGTGTGTGTGTGTTTGTGTGTGTGTTTGTTGTGTGTTGTGTGTGTGTGAGTGTGTGTGTGTGAGTGTGTGTGTGTGTGTGTTGTGTGTGTGTGTGTTGTGTGTGTGTGTGTGTTGTGTGTTATTACGTTTACGTGGGTATAACAGAGACAGGCATACATAGGGACAGACAAAGACAGAAACAGAGAGACAGAGAGAGGGGCAAATTCAAAATGTTACTATGCTTAAAATTCCCTGATGGAATTTCCTTCATTCAAGACAAGTGGATAGCATCACGAAAATACATCACCCGTTAAAAGAGGAAAAGATGAAGGAGTAGAATGACTCTTTATGCGAGAACTCTCTCTGAACAGCCGTATAGACAAGCTTCTTCTTACCCAATGTGTATTTGTCCAGTCCTTTTTCACGTGTGATCAGCGAAATAAGAGTGTGTGCACCGGGTATCACCCATTGGGTGATGAAGCTGGGCAACGCTAAAATAAAAGCTCCAAGTGGTTTTATGAAAAATATTTTGCGAAAACTACACTTTTTAGTTAGTTTTTTTCCGTGTTCAAGAGAAGACTAAATATCGAAATAATAGTTTTTGACTTAATTCAGTAATGTTCATAAGTAGTTCATGTAACAAATCTCTAAAGATGATAGTATTGTTGATTCCATCATGGATATGCAATCAGTGGGGAAAACGGATCCTGAACTGGATAGTTAATATTATTTAACCATGGAAACCAGTATTTGACATATCTAAGCTACCAGCATGGAAGCTATGTGACCTCTGCTGCACGCTGGAAACTAGGTTTTTTATGATTGGGATTATATGTGGAAGGTATACTTTAAAAAGTTATGCTGTAATTTGCTTCTTCACAACATCGATGTATAGACGCATCACAAATAGAATGTAAGATAACAGTAAGAAAACGTCCATGGCATGTCTGTACATAAATCATTACAGCGAATTGTAAAAATAAAACCTAAGTCCGTATGATCCTCCGAAATTCACCAAGCTTTAATTGGATGACTTATTGGATGTCTTTAGGACTTAAAGATTGAAGAGCTCATGTCTCTTTCACTTTGCTTTTTTCGGAAAAAATAAACGATAACAAATAAATAAGTTAACAAAAGAAGAAGTACACTGACAGATTAAACAGATTATTGAAAACAAAAGTTAACTCATTGAAAGAACATTTTCATTTTGCTTAACTGTTTTCCAGTAAACCTTTCTTTGATCAAACAAAAAAGCTCCTTTTCTTTCAGTATTTATTTAAGCGACATAACAGTCACGGAGAACAACGAATCATTCAAGTTTCAGTCAACTTCACATTGCCTCATCTTTTCCTGACTTCTTTCTGACTTCAATTCCGTTACACCCATTCCACACTGGTCAAGTTTCAGGTACATAATTGTCTGTCGTTTCAAGTCCTTTCAGTGTATGGCCACGTACCAATTAAAAACGGTTCGAAAACCAGTTTGCCTAAAGGAGCCTTGATTTTTCTCGCTAATTGTCGCTAAGAATGTTCTCGTTTGTTTTGTGAGAAAGTTGATGGTCCAGGTAAATGAGTGAGGTAGTGAGTGGGTAATTGAGAAGGAGACACAGATCAAGTCAGTCTGAAAGTCAATCAGTCTATTGGGTAGTCATTAGAAAGTAAGTGTGTGTGTGTGTGTGTGTGTGTGTGTGTGTGTGTGTGTGTGGTGTGTGTGTGTGGTGTGTGTGTGTGTGTGTGTGTGTGTGTGTGTCTGTGTGTGTGTGGTGGTGGGGGGGGGTAAGTTTGTGTATGTGTGTGTGTTTCGTGACAATGACAAATTCTGTTATTACGAGGATAATGAGTAAGCACTGACGGAATTTCTCTGTCTTTGAGATAATAAAGCTTTTGAATTTGAATTTGAAATTTGAATTTGATGTGCTTTTTTTACATCCAGTCCCCGCCCGTAGGGATACATCTTAATAATAAACCTAATACTCATACTCTCATACAGTAGAAACAAAGGGAAACAACTTAAAAAACAAACAAATTAAAGACAAACCCCAAAAACAAACCTCCCCCCCCCAAAAAAAAAAGCAACAAACGAACAAGAGATAAAACATAACAAAAAACCACCACCGAAAACGAAAAACAAGAACAACACAAAAAGAAAAAGAAAAAGAGAAAAAGAAGAAATAAGAGAGAGAAAAAAAAGCCAAGCTTATAAAGTCATAAACATAAACATCTTCACATTGCAAAATGGTACTCATTGTTGTTACAAGTAAGTAACAATAAGATATTGAAATAGGACATTCACTAGACACTCGTGAAAGAGAGAGAGGAGAGAGAAAAGAGAGAGAGAGAGAGAGAGAGAGAGAGAGAGAGAGAGAGAGAGAGAGAGAGAGAGAGAGAGAGAGAGAGAGAGAGAGAACAGGAACAAGAACAAAGACAAGGAGATAATGATGGAGACTTGAGAGAGAAACTGAGGCAGACACACGCAAACCAAATTAAAGGGGAAAAAATAAAAATAGTTATAGAACATTATAGATTTTATATTGACAGTATTAAACACGCTCATGCGTGCTCGTGCACACACACACACACACACACACACACACACACACACACACACACACACACACACACATACTAACACTAACACACACACATATACACTAAAACTAACACACACAGACACACACACACACTATCTCTCTCACATACACACACCACCTCACCCCGCTCACACACACACATACACTAACACACACACAGACACACACACTATCTCTCTCACATACACATACAACCTCCCCACCGCTCACACAAACACACACACACACGCACGCGCACACACACACATACACACACATGCACACACACACCATGCACACACACATGCACACACACACACACTGACACACACACTGTCTCTCTCACATACACACAACCTCCCCCCGCTTACATAACACACACACACAACACCACACAACACACACACACACACACACACACACACATACACCATCCCAGCAGCTGTCAACAGAAGACCAGGCAAGACCGTGTCACAAGTGTAACGCAAATGTCGTGTGGAGCTCTCCAGAAATGTGAAAGAGAAATCCCACACACACTGAAGTAACATTGCTGTCTGATGACAGTGAACAATAATGGAAATGACAATGCCTGCCTCTGCCACACACTGGGAACATATGACAGAATTTACAAAACCGCATACACACGGGGACTGGATTTTTAAAAAAGCACATGAGTGCTTATTCCATTATCCTCGATATAAGAAAAAAAAAGAAAATGTCATCTGAGCGCTTTGATTTGTTGCTTTACAAGATTCAGCGCTATATAAGTTCCATACATTAGTAGTAGTAGTAGTAGTAGTAGTAGTAGTAGTAGTAGTAGTAGTAGTAGTAGTAGTAGTAGTAGTAGTAGTACTAGTACTAGTAGTAGTAGTAGTAGTAGTAGATCATTATGATTATTATTTTTATTATTATATCTATGCCTAAAAACGTCTCAGAAACCTTCTTTCTGATTTTATTGCCAGTCACAGAGTAAAAACTGAAAGGACTTGTGTTCTTCAAAGAGAAAAAAACCAATGTTGAACAAAGCTTATAATGTGGTATTGATTACATTGTTTGCTAAGCTAGAAAGGGCAGATCAACAGTGCAGAAGAAAAGCTTGAAAAAAGATATTTATTTATTTATTTATTTATTTATTCTTTTATATCGAGGATAATGGAATAAGCACTCATGTGCTTTTTTACATCCAGTCCCCGTGTGTATGCGGATTTGTGAATTCTGTCATCTGTTCCCACCGGCACACAATGGCCTACTCTTACGAAAAGCGGAACAGGATTTAACGTGTGCGCAAGATATTGAAAGCGTGAGCCCAAATTTTTGGACACGCGTAATAGAAAGTAGTTAAAAGTAGCAGCTTGTAATTCCAAGGAAAACTGGGATAATCACTTAAAGCATGCATTCACGGTATGCTTAAGCACGTTTCTTTCTTCACAAGTATTAGGTATGGTTAATCTGTGCATAAATGCACAAATCTTATCAGTTTGGAGCTGAGAAAAGCTAATGTTGTGATCAAGACATTTCAATATCCACGTCCAAATCCAGTATATATCCAGAATATTCAATATCTTGCAAATTATATATAAAGTGATTTGATTTTTTTAAGAAATGACAATATCTATACATTATGCAACTGCAGGCATAAGTTACAATACCCAAGTTATGTTTTCATTGTTCTCCTTTTAGGTATAACTATGCACTGTGCTTAATTAACATGAATGTAGTTTATAATAGTATATTTAGTCGTACTTCACGCACAAAGTCAGAATCGTATTACCATTTATCACACATAACACTCAAACCCACCCTTTATAGTCTCTATATCAAAATTCTCTTCTAGAACATCAACAAAATCATAACTTCAATTTCACTCACCACATACAGAAAACCCCCACAAATACCTGAAAGAAATATCAAAATCTACAATTCAACATCAAAGTTCCAAGCATCCGTTATCTTTCGTTCAGTTGTTTGCCATGGTTGTACTAGTACAAACCTGTGTGGATAAAGCTATATGATCAACTCGATGTTTGACAACATATTCTACACCGAACATTTTCACAAAAAAGATAGCTTTGCAACTTCTAACGATTGATATTTGTAATTGACGGCTGCATGGAAAAAAAAAGTCTTTGTAACCTAATCTTTTACCCTCTTGAAATAAAATTGCGTTTGCGCTTGCAATCACGCAGGCTCTGAAGACGCAAAAAAAAGCAAACATTCAGACCTTAGAATCTGAGAGAGGAAGTGAAGCCATTACCAGGCCATTACAGGGCCACCAGATAAGGACGTGCTTGATGATGACTGCGTCCACGAACGTGGTGTTATAAAACATTGGGGGAAAGCTAGCTATTTTGAATCTTTTTTTTTCTGCTTTTATTTAGAAGCACGTCATTTTCATTATTGATGAGTTGGGATAATGCATTCTTTGAAGCAGGAGAGAGACGGCAAGTTTTAAGCCCTGAAAAAACTGGCAATAATGCATGCTTTGAAGGAGAGACAGAAAGTTTTATGCCCTTACAATCTGACAGAGAAAAGAGGCCATCACTTAAGCAAAAGGATGTTCCCAGCTGTGTTGAAGTCCAATTCACGAGCAAAAAGATGACTGTTAAATTTTGAAATGCAAGTACTTTGAAAGAAAAATGTGTGTGCGTGCGTGAATGCGTGCGTGCGCACCTGTGTGTGCGTGTGTGTGTGTGTGTGTGTGTGTGTGTGTGTGTGTGTGTTGCGTGTGTGTGTGTGTGTGTGTGGTGTGTTGTGTGTGTGTGTGTGTGTGTGTGTGTGTGTGTGTGTGTGTGTGTGTGTGTGTGTGTGTGTGTTGTGTGTGTGTGGTAAGGCAGCGGTTGTCTTTAGTAGCAAAGTTTAACCGCTTGACAGTAGAAGAGAATTGTCAAATCATAAATACACATTAAAGAGAATGTGGAGAGGACAGCAATTGTGTGACAACCACCTTGTAGACATTTACGATGCCACAAGCTAGGTAAGAACGTACACGCTATGCTGGCTGGTACGGAGTTTACTGTAAAGAGAGAGCAGCATGACAAGTTTATAATGTATTATGCTTTCCTTCTTAGTTGTTATGTTCGTTTCTTCTCTTTCTTTACCACCTTTTGTCTGTATGCCTGTCTTTATCTCTGTCTCTGTCTGTGTTTGTCTTTCTGTATGACTGTATGACTCTCTCTCTCTCTCTCTCTCTCTCTCTCTCTCTCTCTCTCTCTCTCTTCTTCTCTCTTCTTGTTTGTTCTTTCTGTCTGCATCGCAATCTGTCTGTTTATCTTTTTCTTTCTCTCTTTCTCCTTTTTGAGAGAGGTATGTACCCACACAGACACACGTACGCACGTATGTATGCACACACACACACACACACGCGCGCGCGCGCGCGCGTGTGTTGAGTCTTAGTATGCAAGGTATGTGGCAGGATATTGTACGCGGTAGCTGATGAAAATATAATACACCGCTGTCATATCTTGAGCTGCCCGTTGCCCCCTCAATGACAGCTAATGATTCCCCAAGAGAGAGAGAAAATGAATGAATGAACGAATTAATTAATTTTTTTTGTCCAAGGCTGACAGAATAAGCATTCGCATACTTTTTTTCATCTGATCCTTGCCCTGATTAGGGACTATCAACAAAACAAAGGGAAAACTGCAACAACGACCACACGATTTAAAGAAAAGAGAGAGTGAGTGAGTCACAGAGATACGCACATAGATACATACATCGATCCTTTGGATGAGACTATAAACAGAGGCCCCGTGTGCGAACGCATGGAGAACATATTGCACACACATTAAATCCTGTTCCGCTTTTCGAAAGAGTAGGCCATTGTGTGCAGGTGGGAACAGATGACAGAATTTACAAAACCGCATACACACGGAAGGAAGAAAGAAAGGCAGGAAGGAAGAAGAAGAAGAAGAAGAAGAAGAAGAAGAAGAAGAAGAAGAAGAGAGAACAACAACAACAACAACAACAGCAACAACAACAACAACACCGCCACAACCAACAACAACAAGAAAAAGAACAAGAAAACAGATCCGGAATAACATGAGCAACGTCAACAACATATAGGAGAAAGTACATCGCGAGATGTGGATATAACAGTTTATACAGCAAATCGTAAAAACAAACTTCTTCTGATCAACTAAATTTCACCTTCATCCAGTCTTTATGTTTGGAAGCCCATAATCTCTCATTCATTTCGGAACAAAAGAACAATTACACAAATACGTGTTTAATACAGACTGTTTAAGTGCATCTTAAATTTATTTAAAAGGATATTGTTTTAAGCATGCTTTTGAAGTTATGTTTCTTTGATCAGTAAAAGGCTGTTGTTGCTTTTTTCTTTTCCTTGGCCATTTTCTGGGCTATGTCTTACAAATAAGGAAACTCTCCCTAAACGTCCAAGTATCAATTAGCTTCATTTAAACCTTGTGTCTGTCGGATTCTTCCTTCCTTAACGAAGTCATAAACCGTTTCCCGCTGGTGGAGTTTCGCGTATATTTGTTCGTCCTGCCTGGTTCATGGCTACACACTACACACACACACACACACACCACACACACACACACAACACACACACACACATATATACATGGACACGCACACACAGACGCACATACAGACGCACCATCTGAAAATAAAAGTTTGACAAGTTTGACACTCAGACACGCACAGTCATGGACACACACACAAATACACACACATACACACATATACCTCCCCCACCGTACACACACACAAACACACACACATACCCCCCCCCCCCCACCGCACACACACACACACACACACACACACACACACACAAACACCCCTCCCCCCCCACACACACACTTACACACACACTAACACACACACACACACACACACACACACATATACACACGCACATACACACACACACACAACACACACTGTTCAAAACAAATTCTGCTTGAGCGGGTTTAGCTCCTCTGGTTCATTGTCAAATTTGGCTGAAGAAATGTCCTTGTTTGCTCTCTCAGGAAAGGGTGAGTGGCTGATTAAGTGGACGAAAATGAAGCACGGCCATTCTATATCAGTTAGTGATGCGTGTGCGCGTGCGTGCGTGCGTGCGTGCGTGCGTGCGTGCGTGCGTGCGTGCGTGCGTGCGTGCGTGCGTGCGTGCGTGCGTGCGTGCGTGCGTGCGTGCGTGCGTGCGTGCGTGCGTGCGTGCGTGCGTGCGTGCGTGCGTGCGTGTGTGTGTGTGTGTGTGTGTGTGTGTGTTTGTGTGTTTGTGTGTGTGTTTGCGCTTGAAAGAGAGACAGAGACAGAATTCGAACTCGAGCTCGAAAGATTTATTCACAAAAAGGCCACAGGCCAATACATGAAAGGGGTTGTCGAACTGCTTAGTATTTTAGTTTTAAAAAATAAGGAAAAGCACAAAAAAACAAAATGTTATTGTATGACCAAACCACCCAAACAAAAATCAGTTACAAAAAATATGACTTAAGAAACCAAGACATCTCTTATTCTAAAGGCTTTACACAAATATAAAGCAAGGCTGCGCACAATCTCAGGGTGACTAGACGCCATGAGTAGACAGAATCTAAATAAATTAGTCTGTCTACTATACTTTACCGAAATGTAATTCTGTCTAACATCTTCTAATAGTGGACAGAACAGCATAAAGTGAATTTCATCTTCCACTGCTTGTTTACATAATGGGCATAGCAGCCTAAGGTCATCATATGTATCTACATTTATGACCATTTATATCTGATGCACCAAGTCTAAACTTAGACATAATTTTTTTCAAATGTAGAGGCAGAGACAGAGAGAGACAGATTCAGAGAAACAGACAGAGACAGACAGACACAGAGACAGTGACAGAGATTTAACGGCAACATTGGCTTGTGCCTATATAACTATTTAATTCATGGATCTTCTGAATGACGATAGTACACCCTGAATACCAACACGTTGTTAGCAACTCATTTTGACAAAAGAGAGGCAGGAAATGGGCAGGCATAAAAAACCATACTACGAAGGGATAACTTTTAATTAGAATAATGGTTGTGCTTAAAATCCTATGAAGAGATTTTCTTCATCCATAATGGGCTTCTAGCAGGCCAAAGGTGTCGTTCATTAAACTTAAGGAGGGGAAAAACTATGCTTTTAGAGGGCTATTTTGGCGTGAAATCCGTAAAAACTGCCATACTCACAAGCTTCGTTTCCATTCTGTAATCTTACATCGTGGACGGGATAACTCTGCAGTGGTCAGAGCACTCGCTCCACCGCCCCCCCCCCCCCCCCCCCCCAAACCAATGTTAAACAGCATCGAGCGCGTTTACTAATTGGATGGATGACCGTTTGCGCGCCTAAGCTTCAGTACAATCCCCAAGTTCACCCAGCTGTAAATGGGTGCCCGCCCTTTTTAGGGTCAGGAAAGGTAAAGCAGCGAGGGAGAGGAGATGGGCGCCACCCTCAATATGCTGGCCCCTGGAGAAACTGAGGTCTCTAATGCCTCGCTCATTTTACGAGCACATCGGTTTGGGGACCCCTTTGTGAGATCAATGAGATAGAGTGCTGTCAAAATGAGTGACTCCCTGGATGAAAACGAAGGAACACATTCACTGTAGAGGAGGCCTTCTAGAATTACAATTTTCTTTTGGTCTTGCATGTTTAGAAAAAAAAAGAAGAAATTCAAACATCAAAATTATCTTCGCTCTTTATTCATTTTAGGGAGGCACCGTGGTCGAGTGGTTTAGGCGGTCAACTCGTGATCCGGAGGTCGCGGGTTCGATCCCCGCTCGGCTCGGTGTTGTGTCCTTGGGAAAGACACTTTACTCCTATTTTCCTCACTCCACCCAGGTGTACAAGTGGGCACCAGCTCTGCTGGGGAAGTATCTGGCGACAGACTAGCGTCCTGTCACAGGGGTGGTGAAAAACCATCAGTTCGCTTAACGCTACAGAACCGGGATAAGCTTCGGCTCTATGGGCCTTCTGGCTCGAAAGAACATACTTTATTCATTTTATGGTTATATTATGTTTCATGCATTGAATATAATGAAGATGATGACATGGGTTTTTTTCTATTATGTGTATGTGTGTTCTGGGCAAAATATTTCTGAACTAATGTATTTTGTTTTTCTTCATCCCTAGAAACCAATGTTTTACATATTAGTGGATCGGTGGTCTAGAGGTAACGCGCCTGTCTAGAAAGCGAAAAGTCCGGGTCGGAAGTGTGCGGTGGTTTGA
>CM054141.1:40725040-40770040 GCA_028751875.1 Rapana venosa | reverse complement strand
TTCCTTAACCCACCAAAATCTGATTTGTTTAAAAAAATCTGGGATCTTTAACTTGCGCATTTTATCCTCCGTGTGTGTCAATGTACGAGGAAAAAACTTAAGCACTGGAAGTTTTTCAAATGAAACTGACCCAGGAAATTATACACACACAAAAACATCTACCCCAAATTTCCTACATGCCAGCAGCAGAGATTCGAAACCACGACCCCATACACACTGGAGGATAAAAATCGAAACATTTTTAATCACTCAGCTAGATCTTTAACACACGTCACTGACTACACAGAAAGCTACAATTGCAGCGTTCATCATGGGGGAGAACACCACCGACCCGAAGTCACGGAACAGACCCCGTCACAGAGTGCTAACATACCCTGCAGACAGAATCAGGAACTGGGTGACGAACAGCTGACAGCCAGCTTGCTTCCCTCCTTCCTTTCTATCTTGGCAGCGTGGTTCCTGAGAACTGTCAGGCGGATGTATCCCCCTGTGTTTCTTCAGGCCACAGTGAAGTTGCATTCAGCTGTGTCCAGCGGTTCTGTGCAGTATCCTCGCCATTAATCGTATTTCTGTTCTGACTTGTTGTGCGGGCTTTAGAAGTTGGTTTGTAAAAGCGCGGTGTTAGTAAAATGTTACTTGAGAAAGGGGAATGCGAATCGGTTCAGGATTTGTGACTACGTCGGTAGATGGTTGTATCTTGTACGCGCGCGTTCTCTCTCCCCTTCTCTCCCTCTCTCTCTCTCTTCTACTCCCCCTCTCTCTATCTCTCTCTCTCTCTCTCCTCTCTATCTCTCTCCCCCTCTTCCCATCTCTCTCTCTCTCTCTCCTCCCTTCTCTTTTCCTCCCCCCTTCTTCTCTCTACCCCCCTCTCTCTCTCTTCCTCCCTCTCTCTCTTCCTCCCTTCTCTCTCTCACCTCTCTCTCTTCTCTCTCTCCACCTCTAAATCTCTCCTCCCCTTCTCTGTCCTCCCTCTCTCTCTCTTCCTCCCTCTCTCTCTCTTCTCTCTCTCCCTCCCTCTCTCTCTCTCCTCTCTTCTCTCCCCCTTCTCTCCTCCTCTCCTGCATCATGCATTGCCCGTATGCGTATGCGGATTTTTAGTTGATGCGAGGACTTGCATGGTATGTAGTGTGTCACGCCGAATATGGTGCGAACCTTCGATACCAGGCTCATGCTCTTTTTTATAAGATAGCGCTTAAACGTGCACGCGCGCGCGCGCCGCATATTGTGTTGTCTTCTTGACCCTTTAAGCATTATAAAACGTTTTTTTGTGTGTTTTCTCTAGTACCTGACAGTCCAATGGCGAGGCATTAAACAAAATTCAAAAGTTTATGTAGCGGGGAGTCTGTGCTGTTAAAGACCGCGAGATAGGATTTGTCCTGTAAATAATGCTGGTTTCCATACGAGAGAGACAGACAGACAGACAGACACAGACAGGTGGTTATGTGTCTGAAATCTTGTGCACATACTTGAAAGATGAAAACGCACTGTCATAATAGGAAACTCTTAGGAAAAGAACGAACTCGTAGGAAAAGAGCTAAGTCATTTTTTTTTTCTTCATTTTTGCAGATATTGATGCTACTTTGCTTCAATTTCCCCATAAGCCATTCTGAAGTTTTCTTTCATTTTGTTTCTTTCAGCTGCGATCCGGCTACCCAACCCTAACTCCAGCCTTTTCTTTTTTTGACTGAAGGGGGAGATGCTCTGACCAGCAGTGACACACTGACCGACCAACTGACATTCGTGTTTTCAATTTTCACACTTATCACTTGAAACATTTCAGACCATAATGTGTTCATTTCAATATGCTGTAAAGGCACAGAAGTGAAAACAAATTATATATCCAGCCATGTTATCTTTACAGCCAGAAAGAAATCACCCCAATTGAGCAAACGCAAAACATTAGCTTATAAATTTTACAGGAGAGGGAATTGCGTAAAACATACTTTTCTAAGGGAAGAAAGTCAGCTTTGTATTCACGTGTCGGTAGTGTGTGCTCACCACTTGATTCTAAAACTTCATATGTATATTTTCACTTATCAATTGTACAATGCCGTTTGCTACACAGGAAAAATTGAAGCAACAGTTGTTAAAGGACACTTTTTGTTGATATTCAAAAAGAACATACATTTTCCCCACCTATTCAAATGGACAAGCTTTTCTTTTAACACAACATAATTATAACAGTAATCAAATTGGACTGTACTAGTTCATCCACACCTGAGGACATTCCTAGTTGGGATTCTGTGTACTAGCAAAGGAACCACTCGTAATACTTGCAATCAACATGCAAATTAAAAAATAAGCATGTAAAATATGGCTTTTAGTTTACCTTTTCATAGGAGTAAAATCAATTAGAAAGTAGCTTCAAATGCGTTTTAAAATGTTGCATTGAAAACTGATTTTGGCCCTGAAATAACCAGAGGAGGCCTAAGCAAAATAAGTGACGAACATTAACTGTATACCTGAAACGAATAAAGCAGATTCGTGCAGAACAATTTGTAAGAAGTTCACATAAAGATAATAAGCTAAATTCATGATCTAAGCCATGGTTCTAGGTTTGGTATGATCAAATATTCATACAGGCAACAAGCTGTACACATACACTATTCATATGAAGGGAAAATATGTTGTAAGTACTTGTAATGCTTTCATAAAAATAAACCAATCACACAGCCGCCCACATGAAGCACAAAATATTTCAAGCCTCAAAAAAACAAATACTGAACAATCGAATGTTACAAAACAATCACTGAACATAATATTTAAAGGCGTCGCGGAATTCACTTAACAGACAACAATGTTAAGTTTGAAAAAAAAATCCTGGTCAGTTTTCTTGGGTCTAACTTGTGTAATGCTATGCTTGCTGATTAGGTAGAAAACTAAAATATCAAACACCACATTGGTGAAAATATTACCTACAAAAATATGTTTCTTGCATCTAGGGAATTGGAATGCCCAATTCAGGCAAATTATGATAAAAACTTTACTGTCACAATCAACTTTGGCAGGACTGTGTGAGGCTATGCTGGAATGATGACCTATATGTATAGGTGATAACACAGCAGGTCACAATACCCAAACACTATCCACAATGAAAAGAAAAACGGCATCAGCAATAAACTGTCATTTCTAGGTAAGTACTTCAAACTGAGTATATAAAAATTCCAAAATAACAAAAACAACTTTTTTGTATTGAAGTAAAAGAAAGCTATACTAACAATGTTTCAGCACCAAATAAAGTTATGGTCAAGAAGAAGAGAAGAGTGGAAAAGGTAATTCCTTTAGTTAAAAGACTAGCTGTCCATCAGTTACGCATTGCTGAAATGCAAGTCTTCTTCTACTTGAACAAATTGATTCAAAGTACTAAAAACAAATACAGCCAGGTGTGTGTATAACCGCTTGTCAACATTTAACGACCAAACATTTTAAAAGCATCTACACACATGGTAAATCATTTTCTAGCTTTACAAATCCCAGGTCTGAGGATAGCACAGCAGTAAAAGCAAGAAGGCTGGACAAAAAACCACAACCCGCAGCACAGCGTATGACAGTCATCAGCTAAAGTTAATTATTTCACAACATTTGCTACACTGGAATTTTAGGATACACGCATTTGAAGTATAGCTTTATACCTGCAGAAAAACCCTCACATAGACTTAACAGAAACACTACACAGGTTGGACAATTGTAAAAAAAGCAGTTAATCATGCAGAAACGAGCCCTAATCTATGTAACATATTTTATTTTATTCTTGCAAATACAACCATATATTTTTTTTATAAGGCCACAACAGTTTTTCCCCAACTGATATCTATCTTTACTCTTGTCTGATAAATGTTTCATGTTCACCCTTTTTTTTGTTTAAAATATTCGCTATCACATTATGGGGCCTGCAACCTTTTTCCTGATTTGTTTTGCAGATTCAACAAAGCAAAAGAAAAAAAAACACCACCAAGTAAACTAAAAATAATTCAAGGCTGTAATTGAGTACAGTTGTGCTGACAATGGAAATGTAAGACTGCTGGAAATGATACGACCTGGGTAATGGGCGTGTCTCAACTATGGAAAAGCTACAGGCATGTAGTAATTGGGTAACAGGACACGCCAATGCAAGATGCCTATAATCTTAACTTATAGAAAGAGAGGAAAAACTATTATACCAAGCTTCGTAAAATTCTTTAGCAAACGGGAAAAAATGCCTTTTCTAGTGCAAGGTTGTTACAAAAGACATATACAATAATTTTCTTTTCTGGAAATAATTCATGTTTTTATAGATGTGGCATTCTACTTTCCGAAAATATATCCGGAATTTTGAAAATCAATGTTGCTCACATTTACAAAAGCAGCAGCTTAAAATATTTCTTTAAACCAACGCACACACACACAAAACACACACACACCAAACACCACACAAAACACACACAACACTGACCTGAAAAAATACTCCCCATCCCCTTCTTTTTAACAACCCCCTCTTCTGCAACGCATCTTCACATTCTCCAATACCTTCCAGTACAGTGATCATTAATGCATTCTAAACTGAGCGCCCCTACTCCTGTTTTTAGACCAAACTTTATCCGAAATATGTCAATCTTTGAACAGATTATTCAACAATGCATTCAATAAGTACCACCATCTAATGTGTTTTTTCATACACTATATATTTTTAATATGCTTCCCACCCAAACCTCCATCCTTCCCTGAAGCTTATCAGGGAGTACCTGCCTCTTTCTTCTGTCAGTGCACTTCATTTCCCATCCCTATATAACAAAACATTCTACCCCCCCCCCCCCCCCCCACTATATTCTTTTATTTTAAGTTCTAGCACCCCTCCTCCCTCCATCTCTAAATACAAAGTTCCTATCCTATCCTGTCCAATCCTGAACTGTATAGCCCCGTCGACCGCAGAGGCTATGTCATCAGAGCTGTCATCTTGTAAAATGTTTAAATCTCGGATTAAAACGGATATCAAATGTATATCAAAGCAGGGTTTTAAATCATCCCTGCTGTTCCTCGTATCAACACCACGGCCGACCATAAGTGTCAACCAAGGACAGTCACTGCCTTGTAGGAGAACCACATAAACGCTACATGATAACACCCGATTCCTCAAAGTCAACCTTCAAGCCAACCTTCGAAGCAATTGTGACATGTTAACTCAGACAGAAAATGCCGCTCGGGAAGTTGAATGCTATCCCATGGAACATTAAAAAACCCAACCTTTACAAGTGTTTACAGTAAAGTGTGTGTACCTAATATCCTGGATATGTGAATCCAGAAACAGATGATGTTTTGCACATCACAGGCTACAAACTTTGGAGATCCCTCGCCTTTGAGTAAGTGGGCGTGAAGGAGAAATAATCAGCCAGTGTGTCAGCCTATACCAACTTATCTGCCTGCCTTTTGTGTCCACATGTGGGGCCAGGGTCAACAGATGAGGTTAGTGTTAGGGTTAAGAGTTAGTAGCAGGTGAGGGTTGTCTGTCAGCTGGTCGGTTTGAATGTTAGAATGAATGTGGACACAATAGCATTTAGACAAATAGTACTTAGCTGTAG
Source organism: Rapana venosa (assembly GCA_028751875.1). Lineage (NCBI taxonomy): Eukaryota > Metazoa > Mollusca > Gastropoda > Neogastropoda > Muricidae > Rapana > Rapana venosa. The sequence continues at coordinate 40,764,485 of CM054141.1, read as the reverse complement.
ACACAATGGTACATAGCTCGCATTAGAATTTATCTTGAAACCAAAATCATCAGGTGTGACACAGCTATGGCTGTGCATTGGACTTCGGTGTCCGCTTGTTTCGTCAAAGGGATTTTAGGCCTAGAAACTTTTGAAAAGGTTGCGTCTTTAAAAAGCCGAAGCCCAAAATCAAACATCTTAGAACAAAAGCAGCCAATTCTCTTTTATAACCCCAATGTTCTAAATGTGGATCTATACCCCTTCCCCTTCTGTGTCCCTCCTTCCAACCTGATGTCTCCTCCCCACAGCTACCCCTTTAAAACGCACACACACACCCCACACAACACACATAAAACAAAAACACACACACACACCACACACACACACACACACACACACCACACACACACACACACACACACACGCGCGCACATGCACACACCATCTCACCAAAAAATTCTACACCACTTATGTAATATTCTTTAAAAGCCTATACTACGTTTAAATCCAGGTTCATGTGTTTGATAAAACATAGTTCTGCTTAAAGTTATTTCATGACATGACATTTTTAACATATATTCTTGGAGGGTGGCAATTTGTTTTTTATACTACATTACTTTTGGCCAAAGTTAAGGATTCTGTAACTGTCTATTTCCCAAAATTCGATTTTTGAGGTCTCCGACACCTTGCTGCTTAATGACTGCATATTTTAATAACACATTTACCTAGTTACTTATGAATATCACCACTTGTACAAGTGCAAAGCAACTGGTGGCATATTGTCACAGAGTTTCTCCTTAGGCATTTTATCCCGTTCACTGAAGTAAAAAAAAAAGCAAGCAATAACAGCACAAAAAAGGAAACTTCCAACGTCAGAGGGCAAATTGAAACAAAGAGTATCTTTACAACCAATCAATACATTTCTTAAGTAAAACATTAAAAAATACAATTTAAAAACATTTCCAACACATCAAGCGAAAAAAACTCGAATCATTTTAAATTTCAAAATGAATAATCAACCATGTCACATTTGCTAATTCCTTTAGATGTCACATGCCAATGGCATATTAGACTAATTTTATGTCTGCGTGAGGAATAGGCAGTGTTGAGGATGCTTATTTGATAACCAAAAAATATATATGAGAAAGCAATGTGAAAAAAATACAATCTCCTCAAATAAAGTTCTCAATATGCCATCTGTTTTCCACATTACTTGTATAACTGACCAAGCACTTTGCCCTTCTCTTTTCTAGAGAGAGAGGGAAGGAGTACTTACAATTGACTGTTGATGTATCTAAACATGTTGATTTATCCTTCCTTTTATGTATTGCATATGTTTTCATTTTTCATATCCATAATTTGTACTCTCCATTGTGGAATGAATTTGTTGTATTTTTCACACGCCCACATCTGCAATTTGTGGTTTTCTTACATTTCATGTACCCCTTCGAGGGGGGGGGGGATTTTGAAATAAATGAATAACACACGCATGCTCTCTAGAGATGATAACTTTGTGTCTGTGTACACTGCTCCTCCTCCTGTTCCCCTGGATACCCGTGCAGATCTTCCTCAGTGTGGTAGGAACATCTGGAAACAAGAATGTCAGTCAATTAATATGCAGTTAATACTAATTTGTAATAAATTTTCATTTCATGTTTTTAAGCTGTTTCAATGTTGTCACATTAATTTTAAATCAGAGACTCCAGTTATTATAATGTTACTCAAAGTTCAAAACTATCACCTAATCCCTTCTTTTACTTTGCCATCGCTACAAATTCGGTAATGTGTTGAAGATGTAAGTCCAGACCTCTGCTACATATTTTGGTTACTTTTTCATATGCAGTATTTTCCAATATTTATTTTCAAGTATTCTTCAATCCTTTTTTTCAGTGAGTTTAAGGACATTTAGCAAACGGGTCTCCTCGATTTCAACCAGGAAAATCTGGAGATGCTACCCTAAGGCACTCTGTATCAGCGACTTTGTGTATTTGTTCCTTGGGTCGTGCACACATCTAATGAGCCTTCCCCTCCAACGATATAAATGAAATCAGATTCTACTGTTACAAGTCTAAAAAATCTACAGTAGAATGGCATAGTTAAGAAGGAATTACATAACATTATTTTGCTGTAGGCAGTTCTAAGTGCAGTAGCATTTCTATCAAGGCAATATCATAATAACCACAGATTTGAAATTGCAGAGACATTTACAGAGCATTTGTATTGTCATTTCACTATCAAGTTATTTCTAAAAGTCATTTGGCTGCTGGGGTTGTACAGGCCGATCCCTACCTGCAAACAAGATGGCACGGCGCCAGATGTGGCATCTGTCCTCTGGCTTTGGATTCCGGAACAGCAGCTCCTGAAAACTGAAAGCTGGGGTGGGTAGCCTGGAAATAAATATAATTATCATTTTATTATTAGAACAATGTAATATATTTGCTTTAAATCATTTATTTGCTGAAATATTAGAATGGTTTAACCTTTGGTTTGAATCAGAGTAATTTGCTCAAATATAAGGATTTATTATTTGCTTTGAATCAGATTTCCTTGCTCCAATATTAGAATTGTTTAATTATTGAATCAAAATTATTTGCTCAAATATTATCAGGGTTTAAACTTTGCTTTAAGTCAGACATATTTGCTCAAAATTATTTAAAGAAAAACGATTTAATCTGTCCTTGAAATCAGATTTTACTCAAATATTAAACATTGATATTTGCTTTGAGTCAGAACTACTTGCTTGATTATTTGAAATAATTATTTAAATCAGGTTGTTAAGTTCAGTATCAAACTTGTTGAACACTTGAATAAGGAGTTATTTGCTCAAATTCTAGAATGTTTTGGTTTTTGCTTAAAATCAGAGCTGATTATAAATACATTCTAGAATTCTTCACTCTCGTTGCTTTTAATCTGATTGATTTGCTTAAAATAATATTTGAATGACTTCAGCTCTCTGCTTTCAGAAGTATTTGGTTAAAAGTGTTTTCTGTTCTCTTTGCTTTGAATCAAATTCATTTACTTTATCAAAATTATTTATTCTCTTTACTTTTAATCTGATTTATTTTGCTTAAACACTGGAATAACTTTTACCTCTTTGCTTTTAATCACATTTAGTTACTCAGTTATTTACTAGAATAATATAGTTATGACTTTTGTCTTCGGTTTTAATAAAAAAAATATATTGATAAACAATCTTGAAGTATAATATCTCATAATCATAATGCATACACTGATAAGATTTAAGGACTTGACACATGTTTCCGCTTGTTTTATTTAGCTAAATAATTGCACTAAATTGATATTTGGAGATGTACGAACTTAAAATTGTCCAGAGATATTTGTCATAATATAAATTAAACTTTTAGCTTCAAGGAAAAGTTCTGTTGACCGAAATCAATCTGCCAATGTGCGCACAATAAATCTGATAATGTATAGTAATACTATCTAAATTGCGATTTCAAAAGCTCACTACATGAATTTAAGGTTTTTGTTTTTGTTTTGCAAACATTTAGGGACACTTCTGAACAAAAATTTAAAACCAAACAAACCTTGTAATACCTACTTTCTTTGGGCATTTTAACTTATTACAAAGACCTGTATATCTTTCATACCTGTCAATACTAGACCTAGTAGATGGTATCTTAATATCTGTTCAGAACAGATACAACTCGATATCATCAAAGTGATCTAGCAACAGTGCGGGGTCTGGGCTGGCAGCCTCATGGCAGCCTGGTATTTAGCTTCAAATGAGATTCTAGCTTTGGAGATTTGACATGACACGCCTTGATGTTGCAGAGGTGTTGATGATCAGAATGAGCTGCGTAGGAACAAGAAAAACTAACCAACAAGCCTTAAGAAAAACTAAAAGAAATTATTTAAAACCTGGTCCGATAGAGAAGAAAAACATTGATAGGAGTGTGGCAGAAGTAAACATGAAGTATGTGGCCCGGCTTGCAGCCTACCTTTGTTCTGAAATTGTAGAACATGTTGACTGGTGTCAGGAGTGTGTGGTCAGTGGCACTTGATTCCAGTTCCATAGCTTCTGGAATTGCAGGTCCTGATGACTGCTGTCAGGAATGTGTGGTCACTGGCACTTGATTCCAGTTCTGTAATCCATGAAAACAGATCATGCTTGTTAACACTGAAAAATCTAAATAGCTCTATCACCCAAAAGTTTAGGTTCGTCTGACAGCATTGCTTGATAATATTTATTTGGAAGTGTTATTTTTACAGATTTGTGCCAGAATTTAATCTATAATTTCAAACACAAAAAGAATGCAGAGGAATGCAGAAGAAGAAGAAGAAGAAGAAGAAGAAGAAGAAGAAAAGAAGAAGAAGAAGAAGAAAGAAGAAAGGAGAAGAAAAGAAAGAAGAGAGGAGGAGGAAGAGGAGGAGGAGGAGGGGGAAAGGGAGGAGGAGGAGAGGAGAGGAGGAGAGAGAGAGAGAGAGGAGGGTGAGGGGGACAGAGAGAGAGAGAGAGGAGAGAGAGAGAGAGAGAGAGAGGGGAGATAAAAATAAAAAAAAAACACATCGTTTTTAATTTATAATAATAATAATAATAATAATATATGGAATTTATATAGCGCTGAATCTTGTATAAAAAAAAATCGAAGCGCTTCCCATTCAATCATTTACAGGCATGAAACTCCCCTTAAACATAATGAAAAACAGATTTCAAAAACCAGGGCCCGCGCACGAAAGCACGCATGCACGCACCCCACACGCACATACACACACACCCCACACACACACTCACACACACACACACACACACCCCACACACACACTCGAACAACACTTAAAAGGTGAAAGATGCTTTTTGAAAATTAGGACTGTATTTGGGGGAAGTCTTAGGTAGGAAATAAGTGTGTTTTGAGGCTGGATTTGAAGGGATAAAATGAAGGCTTTTGGCGAAGTGAAAGAGGGAGGTCAATTCCAGTGGATGGACCAGAAACAGAGAAGGAGCGACGGCCATCAGTGGTTTGTTTGAATCTGGGTGTTCGAAAGCACAAAGTATCTGCGGCTGAACGAAGGGAACGGGATGGAGTGTACAGATGAAGACAGTTACAGAGATAAGAGGGTGCAGATTTGTGGAGACATTTGAAACAGAGGGTATTGATTTTATACTCCAGTCTTTGTGAGACAGGCAGCCAGTGAAGAGATGTGCGAATGCACGAATGTGCTTTTTTTACAACCAGTCCCAGTAAGAGAGAAAAAGATGGAGGGGGACAGAGAGAGAGAGAGAGAGAGAGGGGGAGAAGAGAGAGAGAGAGAGAGAGAGAGGGGAGAAGAGAGAGAGAGAGAGAGAGAGAGAGAGAGGGGAGAGAGAGAGAGAAAAATTTAACACACAAAAAGGGTTTGAATTATGTATTTTCTAACCTGGCTTTCAAGAAGTATGCGACGTGCAGGTACCACCTCTGTGGTGCAGGTACCACCTCTTGTGTGCAGGTACCACCTCTTGTGTGCAGGTACCACCTATGTGCAGGTACCACCTATGTGCAGGTACCACCTCTGTGTGCAGGTACCACCTCTGTGTGCAGGACAACACGACGTCAGGGATGCAGGGCGGTAGAGATGCAAGGGGTGTGGCGCTTCCCAGGGTCAGCTGCAGGTGACCAGCTCTGTGTGTGGTGCTGTGGGACGGTGTGAGCAAGGTGGGCTGACCGATAGAGTACAGGGGTGTGCTGACCGATAGAGTACAGGGGTGTGCTGACCGATAGAGTACAGGGGTGTGCTGACTGATAGAGTACAGGGGTGTGCTGACCGATAGAGTACAGGGGTGTGCTGACCGATAGGGTACAGGGGTGTGCTGACCGATAGAGTACAGGGGTGTGCTGGAAAGGAGAAGTACCTGCGAAAGATGAAATGTTTCTTGTAGAACTGTTATTACTGTGATGATTCTACTTTGTATGTGCAATTTTTCCTTGAATTCCTCTCTCGTGATAAAGTATTTGTATTGGTGTTGGTACCGGGCTTCCTGTTACTTGAATTTTGTTTAATGAGATGATAAAGTATTGCTGCTGGTATTGGGATTCCTCTCACTTGACTTTCGTTTAATGAGATGATAAAGTATTGCTGCTGGTATTGGGATTCCTCTGACTTGACTTTCAGCAACATACCACCTCTTGGTTCAACTCCAGGCATAGGAAGGCATGACATGCAGGCTTTGGAAACAGCTCTCTGTTGACAGTGAACATTGGACAAGTATGAAGTATACATCAAAACTATTTGGAAGTCAAATATGTTCGTGTTTACAACTCTGCCAACTGCAAAAGCCGTAACAAGGCTTTCAATCGAACAGTCTACTTTTTTTGTTTATCTCAAACAAAAATGGAAGGAAAAGGTTTGTTGGTTCATACTACACAAAACCTAAGTTGCATAACCATGATAAAGATAGATATTTTTATCAACGTTTCAAAGTTCACTAATTTCATCAAATTTGATAGCCGTTTATTCATGATGATGAATTGAACACACTACACATTATTAATATTTTTCAGTAGTAATAATAATAATAAATGAAATTTGTATAGCGCTGTATCTTGCAAAAACAAATCAGAGCGCTTGCATTCAACATATTCTTACAGAGTCATGCAGTCAATAACTATTAAAAGCTTAAACAAAATTCAAATGTACACACACACACACACACACACACACAAACTTGCACTTTGTTCTATATAGTACTCTAGTATGAATGTAGTGACAACTGTCACCTCTGCAGCAACTTTATAACCTTATTAATTAAGTAAGTAAAAGATTAAGCGACGTGTAAGACGTGTTTCAATGAATGAACATTTTCTGAAACATAGCTAAAACTGAATCACGAGTCATGTATATAAAAAGTAGCCCAAATCTAGCTGTACTATTTTCAATGTACTTACGTATGCAAGGTCTTCATGGAGCATGTTCTGCAGCCCAGATGATGTCCACACCCCTGAAGAGGATGCTAAAGACCTCCTACATATATGATCCACATGACGATTTTTAACTACCAGATGAGGACCCCTGTGTCACGAAGGACTGGACAGAGGGACACAGATTGTCAGTTCAGGAAACACTAGAGGACTGGGAGGGAGGGGGTGACGGAACCACAACCCTCCTGAGCTCTGCTGACCATTCCTAGGTGGTGTTTTCCGACACCAGCATCACTGTCACCGGGATTGCTCTCCTTTGGTCTCTTGTACAGAGGCCAGCCACATCCCCTGTTCTTTGAAGATGTGGAAGGTGGTTTGGAGTGTTTTAGCAAGGGGATGGGTAGCTTAAGTTTTTTGGTTTATTATGTTTATTGTTTTATACTTGTTGACTTTACTATCTTATATTTATCATTGTAAGTTTTATTTATGGTTTTGTTAGTCAATCTTTTATTTCCTACTTGTATTTTCTATTTTATTTTTCTAGTTTATTTTATTCTATATCCTTTTAGCAGGGAGAGTTGATGCAATCCACAGAAATGTGGTGCCCAGTGATCATATAAACGTAACTTTTTGTTTCATGTTCGTGGGATTTTCATTTGATTTGAAGGCAGTTGACAGGGTAGTCCAATGGAAACGCAACACGACGCAGAACTTCGGGGGACAATTCCGATCAGAGCATGGGGAAATGTGAAGCTGAGACCTGCGTCTCTTCCCTCTGTGAGCCATGTCAACGCGTGTTTCAACGATCGTCCCTTTCTGGGACATGCCCGTGGGCTGTGTGAGGCAGCAGCTGCTTAGCCGGGGACTGCGCGTCCCTACCTCTCCACATTCCGCTTTCCCTCCAACGGCAGATGTTCGGCAGATGCTCACTGCTCTGTAAGTCACCCCGAAGTGTTATGATGTGGCCAGTGTATTATACAGACTGCTCTGTTGAAACCATATCTATCGGAGTTGGAGCTCAGTCCTGCAGGATCTGGAAGCATGCAACGGTCTGCATGAAAACTACACGCGCAAGGGAAACGCAATATCCCCGTGTTGAAGACTAGGACATTTTCAGGTCTCAGATCCCAACAGAACAAAGCCCTTCAGAGCCTTGTTGAAGGTTTCCTTTCTCCTCCATCCTCTCTCCTTCACTAACAAGGGCCTTGACACAGTTAACACATCAATCATGTGGACATATACTTCAGAGGTCTTCGTCTCACTGACTGGTCATAGCGTCTGTGATGAGAAGGTCCAAGACTGTTGGGGAAATGTCTGAAGACAAACACAAACTATGTCTAGTAAACAAGCAAAATTAAGCGTGCGCACGTGCCAGAAAAATGAAAATATTTGGATCGAACCTGGACCCTTCCAGCATGTGCTGAGTACTGTTCTACAGTTGAGAGGAACAGAGTCAGGAACAAAGGGAGGCAAGAGAGACGGACAGACAGAGAGACAGACAGAGACAAACACAGAGAGGCAGAGACAGAGAGGCAGAGACAGAGAGAAAGACAATAGATAAAGGCAAGCATTCCAATACAAACTATATCCCATTTCAGTACAAGAAAGACAGACAATGAGAAAGACTGACAGACGGACAGTGACAAAAGATAGAGGCAAGCGTACATTTACAAAGTGGTTAAGGTAAAAACATTTCAACAGAAGACAAAGGGCAAGTAAGCATTTACAGACTGTTAAAGATATAACATTTTCCTACCCAGACAATGACACCACCCTCCTCCTTTAATTTATCTTTTGAGATTTTGTTACCTGTTTGCCTTCTTTTCCATTTTGTAGGTACACATAAGATTTAGATTGTGGCATTCACAAATGCCAGTTAATTCCCTAAGTCGAATTGAGTCTAGATTAGCAGTGGCCAAAAACGCTAGAATAGGCAAACGTCCTACAATCGGTAAACCTCAGAGTTCTAAGGAACGTAAAACATAAGTTAGCGTTGAACATTAAAAATGTTTTCAGCATTCAGCCTGCTAATAGTTAAAACTAGAGAGCGAGATTGACCTGAAATGACAATTCAAGTTTTAACCTGCCCCAGACTGTCTTAAATAATTCGCGCAATGCCCCAACAACTCCAAGCCAGTCAAATTACAATTCAAAATTACATGTGGGGGATTGTTTGGTAATCTTGCCTCAAGAATATATCTAGTCTATGCAAGTTAAAGTTTGAAAGCTGTCATAAACCAAAACTGTAACTTTACAATCCATCTTTATTTCAAACGTGTTGTAATAATAACTATGGAACAATAAATCTGCATAATAAACACCAACAACAATAACTAGGCCTACCTGTAGCCTCAGGTGAAAATGGCTGGACAGCGACACTGGTGAATGTCTTGCCCTGTGGCTGCACTGCTGAAGTTGTGTGTCTGTGTCACCGTCAGGTGAACAGTGAACAAGTGAGTAGGCTGGCCAACACAGCGCCACCTTCCGTCCATGAAGGAGCACAGTCGTTTTTCACGTGCTTTACTGAACGTGAGCACGGACATTGCAAAATAAGTGCTCTTCTCTTCTCTCTCTCTCTCCTCCTCTCTCTCTCTCTCTCTTCTCCTCTCTCTCCCCTCTCTCCTCTCTCTCCCCCTTGCTTGAGGATGGCAAGCCTAGCAGTTAGAGCGTTGATTTGAGGGCCCCATCCAATTTGGGTTCCAGCAATCACATGGTATCCCCACTTATGAGTATTGTTCCCCTGGAATTAACATCGGTGCCCACTCCACTTCCCCGAAAATCTTTTGGATGACACTATGAACAGGGGTCCCATGCAAAAACGCACGCAGAACATCTTGAACACACGTTGAAATCTGTTCTGCCTTTCGGATGAGTAGGCCAGCGTGTGCAAGCAGCAGCGGATGATAGATTTTACACAAAAATGTATGCACACGGTGACTGGAAGTAAAAAAACACAACACATGGGTGCTTATGCTCTTGTCCTCGAAATAATAGAATATTTCTTTTAAAACACTCACAAACAAAATCACTCAATTCTTATATGTTTATGTTAAAAAAATAGCGGTCTATGATTAATAAAAAAAAATTCATTTAGCAATTTTTAGGAGCTTAAGGTACATTATTCTTAATTTTCAGTTTTAACCTTTAATTTTCGTTATCGAGTTCTTTAAACAATTGTTTATGTGTTTTATTTTGCTGTTATTTCTGAAAGAATGTCTTTTATAGCATTTATTTTCTTAAGAGCTACTCCATTTTTCTCAAAAAGTTATTTTTTTATGCGTACCTAATCACTTTGACTTTCTTTTTATTTCAACAGAGTTTCCTTTCAAAATGTTATTTATTTACTTATTACATTTGGTCGAGTTAGATGTCTGTTTTAAGATGATGATTACATTTTACACATATTTTTAACCTGCAATACATGTTATCATTTTTTCGAGTATTTTGTGTGTGTGTGTGTGTGTGTGTGTGTGTGTGGGGTGTGGTGTGTGTGTGTGTGTGTGGTGTGTGTGTGTGTGTGTGTGTGTGTGGTGGACCCCCCTGCGCGCGCGTGCCTTGTTTGATTGTGAGTGTGTGTGAGAATATTACAAAATAATACAGTCTAGAGCATTATGTACGCAACGAACACGCACGCACGCACACACACACACACACACACACACACACACACACACACACACACACACACGCACACACATGTAGACGAGTCAGTTACCTTTTTTAAAGCAATAATTTCTAATATGCTATATTCGATTGAATTTTAATCTTTCATAAGAAAAACATTACATAGATGATAAAAAGACAGTAATGTGTTAAAGTTTCATTACTTTTTTTAAAAACTCATTTACTTTGGTTACTTTGTCCTATAGTAGGAAGGTATATTCTGCTATTTCAACACGTGTATCATATTTTATGATAATTTATATATTTATAAATATTATTTTCATATGAAAAAATTAATTGATTTCTTTTTAGAACATTTCTCTTTTCACATTTTAACGGTTAACAAAGATTGCTTTATTTTTTATATTATATTATTTGCCTACTCAGCCTATTCTCCTGCCTTTTTAGCAGGTTTTTTTTTGTTACCCAATGTCGTATTTTTATTATTTTAATCTAATCCCTCATTTCTAACTGACTTTCTGTTGAGAAGATGATTAATTTTCACACATTTCCAAACATTAATTGTAATGGCTGTAGTTTTCTTCTTCCAAGTGTGTGTATGTCCTACCTCTGTGAATGTCTCCGCCTGTACACCCCTTCTCGTTCCCTTCGCTCTGCTGCAGATTCCTTGTGTTTACAAACGCCTAGATTCGGACGGTCCACTGTTGGCCGTCGCTCTTTCTCTGTTTCTGGTCCGTCGATTTGGAATGGCCTCCCTATTTCTGTTCGCCAGAGACCTTCTTATGACACTTTTGGATCCGGCCTCAAGACATATTTTGTTTCAGGCCTGGGAGTTTCCTCTCCTGTTTCATTTCATGGCTATCCCTGCTTTTCAACAGCCAAAAATTCCATCACCCTGCCAAAGTGTATAACGCGTGTGTGTGTGTGTGTGTGTGTGTGCAATTGGACTTGTTAGAATCTATTACTTGCTATTGGTTGCATGGCTGTGCAAGAATGAGTTGAGCGTAAGCGCTTTGATTTGTCTGTGCAAGATACAGCGCTATAGAAATTCCATTTATTATTACTATTATTATTATTATTATTATTATTATTATGTGTGTGCGAGTGTGCGCACGTACGCGCGCACGTGCGTGTGTGTGTGTGTGTCTGTGTGTGTCTGTGTGTGCCTGTGCTCTTATTCTGTTTCTACTTTTTCCAATCTCTGCTCTGCTTGCCCCAGTTTATCCAAATACGGCCAGAGCCACAGTTATGCTTCCACACTATCACAGCTAGCAGCAACACATAATTGTATGTGACAAAGTTGGGCCGCCTTAAGAACACCAACCGAAAAACCCCGCCTTCATGCTGCGTTCATAATGGTGATGTTCATACGTTACTTTACTTTGTACTGTAACAAAAGACTGCAGGTACTTGTAGCAGGAGACTGTTTTATATCATCAGCCCGTCATCACTCTGTTTACACACATAACAAAAGTAAAAAACCCAGCTGTACAAGTAAATGTCAACCACATCAGTAACTGGGTCTGCTGACACTCATCATTTGTATACTTGTCCTTTTACTCAAGACTGAAATGTGGCTTCCCTTGCCAGAATGCTTAAGGTTCTTTTATAACTATCCCCACTTTACGAAAATTATCTGCTAGCCATTTCCCGTTGTGTATCCCTCCCTTTCTATTTGCTCTCTCTCTTCTCTCTCTCTCTCTCTCTCCCCTCTCTCTCTCTCTCTCTCTCTTCTCTCTTTCTCTCTCTCTCTCCTGCTCTCTCTTTCCTTTCCCCCTCTCTCTCTCTCTCTCTCTCTCTCTCTCTCTCGCTCGCTCGCTCGCTCTCGCTCTGTGTATTTTCTACCTACCCAGCCTATTTTCTGGCTTTTTGAGCAAACCTGATTTTTTCTTATGAACTGTTTAATGGAATACCCCAAATCGGATTGTTTCAGCTGGGACGAGCACGCCCAGTCCTCTTGAAAAGTTACAAGGGCAGAAGAAGACCTAGCACTACGCATTGTACGCAGTAAGGGAACGAAGAGAAAGAAGAGGAAGAAGAAGAAGAAGAAGAAGAAGGAGGAGGAGGAGGAAGAAGAAGAAGAAGAAGAAGAAGAATTCTATATAGAAGGATCAAGCATTTGAGGACAAAAATAGAAGAAAGAAGAAGAAGAAGAAGAAGAAGAAGAAGAAGAAGAAGAAGAAGAAGAAGAGGAAGAAGAAGAAGAAGAAGAAGAAGAAGAAGAAGAAGAAGAAGAAGAAGAACAAAGAATTCTATAAAGAAGGATCGAGCATTTGGAGACAAATAGCTTCAGTTTTCACTCCAGGACATGTAGCTAAATTGAGAGACCATAGCATACACGTGGCTAAAAATGTCATGTAAATTTGCTTAAAGCCTGTCCCAATATTGGTATACATATTATTATTCCTCAGGTCAATAAACCTGTAGAGAGAAATGCTGTTTAGCAAATCAGTTGCTGCTAATAAAACTCTATGACACACCCACATTTTCTTTTAGCAAAACAACCCATATAGATGCACTTTGTAAGATAAGAGTGAACTATTGAGAGAGAGAGAAAGAAAGAGAGAGAAAAGAGAGAGAGAGAGAGAGAGAGAAAGAAAGAGAGAGAAAGAGAGAGAGAGAGAGAGAGAGAGAGAGAGAGAGAAGGGGAGAGAAAAGAGAGAGAGAGAGAGAGAGAGCAGCACATTACAAGAGAACAAGTACTGATTTACAAAAAACAAACACAGGGCCTGAGGTTAAACTGCATAAGTACTTTCGCTGGCCTCATAACCCTGATTTTGTGACAAGCTACCTCGCCTTAAATAAATGGCATGTCATTCGATAATAAAAGGACACCTTCATCGCATTGTCCAAATACTTACTGAAGATATGTCAGCCAGCAAGCCGAAGCCTTAACCACTACGCCCTAGCAGCTGGTTTGATCACTTCTTTGTTACGTTAACCTGACATTGTAGCAGTGTTTGTTCTGGTTCCTCAGCTAGAGCTCTGAGGTTCACCAATGGTGAGATGTTGTGTATATTACCGTTCCTTAAGTGCAGAGCACTCAAACAATAGGGATATAATTATGCTGGGTGTGTTCGTATTTCCGCAAATTACAGACTGCCGATATGACGGGGTCTATAATGTGCATATTTGATCTTCTGCATGTGTATATACTTGAAAAGGATTAAGGCACTGGCAGGTTTGCGCTTGAAGGTGACCAAGCTGCAACGAACTCGTAACATAAAAAAAACAACAACCCACCCTTAATTCGCAATACGCCGTCGAGATTTAAACCTGCGACTTCATGGACACAAGAAAGTAAAAAACAACGATCTTGACCACTCAGCTATAGCGTCTGTCAGTTGCAGCAGATAACCTCAGCTTAAGTGAGTGACAGGGCACCTGATGCCAAAATAACATTGTTGCTGCATCATCTGAAGCATTTCTTAATGCCTCAGAATCGGTAAGAATATTAAGTTTTGCCTTGTTTAAAGAAACCAGCCACTCCAGTGTTATTCTAGAGAAGAGGTGAGAAAAAAACAATCTGCTGGAAGGGTTCGAGACAGAACGGGAAGAGAGAAATTTCTTACGTCAATTTACTCAACATAGATTTTTAAAACATTGTCAGCAAATAATTGTGTAGTAATCTCGTTGTAGCTGGAAATAAAGAGATTTGCTGCTGTTGTTTTTTTTTAAAATCCCGTTTGATTGAACGCTCATTGTTATTAATCCAAATTTCCCCCGTAGGAATGATGGGGGGGGGGGGGGGGGGGGGGGGGGGGGGGGGGGGGGGGGTGTCAGTGTAAATGGCATCTGGACATTTTGGAAATTATGTGCTAGAAAATTCCTCTTTTCTATCACTCTCTTTGTCACTACCTTGTTCCTTTTCTTCCTGTCACCTCCTTCTTGTCTATTCTCTGGCTTCTTGGTCCCGGTCCCTGCCCTTTTCCATACAGACTTAAAAGACAACAATTCTCTCTCATGCCAAAGTCGACGCACTGGGCCTGACTTGTCAGGCGCTTAACGGCAGCACGGCGCATTTTCCTCACATAACAGACAACAATAGTTGCTGTCTGAGGGTTCGAGGAGGAAAAAAGTCTAATTGCAGGATATTCTCAATGTATTACTTTTTTTTTAGTCATCTCACAATTTGGGTAATGCATCGGTTGTGTATTTGATTTCATGTATACATTGGAAAGAGAGAGAGAGAGAGTAACCAGCTTACTCACATAACAAAATGCAAATAGATTGCTAGACAAACACAAAGAAAACTACAGAATAAAAACAAACGTAAAAAGTAATTCTTTCTCCCCTGCAGCCCGGCACTGTGTCAAAGACCTGGCCTAAAGTAAGGGACAGGTCACCTGATGTCAAAATGACATCTTCATTGCACAACCTGAAGCATTTGCAGAAAAGCCTTACAAACCTGACGCTTCCACGGCAGGAAAGAAAAACCCGACACAGAACGAAATCCTCCATCCCAGTATCATTACAGAGACGGTGAGAGAGAAGCAATTTGCTGGAAAGGTTAGGAACAGAGCGAGAGGAGAGAAAACTCTGACGCTAATTTCTCAGCAGTCATTTTCAAATTACTGTCACGGTATTCATTCTAAGGTAATGTTGTTGTATTTTAGTCAGAAATGAAAATGTTCTTTTTTTTGTTCCTTGGTTAGAGATTCAATGTTCTTAAAATTACAATAGAGAGAGTAATTCTTTGTTTCATGGAATATTTATGGCAAATGATCTCAACTAACTTGAATGACAGGTCATTTGATGCCAAAAGGGACATCTTTGTCGCAGCGTTTGCAGAATCCCTAGAATTCTGGAGCATAAATCAAATGAACGGCCACCCACTATTTTCTAAAGATGATGACAGCAGAGTAGCTGGCAGGAAGGAACGGGGGCAGAATGGGAGGAAACAACGGTTTTAAAGCTAATTTCTCAGGAGGGATTTTCGAATTATTCTCAGCATCAATTTCAAGATAATCTCCTTTAGCTGGAGATGAAGACATTCTAATGCGGTTTTCTGCCATGCTTCGTTTTATTCTATTGGAATCATGTCCTTATCAGGCCGATTATGTGACTGTCCCAGTTTCTTGTATTTAATCCATGACAGTCATTACCTTATTCTCTGTCATCATTCTAAAGGTCTGAGACATCATGCAGTTGAGAGAGAACCAGAGAGAGAGACAGAGACAGCGAGAGCAGCACAGTAGCAGAGAACATATTCACTGTTCACTGTTTACTGGTCCCGTAACCCGCCAGGTCGTAGGGGCGCTGCATGGTGGGCGAACGGTGGACCAGCTGGCTCCACTTAGCGCGGTCGTGGGCGAGTGCCTGGGTGACACTGAAAATCCTCCCTGTCCAATCACGGATGTCGTCGGCCCACTTTCTCCTCTGTCTGCCCCGTCCTTCTCTTTTCCCCGACTGTTCCTTTAAGGATGGTCTTTGCAATCCTTCTGAGCGTGTTACGTTCCCAACCATCTGAGTTTCCTCTTTTTCGCCGTGGTCAGTAGGTCTTCATAGTCCCGCACCGTTGAGTGATCATTCTGCGGACTTCATTGTTGGTGACATGGGCCTTGTATGATATGCTATGGAGCCTTCTGAGGGAAACTCATTTCTACTGCTTGGATCCTCCCTTTTTTTGGTCTGCGGGTTTAGTTTTTTCTAATTTTTATTAGAGAAAAGTAGTGAAATTATCTCCAAAAATTATCCTTTTTAAATTTAGTAATAAAGTAACCTGAGACGTGTTCCCAAAATAACATTTTGAACTAGTAAAACTAAAATCACGACATGTAATAAAAAGTAGAAATTTTACTTACTATTTAAAATTATTCGTTCAATTTTTCATGGAGCTGGTTCTAAAACCCAGTTAGTAACCCCTGAAGAGGTGTGACCTCCACAATATGATCCAATGAGATTTTTTAAACCCCTTTTTAAAACCCCCCTTTCACAAATAAAAGGGGCCAAATTTTTAAAACACTAGGGAGGGAGGGAGGGGGTGAGGGAACCCAAACCCTCCTGAGCTTGCTGCCCTTCTAGGTGGTGTTTTCCGAACACGTCATGTCCCCGGGATTGTCTTTTGGTTTTTGTACAGAGGCCCCAATCCCCTGTTTTTGAAGATGGGAAGGTGGTTTGGAAGTGTTTTAGCAAGGGGGGGGAGTTTTTTTTTTTGGTTTTTTTTGTTTTTGTTTTATATTGTTACTTTACATCTATTTTACATTAAAATTTTTTATTTAGGGTTTTTGTTAGTCAATCTTTTTTTTCCAATGTATTTTTATTTTTTTTTTAGTTTATTTTTTCTATTCTTTTGCGGGGAAGTTTTGCAATCCCAAAAAGTGGTCCCCAGTGATCATATAAACGTAACTTTTTGTTTCATGTTCGTGGGTTTTTTATTTGTTTGGGGCTTTGAAGGGTATCAATGGAAAGAAACAGGGGACGCAGAACTTCGGGGGAAAATTCCGATCAGAGCAGGGGAAATGTGAAGCTGAGACCTGCGTTTTCCCTTGGACCCATGTCAACGCGTGTTTCAACGTGCCCCTTTTTGGGGAATGCCCGTGGGCGTGTGAGGCAGCAGCGCTTGCGGGGACTGCGCGTCCTCCCTCTCCACTTTCCGCTTTCCCCCCAACGGCAGATGTTCGGCAGATGCCCCCTGCTCTGTAATCCCCCCGAAGTGTTTAGTGGTTTTTATACGATGCTTTTGGGGAAACCATATCTATGGGGTTTGGAGTCAGCCCTGCAGGATCTGGAAGCATGCAACGGTCTGCAAAAAAACTCACCGGGGAAACGCAATCCCCCCGTGTTAAGACTAGGACATTTTCAGGTCCATCCCAACAGAAAAACCCCTTGACCCTTTTTGAAGGTTTCCTTTTCCCCCCCTTTCTCTCCTTCCTAAAAAGGGGCCGGAACGAAAAACTAATATGGGACATATACTTCAGGGGTTTTGTTCACTCTGGTCATAGCGTTGTGATGGAAGGTCCAAAGACTGGGGGGGGAAAAATGTTTTGAAGACAAACAACAAATGTCTAGTAAAAAAGAAAAATTTAAGCGTCCACGTGCCAGAAAAAAAAAATATTTGGATCAAACCCTGGCCTTCCCATTCTGGGCGTTTACAGTTGAGAGGAACAGGTCAGGAAAAAGGGAGGAAAGGGACGGACAGAAGGGGACAGCAGAGACAAAAGAGGGGCAAAAGACGAAAAGAAGAAAAAATAAAAAGGAAGCTTTCCAATACAAACTTATCCTTTTCGTAAAGAAAGAAGAAAATTTAAAAAGCTGACAGACGGACATGACAAAAAAAGAGGCAAGGTAATTTCAAAGGGTTGGAAAAAACATTTAAACAGAAGACAAAGGGAAAGTAAGCTTTTACAGATGTTAAAGAATAACATTTTCCTCCCCAGCAAGACACCCCCCTCCCCCCTTTAATTTTTTTTTGAATTTTGTTACCTTTTTCCCTTCTTTTTCCATTTTGTAGGTAACATAAGTTTAGATTGTGGTTCCAAATGCCATTTTAATTCCTAAGTCAAATTTGGTCTAGTTAGCTGGCCAAAAACGCTGAATAGGAAAACGTCCTAAAATCGGTAAACCTAGAGTTTGGAACGTAAAACTAAGTTAGCGTGAAATTAAAATGTTTTCGCATTAGCTGAAATAGAAAAAATAGAGAGCGAGTTTGACTGAAAGACAATTCAATTTTAAAACTCCCCCAGACTGCTTAAATAATTCGGCATTCCCCCAACAACCCCAAGAGTCAAATTAAAATTAAATTACATGTGGGGGATTTTTTTGTAATCTTCCCCAAAGAATATATCTAGTTATGCAGAAAATTTTGAAAGCTGTCAAAAACCCAAAAAATTTAAATTTACAACCCTTTTCTTTTTTTAAAGGTTGTAATAATAATATGAAAATAAATCTGCTAAAAACACCCAACAATAACTGGGCCCTCCTTACCCTCGGGTGAAAATGGCGGGCAGCGAAGGGAAGTCTTCCCTGGGGCTGCATGTGAATTTGTGTGTCTTTTGTCCAAGCGTGAACAGTGAACAAGTGAGTAGGGGGCCCAAACACAGCGCCACCTTCCGCCCATGAAGGAGCACAGTTTTTTTTTCACGTTTTTATGAAGTGAGCCGGAATTGAAAAATAAGTGTTCTCTCTTTCTTCTCTTCTCTCCTTCTCTCTCTCTTCTCTCTCTTCTTCTTCTCTCTCTCTCTCTCTCCCCTTGTTGGGGATGGAAAGCCTGCAGTTGGGCTTGTTTTGAGGGCCCCTTTTGGATCCCAATCCCAGGGTATCCCATTTGAGTTTTTTTTCCCCGGGAATTAACTTCGGGCCCACTCCATTTCCCCCGAAAATCTTTTGGAGGGGCACTTTAACGGGGTCCATGCAAAAAGCACCAGAAATCTTGAAACCGTTAAAATCTGTTCTGCCTTTTCGGAGAGTAGGCCAGGGTTTTTCAAGAACGGTGATGTTTTAACAAAAATGTTTGCCCGGTGCTGGTAAAAAAAAAACCGGGGGTGCTTATGCTTTTGTTTTGAAATATAAATTTTTCTTTTAAAACATCACAAAAAAAATACTAAATTTTAAGTTTATTTAAAAAATGCGGCTATGTTTAAATTTAAAAAAAATTCATTTAGAATTTTTTGGGAGCTTAAGGAAATTTAAATTTTAATTTTCATTTTTAAAAACCTTTAATTTTCGTTATCGGTTCTTTAAAAATTTTTTTTGTGTTTTTTTTTTGGGGTTATTTCTGAAAGAATGTCTTTTATGCATTTATTTTTAAGGGGAACCCCTTTTTTTTCAAAAAGTTATTTTTTTTTGGTACCTAATACTTTGACTTTTTTTTTTTTCACAGATTTTCCTTTAAAATTTTATTTATTTATTTTACATTTGGTGGGTTTAAATGTTTTTTTAAGTGATGATTAATTTTACAATTTTTTTAAACCCTGCAATACTGTTACTTTTTTTTCGAGTATTTTGTGTGTGTGTGTGTGTGTGTGTGTGTGTGGGTGTGGTGTTTTGGTTTGTGGGGGTGTGTGTGTGTGGTGTGTGTGTGTGGGGGACCCTGCGGCGCGTGCTTGTTTGTTGTGAGGTGTGTGGGAATTTAAAAATATACAGTTAGAGATTATTTAGCAACGAACACGACGCACCCCAAAACCCCCCACAAACACCAAACACACACAACAACACACACACACGCACACACGTAGACGGGTCAGTTCCTTTTTTTAAAAAGCAATAATTTTTAAATTGTATTTTATTAAATTTTAATTTTCATAAAAAAAACTTTAATAGTGAAAAAAAAGGACAGAAGGGTTTTAAAGTTCATTTTTTTTTTAAAAACCATTTATTTTGGGTTATTTGCCCTATAGTAAAAAGGTTATTTTTGCTATTTCAACAGGGTATCATATTTTATGATAATTTATATATTTATAAATATTTTTTTTATATGAAAAAATTAATTGTTTTTTTTTTTTAAAAAACATTTTTTTTTTCACATTTTAAGGTTTTAACAAAGATTGCTTTATTTTTTTAAATTATTTCCCTACTCCCTTTTCTCCTCCTTTTTTAGAGGTTTTTTTTTTTTTACCAATGTGTTTTTTTATTATTTTAATCTAATCCCCATTTCTTACTTTCTGTTGGAAGATGATTTTTTACACATTTCCCAAAATTTAATTGTAATGGCTGTAGTTTTCTTTTTCCCAAGTGGTGTATGTCCTCCCTCTGTGAATGTCTCGCCTGTAACCTTCTGTTCCCTTTGTCTGTGCAGTTTTGGTTTACAAAGCCTAGATTCGGACGGTCCTGTTGGGCCTCGCTTTTTTCTGTTTTTGGTCCCTCGATTTGGAATGGCCTCCCTATTTCTGTTCGCCAGAGCCTCTTTTGACACTTTTGGGGTCCGGGCCCCAAGACATATTTTTTTAGGCTGGGGGTTTCCTCTCCGTTTCATTTATGGGTTCCCCCTTTTCAACAGCCAAAAATTCCATCCCCCTGCCAAAGTGTTAAGCGGGGGTGTGTTTTGTGGTTTTGGGTGCAATTGGATTGTTTTGAAATTTACTTGTTTGGGCATGGCTGGCAAGAATGAGTTTAGCGTACGCTTTATTTTTCGTGCAAGATACGCGCTATAAAAAATTCCCTTTTTATTTTATTTTATTATTTTTATTATTTTTATTTGGGTGGATGTGCGCAGTACGCGCGCCGTGCGTGTTTTGTGTTGGTTTGTGTGTGTTGTGGGCCCGTGCTTTACTGTTTCTCTTTTTCCCAAACTCTTTCTTCCCCGTTTATCCAAAAAGGCCAAGCCCAAATTATGCTCCAATTCACGCTAGCGCAAACATATTGTATGTGACAAAGTTGGGCCCCCTTAGAACACCAACGAAAACCGCCCTTCATGCTGCGTTTAAATGGTGGTTCTTTCGTTACTTTACTTTGTACTGTAAAAAAAGACTGAGGACTTGTGCAGGGGATTTTTAATCAAGCCCCTCATCCTCTGTTTAACACATAACAAAGTAAAAACCCGGTACAAAATAAATGTCAACCCCAAACAGTAACGGGGTTTCTGACATCATCATTGTATATTGTCCCTTTTTTCAAGATGAAATGTGGTTCCCCTTTCCAAAATTTTAAAGGGTTTTTTATAACTATCCCCCCTTTACGAAAATTATTGTAATTTCCGTTTTTATCCCTCCCCTTTTTTTTTTTCTTTTCTCTCTTTTCTCTCTCTCTCTCTCTCCTCCTCTCTCTCTTTTTATCTTTTTCTCTCTTTTTCTCCTTTTCTCTCTTTTTCTCCCCCCCTTTCCCCCCCCCCCCTTTTTTCCCCCCTCTCCTCTCTCTTCTCTCTCTCTCTCTCTCCTCCTCCTCCTTCGCTTTTTTTTTCCTCCCCCTTTTTCTCTTTTCCCTTTTATTTTTTCTTTCTTTTTGGAAAAACCCTCGGTTGTTTATACCACCCCAACCTTTGAAAATTAAACCGAAGAAGACCCGATACCCCATTGTTTGGGGCCCGGTAAAAGGGAACGAAAGGAAAGAAGAGGAAGAAGAAGAAGAAGAAGAAAAAGGGGGGGGAAAAAGGGGGGGGAGGAGGAGGGAAGAAAAAGAAGAAAGAAAAAGAATTTAATAAAGGATAAGCTTTTTGAAAAAAAAAATAGAAGAAAAAGGAAGAAGAAGAAGAAAAAAGAAGAAGAAAAAAGAAAAGAAGAGGAAGAAAAAGAAGAAGAAGAAAAAAGAAGAAAAAGAAGAAGAAAGAAGAAAAAGAAAAAAAGAAGGGGGGAGAAAAAAAAAAGAAAAAAACCCCAGGAAAGTTAAAAGAGAACCAAAAAGGGAAAAATGCAGAAATTTTCAAAAAAATGCCCCCAAAAGGTTAAAAATTAATCCCAGGTCAAAAAAGAGGAGAAAGGAGAAAAGGCCAAAAAAGAAAAACAAACAGAAAACAACCCCAAAGATCACGAAAAATAGAGAAAAAAAGAAAAGGAAAAAGAAGAAGAGAAAAAGAGAGGGGAGGGAGAGAGAAAAAAGGGGAGAAAAGAGAGAGAGAGAGAGAGAGGGGGAAGAGAGGGGGGAGGGGGAAAGAGAGAGAGAGAGAGAGAGAAGAGAAAAAAGAGAAAAGAGAAAAAAAAAAAGTTTTAAAAAAGATTTTGCTTTTGGAAAACCTATTTTTACAGGGACCCGTTAAATAAAGGATGTATTCGTAAAAAAGGAAAATTTCTCGTTTCCTTTTACTAATTTTGTTTGCCCAAAACCAAGCCAAATAGCCCACAGTGGTTTTTACACCTTTTTTAGAAACCCCAAATTTAGCATTTGTTTGGTTCCTAGAAAAAGGAGGAAAAGGGAGAGGGGAAAAGAAAAAGGAGAGACCCCAAAAAAAGGGAATAATTTTCGGGTTTCACGCAAATTAAACTGCATAAGGGACTTTTGGCATTTTGATTTTGTGTGTTAAAAGAAAAGGTTTTAAGGCATGGAGTTTTGGTTTTAAGGGACCAAGCTGCAAAATGAAATAAAAAAAACAAAACCACCCCTTTCGCTTTTGCCGGGGATTAAACCCGCGGGGTTCGGACAAAAAAAGAAAAAACCAAGATTTTGGAAAAACTCCCTAACGGGTGTTCCCGAGATAATTTAAAGTGGTAAGGGAACCTGATAAATAACATTTTGTGCATATCCCCGAAGATTTCCCTTTGCCCCAGAAAGGGGGGAAGAAAATTTAATTTTTTTTAAAAAACCCCCACCCCTTTTTCAAGAAGGGGGAGAAAAACAACTGCGGATTCAAGAACGGGAAGAAAAATTTTTTACGTCTTTACCAACTAATTTTTTTAAACATTTTAGCAAATAAAGTGAAGAACTGTTTTCAAAAAAAGATTTTTGTTTTTTTTTAAAATGTTTTTATTGGAAAATATGTTTTTCCATTTTGAGGAAGATGGGGGGGGGGGGGGGGGGGGGGGGGGGGGGGGGGGGGAGGAAAAACATCTGGAAATTTTGGGAAAAAGGAGAAAATTCTTTTTTACTCTCTTTTCACCTACCTTGTTTTTTCTTCCTGTAAATTTTGCTTTTTTTTTTTTCCGTTTTAACAAAAAGAAAAATTTCTTAGAAAGGGGGGGGGGGGGGGGGGGGCGCATTTTCCCCCTAAAGAAAAATTTTGGATTAGGAGAAAAAAAATCTTTCATTTCTTGTTTACTTTTTTTTTTTGTCCCTCTCCAAATTTGGGTTTTGCATCGGTTTTATTTGATTTCATTATCATTTAAAGGGGGGGGGGAGAGGGAACCAGCTTTTTCAATAACAAAAATGCTGTTGTTTTACAAAAACAAAGAAAATAAGGGATCAAAATAAAAGTAATCTTTTTTGCAGCCCGGAGGAAAGAGGCCAAAGAGGGACGGTACTTGAGAAAAGACATTTAGCAAATGAAGATTTAGAAAAGCCTTACAAAAAAACCTGAGCTTCCCGGGGAAAAGAAAAACCCCCAAAAAAGAAATCCTCCCACCCAGTATCATTAAGAGACGGTGAGAGAGAAGAATTTGCTGGAAAGGTTAGGAACAGAGCAGAGGGAGAAAATTGGTAATTCTCACAGTATTTTTCAAATTACTGTCACGGTATTATTTAAGGTAATGTTGTTGTATTTTTAGCGAAATAAAATGTTTTTTTTTTTGTTCCCCTTTGGTTAGGATTTAAGTTTTTAAAAAAACAATAGGGAGTAACTTGTTTTGGAATATTTTGGAAAGTTAACTAACTTGATGACGGGATTTTTTGCCAAAAGGGGAAATTTTTTCGCAGCGTTTGCAATCCCAGAATTTTGGAGATAAAATAAAAAGAAGGCACCCCCTTTTTTAAAAATATGACAGAAAGTAGGGCAGGAAGGAAAAGGGGCAGAATGGGGGGAAAAAACGGTTTTAAATAATTTTTTAGGGGGGATTTTCAATTTTTCTCATATCAATTCAGTAATCTCCTTTGCTGAGATGAAGACATTTTAAAAAGCGGTTTTCTGCCATGCTTCGTTTTATTCTATTGGAATCATGTCCTTATCAGGCCGATTATGTGACTGTCCCAGTTTCTTGTATTTAATCCATGACAGTCATTACCTTATTCTCTGTCATCATTCTAAAGGTCTGAGACATCATGCAGTTGAG
Organism: Rapana venosa; assembly: GCA_028751875.1. Taxonomy (NCBI): domain Eukaryota; kingdom Metazoa; phylum Mollusca; class Gastropoda; order Neogastropoda; family Muricidae; genus Rapana; species Rapana venosa. The sequence continues at coordinate 40,740,454 of CM054141.1, read as the reverse complement.
AGAGAACCAGAGAGAGAGACAGAGACAGAGACAGCGAGAGCAGCACAGTAGCAGAGAACATATTCACTGTTCACTGTTTACTGGTCCCGTAACCCGCCAGGGTCGTAGGGGCGCTGCATGGTGGTCGAACGGTGGACCAGCTGGCTCCACTTAGCGCGGTCGTGGGCGAGTGCCTGGGTGACACTGAAGTCCTCCCCTGTCCAATCACGGATGTCGTCGGCCCACTTTCTCCTCTGTCTGCCCCGTCTTCTCTTCCCCTGGACTGTTCCTTGCAGGATGGTCTTTGCAAGTCCTTTGAGCGTGTTAGTGCCCATACCATCTGAGTTTCCTCTTTTTCGCCGTGGTCAGTAGGTCTTATAGTCCCGCACCTGTTGAGTGATCATTCTGCGGACTTCATTGTTGGTGACATGGTCCTTGTATGATATGCTATGGAGCTTTGAGGCATCTCATTTCTACTGCTTGGATCCTTTTGTAGGTCTGCTTCAGTGTCCATTGCCTCACATGCGTAAGCATGATTGAGGTGACTAGCGCGTTTAGTAACTTACCTTGGTTCCAAGAGGGATGTTTCTGTCTCTCCATATGGTCTTCAGTCTTGCATTGCTGTGATGTTTGTGCCGCTCTTGCTAGGATTTCGGTCTTCGATCCTCTCACTTATGATGGCTCCAAGGTACTTGAAATGGTCAACTGTCTCCAGTTCTTTTCCGCTGAGGGTGATCTTGGTGGTGATTGGCTGGGCACTGTTTGACATGAGCTTGGTTTTCTCGGCGCTGATTTCCATGCCGTATCGTGAGGATATTTTGTCCAGTTGCTTCACTAGGTTGGCCAGTTCCTCTTCATTTCCTGCCAGACCGTCAATGTCATCGGCAAACCTGAGGTTGGTGATTGTTCGCCCTCCAATGCTGACTGTGCCTGAGTGGTGTTCCAAGGCGTCAGTCATGATGCGTTCAAGGAAAATGTTAAATAGTGTCGGCGACAGCAGACATCCCTGTCGGACCCCAACTGAGGTACGGAACCATTCCCCTACCGTGCCCTGTACGAGTACTGCACTGGTGGCCTTTGAGTAAAGTTCCTTGATGGTGTGGATCAGCTACTGGCCATGTTGAATTTGTTCATGGTGGCCCAAGAGCGTCATGCCATACTCTATCGAAGGCCTTCTTAAAATCAATGAAGACGTGGAAGATGTCTTGTTGATGCTGGCTGTATTTCTCACACAGAACCTCAGGTTGAATATCTGTTCTGTGGTGCTTCTATTTGGGCGGAAACGGCTGCTCTTGGCGATGATTCTCTTTTGCCTGTGGTTTCAGCTGTTCAGGATCATTTTCAGCATGACTTTACTGACATGACTTATTAGGCTGATTGTCCTGTAGTTTTGGCACTGCTGGAGATTTCCTTTCTTGGGGAGAGTGATGATGAGTGATTGGGTCCATGGTGTAGGCCACTCTCCGGTCTGCCAGATCTTGTTGCAGATACTTGTAAGGATGTCTGTCACTGCTTCTTCCCCGTGTTGGATCAGCTCTGCTGGGATGTTGTCGATTCCTGCTGATTTTCCTTTCTTCAGCGATCTAATTGCTACTTCTACTTCCTCGCGTAGAATTGGGAAGTTGTCTTTATTCGATGAGGCTTGGCTTGCAAGTACGTCTGGGTCGCCTAACGTTGATGATTGTAGAGTTCGGACAGTATTCCGTCCATCTGCCAACGATTTCCTTCTTTTCTGTTAGGCAATTCCCTTCTTTGTCCTGGATGTTACTGATCTTGCCTGCTTTCTGTTTGGTGAGCTCTTTCACAATCTGGTATGCTCTTTGCTATTATTCTTTGTCAGGCTCTCTTCGATTTCTGTACATTGTTTCTCTATCCATTCCTCCTTGGTCTTCTCATGTCTCTCCTGATTCTTGTTTACTTCTCTGTACTCAACTGCTCATGTAGTGTTCTTGCTCTTCTTCAGGTCTCGTCTTTTGTCACACATATTCAAGATTTCATCTGTGACCCATGGTTGTGTTTTTCGGCGATGTTTGCCAGAAGTATGCTTGCTGTCTCAGTCATCACTGTTAAAATGGTGGTCATCGTTTCGGCATCTTCTTCAAGTGCAGCAGTGGTGCGAATTTCCTCCTATTGTTGCTTGGAAGGACTCGGCGATGGTGGGGTCCTTCCAGTTTGTCCAGGTTGAACTTGAGTCTGGTGTTCTTTGTCTTATTGGTCTTCTTCAATCGGACTCTAAAGTTCAGGAGCACGAGGTCATGATCGCTGCCCACGTCTGCACCTGGATGTCTCGTCTTGGCTTGTTGATGCCAGATCGAAACCGGTTCTGCACCAGGATGTAGTCAATCTGGTTGTGATGGATCCCATTGGTGCATGCCGTGTCCAGCGTCGGGATGCCTTGTGTTCTCCAAGGGTATTGGCGAGCACCGTGTCGTTGGTAGCTGGCAAATTCCAGTAGTCGGAGTCCTCGCTCATTGGTGATCGCATTACAGGAGGGACCGCAGAATTTGCTCCAGTCTTTCAGTGCGTCTCGCCCACTTGGCGTTCAGTATCCCTGGATGATCAAGATGTCTTTCTTGTTCATCTTATCGATGATGCCCTGTAGTTGGTTGTAGAAATTCCTCTACGACTTCATCATCGTGGTCCGTTGTTGGTGCGTAGGCTTGAATCACTGTGATGTTGAATGGGGCTGCCCTGAGGCGGATGGCCATAAGCCGGCTGTTTACTGGGTAGTATCTATTACCGAGTTCTTGATGTTCTTGTTGACAAGCATGCCTACGCCATTGATATGCTTGTCCTGCTCCCCGCTATAGTAGAGCATATGACCCTCGTCAGTATGGTGTTCACCGTGCTCTTTCCATCTGACCTCACAGAGACCTACCAGATGCCAGGTGTATCTGTCCAGCTCGTATAGCAGTTCTTGGAGTTTGCCTGTTTTGGCCAGACTTCTGACGTTCCATGTTGCGATGGTGATGTAGTCCCTTCCTCTGATTTTAGTTGTAGGGGTTTCACCAGTAGCACACTTGGCGCCTCCGCCCTGGTGGCAGACGGAAGGCGCGGTCCTTGTTGACCAGGGCGGCGACCGATCCGGTATATTCTTTATTTCCATTTAGCGTGTCTTGTCTTTGCCCAAGAGAACATATAGGGATTTACAAAACACAAACACAGACACTGAGGTTAAACTGCATAAGTACTTTCGCTGGCCTCACAACCCTGATTTTGTGACAAGTAACCTAGCCTTAAATAAATGGCATGTCATTCGGTAATAAAGGGACACCTTCATTGCATTGTACAAATACTTACTCAAGATATTTCAGCCAGCAAGCCGAAGCCTTAACCACTACGCCGTAGCGGCTGGTTTGAGCACTTCTTTGTTAGGTTAAACATGACATTGTAGCAGTGTTTGTTCTGGTCCCTAGATAGAGCTCTGGGATTCATCAATGGTGAGATGTTGTGTAGACTACAGTTTCTGTCCGTCTTAAATGCAGAGCGTTCCAACATTAGGGATATAAAATTACGCTGGATGTGTTCATATTTTTGCAACCCAATGGCTGCTAAAATGAAGGGATCTTTAATGTGCATATTTGATCTTCTGTATGTGTATATACTTGAAAAGAATTAAGGCCCTGGCAGGTTTACACTTGAAGGTGACCATGCTGCAAGAAGCTCGTGATATTAAAAACGACAACACACACACACACCCTTAAATTCACTAGACACCATCCAGATTCAAACCTGCGACTTCATGGACACAAGAAAGTAAAAGTCGAACGATCTTGACCACTCAGCTACAGCGTCTGTCAGTTTTAGCACATAACCCCTCGGCTAAAGTGAGTGACAGGGCACCTGATGCCAGAATAACGTCATTGCTGCATCATCTGCAGCATTTCTTAATGCCTCGGAATCGGGAAGAATATTAAGTTCTGCCCTGTTTAAAGAAACCAGCCACTCCAGTGTCATTCCAGAGAAAAGGTGAGAAAAAAAAACAATCTGCTGCTGGAAGGATTCGAGACAGAACGGGAAGGGAGAAATGTCTTACGTCAATTTACTCAGCATTGATTTTTAAATCATTGCCAGCAAATAATTTTATACGGATCTTGTTTCAGCTGGAAATAAAGAGATTTGTCGCTGATTTTTTTTTTAAATCCCGTTTGATGGAATCTCATTGTTATTAATCCAAATTTCCCCTGTAGGAATGATGGGCGAAGGGGGGGGGGGGGGGGCTGTCAGTGTAAATGGCATCTGGACATTTTGGAAATTATGTGCTAGAAAATTCCTCTTTTCTATCACTCTCTTTGTCACTTCCTTGTTCCTTTTCTTCCTGTCAACTCCTTCTTGTCTATTGTCTGCCTTCTTGATCCAGGTCCCTGCCCTTTACCATACAGACTTAAATGATAACAACTCTCTTATGCCAAAGCCGGACGCGCTGGGCCTGATTTGGCAGGCGCTTAACGGCGGCACGGTGCATTTTCGCTCACATAACAGACAACAATAGTTGCTGTCTGAGGGTTCCACGAAGACAAAGTCTAATTGCAGGATATTCTCAATGTGTTACTTTTTTTCTTTAGTCATCTCACAATTTGGGTAATGCGTCGGTTGTGTATTTGATTTTGTGTATACATTGGAGAGAGAGAGAGAGAGAGAGAGAGAGAGAGAGAGAGAGAGAGAGAGAGAGATGAGAGAGAGAGAGAGAGAGAGAAGAGGACAGAGAGAGAGAGAAGAGGAGAGAGAGAGAGAGAGAGAGAGAGGAGAGAGAGAGGAGAGAGAGAGAGAGAGAGGAGAGGAGAGAGTGAGAGGAGATAGAGAGAGAGAGAGAGAGAGAGAGAGAGAGAGAGAGAGAGAGAGAGAGAGAGAGGAGAGAAGAGAGAGAGAGAGAGAGGAGTAACCAGCTTACTCACAAAACAAAATGCAAATAGATTGCTAGACAAACACAAAGAAAACTACAAAATGAAAAAAAATGTAAAAAGTCATTCATTCTCCTCTGCAGCCCGACACTGTGGCAAACGACCTGGCCTAAAGTAAGGGACAGGTCACCTGATGTCAACATGACATCTTCATTGCACAGCCTGAAGCATTTGCAGAAAAGCCTTAGAAACCTGACGCTTCCACGGCAGAAAAAAAAAACAACCGACACAGAATGAAATCCTCCATCCCAGTATCATTACAGAGACGGTGAGAGAGAAGCAATTTGCTGGAAAGGTTAGGAACAGAGCGAGAGGAGAGAAAACTCTGACACTAATTTCTCAGCAGTCATTTTCAAATTACTGTCAAGGTATCCATTCTAAGGTAATTTTGGGGTTTTTTTAGCCAGAAATGAAAATGTTCTTTTTTTGTTCCTTGGTTAGAGCTCCGATGTTCTTAAAATTACAATAGAGAGGGTAATTCTTTGTTTCATGGAATATTTGTGGCAAATGATCTCAACTAACTTGAATGACAGGTCATTTGATGGCAAAAGGGACATCTTTGTCGCAGCATTTGCAGAATCCCCAGATATCTGGAGCATAAATCAAATGAACGGCCACCCACTATCTTCTAAAGATGATGGCAGTAAAGTAGCTGGCAGGAAGGAACGGGGGCAGAATGGGAGGAAACAACGGTTTTAAATCGAATTTCTCAGGAGGGATTTTCGAATTACTCTCGGCATATCAATTTCAAGATAATCTCCTTTAGCTGGGGATGAAGACATTTTAATGCGGTTTTCTGGTATTGTTCTTTTTATTCCATTGGAATCATGTCCTTATCAGGCCGATTATGTGACTGTCCAGTTTCTTGTACTTAATCCATGACAGTCATTACCTTATTCTCTGTCATCATTCTAAAGGTCTGAGACATCATACAGTTGAGAGAGAACCAGAGAGAGAGAGACAGAGACAGAGACAGCGAGAGCAGCACAGTAGCAGAGAACATATAGGGATTTACAAAACACAAACACAGACACTGAGGTTAAACTGCATAAGTACTTTCCCATGCCCAATAACCCTGATTTTATGACAAGCTACCTCGCATGGCATGTCATTCGGTAATAAAGGGACACCATATAATGCATTGTCCAAATACTTAATGAAGATAGTCAGCCAGCAAGGCGAGCCTTAACCACTGCGCTGTAGCGGCCGGTTTGAGCACTTCTTTGTTACGTTAACCTGACATTGTAGCAGTGTTTGTTCTGGTTCCTCAGCTAGAGCTCTGAGGTTCACAATGGTGAGATGTTGTGTAGACTACCGTTTCTGCCCGTCTTAAATGCAGTGCACTCCAACAATATATGCTGGGTGTGTTCGTATTTTTGCAACCCACTGACTGCTGATATTACGGGATCTTTAATGTGCATATTTGATCTTCTGCATGTGTATTGACTCGAAAAGAATTCAGGCATGGGCAGGTTTGCGCTTGAAGGTGACCAAGCTGCAAGAAGCTTGTAACATATAAAACAAACCAACACTACCCTTAATTCGCTAGACGCCGTCGAGATTCAAACCTGCGACTTCATGGACACAAGAAGTAAAGACGAACGATCTTGACCACTCAGCTATAGCGTGTCAGTTTTAGAAAATAACGCCTCAGCTTAAGTGAGTGACAGGGCACCTGATGCCAAAAAACGTCTTGCTGCATCATCTGAGCATTCCTTAATGCCTTAGATCGGGAAGAATATTAAGTTCTGCCTTGTTTAAAGAAACAGCCACTCCAGTGTCATTCTAGAGAAGAGGTGAGAATAAACAATCTGCTGCTGGAAGGGTTTGAGACAGAACGGGAAAGAGAAATTTCTTACGTCAATTTACTCAGCATAGATTTTAAACATTGCCAGCAAATAATTGTGTAGTGAATCTCGTTTAGCTGGAAATAAAGAGATTTGCTGCTGGTTTTTTTTTAAATCCCGTTTGATGGAATGCTTATTGTTATTAATCCAAATTTACCATGTAGGAATGCCAAGGGGGGAGGGGGGGCTGTCAATATGAATAGCATCTGGACATTTTGGAAATTATTGTGCTAGAAAATTCCTCTTTTCTATCACTCTCTTTGTCACTTCTTGTTCCTTTTCTTCCTGTCACCTCCTTCTTGTCGATTGTGTAAATTCTTGGTCCAGGTCCCTGCCCTTTTCCATACAGACTTAAAAGATAACTATTCTCTCTTATGCCAAAGCCGGACGCGCTGGGCCTGATTCGGAAGGCGTTTAACGGCAGCACGGCGCATTTTCGCTCACATAACAGACAACAATAGTTGCTGTCTGAGGGTTCCACAAAGAAAAAGTTTAATTACAGGATATTCTCAATGTGTTACTTTTTTTTTTAGTCATCTCACAATTTGGGTAATGCATCAGTTGTGTATTTGATTTCATGTATACATTGGAGAGAGAGAGAGAGAGAGAGAGAGAGAGAGAGAGAGAGAGAGAGAGAGAGAGAGAGAGAGGAGAGAGAGAGAGAGAGAGAGTAACCAGCTTACTTACAAAACAAAATGCAAATAGATTGCTAACAAACACAAAGAAAACAACAGAATTATTAAAAAAAATTTAAAATAATCTTATCTCCTCTGCAGCCCGACACTTTGGCAAAGACCTGGCCTAAAGTAAAGGGACAGGTCACCTGATGTCAAAATGACATTTTAATTGCACACTGAAGCATTTGCAGAAAAGCCTTAGAAACCTGACGCTTCCGTGGCAGAAAAACAACCCGACACAGAACGAAATCCTCCAACCCAGTATCATTACAGAGACGGTGAGAGAGAAGCAATTTGCTGGAAAGGTTAGGAACAGAGCAAGAGCAGAGAAAACTCTGACGCTAATTTCTCAGCAGTCATTTTCAAATTACTGTCAAGGTATCCATTCTAAGGTAATGTTGGGTTTTTTAGCCAGAAATGAAAATGTTCTTTTTTTGTTCCTTGGTTAAAGCTCTGATGATCTTAAAATTGCAATAGAGAGGATAATCCTTTGTTTCATGGAATATTTGTGGCAAATGATCTCAACTAACTTGAATGGAAGGTCATTTCACATCTTTGTCGCAGCGTTTGCAGAATCCCCAGAATTCTGGAGCACAAATCAAATGAACGGCCACCCACTATCTTCTAAAGATGATGACAGTAAAGTAGCTGGCAGGAAGGAAGGGGGGCAGAATGGGAGGAAACAACGGTTTTAAAGCTAATTTATTTCTCAGGAGGGATTTTCGAATTACTCTCGGCATATCAATTTCAAGATAATCTCTTTGAGCTGGAGATGAAGACATTCTAATGCGGTTTTCTGGCATACTTCTTTTTATTCTATTGGAATCATGTCCTTATCAGGCCGATTATGTGACTGTCCCAGTTTCTTGTATGTATTCCATGACAGTCATGACCTTATTCTCTGTCATCATTCTAAAGGTCTCGGACATCATGCAGTTTAGAGAGAGAGAGAGAGAGAGAGAGAGAGAGAGAGAGAGAGAGAGAGAGAGAGAGAGAGAGAGAGAGAAGAGAGGAAAGAGAGAGAGACAGACAGACAGACAGAGAGACAGAGAGAGACAGAGAGAGAATGAGACAGACAGACAGACAGACAGAGACAGTCAGACAGACAGACAGACGGAGAGACAGACAGACAGACAGACGGACAGAAAGACAGACAGAGATAGCTGATTAGGAATATAAGCAGCTTACTTACCATTTGAAATAGAAAAAAACAACTGTTAGACAACAATAAGAATAGAGAAATGAAAAGAATAGAAAAGAACATGAGTATCTGTAGAATTTCTTAGTTTCTTGTTTGTTTGCTTTTGGTTTGTTCGTTTTGTTCTTGCCACGTGGTATTGCCACAGATGACCTTGACTGAAACGATTAACAGGTCATCTGGTGTCAACACGACACTTTTGCTGTACAGCCTGCAGCATTCCAACATCTGTGAACACCTAAAGGAGAAATGAGTCCCTTCATTTGGAAAAAAAAGCCTGCACTTCCTGCATTATCATGGCCTGGCGATGATGACAGAGAAGTAATTTACAGGAAGGGGTTGAGGACAGACTGGGAGAAGACAAAATGGAATAATACAGAATGAAAGAAGACAGACTGGGAGAATACAGAATGGCAGAGGACAGAATATGACAAGACCGACTTCAAAAAGACATAATAATTCTGATGTTCATATTTCAGAAATGTTTTTCTAAAGCCAACATGTCAATAACACGATAATGGATTTTTACCTGGAAAGTAGAAGGAGTTGTTAAAGTGTTACTGGTTTGCAAACCCTGTTGCATTGAGAGTGCTTTAGTATGAGTTCAATTATTTGATGATCTGAATTAGTTTGTGTGTTCTGTCTATATCACGATGTGAATGGTCCTTTTTTGAAGGTTTTGATTCAATGTTCCATTTAAAACGATTCAAAAGGAGACAGCGATATTTTTCTTCAGGGGTACAGTAGGTAAAGTACAGAGACTTTTTTAATTCAGCCGTCAAAATGAAGTGAAAACAGAAATTCCATAAAAGTAAACAAAGCAAAAATGATATATGTGTATACACACACTTGCATACACATTAACTGACGCAGAAGTGAGAGAGAGAGAGAGAGGGGATGATGAGAGAGAAGAGAGATGGAGAGAGAGGAGAGAGAGAGAGATGGAGAGAGAGGAGAGAGAGAGAGAGATGAGGAGAGAGAGAGAGAGAGAGCAGCACATTACCAGAGAACATAAAAAGTATTTACAAAACACAAACACAGACACTGAGGTTAAACTGCATAAGTACTTTCGCTGGCCCATTAACCCTGATGTGTGACAAATTACTCAAAAAGAATTCAGGCAGGGCAGGTTTGCACTTGAAGGTGACCAAGCTGCAAGAAGCTCAGTAACATTAAAAAAACCAACCCACCTTCAATTCGCTAGACGCTGTCAAGATTCAAGCCTGCGACTTCATGGACACAAGAAAGTAAAGTCGAACGATCTTGACCACTCAGCTATAGCGTCTGTCAGTTTTAGAAAATAACGCCTCAGCTAAAGTGAGTGACAGGGCAGCTGATGCCAACATAACGTCGTTGCTGAATCATCTGCAGCATTTCTTAATGCCTTAGAATCGGGAAGAATATTAAGTTTTGCCTTGTTTAAAGAAACCAGCCTCTCCAGTGTCATTCTAGAGAAGACGTGCGAAAAAACAAATCTGCTGGAAGGGTTCCAGACAGAAGGGGAAGAGAGAAATTTCTTATGTCAATTTTACTCAGCGTAGATTTCTAAATCATTGTCAGCAAATAATGTTATAGTGATCTCGTTGTAGCTGGAAATAAAGATATTTGTTGCTGTGATTTTTTTTAAATCCCGTTTGATGGAAGCTCATTGTTATTAATCCAAATTTCCCCTGTAGGAATGCCTGGGGGGGAGGGGGGGCTGTCAGTGTAAATGGCATCTGGACATTTTGGAAATTATGTGCTAGAAAATTCCTCTTTTCTATCATTCTCTTTGTCACTACCTTGTTCCTTTTCTTCCTGTCACCTCATTCTTGTCTATTCTCTGGCTTCTTGGTCCAGGTCCCTGTCTTTTTCCATACAGACTTAAAAGATAACAATTCTCTCTTATGCTTAAGGCGGACGCGCTGGGCCTGATTTGGCAGGCGCTTAACGGCAGCATGGGGTATTTCCGCTCATATAACATACAATAGTTGCTGTCTGAGGGTTTGACGAAGAAAAAGTCTAATTGCAGGATATTCTCAATGTGTTACTTTTTTTCTTTAGTTATCTCACAATTTTGGTAATGCACCGGTTGTGTATTTGATTTCATGTATACATTGGAGAGAAGAGAGAGAGAAGAGAGAGAGAGCAGAGATGAGTGAGAGAGAAGAGAGAGAGAGAGATGTGAGATGAGAGAGAGAGAAGAGAGAGTGAGGAGAGAGAGAGTAACCAGCTTACTCACAAAACAAAATGCAAAATAGATTGCTAGACAAACACAAACAAGAAAACTACAGAATTAAAAAAAGTAATTCATTCTCCCTGCAGCCGGCACTTGGCAAACGACCTGGCGTAAAGTAAGGGACAGGTCACCTGATGTCAAAATGACATCTTCATTGCACAGCCTGAAGCATTTGCAGAAAAGCCTTAGAAACCTGACGCTTCCACGGCAGAAAAAAAACACCGACACAGAACGAAATCCGCATCCCAGTATCATTGCAGACACGGTGAGAGAAAAGCAATTTGTTGGAAAGGTTAGGAACAGAGCGAGAGCAGAGAAAACTCTGAGGCTATTTCTCAGCAGTTCATTTTCAAATTACTGTCAAGGTATTCATTCTAAGGCAATGTCTTTTTAGCCATCGGTGAAAAAGTTCTATTTTTTTGGTTCCTTGGCTTAGAGCTCCGATGTTCTTAAAATTACAATAGAGAGAGTAATCCTTTGTTTCATGGAATATTTGTGGCAAATGATCTCAACTAACTTGAATGGCAGGTCATTTCACATCTTTGTCGCAGCGTTTGCAGAATCCCCAGAATTCTGGAGCACAAATCAAATGAACGGCCACCCACTATCTTCTAAAGATGATGGCAGTAAAGTAGCTGGCAGGAAGGAACGGGGGCAGAATGGGAGGAAACAACGGTTTTAAAGCTAATTTCTCAGGAGGGATTTTCGAATTTCTCTCGGCATATCAATTTCAAGATAATCTCCTTTAGCTGGAGATGAAGACATTCTAATGCGGTTTTCTGGCATACTTCTTTTTATTCTATTAGAATCATGTCCTTATCAGGCCGATTATGTGACTGTGCCAGTTTCTTGTATGTAATCCATGACAGTCATTACCTTATTCTCTGTCATCATTCTAAAGGTCTGAGACATCATGCAGTTGAGAGAGACAGATAGAGAGAGAGAATGAGATAGATAGACATACAGACAGATAGAGACAGTTAGACAGACAGTCAGATAGATAGACAGATGACAAACAGACAGACAGATGGGCAGACAGACAGACAGACAAAGATAGCTAATTGGTAATATAAGCAGCTTACTTACCAATTGAAATAGAAAAAAAAGGGAGAGAACAGCAAGAATAGAGAAATGCGAAGAATAGAAGAAAAAAAAGATGAGTATCTGTAGTTTTTCTTCGTTTCTTGTTTGTTTGGGAGTTTTTTTGGTTCGTTTTGTCCCTGCCACGTGGTATTGCCGCAAATGACCTTGACTGAAAAGATTAACAGGTGATCTGATGTCAACAGGACACTTTTCCTGTACAGCCTGCAGCATTCTAACATCTGTGAACACCTAAAGGATAAATCAATCCCTTCATTTGGTAAAAAAAAATGCATGCTCTCCCTGCATTATCATGTTCTGGCGATGATAACAGAGAAGTGATTTACATGAAGGGATGGAGAACAGACTGGGAGAAGACAGACTGGGATAATACAGAATGGAAGAAGACAGAATGGAATAAGGCAGAATGGAAGAAGACAGACTGGGAGAATACAGAATGGCAGAGGACAGAATGAGACAAGACAGACTGCAAGAAGACATAATAATTCCAATATTCATATGTCGGGAATGATTTTCAAAATCCAGCATGTCGATCACACGATAATGCATTTTGACCCGGAAAGAAGAATGACTTGTTAAAGTGTTACTGGTTTGCAATTCCCATTGCATTGAGAGTGGTTTAGTATGTGTCCAATCATCTGTTGATCTGAATTACTTCTGTCTATATCACGATGTGATTGGTCCCTTTTTAGAAGGCTTCGATTTAATGTTCCATTCAAAACGATTCAAAAGGAGACAGCGAATTTTTTCTTCATGGGTGAAGTAAATAAAGTACATAGACTTTTTCCATTCAGCCCATACTTGCATACACACTAACTGACTGCACACAGAGAGAAAGAGGAGAGAGAGAGAGAGAGAGAGAGAGAGAGAGAGAGAGAGAGAGAGAGAGAGAGAAGACAGAGAAGAAGAAGAAGACAGACGACAGACGACAGACACAGTACAGACAGACAGACAGACAGACAGCAGAAACATAGAGTAGAATATATGGAAAGGAGGACACAGGGAGAAACAAACAGACAGACAGAAAGACAGACATACAGAGAAAAGAGAGCGAGAGTGGGGAGAGACAGAAACCAAGAAAGAAAAGACACAGGCAGAGATAGAAAGAGACAGTGGAAAGAAGGAGAGCGAGAGAGAAAGAGAAACAGAGAAGACAGACAGACAGACAGACAGACAGACAGACTGACAGACAGACAGGCTGACAGAGGCAGAGATAGACAGAGACAGATAGACAGACAGACAGACAGGGAAAAAAGTCAGAAACAAATCGCAGACAGAAAAACGGACAGGCAAACAGCACTGAGACACAGAGAGGAAGAAGACTGTCATGAACAGAGACAGAGAGGAGGCTGTCTTTGAAGCTGCCGTTGTGGAAAGGATCTGTGACTGCAGGAAGGAACTGGCAGGTAATTTTAATGTCAGGGTGATGTCTTTAATTCCTAATTGGCAGCATTGTTCTGTCAGTGATTACAAGTGGAGATTTTCTTTTTAGATCAAAGTTATAACCTTGAACTAAAAGGGCGAATGGGAAGAATGCATTGACATGGATTTAAAAGAATAGAACCCGTGGGACGCAGCAAACAGATAAGCTTCCAATTTACTACAGTTTTATCTGGCATGTCGCCTGGGAAGAGAGTGAACTATCGGCTTTAGTTACTTAGATTGATATGAAGAAATTTTGAGAGAGCGAGAGAGAGAGAGAGAGAGAGAGACGAGAAGGACAGAGACAGACAGAAGACAGAAAGACAGAAAGACAGACAGACAGACAGAGACAGACGGGCAATAAGGAAGGGTGAATGGGCAGCACACTGACCAAAAGACCACAGTGATCCAGAGACACACAAAAAAAAACCACAACCTCACAAGAACCGAAGCAGATCTCAACTCTTTCAAACCTTCCAATAGTGGCACAGGACCGTGGCTAAAGTGACTGACAGGCAATTAGATGTCAGAAAGGAAACCTTTATTGCATGTCGTGCACCAGAGGATTGGGGTAGCCGAGTGGATGGAACACTGAGCTTGTAATCTGTCCGCTCGGGTTCAAACGGGCACATAGACACAATCATTCTTCGTCTTCTTCTTCGTCGCACACTCAGACAGCATCTATTGTTATCTGTCATACGAGCGAAAATGCGTCACGCTGCCGTTAAGCACCTGACAAGCCAGGCCCAGCGCATCCAACTTCGGCATAAGAGGGAATTATTATCTGTTAAGACTTTCAGGGGAAAAAAAGGGGGACAGGAGAATGATGGACCAAGAAGACGGAAAATAGACAAGAAGGAATGGACAGGAAGAAAACAAAGGAACAAGGCAGAAACAAAGAGAGTGATAGGGAGGAAAAGAGAGAGCAGGAAAGTGAGTCAGGGAAACAGACAGAGAGGGAGACAAACATGTAGACGACAGACAGACAGACGAACAGACAGGGCAGACAGAGAGAGGAGAGGAGAGAGAGAGGAGAGAGAGAGAGAGAGAGATTCAAGAATCAAGAATCAAAAACTGTGTTGCCATTAAGTCGAACAAGACTTATGACACAAATATGAGATGAGAGAGAGACAGACAGACAGCAGACAGAGACAGAGACGGAGACGAAAGACAAAGAAACATACAGACAAAGACAGAGATAGACAGCAAGATAGCAAAAAGAGAGAGAGATAGAGACAGAGATGAGAAAGAGGAGAGTGGAGAGAGAGAGAGAGGGAGAGAGAGAGAGAGAGAGAGAGACAGAGAGAGATAGAGTGAGAGGAGAGAGAGAAGAGACATGAACGAAAAAGAAGGGGAGAACAAGGAAAGGGGAGATGGTTTCCTGTTCTACTGAAACTGCTGGTATGGAAACAGGGCAGTGAATACCGTGACTGACAGGTCATTGGAGTGTCAATGTCACGACTGTAATCCGTAATTGGCTGTAATGTGCAAATGGTAATCACCAGCTAGTGGCCATTTCGGTTTAAAATGGAAGAAGCATTGAAAGAATAATAGAATGGGAGAGTGTGATTGAAATGTGACATGGTCTGCATAAAACATGTTTTAAAAAGTGGGGTGTGGTAGGGTTGTATCTTTTCTTTTATACTTTTTTTATTAATAGGAAGTGAAACAAGAGAGAGAGAGAGAGAGATGAGAGAGGAGAGGACAGAGCAGAGAGACAGGAGACAGACAGACAGAGAGACAGACAGACAGAGACAGAGACGGATCAGAGACGAGAGAGACAAAGAAACAGACAGACAAAGCAGAACAGACAGTTAGATAGCCCCAAAAAATCCAGCCATCCCACCATACACGGATGATAACAGGGACAGACAAAAACATACGAAAAGAAAGGAAATACAGAAAGACAGAAGTGATGAAAAATCAACAGGACCAAAAAAAACCAAAAAACCCAAAGAAGCAAGTAGAAACACAGAGAAAAGAAAGGAGGAGGTTTCGGCTCTCTGGAATCGGCTGTTGTGGAATGATGTGTGACTGACAGGCTATTTGGGAACCAACGTGAGGCCTTTGC
>CM054141.1:40715066-40724540 GCA_028751875.1 Rapana venosa | reverse complement strand
TAAATTTCTCCTTAGGGGGGATAAAGACATTTAATGCGGTTTCGGTAGTTCTTTTTATTCCATTGGAATCATGTCCTTATCAGGCCGATTATGTGACTGTCCCAGTTTCTTGTACTTAATCCATGGCAGTCATTACCTTATTCTCTGTCATCATTCTAAAGGTCTGAGACATCATACAGTTGGGAGAGAACCAGAGAGAGAGAGACAGAGACAGAGACAGAGACAGCGAGAGCAGCACAGTAGCAGAGAACATATAGGGATTTACAAAACACAAACACAGACACTGAGGTTAAACTGCATAAGTACTTTCCCTGCCCAATAACCCTGATTTTATGACAAGCTACCTCGCATGGCATGTCATTCGGTAATAAAGGGACACCATAATTGCATTGTCCAAATACTTAATGAAGATATGTCAGCCAGCAAGGCGAAGCCTTAACCACTGCGCTGTAGCGCCAGTTTGAGCACTTCTTTGTTACGTTAAACCTGACATTGTAGCAGTGTTTGTTCTGGTTCCTCAGCTAGAGCTCTGAGGTTCACCAATGGTGAGATGTTGTGTAGACTACCGTTTCTGCCCGTCTTAAATGCAGTGCACTCCAACAATATATGCTGGGTGTGTTCGTATTTTTGCAACCCACTGACTGCTGATATTACGGGATCTTTAATGTGCATATTTGATCTTCTGCATGTGTATTGACTCGAAAAGAATTCAGGCATGGGCAGGTTTGCGCTTGAAGGTGACCAAGCTGCAAGAAGCTTGTAACATATAAAACAAACCAACACTACCCTTAATTCGCTAGACGCCGTCGAGATTCAAACCTGCGACTTCATGGACACAAGAAAGTAAAAGACGAACGATCTTGACCACTCAGCTATAGCGTGTCAGTTTTAGAAAATAACGCCTCAGCTTAAGTGAGTGACAGGGCACCTGATGCCAAAAAAACGTCATTGCTGCATCATCTGAAGCATTCCTCAATGCCTTAGAATCGGGAAGAATATTAAGTTCTGCCTTGTTTAAAGAAAGCAGCCACTCCAGTGTCATTCTAGAGAAGAGGTGAGGAATAAACAATCTGCTGCTGGAAGGGTTTGAGACAGAACGGGAAAAGAGAAATTTCTTACGTCAATTTACTCAGCATAGATTTTAAATCATTGCCAGCAAATAATTGTGTAGTGATCTCGTTTTAGCTGGAAATAAAGAGATTTGCTGCTGTTTTTTTTTAAATCCCGTTTGATGGAATGCTTATTGTTATTAATCCAAATTTACCATGTAGGAATGCCAAGGGGGGGAGGGGGCTGTCAATATGAATAGCATCTGGACATTTTGGAAATTATGTGCTAGAAAATTCCTCTTTTCTATCACTCTCTTTGTCACTTCCTTGTTCCTTTTCTTCCTGTCACCTCCTTCTTGTCGATTGTGTAAATTCTTGGTCCAGGTCCCTGCCCTTTTCCATACAGACTTAAAAGATAACTATTCTCTCTTATGCCAAAGCCGGACGCGCTGGGCCTGATTCGGAAGGCGTTTAACGGCAGCACGGCGCATTTTCGCTCACATAACAGACAACAATAGTTGCTGTCTGAGGGTTCCACAAAGAAAAAGTTTAATTACAGGATATTCTCAATGTGTTACTATTTTTTTAGTCATCTCACAATTTGGGTAATGCATCAGTTGTGTATTTGATTTCATGTATACATTGGAGAGAGAGAGAGAGAGAGAGAGAGGAGAGAGAGAGAGAGAGAGAGAGAGAGAGAGAGAGAGACAGAGAGAGAGAGAGACAGAGAGAGAGAGTAACCAGCTTACTCACAAAACAAAATGCAAATAGATTGCTAAACAAACACAAAGAAAACAACAGAATTAAAAAAAAAATTAAAGTAATCTTATTCTCCTCTGCAGCCCGACACTGTGGCAAATGACCTGGCCTAAAGTGAGGGACAGGTCACCTGATGTCAAAATGACATTTTAATTGCACAGCCTGAAGCATTTGCAGAAAAGCCTTAGAAACCTGACGCTTCCGTGGCAGAAAAACAACCCGACACAGAACGAAATCCTCCAACCCAGTATCATTACAGAGACGGTGAGAGAGAAGCAATTTGCTGGAAAGGTTAGGAACAGAGCAAGAGCAGAGAAAACTCTGACACTAATTTCTCAGCAGTCATTTTCAAATTACTGTCAAGGTATCCATTCTAAGGTAATGTTGGTTTTTTTAGCCAGAAATGAAAATGTTCTTTTTTTTGTTCCTTGGTTAAAGCTCTGACGATCTTAAAATTGCAATAGAGAGGATAATCCTTTGTTTCATGGAATATTTGTGGCAAATGATCTCAACTAACTTGAATGGAGGGTCATTTCACATCTTTGTCGCAGCGTTTGCAGAATCCCCAGAATTCTGGAGCACAAATCAAATGAACGGCCACCCACTATCTTCTAAAGATGATGACAGTAAAGTAGCTGGCAGGAAGGAAGGGGGGCAGAATGGGAGGAAACAACGGTTTTAAAGCTAATTTCTCAGGAGGGATTTTCGAATTACTCTCGGCATATCAATTTCAAGATAATCTCCTTTAGCTGGAGATGAAGACATTCTAATGCGGTTTTCTGGCATACTTCTTTTTATTCTATTGGAATCATGTCCTTATCAGGCCGATTATGTGACTGTCCCAGTTTCTTGTATGTATTCCATGACAGTCATGACCTTATTCTCTGTCTTCATGCTAAAGGTCTCGGACATCATGCAGTTTAGAGAGAGAGAGAGAGAGAGAGAGAGAGAGAGAGAGAGAGAGAGAGAGAGAGAGAGAGAGAGAGAGAGAAAGAAAAGGGGGACAAAGACAGACAGACAGACAGAAGACAGAGAGAGACAGAGAGAGAATGAGACAGACAGACAGACAGACAGAGACAGTCAGACAGACAGACAGACGGAGAGACAGACAGACAGACAGACGGACAGAAAGACAGACAGAGATAGCTGATTGGGAATATAAGCAGCTTACTTACCATTTGAAATAGAAAAAAACAACTGTTAGACAACAATAAGAATAGAGAAATGAAAAGAATAGAAAAGAACATGAGTATCTGTAGAATTTCTTAGTTTCTTGTTTGTTTGCTTTTGGTTTGTTCGTTTTGTTCTTGCCACGTGGTATTGCCACAGATGACCTTGACTGAAACGATTAACAGGTCATCTGGTGTCAACACGGGCACTTTTGCTGTACACCTGCAGCATTCCAACATCTGTGAACACCTAAAAGGGGAATGAGTCCCTTCATTTGGAAAAAAAAAAGGGCCCGCATTCCTGCATTATCATGGCCTGGCGATGAGACAGAAAGTAATTTACAGGAAGGGGTTGAGGACAGACTGGGAGAAGACAAAAGGGGAAAAATACAGAATGAAAGAAGACAGACTGGGAGGGAAAACAGAATGGCAGAGGACAGAATATGACAAGACCGACTTCAAAAAGACATAATAATCTGATGTTCATATTTCAGAAAAGTTTTTCTAAAGCCAACATGTCAATAACACGATAATGGATTTTTACCTGGAAAGTAGAAGGATTGTAAAGTGTTACTGGTTGAACCCTTTTTGCTTGAGAGTGCTTAAATATGAGTTCAAATTTTTTGATGATCTGAATTAGTTTGTGTGTTCTGTCTATATCACGATGTGAATGGTCCTTTTTTGAAGGTTTTGATTCAATGTTCCATTTAAAACGATTCAAAAGGAGACAGCGATATTTTTCTTCAGGGGTACAGTAGGTAAAGTACAGAGACTTTTTTAATTCAGCCGTCAAAATGAAGTGAAAACAGAAATTCCATAAAAGTAAACAAAGCAAAAATGATATATGTGTATACACACACTTGCATACATACAAACTGACGCAGAGAGAGAGAGAGAGAGAGAGAGAGAGAAGAGAGAGAGAAGAGGAGAGAGATGAGGAGAGAGAGAGGAGAGAGAGAGAGAGATATGGGAGAGGAGAGAGAGAGAGAGAGAGAGAGCAGCACATTACCAGAGAACATAAAAAGTATTTACAAAACACAAACACAGACACTGAGGTTAAACTGCATAAGTACTTTCGCTGGCCCCATAACCCTGATGTGTGACAAATTACTCAAAAAGAATTCAGGCAGGGCAGGTTTGCACTTGAAGGTGACCAAGCTGCAAGAAGCTCAGTAACATTAAAAAAACCAACCCACCTTCAATTCGCTAGACGCTGTCAAGATTCAAGCCTGCGACTTCATGGACACAAGAAAGTAAAGTCGAACGATCTTGACCACTCAGCTATAGCGTCTGTCAGTTTTAGAAAATAACGCCTCAGCTAAAGTGAGTGACAGGGCACCTGATGCCAACATAACGTCCGTTGCTGAATCATCTGCAGCATTTCTTAATGCCTAGAATCGGGAAGAATATTAAGTTTGCCTTGTTTAAAGAAACCAGCCTCTCCGTGTCATTCTAGAGAAGACGTGCGAAAAAAACAAATCTGCTGGAAGGGTTCCAGACAGAAGGGGAAGAGAGAAATTTTTTATGTCCATTTTACTCAGCGTAGATTTCTCAAATCATTGTCAGCAAAATAATGTTATAGTGATCTCGTTGTAGCTGGAAATAAAGATATTTGTTGCTGTGTTTTTTTTAAAATCCCGTTTGATGGAAGCTCATTGTTATTAATCCAAATTTCCCCTGTAGGAATGCCTGGGGGGAGGGGGGGGGGCTGTCAGTGTAAATGGCATCTGGACATTTTGGAAATTATGTGCTAGAAAATTCCTCTTTTCTATCACTCTCTTTGTCACTACCTTGTTCCTTTTCTTCCTGTCACCTCATTCTTGTCTATTCTCTGGCTTCTTGGTCCAGGTCCCTGTCTTTTCCATACAGACTTAAAAGATAACAATTCTCTCTTATGCTTAAGGCGGACGCGCTGGGCCTGATTTGGCAGGCGCTTAACGGCAGCATGGGGTATTTCCGCTCATATAACATACAATAGTTGCTGTCTGAGGGTTTGACGAAGAAAAAGTCTAATTGCAGGATATTCTCAATGTGTTACTTTTTTTCTTTAGTTATCTCACAATTTTGGTAATGCACGGGTTGTGTATTTGATTTCATGTATACATTGGAGAGAAGAGAGAGAGAGAACAGAGAGAGAGAGAGAGAGCGAGAGAGAGAGAGAGAGAGAGAGAGAGAGAGAGAAGAGAGAGAGAGGGAGAGAGAGAGAGTAACCAGCTTACTCACAAAACAAAATGCAAAATAGATTGCTAGACAAACACAAACAAAGAAAACTACAGAATTAAAAAAAAGTAATTCATTCTCCCCTGCAGCCCGGCACTTTGGCAAACGACCTGGCGTAAAGTAAGGGACAGGTCACCTGATGTCAAAATGACATCTTCATTGCACAGCCTGAAGCATTTGCAGAAAAGCCTTAGAAACCTGACGCTTCCGTGGCAGGAAAAAAACACCGACACAGAACGAAATCCGCATCCCAGTATCATTGCAGACACGGTGAGAGAAAAGCAATTTGTTGGAAAGGTTAGGAACAGAGCGAGAGCAGAGAAAACTCTGACGCTAATTTCTCAGCAGTCATTTTCAAATTACTGTCAAGGTATTCATTCTAAGGCAATGTCTTTTTAGCCATCGGTGAAAAAGTTCTATTTTTTTGGTTCCTTGGTTAGAGCTCCGATGTTCTTAAAATTACAATAGAGAGAGTTAATCCTTTGTTTCATGGAATATTTGTGGCAAATGATCTCAACTAACTTGAATGGCAGGTCATTTCACATCTTTGTCGCAGCGTTTGCAGAATCCCCAGAATTCTGGAGCACAAATCAAATGAACGGGCCACCCACTATCTTCTAAAGATGATGACAGTAAAGTAGCTGGCAGGAAGGAAGGGGGCAGAATGGGAGGAAACAACGGTTTTAAAGCTAATTTCTCAGGAGGGATTTTCGAATTACTCTCGGCATATCAATTTCAAGATAATCTCCTTTAGCTGGAGATGAAGACATTCTAATGCGGTTTTCTGGCATACTTCTTTTTATTCTATTAGAATCATGTCCTTATCAGGCCGATTATGTGACTGTCCCAGTTTCTTGTATTTAATCCATGACAGTCATTACCTTATTCTCTGTCATCATTCTAAAGGTCTGAGACATCATGCAGTTGAGAGAGACAGATAGAGAGAGAGAATGAGATAGATAGACATACAGACAGTTTAGAGACAGTTAGACAGACATCAGATAGTTTAGACAGATGACAAACAGACAGACAGATGGGCAGACAGACAGACAGACAAAGATAGTAATTGGTAATATAAGCAGCTTATTTTACCAATTGAAATAGAAAAAAAAGGGAGAAACAGCAAGAATAGAGAAATGCGAAGAATAGAAGAAAAAAAAGATGAGTATCTGTAGTTTTTCTTCGTTTCTTGTTTGTTTGGGAGTTTTTTTTGGTTCGTTTTGTCCCTGCCACGTGGTATTGCCGCAAATGACCTTGACTGAAAAGATTAACAGGTGATCTGATGTCAACAGGACACTTTTCCTGTACAGCCTGCAGCATTCTAACATCTGTGAACACCTAAAGGATAAATCAATCCCTTCATTTGGTAAAAAAAAATGCATGCTCTCCCTGCATTATCATGTTATCATTATCTGGCGATGATAACAGAGAAGTGATTTACATGAAGGTATGGAGAACAGACTGGGAGAAGACAGACTGGGATAATACAGAATGGAAGAAGACAGAATGGAATAAGACAGAATGGAAGAAGACAGACTGGGAGAATACAGAATGGCAGAGGACAGAATGAGACAAGACAGACTGCAAGAAGACATAATAATTCCAATATTCATATGTCGGGAATGATTTTCAAATCCAGCATGTCGATCACACGATAATGCATTTTGACCCGGAAAGAAGAATGACTTGTTAAGTGTTACTGGTTTGCAATTCCCATTGCATTGATGAGTGGTTTAGTATGTGTCCAATCAATCTGTTGATCTGAATTACTTCTGTCTATATCACGATGTGATTGGTCCCTTTTTAGAAGGGGCTTCGATTTAATGTTCCATTTCAAAACGATTCAAAAGGAGACAGCGAATTTTTCTTCGGGGTGAAGTAAATAAAGTACAGAGACTTTTTCCATTCACCCATACTTGCTTTTACACACAAACTGATGCACAAGAGAGAAAGAGGAAGGAGAGAGAGAGAATAGAGAGAGAGAGAGAGGAAAAGGAGAGAGAGAAGAGAAGACAGAAGGAAAAGAGAAGAAGACAGACGACAGCCCGAACAGACCGAACAGACAGACGGGACAGAAAAGAACAGAAAACATAGAGTAGAAATATATGGAAAGGAGGACACAGGGAGAAACAAACAGACAGACAGAAAGACGACATACAGAGAAAAGAGAGCAGAGTGGGAAGAGACAGAAACCAAGAAAGAAAAGACACGGGCAGAGATAGAAAGAGACAGTGGAAAAAGGAGAGCGAGAGAGAAAGAGAAAAGAGAAGACAGACAGGCAGACAGACAGACAGACTGACAGACAGACAGGCCTGACAGAGGCAGAGATAGACAGAGACAGATAGACAGACGGGACAGACAGGGAAAAAAGTCAGAAACAAATCGCAGACAGAAAAACGGACGGGGCAAACAGCACTGAGACACAGAGAGAAGAAGACTGTCATGAAAAAGAGAACGAGAGGAGGGCTTCTTTGAACTGCCGTGTGGAAAGGGGTCTGTGACTGCAGGAAGAACTGGCAGTAATTTAATGTCAGGGTGATGTCTTTAATTCCTAATTGGCAGCATTGTTCTGTCAGTGATTACAAGTGGAGATTTTCTTTTAGTCAAAATTTTTAACCTTGAACTAAAAAAGGGCGAATGGGAAGAATGCATTTGACATGGATTTAAAAGAATAAACCCGTGGGACGCAGCAAACAGATAAGCTTCCAATTTACTACAGTTTTATCTGGCATGTCGCCTGGGAAGAGAGTGAACTATCGCTTTAGTACTAGATTGATATTTAAGAAAATTTTGAGAGAGAGAGAAGGAAGGAGAGAGAGAGAGAAGGAGAGGAGAGAAAAGAGAGAGAGAGAGGCCGGGACGGGGCCCGCCCGACAGACAAAACAGACAGCCCGAAGAGAAAGACAAAAAGGACAGAAAAAAAGAAAAAAGACAGAAAATTTCAGGGGGGAAATTTAAAGGGGGTGAATGGGCAGCACATTTGGCCCAAAAGCCCACAGTGACCCAGAGAAAACACAAAAAAAAACAAAACCCCTCACAAAAACCGAAGCAGATCTAAACCCCTTTAAACCCTTCCCAATAGGGGCCCACGGGCCCGGGCTAAAGTGACTGACAGGAAATTAGATTTTCAAAAAGGGCACCTTTATTCCCGGGGGTCGTGCACCAGAGGTTTGGGGGTAGCCGAGTGGATGGAACACTGAGTTGAAATTTCTTTTCCGTGGGTTAAAAACCGGCACATGGGGACACAGTCATTCTTCGTTTCTTTTTTGTTCCCCCACACTCAGACAGCATCTATTGTTGCTGTCATATGAGTGAAAAATGCGTTTCGCTGCCTTTTAAACACCTGACAAGCCAGGCCCCGCGCCTCCAAATTCGGCATAAGAGAGAATTGTTATCTGTTAAGACTTTCAGGGGAAAAAAAGGGGGACAGGAGAATGATGGACCAAGAAGACGGAAAATAGACAAGAAGGAATGGACAGGAATAAAAACAAAGGAACAAGGCAGCAACAAAGAGAGTGATAGGAGGAAAAGGGAGAGCAGGGAAAGTGAGTCAGGGAAACAGACAGACAGACAGACAAACATGTAGATAGACAGACAGACAAACGGGCAGGCAGAGAGAGAGAGAGAGAGAGAGGCAGAGTGAGAGAGAGAGAATCAAGAATCAAGAATCAAAAACTGTATTGTCATTAAGTCTGAACAAGACTTACACCAAATGTGTGAGAGAGAGACAGACAGACAGAGACAGAGACGGATCGGAGAGACAAAGAAACATAAAGACAAAGACAGAGATAGACAGCCAGATAGCAAAAAGAGAGAGAGATAGAGAGAGAGAGTGAGAGAGAGAGGGGGGAGAGAGGGGAGAGAGAGAGAGAGGGAGAGAGAGAGACAGAGAGAGAGAGACAGAGAGAGAGAGAGTGGCGAGAGCGTGAGAGAGAGAAGAGACATGGAAGAAAATAGAAGGGGAGAACAAGGAAATGGGAGATGGTTTCCTGTTCTACTGAAACTGCTGGTATGCAAACAGGGCAGTGAATACCGTGACTGACAGGTCATTGGAGTGTCAATGTCACGTCTGTAATCCGTAATTGGCTGTATTGTGCAAGTGGTAATCACCAGCTAGTAGCCTTTTCGGTTTAAAATGGAAGAAGCATTGAAAGAATGATAGAATGGGAGAGTGTGATTGAAATATAAGATGCTCTGCATAAAACATGTTTTTAAAAAAGTGGGGGTGGGGGTGGGATTGTATCTTGTTTTTATACTTTTTTTATTAATAGGAAGTG
>CM054141.1:40700066-40707566 GCA_028751875.1 Rapana venosa | reverse complement strand
AATAGCTCTAGTCTGTTTGGTTCCCCATATTTCCCGATGAAACAACAATATTGGCTGAACTTAGTGTCGAAAATCTGAAAAAAGTACTAACGTTCATTTCTTTTTTCCTATGAAAAACTTTGTTAAAATGAACTACTGCCTTCTTTCCTTTAGTAACTAAATGTTCTGTACCCAACTTACAGCTAATCTTTGTTGTAAAACTAAAACCTAAATAGCATACTGATTCACAACTTCTAACCGAATACCATTGTAATACCATTGTTCCTGTTTTGAAAGAAACCCCCTCTCCTAAAAAACCATTACTTTTAGTTTTATTAATATTAACATTTAACTGAAAAATCATTACAGCAGTCTTTCAAAATGTTTAATTGATGTTGCAAACCTTCCCGGGGTTGTTGAAAATAGGGCAACATCATCTCAAACAGCAGTAAAAAAAAATATCCATAAAAATTAGGTAATAGCTGTACTCCATGTTTGCCTTTTTTGTTCACATCATTTGCTAGCTGGTTAATGAATATTGAAAACAATGTAGGACTTAGAACCAACCTTGTCGGACTCCTAAGGGAAACATTCAAAAAACTCTGATAATTGGCTATTATTCGTATACATGAAAGTAATGATTTTGTACATAGCTGATAATGAAACAAAGAATTTTCCTTTTACCCCTGGCTTTTGATACAATTCAAAAGGTTTCTCATGTATAACCGAGTCAAAGGCTTTTTTGAAGTCCACAAAAGCAACATACAGTTTTTTGCCTTTCTTGGACATGCACTTTGACAATTGAATATAGATTAAAGATCTGATCTACTGTAAATACCCTTTTCTAAATCCTGCTTGGTTTTCACAGATCATGTGGGTTACTTTCTAGCCATGAATATAATCTAGTGTTTAATATAGAAGTATAGCATTTAGATAAGATGCTCAGAAAATGAGACACCTCTATAGTTATCTACAAGCTCCGGATCCCCTTTTTTATATATTGGAATAATAATGGCTTTGGGACCAAAGCAGTGGATATACCCCTTTATTGAAGATAGCATTAAAAAGTTTATATATAAACCTGTCTGACTTCACTGCTTCCATTTTTAGCATTTCTGCATAATTCCATCAATTCCACAAGCCTTGCCAGACTTCAGTTTAAAAATTGCTGCATTTATTTCTTTTTGTGATCTCTCCATTAATTCATGGTCATTTTCTTCTAACATATGTACTTCTGTGTGCATGCAGTTATTAGATACAGCTTCATTGCTTTGAAAAAATCTCCTTAAAATAGTTAACCCACTCTGTAGATTTTATGCTGTTTGTCATTCTATTTTTATTTACACATCCCATACTTCAAAAGCTCTTTCCGAACAGAGCTAAAATTTGAACTATTGTTTGCCAAAGATTCTACCTTTTGTCTTCTATATGTTTGGCGTTTGGTCTTTAATAAACGTCTATATTTTTTTCGTGCTGCAACATAGAGTTGTCTGTCGTTTTCATCTTTGTTTTCCCAAAATAAATTCAAGGCTCTTCTGGTCTCTTTTTAGCCTGGCGACACTCATCATCGAACCCCCTTTGGGACAGTTTATTCGGGACGGGTTGACGCTAGTGAGCATACACCTACTAGCCTCATTCAGACATTGTGTAAATTGCTCCAGAGCATCATCTATGTCACTGTCAAGCAGGTTTATTTGCACTTACAATTCTATTCTGCATGGTGTGGCTATTAAGTGATTCAATAAATTCTTCTTTTTTATCATCTTTCCAGACAATTTTTCAAAAACACTATTTTCTTCTTTGTCTGATTGTGCAACATTTTGTTTGGTCCACTTTGGGTTTCAAGTCAATCCTCATAACAACAGGTAGATGATCTGATTCTGTAGTAGTTTTTATGTCTACAGCTACAAATATAAAACATATGCATACAATTCACAAGACATGATATAATAGTCAACTAGCTGCTCCTGAGGATGAAATAAAGGTGAAACCCATCATCAAAGGTCATGTTGACACAGACCATTTAAAATTAAGCAATTAAACATATTAAAAGATTTCAAGCAGCTGATTGCCAAACACTTTTGTTTGTTTTTTCTTGTGAATTTCTAGAATAATCATTTGCACTCAACTGTATTTAACCCCCAATCAAATATCACATCAGAAAAAGAAATGTTTTACATGCTGTTCTTGCATTTAAATCACCAGTTAATAGAACATAAAAAATCATCAATCGATTTCCTGCAAGTCCAATATACACTGTTCTAGCATTCCATGCCATAACCATTTGGTGATGATCCCAAAAAATAGATCATATGGGGTATATAAGTACAATTAGCAGTACAAACTTTATTTGTTTGTAACAGATCCTTTTGAATGTTAAGCACAACCATTATTATAAAAACTAATCAACCTTTTTCAATGTAGCAGGCATACTTTTTCCTCACCATCACATCACTCCTCCAGAATATCGGCCCTGATGCGACAGTTTTTTTGCCTTTGATGTAAATACAACAAAATCACTGAATAGTGGTGATTCAAAATCAAAAAATTACAAAGGTTTCTGTTAAAAACATATAAAATCATGAGACAAAATGAAATTAACAAAATCATTATTTTCTAACTTTTGTAATAAAACCATTAACATTATAGTTTAGAAAAATTTAAAATGTGTTTATCTACAGTATTTACAAACATTGTCTGTTTCTCTTGGATTTATTAACTGAGCCAGGAATAGGGTTCCATTACTTTAAATGAAGGTAATCTTCCTGTGGCCCGGCCAATGTCCTATTTCTTGGAGACATAGGCTCCAGAATTAGCAGGCTTTCTTTTCTCACGCGAAGCCACTTCGCTCTCTTTGGGAATGTTCCCCCACTGAAACTCTCCTGAGAGAGTCCAGGATACTCGATTGGCTAACTGACCTGCGTGTCTCTTACGTGCGTGCTTTGGCTTCTGTTTGCTTTTGAGAAGCAGCACGCCTTGGAGGCCTGGGCTGGGCCCCCCAGCGCTGATGTCTGGGCATTACACAGGCTTTCAGATCCTGCCTTACCCTGCTCGTCACCTCCACCTTTCTCTGAGAGTCAGTGTTTTTTCTTTCGCTGGTGTCTGACTGTTTATAGACTGCCTTAACCACCTTTTCCTCTACCGTTCTTTAATTGTGAGACCTCACTGTCACCATGTTTTTCTGGGCTCTTCTACTGTTGTTTTGGTCTACAGTGTCAGTTCGGTCTGTCAAAGTTGCCACCAGTCAGTTTTTTGAGTCTCATTAACCTTTGTTATGCCTTGTTCACCGTCTGTAGAGTTCAGTCCATGTTCATGACTGTCAAGAACCATGTTGGTGGAAAGGTTTCCCTGTCACACCTCATTTTTACTTCAGTTTCATCATCTGTTGTTTTGTCGTCATCTTTCTGTTCTTCATTTTCCCGGGTGATGGAGAAAAGCTATTGTCTTTCTCTACAATGTTTTCCTCATTTTTACCACTTTCACACCTGGGCTGTACTTTTCTTTTAGTCATTGTGACTGTTTATAAGACTCCCCAACAGCCTCAAAACACTGTATGTATGCCCGGCTCTTTCATATTGTTGCTTCGATCTTGACGGGCTAGGTGTACTGCTCTCAGAATACTGTGCTAGTCTATCACCATTGCTCTGGTCTCTTTGTAACATGATCTTTAAAAAACACAAAACCGTTTCTGCTCAGGTTTATGGAAAGTCATTTTCCTCCTCACTGTATGATTGAGGGGCTGGAACAACTGGTCTCCTGTCAGATTCATCATGGAACATTCTTCGTGATTCCTGGTATGAACAGAGTCCCTGGAATTGGTGGATTCTTGTGTACTCTGTGTTGCTCTGGAGACATTATTTCCACTTTCCTTTGAAAGGCCTTGCCCGAGTATGGTTTGCCACTGACGTCTGACACTTGGTGGAGGAACTCAAGCTCGTCATCGTTTGGTTGAAGTGGAGATGACCTGGAGAGTCTGTCTGGCTGGCTCCTGTTACTGCTTCCAGTTGACTGTTTGTTGAACCGCCTCTGTCACGTCCTCTCTGCCTGGTGTGTTGTAGATGTGGCCAGTTTTTCTGTTTCTGAGTGGGCCCTTTCTGTATTTCGTTTCTCTTCAGGAAGCCTTGGTCTTGACTCCTGTCTGTCCCTGACCCGCAATTGCCATTGTAGAGGTAGGCGACTTTTTCCCCGACTGCGGTTTGAAGTCAATCAGCTCCTTTTGCCGTGAGGTTGAGGTCAGATGCTACACTAATTGCCCCTTTGTCTGAGGTCATCTTGAGATTGGAATCACCCAGCACGCCATTTTGTCAGACCCTCGGCTGAACTGCACCAGGATTGGTCGAGGGTCTCTTCCTTGTTTTCCGAGGGTTTCCCAAGTCGGAATGCTTTTACAATGTCGTCTTGATGCCAGTAGTTTCTGGATTTTTAGGAATTTAGAAGGTCTACAATGGCTTGTGTTGTAGAAGCCCTGTCCTCGTATCGATGTTCTTCTATGTTGAAGAACACTATATTGCACGCTTTTGCATCCTGTTCAACCCCCTTCCAAGTTTCTTTAAGCTTGTCCAGTCTGTCCATTATCGTGCGCCGTCTTCCATGAGGTCTTCAACATTCTCTCTGTTTTCTTCAACAACTTCTTTTAATTCACTCATGTCCCCTTTCAAGGTGAGAAATCTATTGTCTAACCTCTGGAATTTTTCTTCAATAGTCGATTTAATGCTGGCAGCATGCTGTTGCAGCTCTTGTTGTATGTGAGCAAATCGCCAGTCCATGAATTGCAAACATGTTTAAGTGCGGGTGAGAAAAACTTTCTTTTTGACATCTTTAAGGTGCCTGTGCGTTACAAGTAAACAATCAAGGCCAATGTCACTGCACGATATTGCACGTGAAACCAGTTTAAGACACAAGGTAGATACAATAGTCTGGCAAAACTCGCGCAGGCATTTTGGAATCTACACAGTGAATGACGTGGGTTGTGTAAGGTGCACTACTTTCAAAATACACGCACGTGCATCCCAACAATTGTAGTCCAGGTAAACCAGGGAGGATGAATTCTGTTTACCAAAATAAATTTCAAAAACGTTTCTATATTTTATCAACAATATTGAAAATTTAAATTACTGACCCAATTACTTATTTTCATCATTGTCCAGTCACTTCACCTGGAGTACCAACTGTCCACATGTGTGCAAAAAATCACAACCAGATACATCCTGTAAACTTGCTAAATTACAAAACACTGGAGAGGCAGTAACACACGTCCTGCCTGTACCTGCACCCATGAGCAAGAGAAGAGAGAGCGTGAGAGAGGAGAGAGAGAGAGGGGAGAGAGAGAGAGAGGAGAAGAGAGAAGAGAGAGAGAGAGAGAGAGAGAGAAAAGAAGAGACATGGAAGAAAACAGAAGGAAAGTGGGGATGGTTTCCTGTTCTGAGACTGCTGGTATGCAAACAGGGCAGTGACCACTATGACTGACAGGTCATTGGAGTGTCAATGTCACGTCTGTAATCCAGAATTGGCTGTAATGTGCAAGTGGTTATCACCAGCTCACGGCCATTTCGGTTTAAAATGGAAAAAGCAGTGAAAAAATAATAGAATGGGAGAGTGTGATTGAAATGTGACATGGTCTGCATGAAACATGTTTTAAAAAAAGTGGGGTGGGGGTGGGATTGTATCTTGTTTTTATACTTTTTTTTATTAATAGGAAGTGGAACAAGAGAGAAGAGAGAGAGAGAGAGAGAGAGAGATGAGAGAGAGAGAGAGAGAGAGAGAGAGAGAGAGAGAGGGGGGGGGGGAGAAGAGACAGACAGACAGACAGACAGAGACAGAGATGGAGAGACAAAGAAACAGACAGACAGAGACAGACAGTTAGATAGCCCAAAAAATCCAGCCATCTAATAATAATAATAATAATAATGTATGGAATATATAGCGCTGAATCTTGTAAAGCAACAAATCAAAGCGCTTAGATTTCATTTCATACCACTTTAAGTCACGGCAGATTTCTTTCCGTGAAATTCGGGCTGCTCTCCCCGGGAGAGCGCGTCGCCACAAGAGCAGCGCCACCCATTTTTTTTCTTTTTCCTGTCTGCAACTGTATTTGTTTCCCTTTCAGAGTGGCTTTTTTCTAAGAATTTTGCCAGGGACAACTCTCTTGTTGCCGTGGGTTCTTTTACGTGCGCTAAATAATTACGTGTAACACACGGGACCTCGGTTTATCGTCTCATCCGAAAGACTAGCGCCCAGACCACCACTCATGGTCTAATGGATGGGGGAAAAGTTTCGGGTCCAAACGGGATACGAACCGCCGCACACTTCAGACCCGGACTTTTCGCTTTCTAGACAGGCGCGTTACCTCTAGACCACCGAATCATCAGACCACCGATCCATCAGACCACCGATCCATCAGACCACCGATCCATCTCACCATACACGGAGGATAACAAGGAAAGACAGAACAAAGAAAGAGAGAAGGAAATACGGAAAGACAGAAGTGATGAAAAATACAACCAGACCACAAAAAAATCAAAACAAAGAAGCAGCTGGAAATACAGGGAAAAGAATGAGGGAGAGGTTTCCTGCTCTCTGGAATCGGCTGTTATGGAACTGATGTGAGACTGACAGGCTATTTGGGAATCAACATCAGGTCTTTAGCAGTAACTGGCAGCAGCAGCATGCTAAAAGTATAATAACAAGCTGTGAAATCGTCAGGCAAGGTCAATGCACAATGCTATGAAAGAATATACAGTGGAACGATGTGGTCAAATACCCGGAATAGTTTTACAGTGGAACGTACCATCAGTTGAAAGGTTGCCATCATCTTTCCTAGGACCATACACAAACACCTTTCCCCTTCACAGCAGTTATATAAGTTTGCCTGTCTAAATAGTCTCATAGTGGATAGACATTATACACAAAGGAGACAGAGAGACAGACAGATAGACAGATAGATAGATAGACAGAAAGGCAGAAAGACAGACAGAGACAGACAGACAGACAGATGGAGGGAGGGAGGGAGACAGACAGAGAGAATGCTGCGTATCTTGATGGAGGGGTGGAGGGTGGGGATTGGGAGGAAAAGAAAAGTGAGTCAGGGAAACAGACAAATAGACAGAGAGACAAACAGCTAGACAGAGAGACAGACAGACAAAATTGCCACATGGAAGAAAAGGGAAAGGGAGAAGAAAGAAAGAGGATATAATTTCTTGTTCTGTGGAGACTGCTGGTATGGAAACAGGGCAGTGAACACCTTGACTGACAGGTCATTGGAGTGTCAATGTCACGTCTGTAATCCGTAATTGGCTGTATTGAGCAATTGGTAATCACCAGCTAGTGGCGATTTTGGTGTAACCTGGAAGAAGCATCTACAGAATCCAGAGTGTGAGAGTGGGATTGAAACGGGGGTGGGGTTGTATCTTGTTTTTATACTTTTTTTTAGTAATAGGAAGTGAAACAAGAGCGAGAGAGAGAGAGAGAGAGACAGAGACAGAGACAGAGACGAAGAGACAAAGAAACAGACAGACAGAGACA
>CM054141.1:40680066-40695066 GCA_028751875.1 Rapana venosa | reverse complement strand
TGTTGTTGTCGTTTTTGTTGTTGTTGTTTTTGTTGTGTTTTTGTGTTTTGTTGTTTTGGCTTGAAAACGTTCTAAATATTATCCGTAAATAAAAATAAGGTGAAAAATTTTGAATGTTGTTTTAAAGTACTTGGGGTATAGTTACCCTTTAAAAAAATTCGCGGACTTTTCCCTTTTATAACGGAGTTTAGATGTTGAAATGCTGGCAGTTCTCTGTTCATGAGCAAATAAAGGGTGTCCCCTTTAATTTGACCCTGTTGGACAACTTTGTTTAAATGGTTTTGTTTTGGCATATTTGTCCCCCCTTTCAAAGGGGACAAGGCTTTAAAAATCAACTTTTTCCTTCTTCTTCTTCTTTTTTTTCTTCTTTTTCTTTTCTTTTCTTCTTCTTCTTCTTCTTTTTCTTTTCTTTTTTCTTTTTCTTTTCTTCTTATTGTGTTTGAAATTTGAGCAAAAAATGCGTCACACTGCGTTAAGCGCTTGACAAGTCGGCCCCTAGCACACCCCAACCGGCTTGAGAGAATCACTGTCTTTTAATCTTCGGGAAAAAGAAAGAGGAGGAAGGACGGAGTCAAAAAATTTGACAAGAAAGGGGTGGCGGAAAAAAAGGACAAGGAGAAATAGCGGGTAAAAGAAAAGAGGCGTTTTCGAGCAAAAATTTTCTTTAAGTGGGGTGTTTTTTATAGGACAGCCCCCCGGCGCCCCCACGGGGGACTAACCCTCAGGGCGGAAAAATATTGAACATATTTTCAGATTCTTTTACCCCTGCCTACGATTTTCCCGCCACGCTCGACTCTTTTTCCCACAGCCCCTCTCCCCATATTACCGGAAAGTGCAGCAGAGATGATGGCAACTATTTAAAGGGCAGTGTTTTTTGGGGTTTTTTTTTTCCTTTTCCTCGGTGCCAAAACTGTTGTCGTTCTGTCAAAAAAACAGAAAAAAAAAAAGTGGCTTGCTTTTTTTTGTTGTTGGTGATATGTAAAAATAGACAGGGGTTGGGTTTGCTGTTGGGGGCGTATGTGTGGTGTGTGTGTGAGAGAGAGCGGTGGGACAGAAGGAGCGGAGAGAGGGGAGAGAGAGAGGGAGAGAGAGAGAGAGAGAGAGAGGAGAGAGAGAGAGAGGGGAGAGAGAGAGAGAGAGAGAGAGAGAGAGAGAGAGAGGAGAGAGAGAAAATAGAAAAGATAAACGAAGATTGACCATCTTCTTAGATTTAATGTGCAGCAATAGCGAACAGATTAATTTTTATATTGCTACACTAGTGTTTTTTATTTTTTTGTGTTATTTTTGTTCATTCCATGTCTTTGTGTTCTGTTACACTGGAATTAAGATTAAATTTCACACTTTTTAAAAAAAAACTAATTTTCAGCCAAATCTTTTTTTATATTTTTTAAATTTTTAAAACCCTTTTTAAACGTGAGAGGACAGGCTTTTCGCCCCCCCCCCCCTCTTTGTTCTGTGTTTTTTTCTGCTTTATTATTTACAAAAATCCAGCATGGTTTTTTTTTAAATGCGAAAAAACTTTTCGAAAGAGAAAACCAAAAATTTTTGGGGGCAAAGGACTTCTCTAAAATTTGTTTTTCATAGTGCTGAACAAGGATGGCCTACATTAAAAAAAAAAGGGGGGTTGGGTAAAGCAGGGGGGGTGTAAACAAAGCAAAGAAAACAATTGTTGGGAAAAAGATTTGGGAAAAAAAGAAAAAAGGGCTTTTTTCTCTTTTTTTTTTTGGGTGGGGGGAGGGTAAAGAACACAAAATGGGGGTCTAAATGCAAAGATTTTTGGTATTATGTATTTGATGTTAAATAGTATTCAGCAAACGAATAAAAAACCAAAGTCAAATAGTTTCCCAGGAAAAACCCCAGCCGTAGCTTTTTTTCGCCCCTCCCATTGTGGAAACCCGTGTCACTTTATGCTTGAGAAAATGACAATAACCCTATTCACAAATACACCCATCCCAAAGCTTGTGTTATTGTGTCTTAAGTTAAAAGGAAAATCAAGAAAAAAAAAACTGTTCATGATTGAACAAAAAAAATTTAAAAGTAAGGTATGGAATTATCTGTTTCAAAGAGATGTAAAGGGGAAACAAAAAGAAAACATTTTTTAAATTCCTTTAACGTGTTGTGGGATGGGCAAAGGAATTAAAAGAGGAATGATGTAGGAAAAAAATAGGCCATGTCTTATGTGTTTTCAATTGCCTGTTTAGTCATCGGGTTTTTTCTTTCTTTCCTGTTTGTCTAATTGCAGGTCATACCCTTAATGCATCTTTACGAACCCAGAAAACGAAACAAAAAAAAAGGAAAAAGAAAAAAAAATTGGGTGGGAAAGCAGGAAACAAAAATACCAAAAAGTTGGTTTTAAAAAAATCCGGAAAAATTTTTGGGGAGTTTTTTTTTTAAATGTGCCCCTTTTTTGTACTGTTTTTTTTTTGCTTTTCTTTTTTTAAAAATTTAAAATTTTTTTTTCGTACTTTGTATACTTCGAGTTTTTTTTTGGGAAAAAAAAAGATTTTCGTCTTTTAAAAAAATATCATTTCATTTTTGTTGCTATTTGCCCCTCATGATCTGTGTGTGTGTGTGTGTGTTGTGTGTGTGGTGGGGTTTGGGGTGTTGTGTGTGTGTGTGTGTGTGTGGGTTTTGTTTGTGGTGTGTGTGTGTGTGTGTGTGTGTTGTGTGTGTGTTTTGTGTGGTGTGTGGTTTTGATCTTTGTGATGCACAATATTTTTTTTAAAGATAAATAGATGAATGTATCTTGGGCGCAGTGGGCAGGATAAAATAGCTCCCTTTTAAATTTCCCTTTTGCTTAACTCCTATTTTTCTATTGCTTTTTTCTTTTGCTTTTACCACATAAACATTGTCAAATTATTTGTTTTTTGTTCTAGTTTGAGCTTTCAGGTTTAAAACTCTAAGATTTTTTATTTCAAATTTTACTGTTTTTTTACTATTCCCCTTGCCACTTTTAAATTTGGAAAATAGTGTTTAAACACAAGAAACAGTGTGCATGCGGTTTTTTAAAATATTTTTTGGGTTAGGGAAGACTTGAAAAAAGGGTTTTAGAAGGTTTTTTTAACTTGTCTGCAAGAATCCTGCTGGGGCCATGTGGCTTTGGGTTTTAATTCAGCCAAAAGGGATTTGGGGTGGGGGGGAAGTGAGTTGTACTGATGTTCGGAGAAAATTGCCTTGACGGGCTCTCGTTTATTCCAAAGCCGGATCGTTTGGGGCCCCGTCAAATGGTAAACGCAAAGCTCAAACCCTAAGTACGCCTCCCCCTTTCTCTCCCCCTTTTTACAATTAATTTTTTTTTTTTTTGGCTATCTTTTTTTTTTTCGATTTTACGTTTTCCTTTTTTTTTTTTCATTTTTTTTTTCTATTTACATCTATTTTTTTTTATTCCGTAAAAAGCATGTTAAATTTCACCTTGTTTTTTGGAAGCTTCAAAGCTGGTTTTGGCTTATCTCTTTGATCCGAGTTGTGATTTAAAAAAGGAAAAAGTGGGCTTGATGCTCCCCTCCCCCCCACCCCCCCCACACAACGCTATAACACACTCTGTCTCTTCTTCTGCTCTCTTTCTTTTTTCCTGTCTCTCTCGCTCTTCTCTGTCTCTTCTCTTCTCTCTTCTCTCTCTCTCTCTCTCTCTCTCTCTCTCTTTCTCCTTAATTGTGTTTCATTAACCCATGTGATACGGCTTCCTTTTTAAGACAAGGAAAGGGGCGTTAAAGCGTTGAGCTTTGATCTCAAGGGGGTTCGACCCCCAAACAGAGATACCGATACCGTTCACTGGGTTTTGGTCCATACGTTAAAACCAGGGCGAGTCACTCCAGCCCCATCAAATCATTTTAATTGCGGTTAAAACCCGTATTAGGGGCGGGAGGGAAGGGTGAGTAGATATTGTCTCCTATGGGAAAAACCCCCGGGGCTGTGTCTCCCTTCCTTCTTGCCCCCTTTCTCTTCATGTTCTTTCACTCATATTTCTCTTTCTCTCATTCTCTTTTTTCTTCTTTTCTCTGTTTCTTCTCTCTCCTCTCTTTTCCTCTCCTCTCTCCTCTCTTCTCTCTCTCTCTCTCTCTCTTTTCTCTTCCCCTCTTCTCCCCCATCTCTCTCACATATTCTCTTTCCCTCATTCTCTCTCTTCATTCTCTCTGTCTCTCTGTTCTGTCTCGTCTCTCTCTCTCTCTCTTTCTCTCTCTCTCCTTTTCTCTCTCCATCCCCTCTCTCTCTTTTCTCTCTCATTCTCTTTCTTCATCTCTCTCTCTCACTCTCTCTTCCTCTCCTTTTTTCTCACTCTCTCTCTTTCTTTTGGTATATCTTTTACGTTAAGTTTTTGTCATCTTGTTGCTGTGTTGTTTATTTTTTTGCGTAACGCTGCTACTTTTGCGTGTACCCGTGGTCGATTCATTCTGTCTACCAGCGCGGTAGAGAAGTTGCGGCAATGATTTTCCCCAGGCGCTGCTTTTTCTGTTTTTTTTAGGTTTTGTTTTATTTTCTCTTTTGGTCTGTCAAATGTTTGTCTGAAATGTGAGGGGGGAAAAAAAAGATAGAAAAAAAAGGAAAAAGCAAAAAAAAATAAAGGAAAGACAAGGGTGGGCTGCTCTATTTTTTTGTTCGCCTGGAATAAATAAGAACAGAAAATGGGTTTGTGTGTGTGTATGTAGTGGTGTGTGTGTGTGTGTGTGTGTGTGTGTGTGTGTGTGTGTGGGGGTGTGGTGTTTTTTGGTGGTGTGTGGGTGGTTTTGTTGTGTGGTGTGTTGGTTGTGGTTTGGGGGGGGGTTGGGGGGGGGGGTTGGGGGGGGGTTTTTGGTTTGCATTTTTTTTGTTGGGTGTTTGTTTGTTGTTGGGGGTTTTGTGTGTTTTTTTTTTGGGGGGTGTGGGTGTGTTGTGTGTGTGTGTGTTGGAGTGTGTGTGGGGGGGGGGGGGGGGGGGGGGGGGGTTAAGTGAGTAAATAAAATTAGTCTTCAATTTTTAGTCTTTCCCTTTAAGTAATGCAGCGCCCCAAATTAGGGGACTGAATTGTGAGAAAAAGGGGAGAGAAAAAGAGGAGAGAGAGGAAAAGGAGAGAGAGGAGGGGAGAGAGAGAGAGAGAGGAGGGGGGGGGGGAGATCTACTTTTTGTGTGTGTGTGTGTGTGTGTTGTGTGTTTTTGTGTGGTGTGTGTGTGTGTGTGTGTGTGGTGGTGTGTGGTTGGGTGTGGCGTCCCTGCTTTATGCGCGTGGGGGGTGTAATAACTGTGTTTAAAAAAGGAAATAGTTTTTAAACAGAAGGATCAAGAACATAATTTTTTAACGAAACAAAAAAAAAATACAAAAAACTACATAAATGCCTATAGGACTTAAAAAAAATCTTTGCAAGTCAATTGTTAATTAGCATTGTTCAAAAATTTTTTCAATTGAATTTTCAGAAAAGGGAGGGGGAGAGGTTTTAACTTTTCACATTCAAGTATGATATGGGTATTGAAAATATTACCCTAAGCATTTTACATCCCCACTGAAATTTTTTCATGAAGATTAAACTTATACGTGGAGTGTGTGTGCGTTTGTGTGTGTGTGGTGGTGTTGTGTGTGTGTGTTGTGTGTGTGGGTGTGTGTGTGTGTGTGTGTGGGGATGTGTGGTATGTGAGTGTGTTGTTGTGTGTGTGTGTGTGTGGTGTTTTGGGGTGTTTTCTTTTTAGTATTTTAACAATAAAAATTGACAAAAATATTGAGTGTATGGGTATGTGGGTGTTGTGTGTGTGTGTGTGTGTGTGTGGGGTTTTGTGTGTGTTTTTTTGTGTGTTGGTGTGTCTGTGTCTGTGTCTGGTGTCTGTGTGTGTGGGTGTTTTATTTTTATCTTTAGTTAGAAGTGAAATAATTGAAAAACTCAAAAAATATGGATATCTTTGATTTGGTCTTTTTTTTTAACTCCACATTTTTACATTTTCTTTAAAATGACGCATTGGTATTTAAAATTTCGTTTTTTTTTGCTGTTCAAGTTTTTTTTTTAATGTAATATTATTTTGTTTTTCGAATTGATATTCTCTGCCCTTTTTTTTCTCTTTTTTTCTTTTTTTTTTGCACCTTTTTTTCATTCATTACAAAAGAAAATTAAATTTTACACTATAAGGAGAAAGCAAATACAAAAAAACACCAAAAAAAATGTATCCCAAAGTGCTTCTTTTTTTAAACCTGAGGTTGTGATGTGTGAGGGGAAAAGGTTTGCCCCCCTCCCCTCTGTCTGCTGTCTGTTGTTGTCTGTCTCTCTCTCTCTTCTCTCTCTCTCTCCCCTCTTTCTCTCTCTTCTTGTCTCTCTCTCTCCTCCCCCCCCTCCTCTCTCTCTCGGTCTCTTTCTTTCTCTCGTGTCTTTTTGTTTTATGTTTTAATTAACTTTTGAACTTTCCCCCAGAAGGGCAAATTTTTTTTCTGTAGTTTTGTTTTTGCTTTCTGTGTTTTTATTTTGTGGGTTAGTGATTTATTTTATGTAAGATTTTTTTTTTTGGGTGTGTACTGTTTGTGTGATTTTTGGGTTTTTGTGTTCGTTTGGGTTTTTTGGTTCTTTTTTTTAATTTTCAATACACTAATTCTTCCTGAAAACCCAAAAAAAATACAACACAACAGGAAAAAAATAAAAATGGTAGAGTTGAGAAAAAAAAAAGAAAAGACAAATGGATTTTAAAACCCTGATTCCCTTTTTTTTTTGGTTTGTTCCCGAATAAGCCTTTTTTCTGTTTTGGGTTTTTTTCCCCAAAATATTTGGTGTATCACGCTATGGCGCGTGGTTAGCGCTTTTTGGTTATAGGTTCGAAGGTCCCTCTTGGATTCTCATAAGAGTCGTTTGGGGGTTTTGGATTTTTCGTTTGATTTTTACCCAGAGGGCTTGCTTGGGCTCGGGGGGGAGACTGGGAGTGCGCGGGTTTGGGTTTCACCCTCTATGTAATAATTCAACAGTGTTGGCAAAGTACTGAAACACTGCAGGTGGTTCTCCACAGCCGGGTCACCCCGGGATATATTATGATGAAAGCGTAGAGCACAGCCCCGTTTTAAGTATCTCAAAACGCATGAACTTCCTAGTAAATTCAATTCAGCTCATGCAGTGAAATAAACGTATCCCCTAAAATCTAGTCTTTTGTGCTCTGCTCTTTAGAGAGACCCAGGTTCGTGTCGAAGAATTTGGCTGTGATGAATTTTTGCCCCGAGTTTCCCTTTCACAGGAGAAAAGTTGAGCGGGCATCATCATGGTGGATGTCTCATCAGTCGAGTCTGTCATTAAACTATTTTCGTTGTGTTACAACAAAAAAAAACAACAAAAAAAGCAACAACAGCAAAAAAACTGTCGTTTTTTTAGCTTAGAAGATGTGTCTTGGTATGCTTGCTCAGTGCAGGCACCACGAAAACCCCCAAAATTGTTCCAGTAGCCTTTTATTCCTTCTCAATTCTTTGTTTTTGTTTTGGTTTTGTTTGGGGAAAGAGAATGCAGGTTTTTTTGCTGTAGCTGCCATAGCTAAAAGACAACTTTGACTGTATCTTTTCAACTAAGGGCATTTAATGTAGGCTTTGGCTATTTGTGCATCACTAGCTCACAAAAGTTTGGCCCGGGGGCATAGTTAATATTTAACTTTTTTTTGGTTTCCTTATTTTATCATAGTGCTATTGTTTCCCGCCATTGTTGTTCTTTTTGTTTAAAATTTGTTTTAAGTTCTGTTTACTGTTTGTGTTTGGGAAAATCTTTTTTGTAGGTTTATTTTTTTTTGTTGTTGTTTTTGTTTTTTGCTATCATGTTATTGTCAATGGTGGTGTTCTTTGAGGCATTGAGGCAATGTTGGCATTTTTTGTGATGGTGGTTTTTTGGGGTGTGTGTGTGTGTGTTTGTGTGTGGGGTGGTGTGTGGTGTGTTGGTTTTTGTTTTTGTGTGTGTGTGTGTGTGTTTTTGTGTGTGTGTGGTGTTGGTGTGTTTGGTTAATTTTATTTTTTTATTTCGAAAATTAAATTGGTAAGCCTTTTGCTTTTTTACACCCCTCCCCCTGTGTGTGTTGTGTGTGTGTGTGTGTGTTGTGGGGCTGGTGGGTAGGGGGTTTGGGGTTTTTGAAGGGGTTTTTCCTTTGTAAATTGTACGCTTCCCGTTGCATTTTTTTCCAACATGTTTTATATAAGATTGCGTAAGTTTTTTTCTTGTTATTTGTATAGTCGTTGTCTTGTTTGCTCGTTTTCTTGCTGGCTTATTTATTTGTTTCCTTTTTGCTTGCTTTTTTATTGGCTTTGTCGTTGATGTTCAATTCGTAATCCCCGTAAAACAACAAAAATTGGGGCCACAAGGGGGGTGACAAAAAACCACGGAAGCAAAGGAGAGACAAAAAACGAAAAAGACGTACAAAAAACGGGTTTGGGAAAAACGTTTATTTTTTTGTTGTCTTTTAAATTGGGGGAAAGTCAGGCTCTTTTTTCCTTTTTGTCTTTGGATTTTTCCCCCCAAGTGTTTTTATATAGGGAAAATTTGGGGCAGTTTTTCTTTGCGAGTTTATTCTTTTTCATTTTTTTGTTTCTTTTGTTTTTGATTGTATGTTGTGTGTGTGTGTGTGTGTGTGTGTTGTGTGGTGTGTGTGTGTGTTTGTGTGTGTGTGTGTGTGTTGTGAGTGTGTGTGTTTTAAAGGGGGGAAAAGGGTTATAGGTGGTGTGCGTGTTTTGGTGTTGTGTGGTGTGTGGTGTGTGTGTGGGTTTTGTTGTTTGTTTTGATTAAAAATTGAGACACAATAGTAAAGTATAGAGATAGTGGCAATCTTTTATTTTGCCTGACTTATTCCTTTTTTTCTTTCTTTCTTTTTTTTCTTTTTTTTTTTTTTGTCTTTCTTTTGTCTTGTTATTTGCTTTCCTTCGTTTTGCCTTCTTTCGTGTTTTCTTCGTTGCTTTATTTGTATTTTTTGCTGTCTGTCTTTCTTCCTTCTCTTCGTCCTTGCTTCTTTCCTATTTGTTCTTTCTATCTTAATCAGGTATTGTTTAATATTCTTTCTTTTTTTAATGTTTCGGCATTTATGAAGATTTTCACTTTATTTCTATTTTATCTGATTTATTCAGATTCTATTTTGCGCTTTTCCACTCCGGCCCCGTGGAAGAGACATAATAAAAATTCACGCGGTGTTTCTGTTTAAAATGACTCTGACAGCTAATCTTTTGTCATTATTCCTTTGAACTTTAAAATTGTGGGAGTATGGGGGCGGAAACGCTTGCATTTCCTTTCTGTGCTTCGGTCTGTGTCTGTGTATCTGTGTCTGTCTGTTTGTCTTTCTAGCTGTCTTTTTTGTCTGTCTGTCTGGTCTCTTTCTCTTCCCGCCTCTCTCTCTCTCTCTCTCTCTTCTCTCTCTCTCTCTCCTCTCTCTCTCTCTCTCTCTCTCTCTCTCTCTCTCTCTCTCTCTCTCTCCTCTCTCTCTCTCTCTCTCTCTCTCTCTCTCCTTGTTTTCCATGTTGCATTTCATTTGCAACCCAGATTCATCAAGAGCCTAGAATGTTCTTTAAAGTTGCTAAAAGAAATCCATACAACGAAACCTGCCCGGTTCCTTTTTGTTTTATTATTTTTTAACATACAGTATCAGTGAAGCTAATGATCAGATAAAGAAAAGCTATGATGACGACGATGACAACGATGACGATGACAATGATGACGACGACGACAGCAGCGACGACGACGACGATGATGACGACGACGACGACGATGACAATGTTCATGATGATGGTGATGTATATGATGATTATGAGAGAGAGAGAGAGAGAGAGAGAGAGAGAGAGAGAGAGAGAGAGAGAGAGGAGAGAGAGAGAGAGAGAGAGAGAGAGAGAGAGAGAGAGAGAGCGTGAGAAAGAGTGAGAGAGAGGGGGGATGGAACTTTTACCTTGCAAATAGTAGAGTAAGCACAACAGTTACTGTTAAACCGAGGCCATGTTTGAGAACGCACGCATAACATCTTGCGCACACGTTAAGCCCTGTTCCACTTTTCATAAAAGTAGGCCATTGTGTACAGGTGGGAACAGATGACACAATTGAAAAACCGCATACACATGGGGACTGGATGTAAAAAAAAGCATACAAGTGCTTATTCCATTATCCTTGATATAAAAGAATGTAAACAAGCCCCCAGGGGGGACAGCTAAACAGACATTTTAGATAGATGGACACATGGGCAGACAGACAGATAGACATGTAGAGAAATGGAGAAACAGAGAAAAGAACAAACATGCGGATAGGAGGACAAATGACTAAAAAAGAGACATATTAGAAAGCTAAGGGTCTTTTTTCAAAGGCTATAAACGCAAGAAGTGGATCCTGCAGTAAGCCTAGAGGGCTGGTCCTGTTTTTTATTTCGAGGATAATGGAATAAGCACTCATATGTTCTTTTTTTCATCCAGTCCCCGTGTGTATGTGCAGTTTTGTAAATTTTTTTCATCCGTTCCCACCGGCACACAATGACCTACTCTTCCAAAAAAGCTGAACGGGTTTTAACGTGTAGCGCAAGATGTTCTGTGTGCGTTCGCACACGGGACTAAAATTGTAAAGTCTCATCCGAAGGACAGAGAGAGAGAGAGAGAGAGAGAGAGAGAGAGAGAGAGAGAGAGAGAGAGAGAGAGAGAGAGAGAGAGAGAGAGAGAGAGAGAGAACAGAGAGAGACAGAGAGACAGAGAGAGAGACAGAGAGACACAGAGAGAGAGGATAATAAGAAAGAGAGGTTCTGTGTGTTTAGTCCCATTTGTCTTTTCTTTTTTTGATGCATTGCTTTCCTTCCTTTTCTTTGACCGAATTCTAGTTGGTTTGCTGGTAAGATTCGTCTGTCAGTTGCTTGCTTGGTTAAGCGGCTTGGCTAGATTGCTGTTTTAGCATAGTTAGTTGGCTGTTCGAGGGTTGGCTGGCCAGCTGGCTAGTTGGTTACATAGCTGGTTTCTTAGTTAGTTAGTTGGTTGGTTGGTTGGTTGGTTTTCTGGTTAGGTATGTGACTTTGAGAAGTGTTACTTTTTAAATGTATTGTGAATGCTGATGGTACTTCTTTAGCTTTTTTGGTTCTGTTATAGTTGTTTTTGTTTATATTTTGTGATGCTATTAGTTGCTCTGTGTCATGGATATCTGTTCGCAAATGTGCTCATGTTGATGTTGGGCTTTTTGTTGTTGTTGTTGTTGTTTCAAGTGCAGTTGCTGTTGATAGTGTTGTTATTGAATCTGCTGTCGTTTCATGGCATTCTTGATATTTCATACATAACTACTACTGTCCTTCTTTTAGTTTGTAGATTTTTTGCGCAGTTTTTTTGTTTTAAGTGCTCACATATTTTGTATGTGTTTCAAAAGTGCGAGCATCTATTTTTCTGAGATTTGTTTGTAGTGGGTCGCAAAATTTGTATGTTTGATTATTTGTTGGTGTTTTTGTTTGCTAGTGTGTTTGTTCGTCGGAACGTTCATTTCACTGACCTCCTTACAAAATTTAGTAACAATTCCACAATTCATAAGTAAAAAACAACAAGAAAAAAAAACACAGCAAGAAGGGAAGCAGAAAAAAATCAACACTCACTCATACATACTAAAAAAAAGGTAAATCGGCTTTGGTAAAGTATGATCCACCTTTTTTTGGTT
Source organism: Rapana venosa (assembly GCA_028751875.1). Taxonomy (NCBI): domain Eukaryota; kingdom Metazoa; phylum Mollusca; class Gastropoda; order Neogastropoda; family Muricidae; genus Rapana; species Rapana venosa. Next base: position 40,683,502 of record CM054141.1, on the reverse strand, counting down.
TTCAAGTAAACTGACTATTGTTTTTACTTTTCCTTTTCACTCAGAAATAAATTTCAAACCAGTTGCTTTTATTAAGAAAACACAGCTAGGTGTTTCTGTGTGTTTTCTTTTCTGTTTCGGTTTGTCTCATTGTCTAGATTTTAAGTGTGGCGACTTTGTTTTTCAAAGTTGTTAATATTATTTGTGAAGAGTTGCATAAGCGTGGATGCTTCTACTCCAAGCTCTGTCTGATTTTTGTTTCTAAAAAATGCAGCATTACAAAGTTTTGCGTATTATCATTATTATCAAAAGTAGTAATGGTAGTAGTAGGAGGAGGAGGAGGAGGAGCAGTAGTAGTAGTAGTAGTAGTAGTAGTAGTAGTAGTAGTAGTAGTGGTGGTAGTAGTAGTAGTAGTAGTAGTAGTAGTAGTAGTAGAAGTAGTAGTAGTAGTAGAAGTAGTAGTAGTAGTAGTAGTAGTAGTAGTAGTAGTAGTAGTAGTAGTAGTAGTAGTAGTAGTAGTAGAAGGAGGAGGAGGAGGAGGAAGAGTAGTAGTAGTAGTAGGAGTAGGAAGAGGAGGAGGAGGAGTAGTAGTAGTAGTAATAGTAGTAGTAGTAGTAGTAGTAGTAGTAGTAGTAGTAGTAGTAGTAGTAGGAGTGAGGAGGAGAAGGAGGAGGAGGAGAGAGGAGGAGGAGGCGGAGGCGGAGGAGGAGGAGGAGGAGAAGCAGCAACAGCAGCAGCAGCAGCAGCAGCAGCAGCAGCAGCAGCAGCAGCAGCAGCAGCAGTAGTAGTAGTAGTAGTAGTAGTAGTAGTAGTAGTAGTAGTAGTATCTCATTTCACTGACAAAATTTCTAAAGTAACTCTGTGTGTGTGCGTGGGTGCGTGCGTGCGTGCGAGTGTGTGTGTGTGTGTGTGTGTGTGTGTGTGTGTGTGTGTGTGTGTGTGTGGTGGTGTGCGTGTGTGTGTGTGTTGTGTTGTGTGTGTGTGTGTGTGTGTGTGTGTGTGTGTGTGTGTGTGTGTGTGTGTGCACGCGCGAGCGCGCGCGGGCGTGATTTCAATTAGACAGTGATCCATAACAGAAAAGATCAAATTTCCTTTCTACTTGGCTCCTCTTTCTTTCTGAATTATTCCAATCATAATTATGTGAACGTTTCCTCTTTTTTTTTCTTAAGCTTTTAAGACAGTTACCAAATCTATGTTTCAGTTTATTGCGGTATATATTGTTTCATTTTGTGTGTTGCTCATTGTCGCTCGATGTCATGGCTGTCTGTTTCTTACCACTAAGAGAACAGAGGTAAATGCCTTTTTTTAAACTTGTCAACCGATTGTTGTTTTTCGTCCCTTTGAAATTAGAGTATGAACGTGTGAGGAATTATAAAAGTCCTGTATTTTCTTCTTTCTCTGACTGTTTGTCTCTGTCTATGCCTGTCTCTGTCTGTCTGCCTATCTGCCTTTCTGACAGCCTGTTTGTCTGCCTCTGTCTCTCTTTCTCCCTCTCTCTCATTTTCATGTATTTTGTGCGCACGGATTAAGCCTATGTTGTTGTAAACATCTGAATCATATGGACTTTTAAAAAAAAATAATAGTCGAGTCTTTTTTTGTATGAAAAACGTTCATCACAGTAAGTTCAAAGGCACTAAAAAATATAACGATTTATGGTGACGTCGGTAGACATATTCTTTACATTGACAGTCAATTAGAGCTCTCCGCTACTGGTTAGAATTCAGTCCGTCGGTTTTCCTTTCACTTGCCAATCAAACGTTTCTAATAAGTGCAAATAGAATGATTAATAATAGCATAGCCGAAAATCAACCAAGAAAAACAAAGTTGGCAGATGCAGTTAAACGATGCTTCGATTAGTCAGTGATTATCTGAGATTTGGCTAAATGGTGGGGTTGCAGATTGAAGAGGAAAATGTATTGAAAGAAACTCGCGCAACACATAATCCATTGTTTTAAACCGTACTGGATAAGGCATCTCAACGGCAGTGATCATTACGAAACATATCGTTCTTTTGAATCTTTACTATAGCCTGAAAATACCTTATCTGACAATATACAGTTAACAATTCAAGATAAGTGTTTATTCAATTTCGTTTTGGTATAAATCAACTAAACGTCAGTGCGGCAATTTAGATTGTCCGGTTTTTCGCTGACAAATTGGAGGATAAATTGCAGGTATTGAGAATGTGTCCATTATATACTTGTTTCTGACAGAAATACGTGTTTACACACATGCGAAATGACATAAAACCAGTCATACAATTGTTGTTAGAAAATGATAGTTACATAATATATCTAGTTATGTTGCTAAGCTTACTTTACAATGCCCTACAAGAGAGAGAACAACGAGTGCTAACGGTTGCAGCATATAATATATTAATATAATATATATATATTATAATATATAATTATATATATATATTATATATATATAAAAATTTTTTTAAGTACATTTTTCTAGGATATTTTATTTTTTTTCTTTCAGCATCCACCCCCCCCCCCCCCTCCGCGTTAAAGTTCTTTATTTTTTATGCTTTTTTCGAATTGTTGAGCCTCTCTTATTTTCCAGCTTTCAATTCACAAGTGCAGTCTTTTTAACTTAAGTGCAAATGTATTCTATATCAAAGCAAGAACGCGATGCCTGTTATATCGAAGAACGTTGAATTTTTAAAGAAGACCTTTATAAAATGTTAGCACAAGGAATGGCTTTTACACTTGCTGTTCTATTTGTCTTCTAAATATGAGATCAGTGACAGTCTAGATAGGATAAAGAAAAAACCCAAACAATTGCTGCTGCTGATGGTGATGATGATGGTGATTATGATGACGATGAGAGAGAGAGAGGAGGGAGAGAGAGAGAGAGAGAGAGAGAGAGAGAGAGAGAGAGAGAGGAGAGAGAGAGAGAGGATAGAGAGAGAGAGAGAGAGAGAGAGAGAGAGAGCGAGAAGAGAGAAACGGAGCAAATGAACAAACAAACAACTTTCATTTTAATTAAATTAAGTTGCTTGAAGTTGGAGAGCAATGCGCCAACGAATTTTACATCAACCTTCAATAAATACAGAGAGGGACAAAATCTTCCAACGAACGGATAGACAGATAAGCATACGTACATACATGCATACATACATACATACATACATACATACATACATACATACATAGAGACAGACAGACAGACAGACAGACAGACAGACATTTTAATCAACGGATATGCAGGTTTATAATTATGCGTGTCAACTGTATGAATAAACGTCAAATGTTAACTTATCATGTGCTGTGGCTTAAAACAAACTTGAGCTTGATGCCTTTCCCCGGCTGCTAGTTATCTGGGTGTCTGATAGGGAAAGTTAGCTATTCTTGGGTCCGCTGGCTGGCTGGCTGGCTTGCTGGCTGTCTGGCTGGTTGGTTGGCTTACTCATTGGTTCCCTTCGTCGCTTGGTTGGTTTGTTGAGTGGCAG
>CM054141.1:40670066-40672566 GCA_028751875.1 Rapana venosa | reverse complement strand
TCGCATTCCTCATTGTGTTTCACGTGCAATCCATGCTCTGTGGCCTTGACCGTCTCGTAGGGAATGTCAGTTTCACTAGTTCTGCATTCCTCGACGCCCCCACATCCCCACGTGGAATCCGTGCTCTGTGACCTTGACCGTCTGGCAGGGGATGTTAATTTCACAGTGTCTGCATTCCTTGTACTTTTCACCTGCAATCCGTGCTCAGTGGCCTTGACTGTCTGGGTTGAGACGAAAAGGGGAATCCCCATCCTACAGGTTTGTACCCTTTATTTATTTATTTGTTCTTTTATATCGAGGATAGTGGAATAAGCATTCATGTGCTTTTTTACATCCAGTCCCCGTGTGTATACGGTTTTGTAAATTTTGTCATCTGTTTCCACCGGCACACAATGGCCTACTCTTCCGAAAAGCGGAACAGGATTTAACGTGTGCGCAAGATGTTCTGCATGAGTTCGAACACGGGGCCTCGGTTTATAGTCTCATCCAAGGACTTTGACCCTGCTGCTGTGAATGCTGCCACTGAAGTGAAGATGGGGATGAAACCCCATAGCAGTGACCACCGACCTCTGACCGTTCAGCTCCCATTGCTGATGGCTGTTCAGGGAGCATAGTGGTTCCAGCAGTGACTGAGGTTGTGGCATCAGTGAATTTACTGGAAGTGGCTAAGAAAGAGAGATTCGGATTCGGATTCGGATTCGGATGTTTATTCATTAGGCCATAGCCCATAATGAAGGGGAAAGTGAACAAAAAACCAAATCATCAGAAACATTAAAAACAAACATACAATCAACAATATGATAATCATAATAATGAACTATGATGTTGCAATTTCTCTCAGCTTGAAGGCTTTGTGAAGGAAGTGAGACAAGTTCCAAATATCGTTATGTCTTGCAGAGGACATCAGCAAAGTTAATTTGAACGTGCAAGGCTGTCGAAAATATTTAGGTGAAATAAACTTATCTCTGAGAGAGAGAGAGAGAGAGAGAGAGAGAGAGAGAGAGAGAGAGAGAGATAGAGAGAGAGAGAGAGAGAGAGAGAGAGAGAGAGAGAGAGAAGAGAGAGAGAGAGAGAGAGAGAGAGAGGAATAGAGAGAGAGAGTATCTAGAACACATATTAAACAATCTTTTACCTTTGTAGGTTTAAGAATTTTAGAATGAAGTGGTGGGTGTTGTTTTTGTTTTTTTGTCTTAAGGTATATATACCCTGTTAAAGAGTTAGTCGTTTTTGGCTTTTACCCCGACAAGGGCAACAGGATTATCATCACCAAAGCTGTGTTCTTTGGAACTACTTAATGTAATTGCTGCCACTGACTTTTCCCTAGCCTGATTGCATCTTTTAGCTTAGTTTTTTTTATAGAAAATCTGATTGCCAATCTGAGACTGAATTCTTCCTAATATGCTACCTAAGCTATCAATGGCTACCATGAGCTTATTTTTTCTGTGAACTATAGTTATTTTGATTAAATGATTTGATAGTTTATATTGTACTTATTATCTATCTTTGCTGTTAAGACTTTCGCTTTTCGTTTACTTCTTGTCTTTAGGTCTTTCTTAAGATGTTTGTCTTGTCCTCCCCTCCCCCGCTCTCTCCCTGTCTCTCTTTCCCTCTGTCTCTCTCTCGCTCGCTCTCCCTCGCTCTCTGTGTTAAGTCCTTCGGATGAGACTATAAACCGAGATCCGCGTGTGCAAACGCACGCAGAAAATCTTGCGTACACGTTAAATCCTGTTCCGTTTTTTGTAAGAGTAGGGTAAGCCATTGTGCGCCGGTGGGAACAGATGACAAACAATTACAAAACTGCATACTCAAGGGGACTGGATGTAAAAAAATCCACTTAAGTGCTTATTCCATTATCCTCGATATAAAAGAATAAAATATAGATATAAATACTTTCCCTTTTGTCTTTCTTTACTACTCTAACTTACTACTGAAATCCTTCTTTTTTTTTCGTTTGTTATATTTTTTTCTTTTCTTTTCTTTTTTTCTTTTTTCTCTCCCGTTCTTTGTTTCATTTTTGTTATCATTTGTTTCTTCTCATTTTCCTGTCTGTCGTTACTTCCTTTTTTCTTCCTGTATGTCTTCTTCACTTTCTCTATTAGTAATTATATCCGTTCCTATGAACATCAAAATAAGAACTTACAAAAGACGCCAGATGTTGTTAGTATTATTTTGGGTTGGTTTTTTTTTAACTTTGGCTTGGGTTTTGGCTTCTTCAGTTGACTGTAAGTAAAAGAGGGAGGCCTTCAATTCTATATAGGTTTACTTGGACATGTGATAACTATGTGGATTGACTTCGTTTTACGTCCGTTTGTAAAATGAGACATTCACGTTCTGTTGACTTAGAGAAACATTATCTAAAACAAAAGTTGCGACATAGCTTATCTTGTTGCAAAATTGTTTTCTCTCTCTCTCTCTCTCTCTCTCTCTCTCTCTCTCTCTCTCTCTCTCTCTCTCTCTCTCTCTCCTCTCGCTTCTCACATACACGCACATACGCACACAC
>CM054141.1:40655066-40665066 GCA_028751875.1 Rapana venosa | reverse complement strand
ATGTGTGCACACTGGCATGTACCCCTCACACAAACACACACTTTTAATATTCACTAGATGGAGTCAAAATGTGTTTGTTCCATTTTATTTTATGTAATAACTGTCCGATTCACATGTACCGATGAGTCCAAAATTGTGCAGTAATGATAAAACTATTCTATTGCACGACACCACCCCTATACTTATATGGTTGGACCTTTATCAAAACTATGCTACCCCGGGCTAAAATAAAAGAATGTAAAACGTCTTTGAGTCCATATAAGTACAAAACAAGGTAAATATCTGATAAAAGCTTACAAAAATCTAAATCCTCCACAATAATGATGCTAAAACATGTTTGGAAGAAGCTCGTGTGGATATATGTAGTAAACAAAGTAATGATTTTTTTTTTAAATGTACAACTTGAAGAAGGGTAGAGCATGACCATAACGCAAGAGGCGCGATGCAAACTCACGAAAGAAGGCTGATGGCGGAAAGGAACGGGAGGGTGGTGGAGGTCCATCGGTCACTATTTGGCGGACACTCTCCTGGGGTTGGTGTTGGACATGACCAGGCTGGCATCCTGCACAGCTGCTTTGCCCCCTTTCTTCTTCGTCAGGCTGGTGGTCACTTTCCCCCCACTCTCATGTCTGCTGTGGACTTAAGGCAAATAGCTCACTGCAGGATGGAAACCCACAACACCAAAAACCCAAGCATGCAGCTCGAAATTACCTTGACAGTGCTTCACTGTGCTTGAACAAGAAAATAAAGTGAACAGGGGGGAAAAAACCCCAGGCTGTATGATAACACGGTTGGTAAAGCTTTTCCCTTTCTCCATAGAGAGAAAAAAACCGGCAAGATAACCAAAAAAATCTGTCTTCAAGGCAGAAGTAAACCATGGGGGTACTGTCAGTGAAAACAAAACTATCCAAAATGCAGTACCTGATTGCGGATGATTAAAGCAGGACAGATCAAAACTGAATGCTATTTCGTTGCCTACGAGTGGAACACGTTGAAAACCGGAACAAGAAAAGTTGCTTTTTTCTGGGGTTTTTTTTTTTCGTTTGTTGGCTTGTTTGGTTTTTGTTTGTTTTGGTTTTTTTAAAAATTGATTTGGAGAGCGGAGGGGGTACAATCAAAGGTGCATAGCCTTTTATTTGTATTTGAAGACTTTACTGCAAAATGAGTTTATATTCCATTGACACTGGATGAAGGATCCCCAAGTCTAACTGAGTATTAAGCATATACTTGACCTGAAGGTCCACTCACAAACATCCATCCCTAAGGTATAAGTCAGCCCATCCTCCTCTGCACTGAAGCGACGTTTGTGCTGACTGCACTGGGCTTTGGCTGACATGTAGCCTCAGCAGAGAACTGGAAGCTGGGCAGTGAACCAAAAGCCCATACACAAAAACACTCAACAACCCAGAAACTAGAATAGTATACCTAAGAGAAGCTACTGAAGTAGGATGCAATATTAAAGGACGTAATGAATCTTTTCCACCTTCAGTTCGATTCACTATTTGGAAATGTTGAAATAATTTTTTTTCCTTGCATGGCTGGTTTAAACTGCCTTTAGTGGGTTCCGAAATTGGTATATTTTATTTATACCACTTTAAGTCACGAGATTTCTCTGCGTGAAATTCGGGCTGCTCTCCCCGGGAAGGGCGCGTCGCCATAAGAGCAGCGCCACCCTTTTTTGTTGTCTGCAACTGTATTTGTTTCCCTCTCAGAGTGGCTTTTTTCTAAGAATTGTGCCCGCGGGACAACTCTGTTGTTGCCGTGGGTTCTTTTACGTGTGCTGAATAATTTTATGTAACACACGGGACCTCGGTTTATCGTCTTATCCGAAAGACTAGCACCCAGACCACCACTCATGGTCTAATGGGTGGGGGGCAATTTTCGGGCCCAAACGGGATTCGAACCGCCGCACACTTCCGACACGGACTTTTCGCTTTTTAGACAGGCGCGTTACCTCTAGACCAGCGATCCACTGTGTGTTGTGTGTGTGTGTGTGTGTGTGTGTGTGTGTGTGTGTGTGTGTGTGTGGCTCGCGGCTGTGTGTGTGGGCTGATAGCCGCCACATATGGGAAACAATATAGCACACATTATATATATATATATAATAACATATAATATATAATATTCATAATATATATATATATATATATATATATTATATATATATATATATATATAATATATTAACCCGCACATTGTTCATTATAGCTGATAACGTGATATTATCTCTCCTACCCCCACGTCTAAAAAAGGTACAAATCCACACCCACGTGTTGCAGATAAGAGTTGGGAAATGAACAGAGTGGAGGTCTCTGTAAATTGCAGTCACAAAACTTTGACCAGCACAGAATCCAACACACTATTATTTTGTTTTTGGTACTGAAGTAAAGACAAAACAATCCCAAATGAACAAGAACCCCAAGACAAAGACCAATGCATCGGCTGAGCCTGTATTCATTTGGTGCTGATTCAGTTTAGGAAGATATGTTTGTTTGTATGGAATTCTTACTGAATCAGGGGTTGATCATTTTTAGCTTACCACAGTCTTTGCCAGAGACTAATTTGCATTATATCGATCCAAAAAGTAAAAAGCCCGGTTTAAAAACAAATCTTGTGAAGTATGCTTAAAAATATGTATACAAAATGATATACTAATATTAATACTAATAATAACGGTAATGATACTACTACTTCTACTTAAAATGATAACAATGAAAATTAAAAATGAAATGAAATGAAATAACAAAAAGAGAAAAACAGTGTAGTGAGAGTGACCTTGACGCTATGTGTATGGTCAGATGAACAGCCTTAGTTAGATAAAGAGTTAATAGCCGAGAATGACTAACGCTCTTTGAATACTTTGACATTCGCATTATGATCAACTGTGTCCCCTTACTGGATTAGAAAACAATGATAAAGAATGCTGGACAGTTATTTCTGAAGGAGGGCTCTCACACAAAATCAAAGCTAATGATTACTCGAATTTGGGCTCTGTTGGCGATGTGACGATCAAGTTATGGGCTTTGATTTATGGACAAACAAGATGCTGTTTCTAAACAATATTTAACATTCAACACATCAGCTTCATTACATAATGTACGGGTCTTGACTCTACGCGTCCTGAAAGAGTACCTTTCAGGAAAAAATGTATTTGCAAATTTAATTAAAATACCTTTCTGGATGATGTAACAGAATCGACATATCAAGCACAAAATCGGTAAGAAAAACAACTCCACTGTGATATTTCACTAACAAAGCATACAGCCATCATTTGGAACAAACCTGAAAGCATGAAAATGACATCAAACGAAAACTTACATGTAACTGAAGTTTTCCCACAAACACTATATTATACACAAACGAGGAAAGAATATTTGACTATGAAGCAGCATGCCAAAAAGTCATGCTAGGACACAACAATGTAAAACGTGTTTCCCAAACAATGGCTACCCTCACCTTATACCAAAAATGCAAGCAGCCAACAGGCCGATGTGTCTAGAATGAGGAAGACAAAGTAAGAAGTGCCTGTTATTGCTTTACGTCCTGATGTCATCTGCCTCAGGGGAGTAGGACAACCTAGTTGACCACAGAGGGTGAAACACGTGATCCACTATTAACTGAGTGTGGGAGTTCGATTCTCTATTATGGTGTTCATTCATGGGTGTTTTTTGTGTTCCCCTCAAGACTGTAAACATTACATTGGTGCTGGAGTGATACTGACTCTTTTCCCTCGAATATCCTTTAAATGAGGTCAGACGAACTGATCCTGAAGTCCTATGCGCCAATGTGTGCAAAACAGGCTGTGCAGATGTTAGACCCCCATCCACCAGTCAGAGAAGAGTAGAGCAGCTAGGGCCGGGAGCAGGAGTATCAGCTACAAACATACCCAGCATGCATCGGGGCCCGAGTGAAAGCCAGAAAAGGGGTGGGCCTCACCAGGTTCAACTTGACCAAGGCCTCTCTCCCCTGCGTTCCTCTTTATGTTCCTGCCACCTTTTTATTCTAGAGCCTTCTACTTACTGTCGTGGCAACTTGCCTAAATTGATGGTATGTTGGGCCTTTTTTTCCATGTAAAAAACTGCCTGTACCGCCATGCCCACGGTCTTTGCATCCGCCTTATGCGGCAGCTTATATCTGGGATACAGTTCACGGATGTAGCGCAGGTTGAGCTCCGCCGTGGCCTCGGGATTGCCCACGGCATGAGGCCTGTAGGAAGCGGTCAGCTGGGTGGGCCAGATGCTGTACAACCGATGCAGAATCTCGTTGGGTTTCTCCACGCTCCTAGATTGTCTTCGGCGGACATCCTCTTTTATCACAGGACTTTTGCCCTCGCTCTCTGTGTATGCGCAGTCATCCCGTGACGGGGTGGTGGCTCTGGCTAGGGATGAGGCTGTAGAAGCTCTGGAACTGGGTTTCCGCACTGGAGGCTCAATGGATTTCCGTTCTGGAATGCCCAGCCTTGAAGCGCTAGATGGAGGAGTCGTCATGTTACGGGTTTCTTGAAAGCAGTCTGAGCAAAAGGCTACATCTCAAATGAAGCCTATGTGTGTAGGACTATCCGTACGGACACCCCCAGCAGCTCAGAGCAACAACACCAAAGAAGACAGGGCGATGGAATGAGATGTAGCCGATTCAATCACCGGCTAGATCTATATCTCACCACACTAAACCCAGTTCTTTTCCTCTTCCTGAGATTTTCTGGACAGATTTCCAAAAACTCCCAAGATCCAAAAATGTCTGTGACTTGATTTCGAGCTTGGTATGTTAAGAGTTTGTTCTCGATAGAGTATTGTCGTATAATGTCGTCTAGCATACGATTAGTCTACTCTCCGATACAGTGTTGCCGTATGGTTTGTCTACCATTAACATACTATTGTCTAGATTCTGAGAGACTGTTGCCGTATGATGCAGTCTACCATTGATATGATATAATCTTATCTCCAACAGAGTGTTGCCGTACGATACTGTCTACCATTCTGCTTAAAACCCAGTCATGAGATTGCCACACAGGTTAAGCAACACAAAGATCTACAAACACTAAAAATCTTGTTTGTCGTCCGAATCAGACACGTGCACAAACGTTAATTCAAAGACTGTTCCTTATGGAATCTTGGAGATCTTTGGATTTTTCAGTAAAAAGAGAGTGCACTAATCCATGAAACAGCAATCTTGAGGGCCTCAGGTTAATGGTAGCGGTGATGACAGTAGAAAGGCGGCTGGGCGTTGTCCTGTGGTAAGCGTTGACTTAGGGTACTGGTCTTGCCAAACTTCGTGGATACTCTGTGAGAGGGAAAAAGAGAAGGCGGCATATGACGTGATTTCAGGACTGTATTTTGTTTCTTTTTATGACGTAACTAAAGAATGTTAGTTATTTTACGTAGGGTCTTGTCTTTTTAGGAGAGAAATGATTAGATCTAAATTTACATTGGGTTATTACATTCCTCCGTGTGTGTGGTGTGCATGTGTGTGTGTGTGTGTGTGTGTGTGTGTGTGTGTGTGTGTGTGTGTATGTGTGTGTGTGTGTGTGTGTGTGTGTGTTCTTCTTTAATTTAACGTCTTTTCACATTATGTGATATTAGATAAGTGTGTGTGTGTGTGTGTGTGTGTGTGTGTGTGTGTGTGTGTGTGTGTGTGTGTGTGTGTGGAGTGTGTATACATGTGTGTGTATGTGAATGTGTGTGTAAGGTGTGTGTGTGTATGTGAGAGAGAGAACATACAAGGGTGTAGATCTGTGTACATATTTGTGTATAGAGTGTGTCTGAGTGTGCGGGCGCGCATGTGTTTGAATGTGTGTGTGTGTTGTGCGTGCGTGCGTGCACGTGTATGTATGCCTGTGTGTGATTGTGTGTGTGTGTGTGTTTATGTGTGTGTGTGTGTATTTGGGTGTATATGCATGTGTGTGTAAGGTATGTGTGTGTTTGTGCGTGTGTGTGTTGTGTGTGTGTGTGTGTGTGTGTGTGTGCGCGCGCGCGCGCGTGTGCGTGTGAGCGTGTGTGTGTGTGTGTGTGTGCATAGGTACTGTATACTTTACATCAGATAGGAATCTGTAGGCCTACATACTTGTGATGTTTAAACAAGAATTATATTATGTTAAGAAATCAAACGGAATCAAATTTAACTTGAACAGGAACAACAAATATCTTTTACAAAAACCGACCGATTGGGCTCTTACTCAAGCCTTTCACTATTTCTAGCATTTTAAGATTATCAAACAAAATGTCTGTGTGGGATAAACTAGCAGAGTTGTTGTTAGACAGCCAAGCTGGCAAAAAAGTCTTCAACTGATCACAATAAAACATAACATGTTGTGGCGTAATCTGATCACCACAAATACATGACACATTTCGACTGAATTTCGTTTTGAGAGCATCGAGCCTTAGTCTGTATATCAGACTTGTCAACAGTCTATGACACAATTTGTTCCGATCAGAAAAATTGTTGTATTTAGACTTTGTCAGCTTAGGTCTTGCACATACTTTTGAATGATAAGTTTCATGATATAGAGTGCCAAACTGATCTCAGCAAGTCTTCTTTAGAAGACCACATCCCTCTTGTAAAGACAGCGGCATTTGCGTTTTGATGGAATTTTCCTTGTTCATTGCACCCCTTTTAGCTGTGCAATCTGCCCATTCGTTTCCCCAAAGACCACAATGGGATGGAATCCAACAAAATTGTATACAGGTACCACGTGTGGACAAATGATGAATTAAATGAACAATTTCAGTCACAATTTCACCTCTTATATTAGTACTAAAGGATTGTAAAGACTGTAGAACAGACTTCGAATCAACACAGAATAATACTTGTACACAGGTGGAAGGAAAATTAAGCAGGAAGTTTAAAGCCATCACAATTGCAACAAGCTCTGCTGAGAAAATAGAAGTCTTTTCCAATGTAATAAGACCTTTCAATTTTCAGAGCTGGAATTACAAATCCAGCACCTGCATCATTACTATCAAGTACAGAGCCGTCTGTATAGATTTTCAAATGATTATTATAATTTTCATGTAGATGAGATCTAACAAATGCCGAAAGAACAGGCCCATCATCCTTTTTAAGGTCAGCATAGTCTATGTCAAATTTGGCAATGTTAAGCTCCCATGGAGGAAGAACGCTGAACGACAATCGAGGAAAGCCTGCATTTGATACTTTCAAGTCCAGCCTCAAGACACCTTGTTTCCTACCCAAGACCTTCTCCCTCATAATCTGTCCATACTTTTCAATAGCCGTTTCACGCGCGCGCGCGCGCGCGCGTGCGTGCGTGTGTGTGTGTGTGTGTGTGTGTGTCTGTGTGTTTATGTGTGAAGGAGGTAGGTAGATGTGGGTGTATCTGCTGTGTGCGTGTTCTCTCTGTCTCTCTGCCTCTGTCTCTTTCTCTCTCCCTCAAACTGACAGACAAACAGAGACAGCAAAACAAAGACAGAGACAACGAGAGACAGAAAGAGAAGACTTAGGGAGACGGACAGAGAGACAGATACAGACAGAGACAGAGATAGAGAGACAGACAGACAGAGAAACATAGAGAGAGAGACGGCGTTCATGTGTCTGACATCTTGTGCACATACTTTACACTTGTAAACACACACATACGCGCGCACGCACGCACACATACACACTCCATTACTTTCCTACAGTCATACTTCTCTCTCTCTCTCTCTCTCCTCTCTCTCCTCTCTCTCTCTCTCTCTCTCTCTCTCTCTCTCTCTCTCTCTCCTCTCTCTCTCTCTCTCTCGTCCAATATCACTGTGAATAGACATAAATCGAAGTCAAACACCGCCACGCACACAACACACACACACACACACACACACACACACACACACACACACACACACACACAGCCAGTCATAAATGCACTCATAAGAAAGACCTTGGTCAAGATTTGTTTTATTTTTTGTTTCGAGGTTTGCAGAGATTTATATCACGTTTCTCCTATTTTTTTCATAGGCCATTCTGAAGTTGTTTAACCTTTGTACCATTTCAGCTGCGAGCCGGCTACCCAACCCTAACTCCAGTCTCTTTTTGGGCTGAAGGGGGAGGTAGGCTTTTCCCAATGCTCTGACCAGCAGTGACACGATCAAATTCTCACACCATCATTTAAAACATTTCAGGCCAGAAGGACGTGTGACATTCCAATAATATGCTTTTAAAACACAGAAGTGGCAAAAAAGATTCATATACCAAGCCTTGTTATCTTTACAGCCAGAAAACACGTCACTCTGAATGAGTAAGCGCCAAACAGCTTGTAAGTTTTATAGAAGGGGGCCGGAACAGCGCAACATTTGAATTTGTCTCCAGGAAGGAAAGTCATTTGTGTAGTCGGGTGCCAGTAGTGTGTGCTCACCACTTTATTTTAAAACTTCAGGTGGCCTACGCTTTATTAAAAAAAACAAAGATTACAAGGCTGTTATACAGAAAACAAATGAAGCAATACTGGTTTCAAAATAATGCATATAATACATACATACATATACACAATAGGTTAAATATAATAGATCTAAGCCTCGTTCTTCAGGTTGCTATGATTAAGAATTGATACATGCAACAAGCTACACTATAACTGTTCTCAATTTTAAGATGAAATCTGGGCGTTGCTTGGAACGGTTACACGCAACTAAATCAATTACAAAATTGCCTGTATAAAGCACTAACCAAAAATAAAAGACAACGACAAAACCACCAAAAATCCCACAGGATTCAAGCGTCCAAATCAAATATTAAAAAATCAAAACTAAATGCCCAAACAAAAATCACTAACCATGTAGATTTAAAAGCATCGCATAATCCATTCAAGAGAGTGAACTGTTAAGTTAGGAAAAAAAACTAGTGATCCAATGGGTCTTGTTTTGGAGTATCATCATGTTTGCAGTCAATGCAGGAAAATAAAACAGTCCAACATTGCTTGCTGAAATACACGCTTTTCTTCTACTTTAGAAAGTGATTTAAAGCGCATCAAAAAATAAGCCAAAAACAGCCAAGTGTTAAGTACAAATGCTTGTCAACAGTTTACAACCAACCATTTAAAACTACACATGATTATGTTAAACCAGTCTCTAGTTTTACATTCCCTATATTTCATGAGAGCACAACATTAACAGCAATAAGGTTGAACAAAACCCAAACCACAACCTGTAGCACACAAAGTGCTGACAGTGATCTGATAATAGTTCATCATTTCAAGACACTTGCTACTCAGGAAGTGTAGAATGCAAGCATTTGAAGTGAAGCTCCATACTAGGAAAAAGAAGCTCTCATGGGCATAACAGACACGCTGCAAAGGTTTGGCAATTGCTAAAGGCAGACAATAAATCATGCAGGAATGAGAACTGATCTATGTAAATTTTTCACTTTAATCTTGCAAATACAAGCAGATTTTGGGGGGTTAGGCCTCCAACCTCGTTTTCCTCCAACAGATTTCTTCTTTCATTCTTTCCTGATTTTGCTTTTTCATTTTCCCCATTATTCTTCAGGGGATTTTTTTCTGCCTTTCTTAACCACATTGTAGGTCTTCCAACCTTTTTGATTCTTTTTCCTTGCAAATTTAACATAGAAAAAAGCCAAACAAAACTAAATAAAAGAGCGACAAGCCCCCCCCCCCCCCCCCCCCCCCAACTAATTTCTTCTTTTTAATTTTTGATATTTGAAAAATTAATTTTTCCAGACATTTTTTCAGGGGGATTTTTGCTGTTTCCATATCATAGGGCCTTCAACCTTTTTCGGAATGTTGTTATTTTCAAAATAACAAAACAAAAGCAAAAAAATAATACTGATCAAAAACATTTGAGCTGACAATAGTAATCGAAGCCTTCTGCGAAAGATGCAGAAAGTGATTTATTAATGGTATGGGGATATGGCCTGGGTAATGGACATGTCTGTAACCCATAGTAAAGCAAACAGAATTAGTAAATAAGGTAACAGGACACGCCAATGCAAGATACCTGCAATGTTAAATCATAGAATGGAAGGCAAATCTTTTCTTATACCAGATTTTGGAAAAAAA
>CM054141.1:40647566-40652566 GCA_028751875.1 Rapana venosa | reverse complement strand
ATGAGTTGAGAAAATAAAACAGAAAATCATTGGCACTACACAAAGCCGCAGAGTCCTTTAATGACGGGTAGTGTGTGGATATGTCAGCTTTGTTAACGAAACCCAAACCAGTTTGTAACTGCCGTCAAAAGGTGTGATCGTATTTTCACACTGCACAGCGAACTGCTCAAGTTCACACGTCAGTGGGACTACGGCAGGTCTCTGTTTCACAGCCGTACAAGTTTCGCTAAAGTATTTGCTCAGAATTGTCTCACAAAAACAAGAAATAATCTCGACAATGGCTTTAGTTTTGCTTTTATTTCCTAAAGCACTTATGATAACTGCATAAAGATTTGCATCCTTGGTCGGCAGTGCTATAACCAACAGGATTGGATTGGATTGGTAGGTTTGCATCCAATAAACATGGTTTATTTTCGCTCCTTGGATAGAGCTCCGGGGTTCACCAATGATGATATCCTTGTTGATGCAACCAGTTTTGCCCACTGTTTAAGTGCAAGCCTCTTGTATGAAAGATAAATAAAAGATATTATCTTCAAGGCAGCGCTATCTTCAAACAACAAGCCTGATTTACACAAAATAATATTGAAACAGGACTAAAACAAATAATTATGTATTCAAAGCCATGGCTATTCAAACCCGGATAAGAAAATAAGGTAATTTGCTTCAACTCCCATGAAAGTCCGGTGTCTTGTAGATTAAACTCTTCATCCCACTGTTGTATTTCTGAGCTTATCCCCCAAGGCTTGTTCAAGCAGTAAGCGTTTATCTTCGTCTGTTCGTGAAACAGAGCCCGAATTTCGCACTGCATTACCCCTTAGGATGAATTATTCAAGTAACCAAGGAATGAAAGATTGGTGACACTCACGAAAGAAAGAGCCATCAAGGGAGCTAAGTTGGCGTCTAGCAGATGATTTTTCAGCAATGCTACCTAGTAGATGGTAAGTGTAATCTATTGATGTTGGGGCTACTCTGCGTATCAGCACTACATTAGTGGGAGATAAGCCGTGAGGTACATCAACCCCCAAAGAAGACAATCAACACGGTAAAGTGTAGAATTTCACTCTTTCATTATCCTGGCCCAGGTGACTGCTGGTGGGGGCTACAAGGGATCTCCCTTCCTATATTGACTATGCTAGCGACAAGCAGGGCTTTCATTCCAAGTTGTTTCATGTATTTCATACCAGTTAAGTCACGGCAGATTTCTCTGCGTGGAATTAGGTCTGTTCTCCTCGGCAAGAGTGCGTCGCTACAAGAGCAGCTCCACACGTTTTATTTGTTTTTTCCTGTCTGTAGCTGCATTTATCTCCCTATCAGATTGAGATTTTTTGCAGGGACATTTCTCTTGTTGCCGTGGGTTCTTATACGTGCGCTAAATAATTATGTGTAGCACACGGGGCCTCGGATTATCGTCTCATTCGAAAGACTAGCTCCCAGACTCATGGTCTGTTGAATGGGGGGGAAAGTTTCGGGCTCAAACCGGGGGATCAAACCACCGCACACTGTACTTTCTACCCGGACATTTTTCTAGGCAGGCGCGTGACCTCTCGAACACCGAACAACCAGCTGTGTCAATTCTTGGACATTTGGGATCCAGCTCTTTCATCAGCGACCTTGGCGAAAACACTGCTTTGAGTGCATCCTGGAAACAAACAAAAAAAACCTTCTATCTGTTCAAAGAGTGACGAGTTCAGTGTATCGGGTGTACAGGGATTCTTTTAAAAGCTTTTGAAATTGAAAACTTCCCACTTTCTGTACATGAAAGAACACGTTCAAATCACTTCGTTTTGGGAGGACAGTCTTTTCCAGAGAGGAAGCTAGGAAGGGAATGCGGGGGAGTGTGTGTGTGTGTGTGTGTGTGTGTGTGTGTGTGTGTGTGGTGTGTGTGTGTGCGTTGCATGTGCGTGTGTGTGTGTGTGTGTGTGTGTGTGTGTGTGTTGTGTAAGTGTGTGGTTGTCGCCGTGCGTGCGTCCGTCCGTTGTTGGTGTTGTGTGTGTGTGTGTGTGTGTGTGTGTGTGTGTGTGTGTGTGTGTGTGTGTGTGTGTGTGTGTGTGTGTGTGTTGTGTGTTGAGGAGTGTTGTAGTGGTTAATGCAGTTTGGGTTTTTTTACGGGAAAAACAGATGGAAAAGGATGTGTACTTTGTACGTGGTTGTTTTACGTGTGTGCAGATATGCCTGTGTGTGTACACGACCATGTTTTCTTTCGTTGGTTCAGTTTAAGATCATTGAATAAGCACTCGTGTGCTTTTTTACATCCAGTCCCCGTGTCTATGCAGTTTTGTAAATGCTGTTATCAGTTCTCATTGGCACACAATCACATACTCTTCCGAAAACCCGCGGAATAGATTGTAATAATTACGAAACGTGGCTTCGGTTTATAGTCTCATCCGAAGAAAGGTGTGTGTGTGTGTGTGTGTGTGTGTGTGTGTGTGTGTGTATATGTGTGTGTAGAGAGAGGAGAGTGAGTGAGTGAGTAGTGAGTGTGTGTATGTGTGTACGTGCGTACATGTGTGTGTGTGTGTGTGTGTGTGTGTGTGTGTGTGTGTGTGTTCAGCCCAGGTCTCTCCCTCCAAATGTTTGATCTTATTTCATGCAAGCATGATACGTGAAGCTTCACATACGCACACATCCTAGTTACACGAACCAATAATTCTGTTCTCTTTAAACAAAAAACACAAAAAACTCAGAGCATAGCCGAACCATCAAAATACCTCGGCTTTACATTCTCTATCAAAAAACCAACATAAAAAGCTCATACCACTCCTAACGCTCTGCAGTAACGCAAGGTAGCAAGCAGTCACACCTTTCAATAGCCAAGCTAAAGATCTTTTTGGTGTTGTTTTTATGGGGAGCGCTTAGATCAAAGACTGTCAGTGCCAGGGTGACTAATAGCCAATGCTTGTTGTCCCCATGGGGGAGTGAGCTGGCAAGTAATGCCTTTAAATAAGGTCTAATTATGAGTCTGCAGGATTGTGTTCCATGATTCAAAATATACTGGAAGCCGTGCAGTGTCATGTCAAAGGCATTTTGAAAAAAAAATTTATTTTATTCTTCTATATCGAGGATAATGGAATAAGCACTTATGTGCTTTTTTACATCCAGTCCCCGTGTGTATGC
Organism: Rapana venosa; assembly: GCA_028751875.1. Classification (NCBI taxonomy): domain Eukaryota; kingdom Metazoa; phylum Mollusca; class Gastropoda; order Neogastropoda; family Muricidae; genus Rapana; species Rapana venosa. The sequence continues at coordinate 40,649,452 of CM054141.1, read as the reverse complement.
AGTTTTGTAAATTTTGTCATCTGTTCTCACCGGCACACAATGGCCTACTCTTAAGAAAAGCGCAACAGCATGAAGCGCTCTGTTGCTGTGTCTCTGTCTGTATGTGGAATAGCCTGTCTACCTGACAACCCCCCCCCTACCCCACGCCCCCCACCCCAACAAAACCACCTCTGTTTTTCTCTCTGTCTGTCTGTCTCTGTCTGTCTGTCTCTCTGTCTCTGTTTCTGTCTGTCTTTGTCTCTCACTGTCTCTCTCTATCTCTCTCTGTCTTTGTCTCTCTCTCTCAGCGATTGCAAATACCGTGACCTATTATAAATACAATGTTTTGCATTCCGATTTACATCTCTGTCTCTCTGTCTTTGTCTCTCTGTCTTTCTCTCTCTCTCTGTACATTTCTCAATCACTGTCTGCGTCTCTCTCTCTCTCTCTCTCTCTCCTCTCTCTCTCCCTCTCTCTCTCTCTCCTCTCTCTCTCTCTCCTCTCTCTCTCTCTCTCTCTCTCTCTCTCTCTCTTTCTCCCTCTATTTCTGTGGATGTATTTCTCTCAGTCACTTCATGCTTCTCTCTGCCTCTCTCTGTCTCTCTTTGTCTATCTCTGTCTCTCTCTGCCTCTTTCTGTATCTGTTTTTCTTTCTTTCTTTCTTTCTTTCTTTCCCTCCTTTTCACTCTAACTTCAAATCCCCATCCCCTCTTCCCTCCCCTTACCTGAAATAAATTAAAAAACCGAGCAAATGCCCAAGTGATTCCTTAACTGTGGCGTAATATCTGTCACAGCCTTCAGAGTTTACTTACAAATCAGGCTACCAGCTGTCTGAAAACAAGAGCAGCTTTAAAACGGAGGATTAAGCGACATAAGTCAGTGGGTAACTAAGCTAAGTAGTGAGAAAGGCTGACAGACAGACAGACAAACAAACAGACAGACAGACAGACAGACAGAGAGACAAGTAAACGGGAGAAAAAGTAACTACTACAAAGACGATTTAGTGTACCACGGGTGTCCTAAAAGTTGTTGCGAGTTCAGAATCCATTAGGCTGTGACAGGTTAGCGTACACTGACACAGTCTTGCTTTTAACCTGGTCAGGCTGACTTGTCAGTGGCAACCTGCAACCCCTCCTCCAAGTTTTTCATTAAGAAAAAAACCCCACAAAGTTCACTACCTGCTGATGGCTCGCGTTGTGATTTGACCCGTAAGTTAGTACAAGCGTGGGAGCGAGTGGAACTTTTCTTTCTTTATTCTAAAGTCTTGTGTTCTTTGATCTAGTATCTGATTATGAAGTTGTTGGTAGAGTAGGTGTGCATGCCTACGCTTATACTGAGAACGGTGGTGGGTAAATCTAACGGACCCAAGGATAAATAAAGGAAGCCAGAGACTGACAAATACTAGTGAAGGTAGGTAGTAAAATGAACAGAAACCAAACTAAGAAATAGGAAGTAAGGAAGGAGGATGCAAAAGTAACAGCCACACTATTCAGGTAGTTAACATAGTAATCCTTGTCCTTATCATGATATAGCATGGACAAAAAAGCTCTTTTTTGCGCTGTACGTTAGAATAGGATGTTATATCAAACCTGTGTAACAGGGTGTGATATTGACATCAACAACCACAATAAGCAGAACAGTCATAGCACACAAACAATGAAACTAAATAACTGTAAAAAAAAAAAGCATAAAATCGATTATCTACTTAAACAAAAAATAGAGTTTGTAACATTGAGCAGTGCAGGCGGATCGATCGATCGATCGATAAACACAGAGAGAGAGAACAAGAGTACACGCTACAATAACGCTACGATGTACCCTGACCAAGCTTTTTAGGCTGTCTGAGAATCAAAAGCTGGTGTCTTCTTAAAGGTCACAGCACACCGAGACAGCCTTCTTTAAAACCT
>CM054141.1:40632566-40640066 GCA_028751875.1 Rapana venosa | reverse complement strand
TCTGTGTTTATTTTGCTTCTTTCTTTGTTCTTTATATCCAATTTTTAAAAAATAAAAAAGTTGTTTTCTATACAAAGAAGTCAACGCTTGTTAAGTAAAAACCCGTTTAACAAATCATATTGGTTTTCTATTTAATCTTCGTTTGAATGCTCTGACAGCAACTATTGTTGTCTTTTATATGAGCGAAAATGCGTCACGCTGCCGTTAAGCGCCTGACAAGTCAGGCCCAGCGCACCCGATTTTGGCATTAGAGAAGTGTTATCTTTCAAGTCTTTCTGGGGAAAAAAATAGGCAGGAGAATAGACAAGAAGGCAGAAAATACGACAAGGAGGGTGTGACAAGAAGAAATGGGGCAAGGCAGAAACAAAGAGAGGGATAGAAGAGCGGAAAATGTCAGCACAACATTTCCAGAGTATGAGGATGCTTATTTATACTAACAGCCTACCCCCCCCCCCCCCCCCCCATCCTCAACCCCCACCCCCAGACCGGCATTTCACGAAGACATTTTGTCAATCTCCACATAAATTAAATCAGAGTTTGATTCTGAGCTGATGTTGGTGCCACACATTTTTCATGGACACGTTTTTTATGCATATTGATTTCATGCACGCACACACACATGATTGGATAATAATAATAGAGTTTTTGGAAAAAGAGAGAGAGAGAGAGAGAGAGAGAGAGAGAGAAAGAGAGAGAGAGAGAGAGACAGACAGACAGACAGACAGACAGACAGACAGACAGACAGAGACAGATACAGAGAGACAGAGAGACAGACACAGAGAGACAGAGACAGCCAGGAACGAAATAAATACACTTTATATGTATTCTCATTTCTAAATAAAAAACGAACCAACCAACTAAGAGAGACAAGCCAGCAACGAAATACACTCACTCAAGATGTATTCTCATTTCTGAATAATAACCAACCAACTACCAACCAGTCAACCAACCAACCAACCAACCAACTACCGACCCAGCCAACCAACCAACCAACCAGCCAGCCAGCCACCTAGCCAGCCACTTAGCCAGTAAGTCAGCAATGAAATATACACACACTCAATGTTTATTCTTGTATCTGAATTTTTAAAAAAAAAAAAACCCACACATTTAAACCAAAAATTACAGGACACGCACTCCTCCAAAAGATACTAAGATGACAAGGATAAAACCCGAGTGGATACCACACCCATCACCACCTGGTCTTTAAGCTCCTCTAATCACACACCGAAGTCAGTAGGCCGAGGCCTATAGGCCTTATAGCTAGAACAGACTAATCCTCTCTTCACCGTGTGCACTGCTATGCTAAGCCCAACGCGATACGGGAGGCTATATAGCTGACACGAGGGCTGGTTGTCTCCGCACATTCATCCATTCAGCCTCTGACTCTAAAAGGTTTTTGCTGTTTCGCTTCCCTTGCCTTCATCAAGCTCGCACAAAAGAAGGGAAAGGGATCTGTCAACTAGAGAGAGAGAGGGAGGTGGAGAGAGAGAAAGGGGAGGGAGGGAGAGAGGAGAGGAGGGAGAGAGAGAGAGAGAGAGAGAGAGAGAGAGAGAAGAGAGAGAGAGAGAGAGAGAGAGAGAGAGAGAGAGAGAGAGAACTCGAACACGAACTCGAATGATTTATTCACAAAAAAGGCCATTGGCCCATACAAGAGAGAGAGAGAGAGAGAGAGAGAGAATGAGAGAGAGGAGAGAGAGAGAGGAGAGAGAGAGAGAGAGAGAGAGAGAGAGAGAGAGAGAGAGAGAGAGAGAGAGAGAGAGCGAGAGAGAGACAGACAGACAGACAGACAGACAGACAGACAGACAGACAGAGAGAAAGCGCCAACAGATTCCAGCGAATCAGGTTGGGCATAATGCCTGCGTCAAGTGGTCGGAAAATGATATTGACTTTGCTATTCATGTTGTAGCAAAAAAGGGGAGAGGTTGAGTGAGAGATGGAAGATGCCAAGTATTTCAAGACATTTTTTTTTTTTGGTGGGGGGTCCTTCTTTTTGAGTGTGAGTGTGTGTGCTTTCATTTTTTCTCTTTAGTTGTGGTTTACATTGTTTTGCTCTCTTAATATCGCTTTTTTAAAAAAAAAAGAAAGAAAATGCTTGGGTTTTTGTGTAGTATATTACGCGGTTGTTTTTTGATGTTATGTTTTCTTTCTGTCTTTTCTGTCTGTCTGACAGTCTTTCTTTCTTTCCTTTTTTTTTTCCTTTTCTTTTCTTTTCTTTTCTCTCTTTCTTTCTTTCTTTTATTGTTCTGCTGGGCTGTTCGTTTGTTTACTTTGAAGTAGTGATATTCAAATTTCAGTTTCACTATGTTTTATATATGTTGTGTCATCATTTATGAGTCTATCAATATACGCGGGTTTCCATTTGTGTATCAGATTGTTTCTTCGTTTCTCAGTATATCTTATTCCCTAATTTGTTTATTCATGCGCTTAGTTGTTTGTTCATCTATCAAATTATTCATATAAACTACAAAAAATTTCAATTCATCGATTATTTTTTTAAATTATCATCTAAGTTTAAACTTGGACGATGTGTATATTAAGATTATCAAGTGTCTGAACACAGTATCCACGCATGTTCATATTTTAGCGTGCTTGGCTGATATAATTAATTCATTTAATATAAAAAAAAAGCTTGACTAAAAACTACAAAAATAAACAGTAAAACTGAACATTTCAGAACGTTTCATTACTGTTATCAACAGAAAACAGAATACACATACAAAAGTGTTTTTTTTTTCCCGTTGCCACATGACTGTGTTAATCTTAATCAAACTAATTTAAACATTAAAAAAAAAAAAGAGGAAACCTTAACCAACAACGAATCATACTTCAATTCACAGGCGTATGTTAGTAATCTAAGCCTTCGCAACCCCAGCATCGCTGATAAGCCAACGGCAGGTGGTGCAGCCAGCATCAAAGCGTGGGCAGGGAGGGAGCTGTCTCCACTTTCTGACTGGCTATTAGCATCATAAGCGCAGCAGACACCCTTGGTGCGTGGAACTGAATGGTCCTGATTGAACAATCTCTGCACTCCTTTTGAATGCCTCTGTGATTCTCTTTCATTCTTTCCCTTCTCTTGGGGGTTATGTCTGTCTTGTCTGTCTGACTGTCTGTCTGTCTGCTTGTCTGTTTGTCTGTTGGTCTCTGTCCCTCCGTTTTTTTCTTCTTCGGTTCGTTTATTTTCTTCTTTGTTCTTCTCTCTGCGTTTCTCTCATTGTTGTTTGTTTTCTTCTTTCGCTCTCTCCCTCTCTCTATCTCTCTCTCTCTCTCTCTCTCTCTCTCTCTTCTCTCTCTCTCTCTCTCTCTCTCTCTCTTCTCTCTCTCTCTCTCTCTTCTCTCTCTCTATCTATCTATCTATCTCAATCTGCCTGTCTGTGTGTCTCTGTCTTTTTTTAAAATCTATTTCTGTGTCTTACTGTGTCTGTCTCTTAATCTCTCTCTCTGTCTCTGTCTGTCTCTGTCTCTCTCTCTCTCTCTCCTCTCTCTCTCTCTCTCTCTCTCTCTCTCCTCTTCCTCTCTCTCTGTCTGTCTGTCTGTCTCCCTTGCTCTGTCTGTGTGTCTCAGTAGTTCTTTATCTTTTTCTGTGTCTGTCTCTCTGTCTCTATCTTTCTGTCTCTGTCTGTCTGTCTGTCTTTTTGTCTGTCTGTCTCTCTCATCTCTCTCTCCCTCCCTCTCTCTGCCCCCCTCTCTCCCTCCCCCTCTCTCCCTCCCCCTCCCTCCCTCTCTCTCTCTCCTCCACTTCCTCCTCCTCCTCTTCTTCCTCTTCTCTGTCTTGTACTGAGGGGGAAAAAAAGAGTTACAGGGAACTTGAGTTGACACGGAGCTGGCCAGAGTAAAAGTGCACCCCCCAAATCAATCATCACGTCCTTGTGTTGACCCATAATGGCCTGGGCTGATGGCCCGCCCCCACCGCGTATCTCCCATCTCCCATCTCCCCCTCCCTCCTCCTCCCATCTGACTGTCAAGCTCCTCCCCCCCCTCCACCCACCATCCTCATCCCCCTAGTCCTACTGTTTGCCTGCCCTGTCCTGTTACAAGGGCTCCCTGATTACAACCGTCAACATTGCTGGCGTAAATTTGAAGGGAATGTAGGGAGAATGGCAGAGCTCAGGCAATTCAAACATGAGATCGTCATTTTGATCAGCATTCTAGGCTGTGAGGTTCTGGGTAGCAGTTAACGCGGGATGGAGAGCGAACGCCTTGGGTTTGCTTTGTTCTTTAATAAAAGAAGTGTATTTGAAATGTTTTCTTTTTTGCTACACATAAATATTTCTGTGAGTGTGAGATATTCTTGGTTTCTGATATAAAGCAGTGTTAGCTAATGTCATACTAATGTTCACTGTGTTGTGTGTGTGTGTGTGTGTGTGTGTGTTGTGTGTGTGTGTGTGTGTGTGTGTGTGTGTGTGTGTGTGTGTGTGTGTGTGTGTGTTGTGTTGTGTGTGTGAGTGTGTGTGTGTGTGGTGATATCTTCAGTTTAACGTCTATTCACATTTAGTGATTTGTGTGTGTGTGTGTGTGTGTGTGTGTGTGTGTGTGTGTGTGTGTGTGTGTGTCTGTTGTGTTATTTTCATTAGTCTAGTAGCTTATACTCTTGCACCGTGTTTACAACATAAATTATAATCATTAACAAAAAGTCAGCAATATTGTTTAAATTTTGGGTAAAGTAATAGGCAAACATACTGTAATATAAAACTGTCAGTATGCATTCTTGTTTGACGTTTTTTCTTTCCTCTAAATGTGAAGTATCATCTGTGAACAATTAGTGGAGGACAATAAACCTTTGATCATTTAGTTATCGTAACTAACATTGTCGACAGCTTATAGGATTGCATTAGCAAATGGTTAGTATCATTTCTCCATACAGCTGTCCAGTCACTGAAAATACTTTCACCTTCACCTATCCCGTAGTCCCGTGGACCGTGGTGACACCAATGAAGATTTTGCAACCAGCTTCCTCCACTCTCCGCGGTCCTCTGCTTTCCGTGGCTAATCATTTTGCTCAAGACCAATCCCCTGTCTGACGTTATAAGATAATACCTACATGGAAGCATATGACACCCTGAAGAAACTCACAAAACCACTTCAAACCAAATTATCAGTCATTGAAGACAGCTCTGGAAACCTCCTCACAGAAAGCTCAGCTGCATTGAACAGGTGGTCTGAATATTGTCGAGAACTGTACAACTACCCAATACAACCTGACATGAGCATAATAGAAGAGAAAGCAGCAACATCAAGAGCACCCTCGCCATTACCTATACTGAGGGAAGAAGTGGAAGAAGCCATCCGCAGCTTACCAGTAGGAAAGTCCCCAGGAGCAGACAATATACCAGCAGAGCTGCTCAAGCATGGTGGCGAAACAGTCATCACATATGTTACAGCTATCTGTCCGAAGATTTGGGAGACAAAACAGTGGCCAACAGAATGGACACAATCACTCATCATACCCCTGCCCAAGAAGGGGAATTTACGCCAATGCCAAAACTATAGAACAATCAGCCTCATCAGCCACGCCAGCAAGATCATGCTCAAAGTTATTTTGAATCGACTCAAGAAGGAGGCAGAAGAACACCTTGCAGAGGAACAAGCTGGGTTCAGGGCAGGCAGGAGCACAATCTAACAGATTTTTAACTGCCACATCCTGATGGAAAAACATCTTCAACATCAGAGAGACCTGTTCCACAACTTCATCGACTTCAAGAAGGCTTTCGACAGAGTATGGCACGAAGGCCTGTGGCAGGTCCTCAGAATGTTTGGCATTGAAGAAGGACTAGTGCAAACCATTCAAGCACTATACAACACCGCAAGCAGTGCAGTCCTTCTGAACAATCAGGTCGGAGACTACTTCAAAACCACAGTTGGGGTCCGACAAGGATGCCTGTTATCTCCAGTCCTGTTTAATCTGTTCTTGGAAAACATTATGAGAGAGACCCTCCATGACTTCCACTCTACCATCTCCATTGGCGGCAGACCCCTCAACAACCTACGGTTTGCCGATGACATTGACCTCATGGGCGGAAGTAACACAGAGCTGCAAGATCTTACGACCAGACTTGAGAACAGAGCTGGAGCATATGGGATGGAGGTGAGCTCGGAGAAAAGTAAAGTACTTGTGAACAGCACGAGCAACGCCACTGCTAAAATTTACATGAACGGCCAACAACTGGAGGAGGTAGACGCTTTTAAATACCTTGGCGCTACACTCACAAAGGACGGGCGATCGACGACAGAAATCAAAGTCAGAATAGCCATGGCAACATCTTCCATGACAAAACTCACCACCATATGGAAAAGTAAAGAGAACAGTTTCCCGATCAAACTAAAGCTCTACAAAGCCCTAATTCAGACGATCCTGCTGTACGGAAGTGAAACCTGGACATTGACTGCTGAAACAGCAAAGCGAATCCAGTCATTCGAAACAAAACGCCATAGAAAACTACTGGGCATATCCTGGAGGGAACGAAAGACCAATGAATTTGTCAAGAGTCAAATAACACGGCTGGCAGGTCCACAGGAACCCCTTCTCACCATCGTCAAGAAGAAAAGGCTGACATGGTTCGGCCACGTCACCCGCCACAACACTCTGCCAAAAACAGTACTGCAGGGAACACTCGAAGGTGGCAGAAAGAGGGGAAGACAGAACAAGTCATGGATGGACAACATCAGAGAATGAACCAGGATGAATGACTCGGCACTACTGCGCAGAGCCGAGGACCGAGATGGATGGAGGAGGCTTACCACGGCATCGTCTTTCGTGTCTCCCCCACGACCGCCAAGGTCACGGGTCTGATGATGATGATGATGATGACATGGAAGCAGTGGGCTCCAATGAAGTCCTAGTTGAGTTTTTATAGTAAAATTTGTTTTATGCATTTGCCTGTAAGCTAAAACAATATATACGGATACCTTCACTACAGATTTTTCGCCTTCTTGAATTAAACTGTCAGTACATTTGAATAATGAATGACTGACGTATAAAAATGTTGAATGGGGAATAAAAGTAATAGCTATTGTCGGATATTTTCACCACACAAATAATTATTTATCATCATTGATACATCGCGATGAGGTATGAACATGTTGAAAGGGAATACAATACTAGTTATTTTGGGATATATTCACCACAAAAAATCTTTATTCCTCATCATTGATGTATAGCAGTATAGATAAAATATACAGATATATTAAATAAACGCTTCACATAGCTTTATGTCCTTTTTTTACAATGCAAAGTGTTGTTACACTACATCACACTTCGTTGCCCATCCTACAACCTTCTGGCCTGCAGGAGAGGCACAGTCTAGTATAATACCCGACATCCAGCCCTCCCCATCTTTTCTGCCCACCACCCCTAGCCACGCCTTCACTCAGCCTCTTTCTTGTCTGAGATGCTGTCATCCTGTCTCCTTCTCTGTCTTCCTCACACTTCTTTCATCCTGCTCTGTGCTACAAAGGGTGTCTTGGCAAGCCTTGTTGATTGATGGAGAGACGTGCCTGTACGAA
>CM054141.1:40600066-40627566 GCA_028751875.1 Rapana venosa | reverse complement strand
CACAATCTAATGTCACAAAACCACATACAAATTAACCACTTTTGACACAAATGACTAACCATACACAAAGTCACACCTACATGTCAGACTGCCCACTTTAGAAGGGCAATTACCAATGGGCCTAACTAGGCCTAGTCCTGTACTGCATTCAAGTCTAACCTTCAAGTCTTCAAGTTCAACTCTTTGAGCAGTCACAAACTCTTTATCTCAATTCAACTTTGCTTTAGTATTCTATCCCAATAGCTCTGTTACCAAATCCACATTATTTTGATCAGTGCAATTTACAAACTTCATCTCAACATGATTCACTCACTCACTCATCCCTTGGTCGGGACAACCGTTGGGGTACCCGCACGGACGCTGCAAGTGGACCGCCAAATGGTTCTGCCCTGGGCTGTTTTCAGGAGGCTTGGTACAGTGAGGCCGGTCCACTCCTTGATGTTGGATATCCAGCTTTTGCGTGGTCGTCCCTGCTTCCTTGCTCCTTCCACCATTCCCTGCAGGACTGTCTTTGACAGGCTGTTATGCCTTGTTGTGTGGCCAAGCCACTTCAGTTTCCTCCGTTTGACTGTATCAGCAATGGTTTTTTTTGCCAGCCAGTGCCTCGATCTGCTGCCAGGACGTAGTCATTGGTTTTGCGGTCTCTGTAGGTGATGTTCAGGACCCGCCTGAGGCACTTCATCTCAAAGGCTTGAAGCGACATTCTAAACGCAGGAAGTGTCCATGCTTCACAGCTGTACAAGGCAATGGATGTGACGAGTGCCTTGTAGAGTCTGACCCTTTGTGTGGGTTCTGAGTTGTGGTTTCTCCACACTTTCGCCAGCTTAGTCATGGGGGAGAGTGCCACAAAGTCTGATCTTCACTCTTTGTGCTCGTGCCTTCTTTGGTGATTACTGCTCCAAGGTACTTGAAGTTTCCACCTCCTCTAGTGTCTCGCCACTCATCTTGATGCTGGTGGGAGTGGTCGGTGTGGTATGTTCACTAGGATCTTGCTCTTTTCCGTGCTGATCTCCATACCGTGGGCATTGGCTGATGTTTCCGTCGGTGGGAGATCCTGGGAGTTCTTCTTCACTGCGGCCCATGAGATCAATATCGTCTGCGAATCGAAGATTGCAGACTGGCCTTCCTCCTATTGTGATTGGGGGCTTGAAGCCAAGGAGGGCCTCCTGCATGATGTTTCCCAGGAACACGTTGAAAAGAACGGGGGATAGCGGGCAGCCTTGTCGAACTCCAACTGAAGTCCGGAAGAACTCCCCGATTTCTCCACCCATGAGGACTGCACTGTGGGAGCTGTCATACAGCGCCTGGATGACTGAATCAGGTCCTCGTCGAAGCTATAGTCTCTCATGACTTGCCACAGAGCTTCTTGCCACACTCGATCGAAGGCCTTCTTGAAGTCAATGAAGTTGTTGTCAGAGCTGTAGCTGATGTTGGAGATGCTTCTCTATGAGCATTCTGATGTTGAAGATCTGTTCGACAGTGCTTCGACCTGGTCTGAATCCTGCCTGTTCTTCTGATAGGATTTCTTCTGCTTGTGGTTTCAGTCTGTTCAAGGCAATGCGTAGCAATAACTTTGCTTGATGGCTTATCAGACTGATTGTTCTGTAATTTTTGGCACTTCTTCAGGTCTCCCTTCTTTGGAAGTGGAACTATGATGGATTGGGTCCACTGTTCAAGGCCACTCTTTGCTGGTCCAGATGCGTTGGCAGATGATTGTTAATGCCTTGATCATCTCTGGGCCTCGTTCTTGATGAGCTCAGCTGGGATGTTGTCAATCCCTGGTGACTTGCCTCCTTTCAGGGATCTTACTGCTTCTTCTACCTCTTCCTCCACACCGTGTGCTTTCAGGATCTGATGGTCTGGGATCTTGCTCGTGAAGTTTGTTGGATCAGCCTTCAGCTTGTAGTTGTACAGGTCTCTGCAATATTATGTCCATCTCTTCATGATAGTGGCGCTCTCTGTTAAGGGAGACCCCTCTTTGTCTTCATAACGGAGGTCTTTGGCTGCTGGAGACTATGGTTAGTACCTTGATGGTCTGGTATACGCCTCTTTGCTGTCTCCTTTCGCCTTGCTTCTCAACCTTGGAGCATGTGTTCTGGACATCAGTTTCCCATGGCCTCAGTCATCTTCTTCTTGATTGACTGTTGACTGTTCTATACTCTTCGGCGTTTTCTCGGGTTTTGTTCTTCACTGGCTTTAGCTCCCTACGTTGGTCGCACAGGTCCAGGATATCGTTGGTAACCCACGGTTGGTTCTTTTTCCTCTATTTCCCAAGGATCTCCAGCGCTGTCTCCTGAATGTCTTGCTGAAGGTCTCAGTGGGTTGTTGATGTCATCTTGGAGGAAATTCAATGCTGCAATCTGCCCCCTATCTCAGCTTTAAAGATTCAGCGACTTCGGGGTCCTTCAGCTTTTCCATGTTGAACGCAAACGGGGATTTCTCTCTGGTTCTTGGTCTTCCAGCTTGATTGTAGGGTCATGAGTACCATGTCGTGGTCACTACCAATATCAGCGCCAGGGAAACTTCTTGTCTGGGCTTTGTTGATGCTCGACTTAAATCGTTTGGGGGCCAAGATGTAGTCAATCTGGTTATGTGTCTTTCCATTTGGTGAGTGCCACGTCGTTCTTCTTGATGTCTGTGGGGGTTATAAGGTGTTGGCGACAGTAAGATTGTGGCTGCTTGCGAATTCCAAAAGTCTGAGACCTCTATCATTAGTTTCGTCCACGCAAAACGGCCTACTGTCCCTGGCATTGGTCATAAGCGTCAAGTCGATCTTGGCATTCCAGTCGCCCTGGATCACGAGAAAGTCCTTCTTTGGAGTTGATTTGATGGCGCTCTCCAAATATTCGTAGAAACACTCGATTGCTTCATCATCGTAGTCTGATGTTGGTGCATAGACTTGTATGATGGTCATGTTGTGTGGTTTTGCTGCGACAACGCATGGAGATCAGTCTGCTTGAAATTGGGGTACAGCTGATGACACTGTTAGTCCTCTTCTTGTTGACAAGAAATCCTACTCCGTGTTGGTGTTTGGAGTCGTCGCACTATACCATAGTTTGTGATCCTCCTCTGTAGTTGCTTCGCCGAATCCGACCCACGGACTTCGGCCAGTCCACAGTATGTCCCATTCGTATCTTCGAAGTTCGTGGGTTAGCTCTTGGAGCTTCCCACATGCGTGTAAGGTACGGATGTTCCATGTACCAATGATGGTCCTTTCAGCCTGGAGTTGATAGCTGTAGTTTGCGTCCCAGTCGCATATTTTCACCTCCATCCTGGAACGCTCAAATGGAAGGCGCGGTTGTTTGGTATTCCGGGGCCTCAACCGATCGGCATGTCTTTCCTTGCAGTGTTGTCCATGTAGGTATTTCTGTGGGCGTGGATTGCTTGGCGGCGCCCATCTCCTCTCCAAGCTGCTATTTTCCCATAGCTGGGGATTTTTGGGTCGGGTTATCTCCCCACTGAGACAGGTAGTACTGGGTTACAGGTTACCAGTAGCAGAGGAACACCTCTGACTCTGATACACGAATCAAATGATTATTACTTACTCATGAAATCCCACTTTTAACGTGAACATCTAATTATGGAATAAATCCAAGATCACACAATTAAATAGTAAAAGTCTCATGACTTAAGCCAACATTCATGTGTAAAGCAACTACACACACTTTCACTGAACTAGTCACAATATTCGATCAATAGCTAAATTCCGCTAGTACGCACAAATAAGATTTACTTATCAAATCAGCTTTTTCCTTAATAAATCTCTTTAAGCAACAACTTATATCAACAAGAGAAATTCTCACTTACAGCTCAAGCAGGAGAACAAAACTGCTGTTTCCTTCTAAGTCATTCTGTCGTTTCACCACACGCAGCCTAACTCAAGAAGAAAGTTGCCTCAGACAGCCAGCAAGAGAAAAGACTTTAAAATGCCATGTACACCCTGTTATGTTGGTTCAGTTGCAGGACCAACTGACCAATGAATACATTTGGAAACTGGGACTGAACAAATACTAACCACACATCACATCAGCTGACAAACAATTTAAATCAACCAAGTAGTCTCTACATGACAAATCTGCTGGTTCAATAGAGAAGAGGGGGGAGGGGGGTAATAGAGAGGGGGAAGGGGGGATGCTATTCAACAAGAAAGAGGCCCCACAAGCAAGCTCTGAAGTGCTTATTACATGACTGTTCCACTGGACACTCTAGGCTACAACAAGGACTCAGGCCATGAATAGAGAGGACTCCACTGTAGCTGACAAAGGTTGAGCCACCAGCCCTGGGAGGATAGGCCTACATTGAGAACACTTAACTACAACCATGGCACAGAGTTGCCAAGTCTTCTAGCTCACAGAGACATGCTGGATACTTAAGCTAAGAGGAGGTGTGACAGTACACAGGCCTGGATGAAATGCTAGGTCTCCCAGCCCACAACCATGGGTATACAAACAGTTGAGAGGTTTGTTTGTCCAACAGCACACTGTAACTTAGAGGTTGTCAAAGAAACCTAACTCTAAGCAAATCATGAAGTCTAACCAAGTTGAACAGTTCTTTTTAGAAGAGGGGGGGGGGAGGAGAGGGTAAGGAAAGGGGGGTTGTAGTTCAAACGTTATAGTGCGCAAAGTGCACACTATAACACAATCATATAGTAAACGGGGAAAATATCTACAGAAACCCCCACAAAATCACTAAAACAAGGAAAGAGAAAAAAAAGCAACAACAAATAACAAAGAAAGCAAATCAGAGCAAAACAGAAAAACACCAAAACAACCGAAAAAAATAGCAAAGAAACCAAGAGCAAAATAAAAGCAGCAACAAGGGGAGGGGGACAACAAATAATCCCCTCCAAAAAACCCAAACCAAACCAAATCAAACCAAAGTGAACAAAAACCTCCGTAATATAAAGGAGAACAAACCATGTAAATAATATCAGTTGGCTAACAGAAAGAAACGTCAACTAATTCATCATCATTATTTCTTTTTTATTCTTTTATTATTATATCAAAAGAAAAATATTAAATTGATATTCAGCAGAGTGGTAAAGGTATTGACAGAAGAGTGCAAATAGATGCAGGTGCACTGTAATGTAACAGGCCCTTTTTTTCTTTACTAATAGTTCCTGTGTATGTGTTTGTATGTTTGAGTGCATGCCTTTTACACACCTCAAGTACATGATCTAATTTAGGAAAAGCACTGTCCCTTCTTACAAGTCTGCATACACATAAAGGCAGACTCCTCTGTAGGCAGCTTAGGTTACTCAACATCCAGGATGTAGGCCTATGGCAGTGAGTAGTCTCCTCAAATCATGGGGTTGCTATGCAACCACAACATAGTGAAAGCATTTCCGCCTAGTGCTTCAGGTAAGGTGAGAGGTTGAGCTCTTTTGCAGACACCCTGGGTTGCTGTACACCCAAGAGGTATGGTAGTGGGTTATGCCAACTCTAAAACCATGGGTTGCTGTACACCCAGAAGGTATGTAGTGGGTTATGCCAACTATAAAACCATGGGTTGCTGTACACCCAGAAGGTATGGTAGTAGTTTATGCCAACTCTAAAACCATGGGTTGCTGTACACCCAGAAGGTATGGTAGTAGTTTATGCCAACTCTAAAACCATGGGTTGCTGTACAGCCAGAAGGTATGTAGTGGGTTATGCCTACTCTAAAACCATGGGATGCTGTACACCCAGAAGGTATGTAGTGGGTTATGCCTACTCTAAAACCATACGTTGCTGTACACCCAAGAGATATGGTAGCGGGTTATGCCTACTCTAAAACCATGGGTTGCTAAAACACCCAGAGGGTATGACCTGTCGAATAAAAGGCGACCTATGGGGAAGGTCAAAGCATAATCCTATGTCTGTACGATAAAGAATTGGAAGATTGCAAAATTCTATTTGTTATTATACTCAAAATTGCGAGAACATAACGGATGTATATAGCACTAAGCCTTTCTATGCGAAGCCATCTATGTCTTGCTTCCAGACAAATCTCAATCCTAGTCTATAGATTCTGTTTAAATGCTCTTGGCACAAAATATTGCAAGAACATACTATAAATGTGTGGGGAAAAAGCTAGCGTTAGACATGTGCTTACTTTCCTGTTCTAGAATTCAAGAAATTATTTCCATCATATTGAAAGATCCATAAGCAACTGAGACCACCCTATCAGGCTTTTTTAAAATTGCATGATGATCCGTGACAATGATGCTGACGTAGTGACGCTGGTGTGGACGTTAGGGGCTTTGAGACTTGGTGACAGGGTTGCACTCTAGGCTTACTATCATAATATATCCCCGTGTCAACCAGGCAAAGAGATACAGACACCTGCAGTTTTTGGCCCGGTAATATGAGCAACATTTAAACACACAGAGGAAGTGAAGAGCGAGAGAGAAAAGAGAGAGAGGGGAGAGAAGGGAGAAGAGAGAGAGAGAGAGAGAGAGAGAGAGAGAGAGAGAGAGAGAGAGAAAAGAGAGGGGAGAGAGAGACAATGACAATGACAATGACAATGACAAATTCTTTTATTTCGAGGATAATGAATAAGCACACATGTGCTTTTTTACATCCATTTCCCCCCCGTTAGGGATACATCTTAATAATAATGGCAACCCAATACTTATACAGTCTCACAATAAAAACAAGGGAAATAACCTTTTTAAAACAGCTCCCCCCCCAACAAACCAACCCTCCCCCAAACAAGCAAATAAAAGAAAAAACCCCAAAAATACCCCCCCACCCCCACTCCCCAAAAAACCCTAACCAAAACAAACAAACAAACAAAAGAGAAAGAAAAACCAAACCAAAAAGAAGAAGATAAAAAGAGAAAAACCCGACAAACAACAACAACAAGAACAACAACAGAGCCAAGAAAATAACACAACCAAACTTAATAAGTCATAAAGATAAACACCTACACATTGTCAAATGGTACACATACTTGTTACACATACCTATAAGATATTGAAATAGGGCACTCATTAAAATTTAAGTACAGAGGCAAGTCCAATAAAGTATTGAAAATATAAAATATGAATCCTTCCTCAGGATACACTATAACTATAAGCAAGACGATATAAGGTGAGAGAGAGAGAGAGACAGAGACAGAGAGTGTGTGTGTGTATTTCAGAGATAATATCCAATATATAATTCCCAAAAAAGTATGCGATCCCATCAACACTCATTTTAGATTTAATCGTTTCAATTATATGTCATGATAATGAAATAAAATTTTAAAACCCATACATCCACATAATAAAAACAAGAAATAAAACACAGAAGAAACTAAACCTTCAGTCATTGGGGGAGAAAAAATAAAAGGGGTGGTGGGGTGTGTGTGTGGTGGGGCGGGGGGGGGGGGGGGAGTGTGTGGTGGGGGGGGAGGGTGGGGGGGGGTTTTCAGGGATAAATAAATATGTAATATACTACACACGCCCAACAAAACACTTTTTAAATTTTTGGCTCATTCCTGTTACCTCCACTACACACTGAGAAACCGCGCGCACCCTACGCAGTTTCGTGCCTAGCCCCCTTTACTGACCAGACTGTTATTGTACCCCTCCACTGTGTTGGAAACGCCCATCACTATCGGGAATCGGGCAAAGCATAATAAGTTCTACCTAGCCTTCTTGGGTTTCTTTTGAATTGTGTTAAAAACTTTTTTCATTTATCCCCACCCTGTTTTGGTTTTTTTTGTATTGTGGTGAAATACTTTGTATTGTGGAAAATTTTTTCTGTGGAAAAAAAAAAAAAAAAAAAAAAAAAGGTCTTGCTGTGATTACTCTAGTGACCAAATTTTGGTGATGGATTTTTAATGAAAAAAACCCCAAAACTGTCATTTTTACTGAAGGCCCATCTCCTGAATATTTGAAAAACTTGCCAAAAATCCTCTAAAGAATGGAAAATTTGGAAAAAGTCCCCACCCCCGGGAAGAGAAAAGACAGGGTCAGACATAAACCCCTTGGGGAAAATAGGGGAAAAAAAAGAAGGCGGGCGCGTTCAAAAATTTATGACAGTGTTTGATGAGGGGCAAGGAGCTGGAGAAAAAACTGATGGCGAACATAGAGGAAAAGAAAAAGATGCGACATTTCGCTGAAAGGGCATCATTTTTTGATGATAATGAGGAAAAGGGCCCCCCTTTTCTGAAAAACTGGAAAGGTTTTGAGCCAAAATTGGAAACGAAACTCCCAACGGGAAATGGGGGAAAAAACTTACAAGTACCCTTTTCCCGAAAATTTTCTTCCGGGGGCGTTCCCCGAACAAACCCAGAATTTTTTTCTTCCTAAACCCCTTCTCACAAAGCCCGATGTCGGGAAATGGCAAAAAACCCCAAAAACCCCTGTCAAACTCCCAAGCGATAACGTTTTTGCATGCCCGATTCTAAAAGAAAATCCCATCTCAGGCAGGAGGCAGCTAAAACCGGTAAAACTGCCGGATCATAGCCTATTTTCAGACCCCCACCCCTCACGGGGTCACAACCATCCTGCCCCAAAAGGGAGAGAAATGCACCGACCCGCCTACCCCGTGAACTTTTGGCATATTGCCGCATTTTGCCAGACACCCACAACTACGTACGGCGCCGATTTCACAAAGCTTGAAAAACAGGAGTCCCAAAAACCCGGGTCAAGCATGCGGGGCAGAAAAAAAAACACAGGGAGCACAACACACCACTCTTTTTGGGGCCGGGAAACCCGGGAGGGGGGGGAGACAAACAAGTTTTTTTGGGAAAAAGGGTCAAAAACACCCACCGGCAAAACCGATCCTGACTGAACCACCCCCCCTTTCGGAAACAAGGTTAGTGAATTTAAACTTTGCTTGCCCTCTCTGTTCTTATCAAAACCCCAAGCATGAAAAATTTGCAGCAAAAGCATTAAGAAAAGTTGTCTCGCTGAAGGTTAATTTCTGACCCTAAATGTACTTGAAACATTGAAGGAAAAAAATATTTTTGAGATTGCCCGAAGAAAAAAGCAAAGTTCAAAAGGGTCATTTAACAAACAGAAAATTATGTTTTTGACTCTGAAATAGAAAACCCTGTTGAAAAAAGGTTTGATTAAGATCTTCCAAATCAGGACAAATTTCTCTCATTTTTGAGGGAAAAAAGAGGGGATCATTTAGAAGATTTTGAATCTGAAAGCTAAAAATGAAAAGGAGAAATAAGAAATTTAAGGGGAAAACAATACAACAGTTTTTGGATCTAGTGAGCAAAATTGTTTTTTTGCATAAATTGTCTGGAGTGCCTATTAGTCAAAAGGTAGAGGAGACTTTCAAATCCCAAAATTCAATGGAGAGGAAAACTGTACTTTTTTTTCGGGCATCCCAGGGGACCAGCCCATTCCCAAAAAATTTCCCCAAAACTATAAAACCCCTGCCCTCATCTTACATGATATGGGTCAAGATAACTTATTCTTATATGTTAAATTTTTTGGGAGAGTCAAAACAGAAGTTGTACGTGTGTGACGCCCCGAAAAAAATTATTAGATTCTGGGAATTCCTATTACATGAAAAGAAACTCAGTTCATCCCTTCAAAAAATCACATCCCGGGGGTTTCAAAAAAAATCCATGCCCCGTCATGTGCAGATGAACGGAAAAAAGAAACTGTTGTGTGCTGCAAGAATTATTCATCAGAAGAAAGTTACCATAAGATCTCGGCATCTTGTTTGGACTAATGGTTTCTTGTTTTTTCTGTCCAATGGCCCTTTGTTCTAAGAGCACTTGAACAAAACAAATGTTTTGCACTTAAAAAATAAGGGGAAAAGGGGGTAAATCTGCAGGTTATCAGCTGAAGAAAAGGGTGAAAGGTGGATCAATAACATAGAAAACAAAAGGCCCTATTCGAGATCAGATCCCACTATTCTATGAAACAGCGCTCAGGTACAGGAGGGGTTTCTTGGGTTTTTTAGACCAAGCCCAAACACAAGGCTGTGGGGTGAGAAAGCAAAGAAGGGCATTAAACTATTGGGTATTGTTTTCTTTTTTGGTCTCAAAACTTTGTTTCTACAAACTGAATGTTCACATAAAAATCTGTCGAAAAAACAAGCACAGTTTTGGGTTTTATTAAAAACATGGGGTTTTAAACAATCAAAAAAAGCAAAAAACGTGTCTCACAAATCGGATTGGGGGTTTAAAAAGGAACATATGGCTCGTGCTGCCCACACCCTGGGTTTTATAATATTTAAGCTGACAGGCTTTTAGACAGGGCCCCATAGACCAAAAATGGAAACTTTATTCACTTTTCTGAGGCTCTGAATATTCTAGATATAAAACCCAATTGACTTGTTTTTCTTTAGTTAATTTTTCATTTTCCAAAATGGTCTTTCTTGCCTGACCCCCGAGCATGTGCTATGAGCTTTAGCAGTATTGGGGATAAAAAGTCATGTTTTCCCCCCTTTAAACTTCATCCCTGTCCCCCGGGAAAGAAAAGACAAAGCAAAAGGGGTTATAGTCACCCGCCCCGGGAAAAAACCCGCCTTTTTGGCCGCACTAATGAAAAACCTCACAGCCAGCCATCCTCTTGTCAGCCAGAAAAAATCTACTACACAACCAAGTCAAAGGGATGAAAACACCCCCTAAAGAAAAGCTTGACTCTTGTCTGCAAAGTGTCAGGATAGATTTTTAAACACAGGTTTTTTGGGACATACCGTATTTTCATGTCCCAAAGGGCGACCTGCAACAAAAACAGATGATGAGTGTACATACAAAGTGGGAGAGGGAGGGTGAGCAACAGGTGATTTAGTTTCCCCCCCCTAGCCACAGCTGTAAATTTTTTTGGGATCTCGTTAAAGAGGGGTATTTATAAGCGCTGTGGGGACCCCTCGTTCTGCCTAAGTTGTTTTCTCTGCAAATATGAAGGGGGTACGTTCAGTCAAATGAAAGTAAAAAGATTTATGAAAGGGGGTTTTTGAAAGAAAACCACCATAAAATAAAAACCCAAACTTGGGATGTAAATATTGGTAAAAATGCTAGAAATTTTTTTCCCGTGGGTAAAACTAAAAGTTCAAAGAAGCAATAAACTTGTGATGTTAATTGCATGCTTGGGTCAGAGGTGTCAAAATATTGCTGCACTTGCACGATAAATTTCTAAAGAGGCAAAAATGGTTTTTATTAAATTGTTTATTAAACAATCAAGAAAAGGGGCCCCTCAATCACGATTTAACTCATGTTTTTTTGGGTAAGGGGCTCTGTGTGTAGTTCCCCACATTGAAAAATACCTTTGACGAGCAAAAAAATGAGGGGCCCGATTTTCCATGACATTTGTTTATCATCTCCAAGACCGCACAGAGGGGCTTACCCTACCATCTCTCGCTGCTGAAATGGAGCTGGGGAGGGGAGGATAGACTTACACGTTTACGCGCACAGTAACAGGGCAGCCTACTTCAGCAGCAAAACTTGCGACGCTCCAATACACTCATAATGAAAACCTGATGGAAAGAAAGTTTCCAATTTGAAAATTTTTTATAAAATCTGGGGCCAACACTGACCATGGGCCGTCCATCATGGGGGTTTCTAAACCCAAAAGTTTAAGGTAGGACATGTTTTTTTTTTCATGGATGGGGTTTGTCTCGAGAAACACTGTGGCTTCAAATCCCATTGCCTTAGGGGGGATACAGGAAATGGCAAGAAATTAAAAAACAATAAAGCGGACTTACCTCTTTAAATTTTAAGCTGTTTTAAATTCTTGCAAATTTTTTGAGCCCGGAACGGAGTGCACATCCCACCCGTGCAATGGCGCCGCAAATGCAAAATAAATGAAAAGCATACCAGCAACGAAAATCCCACCACTTAGAAAAAAAAAAGAATTTCATCAGTGTTTTTGCACACCCGGAAAAGTAAACACCCCCCCAATAAATGAAAAGGGAAAGAAAAAATGTTTATTTTATATGTGATCCCGTTAATTTTTAAATTGACCAGTGTTTCTCGAGGCTCTAAAAACTGGGGGTAGGGTGCGCGCGGTTTTTCAAGTGCCCCGTTCCGGTTACAATAAAACGCAAGAATTTTCAAAAACCCTTTAAATTACGAGGGAAGTCCCCGCTTATTTATTTAATTATTCATTTCCCCAAAATTTAATGCATGATAAAAAAATAAAGGCAATACCCTACACTCACATAATAAAAAGGGGGGGGGAAAACCAATAAAGTCTAAAAAAACATCCACATTTTAAAAAAAGAAACAAATTCCTTTTTTTTAGGATAAAGAATAAACTAATGGTTTTTTACATCCAACCCCCCTGGGGTCACATTTGAAAAAGCACTCAGTACTCAATTTTTTTTCAGTAAACAAAAGGGAAAAAAACTTTTTTTTTTTAAAAAGAAAAGAAAAAAAAGAAAAAAAAAACAGGAAAAGAGAGAAGAGAAAGGAGAAGAAGAGAGAGAGAGAGAGAGAGAAGAGAGGAGAAGAGAGAGAGAGAGAGAGAAACAGGGAGAGAGAGAAACAGTCAGTGAAAAACAGAAAGAGAGAAAGAGACAGAGAAATAGAGGGAGAGAAACAGACAGAGAGAGACAGAGGGGAGGGAGGGGGGGAGTCAGAGAGAGAGAGAGAGAGAGAGAGAGAAAAGAGAGAGAGAGAGAGAGAGAGAAGAGAGAGAGAGATAACGAAAAACGATAACGATAACGATATTTTATTCAAGAAAGGCCATACCCCCATTTGAAGGGGTTTACAAAATGACACATAATAATAATGTTTTTACTCAAGCACCAAACATCTGTATCCAACAAACTACAATTTAGTACAAACACACCATTTTACAGTTTTCTGTGTTATGAGATCAAACTACTTCTCCTTTTTCAAAGACTTGTAGATATACATAGCAAGATTTTTCATGACATTTTCATTTTGGAAGACAGGAGCAAAATCATTCTAAAGTGAGCTGGTCTGCGTAACTATTTTCTCGGGAATATAGTCTCTTCTTAAGTCATCTAGTTGCTGGACAAGAAAAAATGAAATGGACTTCATCCTCTTCATCAAGTCTACACATAGGACATATCAAGTTTTTGCCCCTTTTCTATATCTTTTGACTATGAACTGTTATTTCAGAGACACCAAATCTAAATTTAGTCAGCGCCAACATCAAATAAACTTGTTTACATTCATTTCAATATTGGTTCTGAAAGGGTTTATTTATTTTCAAAAGCTTATACAATAAAAATCGACGCTATTCTCAATATGACGGGGTCCATTCTTGCCACCTGCAATCTATTAGGGCCCCTTTTTAAAACAAATCAAAAACTTTTGATACAACCTACGCCCTGATTTTTCCCACACAACATGAAAACCCATAACTATCTTAACACTTGGGGATATTTGTTGCCCAAGTTACCTTACCTCTGCTGTCTAGATCAACTAGTGTTTTATAAACTTGGCAGGTAGTCTCCCTCATGCATACTGACTAATTTAACCAATATTTAATACACTTAATATACGATTTTAAAAATAAAATTGGAAATCTTCCAAGGTCACCAAAAAGTAAATCATTTGAGTTCTTTTTATCAACAAAAAAAAAAACGTTTCATGGCAAAACAATGTAATTTTTCAATTTCCCGCCGCTTGAAAGGCCCAGATTTCAGCACCATACTGAACTATTGGCTGAATTTGCGAAGGGAAAATAACCTAAAAAATAAACGTGCTAAATTTGAGAGAGAGAAGAGCGAGAGAGAGGGGAGAGAAGAGAGAGAGAGAAGGAGAGAGAGAGAGAGAGAGAGAGAGAAGAGAGAGAGAGATTGAGGGAAAAGAGAGGGGAGAAACAGAGACAGAGACAGAAACAAGAGAGAGAGAGAGAAACAGTCAGTGAAAAACAGAAAGAGAGAAAGAGACAGAGAAACAGACGGAGAGAAACAGACAGGGAGAGACAAGTGAGGGAGGGAGGGAGAGAGAGAGAGGAGGGGAAGAGAGAGAAGAGAGAGAGGGGAGAGAGAGAGAGAGAGAAGAAAAGAGATTGAGGGAGGGAGAGAGAGAGAGGGGAGAGAGAGGAGATTTGAGGAGAGAGAGGAGAGAGAGAGAGAGAGAAGAGAGAAGAGAGAAAAGAGAGAGGAAGAGAGAGAGAGAGGAGAGAAAGCGAGCGATAGGGTTTGAAACTGCTTTCTCCTGTGAAAACCATTCAAGAAATTGCAGGCTAACTGGAAAACCCCACACACACACCACACACACACACACACACACAACAAAACACGCACGCACGCACGCACACACACACAACAAACACACACACCCCCAACAAAAATTAACAAAAGCCACCAAAACACACACACACACACACACACACACACAACACACACACACACACACGCCCCCGCACACAACACCACGCACCCATACACACACATATGCATGCGCACAACAGCAACAACAACAACATCAAAACAACAACAATAAAAACACACGAACAATAACAGCAAAATAATAACTACAACCACCTATTTTAATTATAGGATCTTCCCCTCCTCCTGTGTGCTAAATAATCTAGAGGGATTTCACTTGAGCATAATGATCCTATGAATGCTCCTCTTTATTAGTTACAGCTGCAGTGAAGATTCTCTCCCTTGTCTGTCTGTCTGTCTGTCTGTATCTCTGTGTCCGTGTGTCTATGTGTCTGTCTCTGGCCCTGTTTGTCTGTTCGTCTGTCTGTCTATTACTGTGTGGGGTCTCTCTCTCTGGCTTTCTCTGGCTTTCTATCCCCGTCTGTCTGTCCCCGTCCCTCGTTCTGTCTGCTCTCTCTGTTGTCTCTATCTGCCCCCTCTCTCTCAATCTCTCTCTCAGCCACCCCCCCCCTCCCCCCTTCTCTCTCTCTTATTGCTGTTTTTGGTCTGCCTGCTCTCTGTCTGCCTGTCTGCCTGCCTCCTGTCTCTCTGTCTGTCTGTCTACCTTTGTCTCTGTCTCTCTGTATCTGTCCTTTGTCCTCTGTCTCTCTCTGTCTCTCTGTCTCTCTGTCTGTCTGTCTGTCTGTCTCCTCCCTCTCTCCTCTCTCTCTCTCTCTCCCTCTCCTCTCTCCTCTCTCTCTCTCTTCTTTTCGCAAACGAATTTTAAAATTTTCTTGTTGTGATAAATAAGCCTAGTTCCTACTCACGAAAAGGCGGGTGTAAAAAAAAAGTATGTCAATACTTATATGTAACCCTTGGATAAAGATTCTCTCTCCCCTCCCCTCTCTCTCCCTTCTCTCTCCCCTCTCTCTCTCCCTCTTTTCTCTCCTTTCTTCTCTTCTCTCTCTCTTCTCCCCTCTCTCTCTCTCTCTCTCTCTCATCTCTCATCTTTCTCTTTTCTTCTCTTTTCTCCACTCTCTCTCTTCTCTTCTCTCTCTCCTAATCTTTTTCCCCCTACTTCCAATTTCTCTCTTCTCTCTTTTTTCTCTCTCTCCTCCTCTCTCTCCCTCTCTCTCTCTTCTGTGTGTTGTTGCGTGCGTGTGTGTGCGTGCTTTCTTGCTTCTGTGTATGTGTGTGTGATTACAAAATCACCCAATCTGTAAGAAAATTGCAAAAATCAAAAGCAAACACATAAAATTAAACACCGGAGATGTGATAACACACAAACACCCACACACACATACACACACACACGCACGCACGCACGCGCGCGCGCACACACACACACGCGCACACACACACACACACACAACACAAACACACACACAACCACACACAACAACACACACCCACACACACACACATATATATATATATCTACACGCACGCATACACACACCACACACACACATGCACCACACAAACGCGTGCGCCTGAAGAGAGAAGAAGGGGAAGAGAGAGAGAGTGTGTGTGTGTGAGTGTGTGTGTGTGTGTGTGTGTTTTGTGTGTGTGTGTGTGTGTGAGTATGTATGTGTGAGAGAGAGAGAGAGGATCTGAGGATTCTTTCTTTTATATCGAGGATAATGGAAATAAGCACTCATGTGCTTTTTTATATATCCAGTCCCTGTGTCTCTGCAGTTTTGTTTCTTTTGTCATCCGTCCAAAAGCACACAATGACCTATTCTTCCCAATAGCGAAGCAGAGAGAGAGAGAAGAGAGAGAGAGAGAGAGAGAGAGAGAGAGAAGAGAGAGAGAGAGAGAGAGAGAGAGAGTCATCTTGCCCAACCAGCCAGCCAGCCAAACCCGATGACAGACACAGAGACAAAGTCAGAAGGAGAGAAGAGAGAAGAGAGAGAGAGAGAGAGAGAGAGGAGAGAGAGAGAGAGAGAGAGAGAGGAGAGAGAGAGGGGAGAGAAAACAGAACAGAAACGTCATCAAAAACAGCACACAACAAAAGTTCCCCAACAAAGCATGCTTCATTTTTTTCTGGTTTCTTTCTTTTCCTTGCTATTTTCCCTCCCTTTTTCTTTTTTTCTTCTTTCTTGGTTTACTGGGGGGAGGGGGGGGGGGGGGGGGGGGTCAGGGTTCAAACTTGCAACGTGAATCGTGAACATTTTTCACCTTTCGCTTTTTAAAAAGTGTTCATCTCTGTCAACTACGCGCGAAAAGCTAAGGCGCGTTTGAATCTTGGCCATTTCAAACGAACAGCACGCAGACGGACGGTCTGCGGCTGAGCAGTAGCCAAAGGGAAAAAAAAGGCCTCTGAAGTTTAAACACTTGTGAAACCCAAAAAGAAGCAGGAGAGACCGGTGTTCGCAAGTTTTCCCCCAGCGGTGCCCCGGGTTTTGACCCTTTCTCAAAAAAACCCACGCCCACAGGCCCCATAGAGCAGACATAAACCCCACTGCCCCCTGAAACACCATGGATGACTTCTTTCCTGGAATTCCTACAGCACTCGAAGTTCACCAGAGAGCCTCTTTCAAAGTCATGAATCATTGGTGATTGAAGATTGTTGTTGGTGTGAGTGTTGGTTTGTTTTGTTGTCATGTCTTGATTAAAAGCTACTTTGAAGAAAACCAAGATGCTTTTTGTATTTTAGAGTAAATGCCCTTGTGGTAGTTTGTTTTGTCAACGCGTTGTGTAAGCTTCAACTTTGAGGACCACAAGGGTTTTTTTTCTAGAATAAATGTGTTGGATGGTTGTTAGTCTGTTGTTGTCACTGTTGTTGTTTTAAAAGTTTTATCTTGCAAAGTCACCAAGAGCCACGCATTTGTCTCATATCGGAATCGCTGAGTCCCACAGTAAAGTTTGTATGTAGAGTATTCCACGTATAGGCAGCAATAATCCAACTTTATAATTTGTTAGTGTAAGAAATCTCCTCACAGAATTTTAAAAGCATAGCATTTAATGTAGGTCTTAGAAACCGCTTATATATCGATAACTAACAAAAAAATTTTGGGCTGGACCAGGGGTACATGAGGGAGAAGTGTTTCTTAGAGAGTTAAAACCCTACCACTATTGTGGTAAGCCTGTTCAATTTTTGCTAAGAAAACAGTGAGGAGAAATCAAGATGGCTAAAAAGGCCCTACTTTTCACAGTAAAAAGACTACAACTCCTGTTAACAGTTTTCACCGGAACAAATGGCCTACTTTTTTCGAAAAGCAAAACGGGTTTTTACTTATCGCAAGATGTTCTTGAGCGTTCACAAAAGGGGGCGAGATTTAAAGTACGCGACTGTTTTACCGCTTTTTTAAAGGCAGCTTCATTTAAACATAGGGGATGTACCTCATTTTTCTAGCCCTAGATTCTGTTATTGATTTTTCATATCCTCAGCTAGATTTTCTGAGGTTTACCATGGTAGAATTTTGGGAGTACGCGACCATTTTTCCCTAATATTTGAGGTAGCGCATTCCGACTTTGGTGCTCGTGATCAGCGACCGACTCCGAAATTTAAAAAAAAAAAAAAATACATTTCCCAGCATTAGGTTTGGGCTTAGCCAGTACTTTAAGAAAAATTTTTCACCGGGAGCCAACTTTTTCGTTCGTTTTCCTCCGCACAGCTCCGATGTTCACAAGGTGAGTTGTTGATTTAGACCATTTTGCCCACCGTTAAGGCAGCTGCATTCTGACTTCTGGGGCTGTGTCTAAGCGCAAGATTAGGGGTGCGTCGTCTGTTTAGTTATTTTCATACCCGTTCTTCAGTGGGGCCGAAGGGACCTACTATTTCCCGAAGCGTAGCGGTTTTAATGTAATCTGTCGGTTTTTTTCGGGGGGAGGAGGGGGGGAAGGGGGGGGGGGAAGGGGAATTAGAATTATTATTTAGTAAACCTTTTTTAGGAGAAATAATCAACTAACATCTAGTGGGTGCTGAAGGCGTTACTGGGGAAGTTAAACTGGCTTACCCTCCCCCTTAAATGAATTCTGTATTCTAGAACAAGGTATTAACGCCGTTTTCAGGCGATCATTTTAATTGATTCAAAAGGTGGGTTCGTTATAAACAAAGCGCAATGTACCTCAGCTTTCGCTACTTCTACCCAGTTGCCCTGTAACTTTGCGTATTATGCAGTTTTGTTTCTGAAGGGATAACATTATTAGGGGGGGGGGGACAAGCTCATGTTGGGGAGCGACTGATTCGAACTTGGGAGGATTCATAAAAAGGGTTTGGCCTCGTTGCACAAAGCTACAATTTTTTTTTCCTGGAGCTAAATTTACCGGGGAACTCAAGTCTCAAAAATTCCCGCGGCCCCATTTTTTTTTCGTTTTCCGGGAAGAGCTTTTAAGCATGTCACTCGGTGAGATTTACGTATAAAACCCAAATTTTTTCGCACCGTTAGGTAGCCCCATTTGTTTCAGTGATTTTGGGGTAAAAACCCATGTGATGTGTGTTTGAGATTGCGTCAGCAGCCCTACCATACCGGGGAGAATTCGCCTATCTTTTAAAAGGGAACAATTTTTATTTTCCCCTGACCCTATAGAGGCAGTACCTATTTCAGCTAGGGAACTGCGACTGTACTGGAGCCATGTGCGCAAAAACGTCCCATCCAATGGTTAAACCACGTCAATGCTGCCCCAACCCTGGTGGGGAATGGGTACTGATTTTTGAAATCAAAGGGAAACATCACTCAAACAGTGTCTCTGGTGGCCCGAACCGGCCGTCGTAGGACACAAGCGCAGCACTTAAACCACAAAGGTTTTCCCTCTTCTTTTTTTGTCGTCTGATTTTTTTTTTGGGGTTAAAAAATTCATGTACCTAGTAATGATAGTTGTTCATGATTTGTCCCAGATCTTCGCCGTGATCGTCACCCTCCTCACAGAGATCGGGAGACGCCATTCTTGTCTTTGTCACCAGATCTCACCAGTGCATGGCCTTCTCACAAAAGGGTCATGAAGATGCCACGCCACGATGTGGAAAGCGCATGACCCAGAAAAAGTCCAAGATCCCCTGACTCTGTAGACAGTGTAATTGAAATGGGGCTGAAGGTTTAGAATGGGAGATAGGGAAAAGTGCTTCACCAATCCTGAAGGCAGACCTATTGACTCATGCCTGGTTCCGATGCCAGGATCTAGGAAAATCCCCCGCCCGTCTTCTAAACCGGGTCCACTGGGATTGAACAGCGAAGGTAGTTGAGTTTGGGGGGCTTTAGTATCAAGTGAGTCATTATGACCTCCCATCTAAAACGCTTTAGGGACTAGATCGACAAGACATCCGCCCCCCGACATTACACCAAACCTGTCTCTCTTTTTTCTTTTTCTATTTTTCCTTTTCAACATTCAGACACAATATGATGCTTCATAGAGCGAAGTGCGCGACTGCCGCTAAAACGCCTGACAATCAGCCCAGCGCATCCGACTTCGACGCGTTACCGACGGCATGAGGAGGGTTTTAAGTATCCCTGCCTCACACTTCACAGCTCTGAGGGGAAGGGACACCTCGCCCCCAAACCCATGGTTCATCAAGCACTTTCATTACCTTCTGGGTCTCTTCCTTCTTGCTCTGATCCCTCAGAATTCTGGCATTGGTGTCGACAGTTGTCATGGGGATCGTATCTCAGTTCTGGGCTTGTGTTTATCAACGCATCAAGAGCTAGCCTCAATGCATCAAGAGCTTGCATCAATGCATCAAGAGCCTGCATCAATGCATCAAGAGCTTGCATCAATGTATCAAGAGCTTGCATCAACGAAAAGGGCTAGCATCCGCGAGCAAAGGGCAGAAGGGGTTAGCATAAACCACAGCGTCCAAGAGTTAGTCTTCAGAGCAGTATCAAGCGCATCACGCCCGAAAACTCACATCGCCGAGCATATCAAGTGCACAATGTCGGAGCAGTATCAAGCGCAACATCGTCGTCGGAGCAGCATCAAGCGCAACATCGTGGCCGGAGCAGTATCAAGCACATTATCGTTGGAGCATCATCGTTGGAGCAGCATCAAGAGCAACATTGTCGTCAGACCAGTATCAAGCACAACATCATTGGAGCAGTATCAAGAGCATTATCATCGTCGGAGTATCGTCGCAGCAGCATCAAGAACAACGTCGTCGCCAGAGCAGATATCAAGCGCAACATCATCGGAGCAACATCGTCTTCGGAGCAGCATCAAGAGCAACATCGTCGTCGGAGCAGTGTCAAGAGCAACATCGTCGTCGGAGCAGTATCAAGAGCAACATCGTCGGAGCAGCATCAAGAGCAACACCATCGGAGCAACACATCGTCGTCGGAGCAGCATCAAGAGCAACATCGTCGTCGGAGCAGTATCAAGAGCAACATCGTCGGAGCAGCACCAAGAGCAGCATTGTCGGAGCAGTACCAAGAGCAACATCACCGGAGCAACATCTTCATCGGATCAACATCTTCATCGGAGCAACATCGTCGTCGGAGCATCACCAAGAGCAACATCGTCGCCGGAACATCGGCGAGAGCAACATCGTCGGAGCAGCACCAAGAGCAACATCGCCGGAGCAGTATCAAGAGCAACTTCATCGGAGCAACATCGTCGCCGGAGCAGCATCAAGAGCAACATCGTCGTCGGAGCAGTATCAAGAGCAACATCGTCGGAGCATCATCAAGAGCAACATCGTCGTCGGAGCATCATCAAGAGCAACATCGTCGTCGGAGCAGTACCAAGAGCAACTTCATCGGAGCAACATCATCGCCGGAGCAGCATCAAGAGCAACATCGTCGTCGGAGCAGTATCAAGAGCAACATCGACGGAGCAGCATCAAGAGCAACATCGTCGCCGGAGCAGTATCCACAACTCAAAAATGTAAGTACACACACACTTTTTTGTTCCTCTGTTAGAGCTTCAAGGTTCTCTCTCCAAGGTGAGATGTTTGTGTTTGCGACCTCCCCCCCCCCCCCCAACCTTCAAGGAGCCGCATCTGACTTGGGAGGAGAGTGTCTAAACACCAGTGTGTTTGCATTTATTTTTGTTAATAAAATTTAAATACTCCCCCTTTCCAACACAAAGCTACTCTTTTGGGTTCAATTGTGTGCGTAGATGTTTTAATTTTGTGCTCCCACCGGGACCTGGTTTAGTTTCATCGAAGACTTACCGAGTGGATCTGAACGATTTTAACTCCTGGGGAAACTTCCTTGAACATTATCGTTGAACGGTGCTGTGGGGGCGACTCAGATTTACTCACGCATGTTTTAACCTATGCAATCCCCCTTCAATGTCTAATTGTTTATTTTTCCATTTTTAATATTTTGGTGCCACTAAAAAGGGCTGTAATGGATGCTGAATATTTTAATGTGTTTACAAAGTCATAAAAGGAATGAATGAATCTAAAGCTTTGGGAAAAATCTGCATCTTGATTTGTCACAAAAATATGAACCAATCAAACTTTATACTTTTTTCGGGGATAAGGGAATTTAAGAACTCTGTGTTTTTTTCACATCCTTGTCCGTGTGTAGCGTTTTGTCAATTTTGTCATCCGTTCCAGGCCATACACAAATAAAACTACTCTTCCGAAAAGTGACGGCTTTTAAACGTTTTGGAAGATGTTTGGCGTGCTTCTTTCACCAGGACACCTTTTTCATAGTCTCATCCGAAGGAGAGAAGTTAATTTTCAAGTGTGTTGGTTTAATCTAGACCCCTAAATTCTGAACTCTTCATGACAAAACAACTGTCACTTAATTTAAAATTTTGCTATCAAAAACCCACGGCACAAAGTCGTACTTTGATAATTCTCTGGTTTAATTGCAAACATTCTATTTTAGTAAAAAAAATTTTGGGTATAAATGGTTGGGACATACAGGAATTGCAGTGAGGTAAATAAAAAAATAATTCGTTAATTCTTGATATTGACAGGGAAAACCAAACCCACTAGAGAAAAAATTGTGGGTTCTTAACGAATAAAACATAATAAAAAAAGATCCTCTTAAACGAAGCTTAAGAGTGGATCGATCCGCCGAAACAAAACGCAATGCCCCAAACCACGGAATCCACCCCCACAAAAATAGTTTTCGAAATGTTGGTTAAAAAAAATTATTTCGAAGATAAAAGAATAAACACTCGGGTACTTTTGTTTTCACCAGTCCTTGTGTGAAATGAGTTTTGTAAATTTTTCATCTGTTTCCCCGGGCCACAACAGGCTACTTTATGAAAGGGCGGGAGGAAAACGGGTTTTAAACATAAGCGCAAGATGTTCTGCGTGCTTTTTCGTACGCGAGACCCCCGGTATATAGTCTCATCCGAGGGACTTTTGATCCATTAGACATGGCCCTTAGATCACGCGTTCTAACCACTAGCTCTCTTCCCCTACCCCGTCCCTCCCTCCTTCCCCAATGTCAGTTTGAATCAGCTCTTAAACAATTTCTTTACCCCCCCCCCCCCCGCCCACCTCCATCTAATATAAAAACACAAAAAAACCCCAAGGCAAACCTCAGGTGTGCTGAATTTTGTTTCCCTGATCAACAGACTCCAAAAGTTTCATTTATTGTTTTATTTTTATATTAATTTATTCTTTTATTTCGAGGATAATGGATTAAGCAATCATGTGCTTTTTTACATCCTGTCCCCGTGTTTATACGGTTTTGTAAATTTTGTAATATGTTCCCACCAGCACACAGTGACCTCTTACGAAAAAGCGAAACAGGATTTAACGTGTGCGCAAGATGTTCTGCAATATGTTGAAGCTGATAGAAATAATCACAATGTCTTTGCTGCAGAAGCCTTTTTGTTGTTCACAACATTCGCGTCATGCTTTTTGATATGTTTTCTTTATGGTTGGTTCCTCGACTAGATCTCCGCGATATGCCAATGGTGATATTTTGCGTAGGCGACCGTTCACCCACCATTAAGGTAGCCACATTCTGACTTCGGGATGATGTCTATTAAACATCAGTTCGCGCGAATGGGTATTTTAACATCTTGTCATCCGTTGCTAACCAGCCAGGGATGGCCTACTCTTATGAAAAGTGGGGAAATGGGGTTTAATATTCCGGAATATGCTTTTGCGTGGGTTCCCCACATGGAACTTCGGTTTATCGTCTCATCCGAAAGGGATGGGGGGTGGGGAGTGGATTTGGGTTTTTAGTCTCATTCGATGGACTTTCGGGGAAATGGGATAGGTAACTGATGCCAAGGGCAAAATGCCCACAAACGGCGTCTCTGTAGTGGCTCGAACCCGGGCCATCAGATCACGAGTCAACGCTAACCCACAAAGCTATCCCCTCCTGATTAAGATTTAAGTCTTTACTTTAAATCCGGCAGACTCTGAATTATCTTTCTTCATAATTATACGAATTAGTTGTGAGATCTGACAAAAATGTAGCGGAAAATGACTATGGGAGATTATTTACGTGTGGCAATTCTGAGATCAAGTTCAATGTTTTTATTTTATTTATTTATTCTTTTTTTTCGAGGGAAAAATGGAATCTCTTGCTTGGGGTTTTTACATCCACTCCCCGTGTGTATGTGTTTTGTAAATTTTGTCATATATTCCCACAGGGCACAGTGGCCTACTCTTTCAAAAAGCGGAGCTGGATTTAACGTAAGCGCAAGATATTCTGCGCGCGTCAACACACGGGGCTTCGATTTATAGTCTCGTCGGATGGATTTCAGGGGAGAGTGGAGTTTTGCACTGATGTTAATCCAGGAAAAAATCCCTTGAACGAGATTCGAAACTCGGGTCGTCAGATTGCGAGCGCAATGTTCTAAACCACTAGGCTATTCCCTCCCCCTCCCCTATCTTTAGAAACCCTGAATGTGTCAAATGCGCAGGTTGGAGGGTGGTGTTTAGATAGCCTGATACATTTTGGAAGTGACTGAATTGATATGTTTTTATGATGTAACTGGGGGTTGCTAAGGTTCTTGTTTTTTTTTTTGCTGGTTTTTCAGGGGTCCTGGTGCCAACCAAAGTACCAACAGCGCAACGGCCTGAAGTTTACCAGTTCAGCTACAGGTACGGTCCAACGAGGGAAGGACAAGATGGATCGGATTGGATTTTAATCAAAAGAATCCAAGTTATTGGTTAGTTTTCAAAGAACGTTTTTTGTCTTCATTACGTCTTGCGCGATTAGCAAACATTTTTGGTTTCTCAGCAGAATCAAACCAAACGATTAGGAAATGCCTTCATATAATCTATCCCTCCCAAAAGCTTTTTTTCCCCTTCTTCCTCAAAAGCTCGGACAGCAACTACTGTCTGTCATATGAGCAAAACTGCGTTACGCTGCCGTCAAGCACCTGTCAAATCGGGTCCAGCACATCCCACTTCAGCATGGGAGAGAACTGTTATCTTTTAAACCTTTCTGGAAAAAAAGGCAGGATAATGGACCAAAAAGGAAAAATATAAAGGGGATGACATAAAGAAAAGTAACAAGACAGAAACAGTGACAGGGATAGAAAAGAGGGAAATTCTTTGCACAGAATTTCCAGAAGGGGGGATGCTATTTATACTTACACCCCCCCCCCCCACACACACACACACAAATATACACATCCCCATGGGGGAATTTTTTTTATAGATAGAAAATAGGTAAATATGTTCCATAAATTATGCAGCCGTTGGGAAACTCGGTGTCGGAGACCACAAAAATCGAAATTGGAAAATAAGACAATTGAATAGTCGATGATTTTGGCCCAGAGTTTTAAAAAAATCCCAGAAATGACTTTACAAAGGATCCTGGTCATGAGATAACTCTACCCAGGACTGTTCGTTGCAAAATTCCGAGAGAGCAGTTCAACTTTGAAGCTTTCTGATGAATCATTGGAGATCCGAGAGAGAAGATAGATAATTGTTTTTGATGATACCAAAATTTACAAAGGGGTTTCGGGGTATTTTTAACAAATCTGAGTGATGAATTTACCAGTGTATACCATTCCACGCTTTGTCTGTCTCTCTCTCTCTTCTGTCTGTCTCTGTCTCTGTGTGTGTTTGTGTGCAAGTGTGTGTGTGCGTGCGTTTTGTGTATGTGTGTGTGTGTGTGTGCGCGCGCGCGTTTGGTTTTTCTATGTGTGTGAGTGCGTTTCGGGTGTGTGTATTTGTACGTGTGCTTGTGTGCGTGCGTGTGTGTGTGTATGTGCGCGCGGGTGCGTGCGTGTATGTGTGCGTGCGTGTGTTTGTGTGCGTGCGAGCGTGTGTATGTTGTGGGGAGGAGGTACCCAGGTTGGAAGGAGAGGTAAGGAAGGGAAAGGGGTGCTAGGAGGGTTCGGGTAGAGCCGTGAGATAGACAAAAAAAAAAGAGGCTGGCTATTTTTTTTACTCGGTTTATTTTGGACTTTTTTTTAAACGGATGGCACTTGTTCAAAAATGTCTCCGATTTCATGGCGACATGGAAACTGTTAAAGGAACTTACTCAAAAATGCTTCCGGCTTGAAATTGCTTCAATTTTGACCATAAGGGAATATGCACTTACCGAGTGCTTTACCCCAAAAAATTCAGTTTTCCGGTGCATGCGGTTTGCTGTAAAGAGTTGTCACCCTTTTCCCACTCGGCACACTAAGGGGTACACTTTGGAAAGGCGGAACAAGTTTTTGACTGTGCGGAAAATGTTTCGCGTGCGTTCACACACTCGGCATCTCCTGGGGTTTACAGTCTTATTCGAAAGACTTTTCGGCGGGGTAGGAAAAAGATAGTGGACCTGAGAAATTTGCAGACACCGAAGTCCAGCGCACAGCCCTTTCCTGTTCACAGGACTGGTGATTTTGATTCATACCTCCCTGCTTTTGCCAGCTATGTACCTTGTGTCTACAGCTACACACCCGTTTGTCTAAGAGCTAGTTGTGTCCGCATGTCCCTCAGACCGACCAGCTGACAGACAGCCCCTTTCATACTTGTTGGACTAACCCAAAAGGGACTGCACTTGGCTAAACCCCAACCCTAACCCTGGACCCCACATGTGGACACAACATGGCAGGAAGATCAAATGGTTGTAAGCTGACACAATGGCTCAATTTTTTTTCTTTTTTCGTGGGGTTGGTGGGAGGACGGAGTGGGTTTTTAGAGTAAGATGTTCTGTGTGCCTTTTGCACACAGGACTTCAGTTTATAGTCGCATACGAAGAACGTTTTGGAGGAGTGGAGTTGGCTCTGATATTAGCTCCAAAGGGAAAATTTCCGCTTGAATATGACGCCAATCGAGTCATCAGATCATGAGCGCCATGCGAAACTATCTAACCAACCAGGCTATCCCTCCAACTCAGAGAGTGAGAGAGTGAGGGAAAGTGAGAGAGGGAGGGAGAGAGAGCGAGAGAGAGCGAGAAAAGAGAGAGAGAGAGAAGGAGAGAGAGAGAAGAGGGGAGAGGGGAGGAGGAGGGGAGAAGGAGAGAAGGAGAAAGAGCGAGGAGGAGGAGAGAAGGAGAGAAAAGAGAGAGAGAGAGGAGGAGAGGAAAAGAGGAGAGAGAGGGGAGAGAGAGAGAGGAGAGGAGAGTGAGAGAGAGAAGAGAGGAAGGGGGAGGGGAGGGAGAGTGAGGAGGAGAAGAGAGAGAGGAGAGAGAGGGGGAGAGAGAGAGAGAGAAGAGAGAGAGGAGAGCGAGGAGGAGAAAGGGAGAGAGAGAGAGGAGAGGAGAGAGAGAGAGGAGAGAGAGAGAGAGAGAGAGAGAGAAGGGGGAGAAGAGGAGAGAGAGGAGAGAGAGAGGAGAGAGCAAGAGGGAGAGAGAGAAAGGAAAGAGCAAGGGGAAAAACGAGAGGAGGGGGGAAGGAGGAGAGAGAGAGAGAAGAGAGAGAGGAGAAGAAGAGAGAGAGAGAGAGAGAGAGAAGAGAGATCGAGGGGGAAGAAGAGAGTGGGAGAGGAGAGAGAGGGGAGAAGAGAAGAGAAAAGAGAGAGAGAGGTGGCGGAGAGAGAGAGAGAGAGAGAGAGAGAGAGAGAGAGAGAGATGAGTGTGAGTGTGTGAGGTGGAGTAGTGTGTGTGTGTGTGTGTGGGTTGCTGCAACTAGGAGATGGGAACCACAAAAGGCATTGTCAAACACAGCTTATTTCGTGCCCTTGTGTTAAAGAAATTTTTCAGCTGTTTTAAGTGCGATTAAAAATTATACGGGTTTGAAAAAATCGCCGAAAATTTGAAAGGAAGAGGTAAAACATTGAGCGGTACACACATCCCGTGTATTTTGTTAAAGGAAAAAGTCCCTTACCTTTATTTACCAACCTTTCTTTAGAAAAAGCCCGATAGATCATGGTCAAAGCACTCGCTCCCCAAGTTTAGGGAAGCAGCGTTGAGCGTGGGGAAGACGGTTCGTGCGTCTCGCTTCCTACAGCCCCAGTTGACCCAGTTATAAATGGGG
>CM054141.1:40572642-40594566 GCA_028751875.1 Rapana venosa | reverse complement strand
CATAAGACAAAACTGAACTCGCGCGCACGCTAGCACACACGCACGCGCGCGCACACCTGCACACACAACACACACACTCGCACACACGACATACACTTCCGCATAATGAAATACAATATTAACACATGAATAAAATAAAAGTGCTAATATACTTGTTAAAGAACTACAAACAACACGCAAACAAACAAATCAATCGGCAAATAGAGGTAAAGAAATAAACCACGAAAAAACATACAAAAAACCCAACAACGGTAACAATAACAACGGCTCATTCCCGTTTTGATGGCATCCTCTCCATCAGCAATATTTAGCAGTCTGTCACTTATGTACGACTTTTTAAGATCGCTTATGCATAGTCCAGCTGGTTTGTTATTATGATTGCTTTGGACTTTAAAGACGCTCTAGTCAAGAAATTATTTTTTCGAGCTTGTTAGATTAAAAAAATCATTATCCAGTTGTTGCATTCCTATTGTTTATCTTGCTTGTTTCATAGGAGGGGGCTAGAGATATTGTGTTTGTATTTGGGTTTTTTGGCTGTTGTTGGGTGTTTCTGGCTCTTGTTTTAAGGGTTGAGCATCTTTCTTCCAGGGGTGGGGTGTGGGTGGGGGGGGGGGGGGGGGGTTGCTTCTTGGGTTTCTTTTGAGGGCAGGGGAGGGGGTTACACACATTAAGATAGGTTTGTTTTTTTTCACGTGAAATTCAGTAGTTGAAATTTTATTTACATTTTTCATTGGAATTACTGTTTTTGTTAGAAATTGTTAGAATTGCATTTTCCTGTTGTTTACTGTAGTTAAATAGGTTAGTAATGTAACGGTGTTGTTTATGTTTTTTCTCTATAATTTTGGTTGTTTTTCTATATTTTCTATTTTTACATTTTGTTTATAATTTCGCATGCATTGATCCCCTGAAATTCCTTCTCCTGTACAGTACCAACTACACCCTCCTCCCTTGACACTCATACACCCTCCTCCCCCTGCTGCCTCCCCCCCCCCCCTTGCCCCGTCTAATATCACAACTGTGAAAAGACGTTAAATGAATTTGAACGGCTCATAATCCAAAGAAACTGAACTATTCAACCATTTAGGAAGTTGAGGAAAATATGGTGTTTTATTCTGTACCCCAAACCCCCCACCTCCTATATAGATAGATACATAGATAGATAGATAGATAGATAGATATACACGCAAGCGCATGCATATATGAACGTGTACGCCCAAGTGTTCCAAACTTACACACACGCACACACACGCGCGCACGCACACACACACACACATGCGTGCATGCACGCATTCACACGCAAACACATAATTATGCACACTCGCTCACATGGGCAAACATTCAAACAGATATAAACACTTGCGCACATTCACACACACGCGCGCACACGTACTCACGCACGCACGCACGCACGCGCTCGCGCGTGCATACAAACACGCACTCACACACGCAATCATTTATAGTCATGCACGTAAATGTATACATATTCACTCTCTCTCTCTCTCTCTCTCTCTCTCTCTCTCTCTCTCTCTCTCTCTCTCTCTCTCTCTCTCTCTCTCTCTCTCTCTCTTCTCTATCTCTTGCACACACACACACACACACACACACACGCACACGCGCACACGCGCACACGCACACACGCACACACGCACACACACGCACACACGCACACCCCCCCCACCCCCACCTCCACTAAGTAGGGTAAAATGAGGACAGAGTGGAGGGTAGGGTAGAGGAGGACAGGATGAAGGGCAGGGTAAAGGAGGTCAAGGTGGAGGGTAGGATAAAGGGGGACAGGGTTGAGGGTGGGGTAGGGAAGAGGAGGACAGGGTGGAGGGTGGGGTAGATGAAGACACGATGGAAGGTAGGGTAGGTTAGACAAGGACAGGGCTGAAGGTGGGATAGGGTAGAGGATGACAGGGTGGAGGGTAGGATAGAGGATGACAT
Source organism: Rapana venosa (assembly GCA_028751875.1). Lineage (NCBI taxonomy): Eukaryota > Metazoa > Mollusca > Gastropoda > Neogastropoda > Muricidae > Rapana > Rapana venosa. The sequence goes on along the minus strand of CM054141.1, from coordinate 40,592,622 downwards.
GGTGAAGGGTAAAGGAGGACAAGATGGAGGGTAGGGTAAAGGGGGACAGGGTTGAGGGTGGGGTAGGATAGAGGAGGACAGGGTGAAGGGTAGGGTAGAGGAGGACAAGGTGGAGGGTATGGTAAAGGGGGACAAAGTGGAGGGTGGGTAGATGAGGACAGGGTTGAAGGTGGGATAGGGTAAAGGAGGACAGGGTAGAGGGTAGGGTAGAGGGTGACAGGGTGGAGGGTGGGGTACATGAGGACAGGGTTGAAGGTGGGATAGGGAAGAGGAGGACAAGGTGGAGGGTAGGGTAGAGGAGGATAAGGTGGAGGGTAGGGTAAAGGGGGGCAGGGTGGAGGGTGGGGCAGGGTAGAGGAGGACAGGGTTGAGGGTGAGGTAGGGTAGAGGAAATGGTCAAGGATGTGGTGTGTAGAGGAAGACAGGATGGAGGTTGGGGTAGGGTAGGGATGGACAGGGTGGAGAGTGGAGTGGAGGGGGCCAGGGTGTATGGTAGGGAAGAGGTGGACGGGGTTGAGGGAAGGGTATGATACATGAGGACAGGGTGGTAGGTAAGGATGGGTAGAGGAGGACAGGGCTGAGGGTAGGGAAGGGGAGAACAGGCTGTGGAGTGGGGTAGTGGAAGACAAGGTGGAGGGTGAGGTAGGATTGGTCATGGTGGAGGGTGGGGTATGTGAGGACAGGGTTGAAGGGTGGGAAGGTAGGACAGAGTGGAGGGTAGGGCAGAGAGGGACACGGTAGAGGATGGGGAAGGGTATGACAGGATGGAGGGTGGGGAAGAGGGGGACAGGGTGAAGGGTGGGATAACGTAGAAGGTGACATGTTGAGGTAGGATAGAGGAACACAGTATGGGGTAGAGCAGAGGAGGCCAGGGTTGATGGTAGTGTTGAGGAGGACAGGGGGGTAGGGTAGAGAAGGAGGGCTTAAAGGGTAGGATGGGGTAGAGGAGGACAGGGTAGAGGGTAGGGTAAAAGAGAAAAGGATCACGTAGGGTTAAAAAGGACAGGGTAGAGGGTGGGTAGGGTAAAATGAGGACATGGTGGAGGGGAGGGTAGAGTAGAACAGGGTGGATGGTAGTATAAAGGAGAACAAGGTGGGATAGGGTAGAAGAGTACAGATGGGGGTAGTGTAGAAAAAGAAAAGATGGAGGGTGTGGTAGGCTAAAGGAGGACAGGGTGAGGGTAGTGTAAGACAGCGTAAAGGGTAGGGTAGAGGAGGACATGGGGGAGGGTGGGAAAGACGAGGACAGAGTGGAGGGTTGTGTAAAGGAGGACAGGGTAGGGTAGAGTGGAGTAGTACACAGTTGGGTATAGAACAAACAGATAGGGTAGAGGGTGGGGTAGAGGACAGGTTGACGGGTTGCGTAGAGCTGGACAGGGTGGATGGTGGGGTAGGGTAGAGGAGGACAGGGTGGAGGCTGGGGTAGATGAGGACAGGATGGAAGGTGGGGTAGGGTAGAGGAGGAAAGGGGCGAGGATAGGGTAGAGGAGGACAGGGCGGAGGGTAAAGTAGAGGAGGATGGGTGGACGGGGGTAAGTGGGGGGTGGGGGTAGACGACAAGGCTTGGTAGGGTGTAGGGTAGTGTTGTGCAGGGTAAAGGAGGACAGGAAGGAGGGTGGGGTAGGCTAGACGAGGACAGGGTGGAAGGTGGGGTAGGGTAGAGGAGGGCATGGTGGAGGGTAAGGTAGACAAGGACAGGGTAGAAGGTAGGGTAAGGTACAGGAGGACAGGATGGAGGGTGATGTACACGAAGACATGATGGAATGTAGGGTAGGGCAGAGAAGGACAGGATGGAGGGTGGGGTAGGGTAGAGGAGAAAAGGGTCGAGGGTAGGGTAACGAGGGACAGAGTGAAAAAGGGGGTAGAGAAGGAAGGGTGGAGTGTTGGTTAGACGACAAGGTGGTTTGGGTGTAGGAGGACAGGGTTGCGTAGGGTAGAGAAGGACAGGTTGGAGGGTGGGGTAGGATAGACGAGAACAGGGTGGAAGGTAGGGTAGGGCAGAGGAGACAGGGTGGAAGGTGGGGTAGGGTTAGTATAGGGTAGAGATGGACAGGGTGGAGGGTACGGTAGAGGAGGACAGGGTTGAGGGTGGGGTAGATGAGTACAGGATGGAGGTTGGGGTAGGGTAGAGGACATGGTCAAGGGTGTGGTGTGTAGAGGAGGACAAGATGGAGGGTGGGGTAGGGTAGAGATGGACATGGTGGAAAGTGGTGTGGATGGGGCACAGTGTCTAGGGTAGGGAAGAGGTGGACAGGGTTGAGGGTGGGGTACGGTAATAAAGGGTTGAAGGTTGGGAAGGTAGGACAGGATAGAGGGTAGTGGAAGAGGGGGACAGGGTGGAGGGTGGGTTAGAGGAGGACAGGGTGGAGGGTAGGGAAGGGTAGGACATGGCGAACGGTGGAGTAGAGGGAAACAGGGTGAAGAGTTGGATAGGGTAGAAAGTTACCACTCGAGAAAGGGCAGACAGCATGGGGGTAGGTCAGAGGAGGGCAGGGTGGAGGGTATGATAGATGACAGGGTTAAGGGTAGTGTTGAGGAGGACAGGGGGGTAGGGTAGAGGAGGACAGATTAGAGGGTGGGATAGGGTAGAGGAGGACATTGTGCAGGGTAGGGTAGAAGAGGACAGTCAGGTAGGGTAGAAGAGGACAGGGTAGAGGGTGGGTAGGGTAAAATGACTATAGGGTGGAGGATAGGATAAAGGACAGACAGGGGTTGGGAAGAAGAGTATAGGGTGGAGTAGCGTAGATAAAAGAAAGGATGGAGGGTATAGTAGGGTAAAGGAGGACAGGGTGAGGCGTAGAAGAAGACAGGGTGAAGGGTAGGGTACAGAAGGACAGGTGAAGGGTGGGAAAGAACAGGACAGGGTGGAGGGTTGTGTAAAGGACGACAGGGTGGGGTAGGATGGAGAAGGAAATGGGTGGGTAGGGTAGAAAAAGACAGGTTTGAGGGTGGGACAGGAGATAAATTGAAGGGTTGCGTAGAGCGTGTCAGGGTGGATAGTGGGTAGGGTAGAGGAGTACATGGATGACGGTGGGGTAGATGAGGACAGAGTGGGAGGTGTGGTAGGGTAGAGTAGGACAGGGTCTATGTTGGAGTAGAGTAGGGGAGAACAGGGTTGAGGGTGGGGTAGGGTAGAGTAAAAGAGGGTCCAGGGTAGGGTAGAGGAGGACAGAGTGGAGGGTGGGGTGGTCTAGAAAGGGTGGAGAGTGGGGTAGAGGACAAAGTAGCATTGGGTGTAGGAGGACAGGGTTGTGTGCGGTAGAGGTGGACAAGGTGGGGGGTGGGGTAGGGTAGACGAGGACAGGTTAGAAGGTAGGGTAGGGTAGAGGAAGACAGGATAGAGGGTGGCATAGGGTAGAGGAGATACACGCTTGAGGGTAGGGTAGTGGAGGAGAGGATGGGGTAATGTAGAACAGGACAGGGTGGAGTCTGAGGTAGGATAAAGGATGACAGGGTGAAGAATAGAGTAGAGGAGAACAGGTTTGAGGGTGAGGTAGATGAGGACAGGGTGACGTAGGGTAGAAAAATAGGATTTAGTTTGGGATAGAAGAGAAAAACGTGAAGGGTGGAGTGGAGGGGGACAAGGTAGTGGGTGAGGTAGGGGTAGAGGAGGACAGGGTGGAGGGTGGGGTAGATGAGGACAGAGAGGAAGATGTAGTTGGGTAGAAGAGGACAGGGTGGAAGGTAGGGTGGGGTAGAGGAAGACAGGATGGATTGTGGGGATATGAGGAACTGGTGGAGGGAAGGTTGAGGAGGACAGGGTGGAGGGTTGCATAAAGGAGGACAGGGTGGGGTAGTGTAGAGACGGACATGGTTAGGTAGGCTGGAAAAAACGGTTAAGGGTGGGGTAGAGAACAGGTTGAAGGGTTGGGTGATTGGACAGGGTGGATGGTGGGGTAGGGTAGAGGAGGACAGGGTGGAGGGTGGGTAGATGAGGACAGGGTGGAAGGTGGAGTAGGGTAGACGAGGACAGGTTGGAAGGTGGGGTAGAGGAGTACAGGTTGAAGTGTAGGGTAAAGGAGGACAGGGTAGAGAGTATGTCAGAGGAGGACAGGGTTGAGGGTGGTGTAGATGAGGACAGGATGGTGGTTGGGGTATGGTAGAGGACATGGTTAAGGGTTGTGGTGTGTAGAGGACATGATGGAGGGTGGGATGGAGGGGGACAGGGTGTAGGGTAGGGAAGAGGTGGATGGGTAGAGGAAGGGTAGGGTACAGGGGGACAGGGTGGTTTAGTAGGGTAGAGGAGAACAGGCTGTGGAGTGGGGTAGATGAAGACACGGTGGAGGGTGGGGTAGGGTCGTCAGGGTGGAGGGTGGGGTATGTAAGGACAGGGTTAAGGGAGGTGTAAGGAAGGAAAGGTTTGAAGGATGGGAAGGTAGTACAGGCTGTAGGGTAAGGTAGAGGGGGACAGGGAGGAGGATAGGGCAGAGGAGGACAGTGTGGAAGGTTGGGAAGGGTTAGGACAGGGTGAAGTGTGGAGTAGTAGTGGACAGGGAGAGGGTGGGATAGGGTAGAAGTGTATATGTTAGGGTAGGGCAGAGGAGGGAAGGGTGGAGGTATGGTAGAGGCAGGGTTGTGGGTAGTGTTGAAAAGGACGGGCGGAGGGGGGGGGGTCAGAGTAGAGGAGGACAGGGTAGAGGGTTGTCTTAAGGAGGACAGGGGGTAGTGTAGAGGAGGACAGGGTTAGAGAGTGGAAAGGGTAGTGGAAGACAGGTTGGGTGGTAGGGTAGAAGAGAACAGGATGAGATAGGGTAGATGAGGACAGGGTAGAGGGAGGGTAACGTAAAACTAGGATAGGGTGTAGTGTAGGGTAGAGTAGAACAGGGTAGGGGTTAGGATAAAGGAGGACAGGGTTGGGTAGGGTAGAAGAGTACATGGTGGGGTAGTGTAGGAAAAAAAATGCTTGAGGGTGTGGTAGGGTAAAAGAGGACAGCGTGAGGGGTAGAGGAAGACATGGTGCAGGGTAGTGTACAGGAGGACAGGGTGGAGGGAGGGGAAGAAGAGGACAGGGTGGAGGGTTGTGTAAAGGAGGACAGGGTGGTGTAGGGTAGAAAGAGACAGGGTTGCGGGTGTGGTAAAGGACAGGTTGAAGGGTTGGGTAGAGTGGGGCAGGGTGGATGATGGGATGAGGTAGAGGAGGACAGAGTGGAGGGTGGGAAAGATCAGGACAGAGTTGAAGGTGGGGCTGGGTAGAGGAGGACAGGGTTGAAGGTGGAGTTGGGTAGAGGAGGACAGGGTTGAAGGAAGGGTAGGGTAGATGAAGATAGGGTGGAGGGTAGGGTAGATGAAGACAGAGTAGAGGTTAGGGTAGATGAAGACAGGGTGGAGGATAGGGTAGATGAAGACAGGGTGGAGGGTAGGGTAGATGAAGACAGAGTAGAGGTTAGGGTAGATGAAGACAGGGTGGAGGGTAGGGTAGATGAAGACAGGGTGGAGGGTAGGGTAGATGAAGACAGAGTAGAGGTTAGGGTAGATGAAGGCAGGGTGGAGGGTAGGGTAGATGAAGACAGTGTAGAGGGTAGGCTAGAAGAGGACAGGGAGAAGGGTAGCATAGATGAGGACGGTATGTATGTTAGAGTAGAGGAGGACAGGGTGGAGATGGTGTAGGGGAGGACAGGGAGGAGGTTGGGGTAGAGGTGGACAGGATGGAGGGGGGGGGGGTAATGGAGGACGGGCAGGAGTGAAGGGTAAAGGAGGATAGGACGGAGGTTGGGTCAATGAGGGCAGGGTGGAGTGTGGTGAACACACACACACAAACACACACACACACATATACACATACACACACCACACCGTATATTTACCAATAGATGGGATTACAGAGCACCTCCCCACATAAAAATGTGTGTGGAATTAAATCATCTCTTCACACAAAAATAGTTCCAACGAACAGCTAGAATAAATGAAGAAACGCAAGTTGGGAAGACTAATGATTGAATAAAATAAACTGTTAGAGAATCAATACACTTATATCAGAAGGATAGCAGTTTCAACAAAATATAGCCAAAACAAGAGAAGAAAAGCCAAAAATAATGAACTAATACGCAAAGGAGAACTGTTCCCAAGAAACTGAATTTAGGTTAAGAAATACACCAGAGAAAATGAGGCAATAATCATCTCAGAAACTCTTTCGATAACGCAACAAAAAAGAGGAGAAAATAGCATCAAGGTATATTGTAAAATGGTAAAAAACAACCAACAACAACATCAAAAAAAAAACTTTGGAACAAACTATAATAGTTAAGAATATGTCATCTACGATTGTTTTCCATATGATGATTTTGAAAACTTTTATGAAAGGAATAAAATAACTAGATTGAATGAATAGGAAGTCCGTGTTTCGCTCACGACCATGCAACTGAGAAAAATGAGTGCGCATGCGGGCGCGTGATCTCGTTGGTGTGTGTGTGTGTGTGTGTGTGTGTGTGTGTGTGTGTGTGTGTGTGTGTGTGTGTGTGTTTGTGTGTGTGTGTGTGTGTGTGTGTGTGTGTGCATGGCCGTTTATTCCTCTTTCTAATCTTTTTCATAAGGAGCCTTATTTTTAAGCATATTAGGACATTTTTAAGGCCTTCCGTCTTGTGCTGTCTGCTTTAGTTTACAAGAACCCTAGAAAAAGACTCTAGTGTACACGCCTTTGATATGTGTATGTGTCATTGGCTCTTTCTGTACACACGCACACACGCATACACACACACACACATACAAACACACACACGCACGCACGCGCGCATGCAAACACATACACGCACATGTGCGCACACGCGTTGTATAGTTTCATGACTTAAAAAATAGCCAATTTACTAAGAAGTTGAAAAATGTGTGATAATTATAATTGTATCTTCAAAAGAAAAAACATCACACAAATGAGCCAGTGAAACAAATAGGAAAGCACCGAATGAGAAAATTACAGAATAAATAATGAAATAAAACAGAACCCACGAAGTGATGAATGTACTGATAAAACAAAAACAAGTTGAAAGAAAATTAAATTAGACTTTAAATCAAACCTTGGTGTAGGGTTTTTTTATTACTCTTTTCACTTGCTTCTTCTTCTTTTTCATCTAAAACACAACATTCAGTTTTGAATCCAGGAGAGAGTTGATGCATCTTTCTGTCAGCTGTTCTTTTCTTTTGTAGTTCATGCTTGATGAAAACACTTTCCGATTCATTATCTTGGTTTCACAGTTTCGGACGCGTTCTCCTTAACGTTTGCTTCCCCAATCGATTTAGGTTTAGCCTAGTGGTTAGCATACTGCGCGTTGTGCTCATGATCTGATAGCCTGGGTTCGAACCCAGGTACGACTCACCACAGAGACGCCTGTTCATAGGGATTTTTTTTCCGCCTGGAGTGAACATCAGTGCTGACTCTACTAAAAGCAACGCTGGTTCTGGTCCTATGACGCACTCACTTCGGTACCCAAAAGTCCATTGGGTGAGACTATAAACCGAGGTCCCGTGTGTAAACGCTCGCAGAACATCTTGCGCACACGTTCAAATCTGTTCCTTTTTTGTGGAAGAGTAGGCCATTGTGTGCCGGTGGGAACGTATGACAACCTTTTTAAAAATGCAAACACACGCGCGCTGGATGCAAGAAACAACAACATATGAATGTTTATTCCATTTTATACGAAATAAAAGAAGAAAGAAATAAATCAAAACCCATCTTTAGATCTCTAGACCTGAGACTGCTACAGAACAGAATTATATGGGTGTGGAAATGTAGGGATTGACTCAGACTGGTGTGAAAGGAATTGATATTGCTGGAAAATTACAGTAAAAAGACAGAAAGGCATAAAGAGGCATGCGGATACACAGACGTGTCTGCGCTCACTGACAGACAGACAAACAGACAGACAGAAAGACAGAAAGACATACAGGCGCACTCACGCACGCACGCACTAACACCTACACCCACATTATAAACTCAACACTAATATGGTATGTAGAAAAACTCCACACAAATAGGTTAGATTTACCTGCACTGGTTCTCCGCAGGGTTGCGTCCTCTCACCACTTCTGTACATTCTATACACAGATGATTGCAGAAGCAACTATGGAAATTCCTTTCTGGTAAAGTTCGCAGACGATAGTGCTCTGTTATCCCTCTTATCCGGATCAGTCTTAGACCACGGTCCAGCCCTCACCGAGTTCGTACACTGGTGTGACGAGGCCTATCTGGAGCTAAATGTTTCTAAAACTAAAGACCTGCCTATCGACTTCAGAAGATCAGGGCATACTCCTAAGAATACTATTATCCATAATCAAGAAGTTGAAAACGTTTTGAACTATAAGTATCTGGGAACTGTTTTTGACCACAAGTTAAACTGGGACGTTAACACTGACGCTATTGTCAAAAAGGGACAACAACGTCTGTATTTTCTGAGGAAACTGAACTCATTTTTTGTAGATAAAAAGATCCTTTCCTTGTTTTACAAGTCTTACATAGAGAGTGTTCTAAGTTTTGCTTTCATCTGTTGGTACAATAACCTTAGTGTTAAAAACAAGAATGGCCTGCAGAGAATTGTAAGAATCTGCTCAAAAATAATTGGAAAAGAACAAAGAGATCTCATGTCGTTCTGCAATCAGCAGCTTGTACGCAAAGCCACAGCCATTTTGGCTGATCCTTCCCATGCTTTGTTTCCAGAATTTCAAATGTTGCCTTCGGAACGCCGTTTTCAGTGTCCCATCAGCAAAACTAACAGGAAAAGAAATTCTTTTGTGCCAGTAAGCATTCGAATTCTGAATTCACAATGATGTTGACTACCTAGTTTTTACATTTCTCTGAATTATCTGCCTGATTGTCATTGTTACGAGTGTAGTCAATGCATAATTATGTGTGTGTGTGTGGGTGGGTGTGTGGGTGTGTGAAATAAGTCTGTCTTCTAGTCAACGGTCTTAAAACATTGAATTCATATATTGGTGTATGGTGTGGGTGTGCGTGGGCGTGTTCGCACACACACGTACGTGCGTGTGTACGTGCTGCGTATATGCGTGCGTAAAAATAAGTTTTTATGTCTTCTAGTCAATGGGTTTAAAATTCTGTTCACAATTGATGTGTGTGCGTGCGTGCGGGTGTTTGCGTGTGTGGGCGCATGCGCGCGTGTGTGTTGGTGTGTGTGTGTGTTCGTGACATTTTATTTGAAAACCAATATGAAATATAGCTTTTGTGTCTTTGATATATTTGATGTGTATCAATCTGCCTGTCAGTATTGTAATTGCCCTTCATGGGATGATTAAAGTGTTTTTGACTTGACTTTGACTTGACTTGACTTGACTTGGAATTTAATCATCTCTTCAAGAAAAAGATACATTAGAAAATAAGCAAGTAGCATAAAGAAACAAAATATATCTTGATTACAAGTACTGACAAACTAAAATAAAATATGAGAAAGTTAATAGACGTAAAAGAGAGAAAAATAGTTCAAAGGCATCACATTACAATTACAAAAATGTAAAAAAAAAAGAAGAACGAATCTTGATGTTCGAAAAGATATGGCAGCAACCTTATCATTTAGAGGCGAATAAAAGTGTTATCATCAAAAACATGATGTGAACGTAAAAAAGCAATAAATTGTATGAAAAAAACAGAATGTGGAATTCAGAATATTTCATCTACATTTTGTTTTCATTGAAAAAAAAGTCTCATGAAATGGCTAGAATATAATTAAATAAGACAAAGCGGAAATCGCTGTTGTCACTTTCACAATCTTGTACCCAAGAAAGAGAGAGAGAGAGAGAGAGAGAGAGAGAGAAGAGAGATGTGAGAGAGAGAGAGACAGAGAGAGAGAGAGAGAGACAGACAGACAGACAGACAGACAGACAGACAGAAAGACAGACAGAGAGGCAGAGAGGCAGAGAGACACGGAGAGACAGAGAGAGACAGACAAAGACAGAGTGAGACAGAGAGCGACGGAGAGAGACAGACAGAGACAGAAACAGAGACAGAGATAGACAGAGAGAGACAGACAGAGACAGAGACAGACAGACAGACAGGGACAGAGAGACAGAAAGAGGGACAGAAAGAGAGAGAGAGAAAGAGAGAGAGAGAGAGAGAGAGAGAGAGAGAGAGAGAGAGGAGATGAGAGAGAGAGAGAGAGAGAGAGAGATTTTTAAAATTTATTTCATTCTTTTATATCGAGGATAATGAAACAAGCACTTTTGAGTGAGAGAGAGACAGACAGACAGACAGAGAGAGAGCCAGAAAGAGACAGAGAGACAGAGACATACAGAGACAGAGACAGACAGACATACAGGCATAGACAGAAAGACAGAGAGCACGGACGCTTATATGTACATATATTTGTTATCTTTTTTCAGTGTTTTCTTAAGATCTGTGTTTCCCTGTAGTTCTTAAGATCTCTTTTTTGCCGTCCTGAGCTTTGGGCTGTCGGTTATTACCGAATAAATCAAACACAAAGAAATAATAATTTTTAAAATCCTTAGATTATAATTACCGTTTCTCTGTCTGATGTTCTTTTGATGCTGTCAGATCATTTTGAAAACAATGGTCATAATTATGATATCATATGGAAAAAAAAGTGCGAAGGTTCAATTTACACTGTAAAATAAAGAAAACATATTAGCGCCTGAAAGAAAAGACAAGCGCTGGTGCTTGGGCTATCCGCATCTGTGAAACCCTGTGTCTAGGGATTTATGGTAATCATGTGTAAGTGGTGTGGGAAGGGGGTACACGTGTGTGTGTGTGTGTGTGCGTTTGTGTGTATGTGTGTGCATGTGTGTGTGTACGTGTTGTGTGTGCACCAGAACAAAAAATAGTTGATTTGGCAACACACACACATAAACACACACACACACAACACTCTCTCTCTCTCTCTCTCTCTCTCTCTCTCTCTCTCTCTCTCTCTCTCTCTCTCTCTCTCTCTCTCTCTCTCTCTCTCTCTCTCTTGTGCAGGTGGAAACAGATGACAAAATTTACAAAACCGCATACACACGGAGACTTGATGTAAAAAAGCACATGAGTGCTTATTCCATTATCCTCGATATAAAAGAATAAATAAATAAATAAATCTCTCTTTCGCTCTGTCTCGCTGTGTCTCTGTCTGTCTGTCTGTCTGTCTGTCTTTGAACGGGCGTCAGGATACATCTATCAGAAATCTAGTCAGAACCCTTAAGTAAAAACATCTTGAATTTAATCATCTTCTGAAAAAACCACCTCACACAAATACGCCAAGGAAACAAATGAACATGCACTGAATAAGAAAATTACAGACGAAATATAACATGAAATAAGTTATACGAAGAGACAAATGTGAAAAAACATCCCAAAAAGGTATAAAGAAGATTAAATCAAACTTTAATTCAAACCTTGGTTTGATTTTATTTTGCTTTTGTTTTCTTTTAAATCACGGCATTTGGGCTTTACGCCTTCGAGGTAGTTTGATCTGTCTTTCTGCGATTTTCTTGTTGTTGTTTCTTTCCCTGTATCTGCTGTATGGCAAACAGAAATGTATTCTGACTCTCTGTCTGCTGAAAGCGCCTAAAAAAAACTCCGTTATGTCTAAATGTATAAAAGGATGGGGTAGCCTGGTGGTTAGAGTGTTATGTGTTACGCGTTGCGCTCTTGGTCTGACGGCCCGGGTTCGAGCCCGAGTTTGAGCCATCATCGAGATGTCCGTTCAAGGGGAGTTTTCCCGTGAAGTTGACATAAATGCTAGCTCCATTTCCTAAAATAAAGTCCTTTGAGTATGACCTCAAACCTTGGTCCCCGTGTGCAACTGCACGGAAAATATTTTGCGTGATTGTTAATAACGTGTAGGCCATTGTTGGATGCCGGTGGGAACGGATAACGGAATTAACAAAACCCCATGCACACGGAGACTGGATGTAAACAAGCGCACGATTGCTTATTCAGTTATCCTAGAGTTAAACAGCAGATAAATAAAGAACAAGATATACTGCAATGTTATATTTATATGACTAAACAGATATATAAAAGATATACAGCAATGTGATACTTATATGTCTGATTTCCTATTCACTACCTTTTTTCTCTTTTTTATGTCCATTTTCTGAGTTGTCGCGTAACATAGTTAAAGTTTCCCAAAACGAAGAAACTTTTTTTTTTGTTTTAAAAAAAAAATGTGGAAAAAAGGGAGCAGAGGAGAAGAAGAGGAGGGGGGGAGGGGGGAGGGGGGGGGGGGGGGGGGGGGGGGGGGGGGAGAGGGCGCCCATGAGCAGCCCTAAAAAGAGGGGGGGGGGGGGGAAAAAAACCAAAAATTTCCCCCAAGAAAAATTTTTTTTAAAAACGAAATTTTTTAAAAGGAAAAGGGACGCGGCAAGGGGTTGGGAAAAATTTGGCAATTACCCCTAAAGCAGTAAAAAAGAAAGGGGGGGCCCCCAAAAAAAAAAAAAAAAAAAAAAAAAAAAAAAAAAGGAGAATTGGGTTTTTTAAACCAAACAAATTTTTTCTTTTTCTCTGAAAAAAATTTAAAAAAGATTTAAAAGGGGGGGAAAAAAATTTTTTTAAAATTTGGGATTTTTTCTTTAGAGAGTATGCGAAAGGTTGTATATGATTTATTAGAAAAAGGTAGGAGGAAAAATTTTAAAAGGGGTGGTTGTGATGAAAAAAGCGCAGCAGCCCTGACAATTTAAAAAATTTAATGTGAAGGTTTTAAAAAAAGGGGTTATTTTGAGTTAGGTATATAAGTAGTTAAAAAAGGGGGGATGAGTTAGAGTAGAATAAGTGAGAGGGGGGGGGGGAAGAGAGGGCGTTTTTTTTTCGTTTTTCCTTTTACATTTTCTCCTTTTTACCCATTGGGGTTTTAAAGCAAAAGCCCCCTTTAAAAATTTTTAAAAAATTTTAAAATTTTCCCTTTTCTTTTTAAAGAGACCGGCAAAGCTTGGTCCTTTTAAACCTTTGGCTGACAAAACTTTCCCGCAGCTATTTCAAAAATGCCAGCCCAAAGCGAAAGGCAAAATTAAGCGCAAAATTGAGTTTTTGGTGATCAATAGCGCGAAAAATGCGTTTTTACTCGAAAAAAAATTTAAAAAAAAGATTAAGGTGCGAAAAATCGGTCTCGCAGTGTATTTTTATTTTTTTGTAGTAGTGTAGGGGTTAAGTAGTTGATGTAGAGTTATAGTTATAGTAGAGTAGTATTTGTGTGTTTTGTATTTGTAAGTATTTGTTTGAATTTTAAGAGAGAAGAGTAAAGTAAGAGCAGCAGAGAAAGAGTTAGTAGAAGGGGAAGTTTGAAGGAGTAGTTAGGGTTTAGAGAGAGTAGTAGAGTAGTTTAGGATTTTAGTAGTGTAGGTAGTTTGTTTAGAAAGGTAGAAAGTAGAGAAAGTGTAGTGTTAGAAGTAGTAGTTAAAAAGGGGCAGAGGAAAGAAGAGTTTGCATTGCGAGCGGGGCAGAGGGAGAGAGAGTTTAATTTTAAGCAGCACAGCTACCAAAGAAAAAGAAGAGTACACACCCTGCAGGGACAAAACGGAACCCCCAAAACCTCGCGCCGTTTTTCGACCTAAACAAACCCGTCTTTTCGTTTTTTGGGGGTCAGGGCCTCACTTTGCTTTTTAAATGGAATAAAATAACCCCTTTTATCACCCTCCTTCCTCACTTCGTCCTGGTTTTTGGTCGAATCCCCTTTTTTTTTTTTTCCCCCCTGCTGGTTTTTTTCTTTTGTTTTTATTCTTCAAAATCCGGGTTTTTTGTAATTTTTAGGGCTGGCCTCTTCCCCCCAAACTCTTTAACTCCCTTTAGCGGTTTTGGATTTTTTGAAGGCCACCACCCCCAAGGGTTTCCCCAAATTTTCCGCCCTGTGAAGTTTTAAAAACCCGGGGCCTCAAAATGACAAACGATTTGGTTTTAAAATTTGTTATTTTCCTTTTTTTCCCTTTCTTTCCCCTTCCTTTTTTGGTCCTCGGATTTGGGTTTTTCTTTTTGCTTTGTTTCTCTTTGGGTCTTTAAATTTGGTTTAAAAAAAAATTTTAAAAAATCGTCGAGGTAAAGAGGGGGGAAATCAAAAGGAAGGGGTAAAAAAGATTTTTCGTTTTTAAAAATTTTTTGGTTTTAGTTTTTTTCTTTCTTTTTCTTTCCTTTTTTTCCTTTTTTGTTGTCTTTTGCGTTTTTGGTTTTTTTGTGGTTTTGGGGTTTTTTTTCCTTTGGGGTGATAAATTTTGTGATAAAAAAAAAATCTTATTCTTTTTTTAAAAGGGAGTTGTAATGAGGGGGTTTAAACTTTTTTAAATTTTTTTTAGGGGTTTTGAGCTTTTTTGGTTTTGGGGCTGGAAAAGGGGGGAAAAGACTTTGGGGTTTCAGGGGGGAGCACCATGTGGGGCTGCATAAACATTTTGTTTTAATTTTGGTGGTGTTTTTTTTTCCCCATGATATTGTTAAAAAGGGGAAAAAACACTGCAGAAAAAACGGTTTGGAAAGCCCGGACGGTTTTATAATTCCAAACCGGATATTTGGAGGGAAAGTTTTCCCGAGGAAAGAGGGGGGGATTTTGGGAAAAAAAGGTAAGAAAAGAAAAAAAGTTGGGAAAAGAAAAAGGGAAAATTTTAAAAGGTAAAGAACTGGAATTTGGCCCAACCGGGGTGAAGTGGGGGGACGTTTTAAGAAAAATTTAAAAAAAAATTGTTTTTTAGGGTTCAAAAAAAAAAAGGAGGGGGAAAAAAAGGGTAAAGTGAGAAAAGGAAAGGGGGAAAGGGAAGGGCGGGGGAGAGAGGGAGGGGGGGATAGAGGAGAGGGGGAGGAATTGAGGGGAGAAAAGGGGGAGAGAAGGGAGAGGAGGGGGGGGGAATGGGGGAAAGGAGAAAGGGAGATGGGGGGAGAGGGGGGAAAAGGGGGAAATGCCGAGGGGAAAGGAAAAGCCCTTTGCTTTTTGGTTTCATTTTCATTTGCTTCCTTAAAAGGGTTTTCTTTCCCCCCTTTTTCTTAAAATGTTTCTTTTAAAAATGGGGGGGAAATGCTCCGCTCTTTTTTGTTATTTCCTGTCTGGGTTTTTTCTTAGTCTCTCTATCATGTTTCTCTTTTGAAAAAAGCCTGTAAACCGATATGTTATTTTGTTTTCCGGGCTCTTTGCTTTTTTTCACTTATTTTAAACCTTTTCTTGTCTAAAGTCTTTCAATGTCTTTTAATTTCTCTCCTTCTCTCTCTCTCTCTCTCCCCTCTCTCTCTCTCTCTCTCTCTCTCTCCTTCTCTCTTCTCTCTCTCTCTCTCTCTCTCTCTCTCTCTCTCTCTCCTTTTTCTCTCTTTTTTTTCCTCCCCTCCCCTCTTTTCTCTCTCTCTCCTCTCTCTCTCTCCTTTTTTCTCTCTTTTCTCCTCTCTCTCTCTCTCTTTCTTTCTTTTTTTCGCGTTCGTTGTTTTTTTTCTTTCCCCCTTTCTTTTCTTTCTTTGTTTTTTACCCATCACTGTTTTTATCCCCCTCGCTTGTTGTTTTATGTTTCTATTTGTTCTTTATTTAGTTTTGGTCTCAAAATCAATCTAAACATTTTGTTGGCATTTTTGTTTCAGTGAAAATTTTTTGCTGTTTTGGGTGTGTTGTTGTTTGTTGTTTCTGTTGTCGTTGTTGTTGCTGCTGTTGTGTTTCTGTAAAGTTTTTTGCTGCGTTGTGATGTTGCTGTTGTTTCTGTGTGTTGTTTTTACTGTTGTTGTTTGCATGCACACCAGATTAACACTCTGCTCTTCACCCAGAAAAAAGTACCCCTGGGAAGTACCATAAACCACACCCCAAAAATGGTTTAGGCGTTTGTGTGATTGCTGCCCCTTTTAAAAAAAAATCAGTGTTGAGTAGCTGCACGGGATTTTAGACAAAGGGGTTTTCCCCTAAATGAACCCCGGTTTGGCCCCCGCTCAGGTTTCTGTGTGGATGAAGACAGTTTTACAAGTAATAGTTTAAGCGTGCATCATTTTAGATAAGACCTTGGCATTTATATACTCTTACTCAGTGACAAAAATTCTTTTCCCTGGGGTAGAATTGAACATAACATGCGCAGCCCCGCTTAAGCTAATAAAAAGAAAACAAATCAACCAGCATGCACAGATCTTAGTCCTTTATTTTGACCTGGGATTAGCCCAGGCCAAATAGCTGTGTCAGTTCTTGAAGTCAGCAAATTGCCAAGGCCTACACTAAAATCTTGTTGTTGTGCTTAAAAAATTGGTGTGCTGAGATTGCCTTCAGCTATGACAAGTCCTTAAACAAAGGACAAAATTCCTCTAAAGTCGGAGTATGGCTGCCTATATGGCGAGGTAGCTACAAACTGTCGTACACGCAAACTTCCCATTCAGGGTGCAGTGTCATTCCCACAGTGATTCCTAGGTGGGATGAGTGAGTCAGAGCGCACATTCTAAATGAGAGTGTTAGATGAGAAACGCACAATGATAAAAACACAACAACAAATGGCCTGGTTTTTGGTCCGCATTGTCGTCAGATTCTTGACTTCTGCTATTGCTGTCAGAGATTTGCCCGCTGTTGCCTTAGAAAATTTTGTGATACAAAGTCAATGCTTTTTAAAACGGGGTGGGGTCAATATTTTTCCCCGAACACTCAGACCGCAACAGTGTTGTTGTGTATGACAAACATCTTTTTGTGCTGGGGTTAGCGCCCCATCAAGTCAGGCCCCCCGGCATCGTTTTGGCCCGGGGGGTACAACATGTAAGAAAGGAAATTTTTAGAATAGGGTCCATCCTTGGGAAAAATAAACATTGTAATTAATGTCGCAGTACAGACTTTACTATCCACCGTGTCGGTTTTTTGGTTTCATTGCTGTGTGTCCTCATGTTAATCTTTGTACATGTTGTGGATGGGCAGCAACAGTCGCAAGAAAGTTTGATGGGTGTGTTGATGATAATATGGGATTAAAGGGAGCGAAACAAAAAACGGGGAAAAAAAAAATTGTTCAAAGTAGTGTAAAGGTTTTTTCTCTTTTTCTTTCTCTTTCTCCCCTCTCTCTCTTTCTCTTTTCTCTCTTCTCTTCTCTCTCTCTCCTCTCTCTCTCTCTCTCTCTCTCTCTTTCTTCTCTCTCTCTACCTTAAACACACTTGAACATACGCTCGCTCGCTCACACACACACACACACACACACACACACACACACACACACACACACACACACACACACACACACACACACACACACACACACACACACACACACACACACACACACACACACACTGTTCAGCTTAAAGAAACAACCACACACATGTCTATCAAAATTGCTCCCCTAAAAGTGTAGAATTTAATCATCTTTCTAAGAAAAGACAAGACACCTAAATGAACAGAACAAATAAATAAACAGTCATTGGAAATAAAGCCACTGATTAAACAAAATAGTCAAGAATAAAAGTTAGCAGATCATTCTGAGGAAAGAAAACACTCCAAAAATAAATTCAAAATAAGAGGTAAAATGAAATGGTGTAAACGATATGTTGTTCAAGAAATCACACAGAAAATAAAAAAGTGTATATATATATATATATTCGATACCGGCATAAAAGTATTAAATTTTATTCTATTCAATTTATTTTTTAATTAAATGTTATCAATAAAGGTTAGAAAATGCCTCTGTCATTTTCTCATGTCCTTGTTAAAAAAGCTAATTATATAATCCAAGCTTTTGCTCAAAATAAAATTATAAAATACAAGCATTTGCCCAAAATAAAATAATGAAAGTACAAATTACCAAAAGAGCAGACAGAAATGTAAAAAAAAGTTCTAAAGTAATAAAATAAGCCAAACACACTCTTATTTTCCAACTTTTATGAGGTTAAACACAATTGACAACGATTTGTATAACGTCTTTTTCTACTTTAAAAACTTGAAATCTCTCTCTCCTCTCTCTCTCTCTCTCTCTCTCTCTCTCTCTCTCTCTCTCTCTCTCATAATATATATATATATTATATATATATATATATATATAGAGAGAGAGAGAGAGAGAGAGAGAGAGAGAGTGTGTGTGTGTGTGTGTGTGTGTGTGTGTGTTTGTTTGTGCGTGCTTGCATGCGCGCACCCCCGCTTGTGTTTGCATCTTTGTGTATGTGCGTGTGTATGTGTGTGCGCGCGTATATATGCATGTGCATGTGCGTAGGTGTGTGTGCGCGCGCGAAAGCTTTGTCCTTGTTGAAACTGTATGCTGTGTATAATTGCATCAAATTCAAGGATTCTGGTTCGCTAACCATAATTATGTTAACGGAAGAAAGGAAACAGCAGAATTATGTACACACACTCAGAGAACCAAAACAGCCCCCAGCAAATACTGAGCCCCAACTCCGAAAGAAGAAGATGAAGTGTGAGGGTGGGAGAGAAAGAGAGAGAGAGAGAGAGAGAGAGAGAGAGAGAGAGAGAGAGAGAGAGAGAGAGAGAGACAGAGAGAGACAGAGAGAGAGACAGAGAGAGACAGAGAGAGACAGAGAGAGACAGAGAGAGACAGAGACAGGACAGGACAAACAGAGATAGACAGAGAGAGACAGAAAGAGACAGACAGACAGAGACAGAGAGAGACAGAGAAGGACAGAGAGACAGAGAGACAGACGGAGGCAGACAGAGACAGAGAGAGACAGACAGAGACAGAGAGAGAGAGAGAGAGACAGCGACAAGACAGATAGAGACAGGTAGAGACAGATATACAGAGACAGATACATAGACAAAGACAGAGAGACATAGAGACAGAGACAAAGACTGAGAGACATGGAGACAGACAGAAAGAGACAAAGACTGAGAGACATAGAGACTGACAAAGACAGAGAGACAGAGACAAAGACAGAGAGACATAGAGACAGACAGGCAGAGACAGAGAGACAGAGAGAGAGACAGACACAGAGAGGCAGAGACAGAGACAGAGACAAAGATGGCACAGCCAGCTGATCGATAGAGCCCTTAATCAAAATCAGAGGTCAGAGGAATCTTGAGCCACAGCTAGTTGAGTGCCCTGGCTTCAATAGTCGGGCAATTGCCATCTTTTCTCTTCCCTCTTTTTTCTAATTCTTCTCTTCCTTGGCTATTCTGTAGCGGTGTCCCTAAAAGTTTTTTTTCCTTGTCTCTGGCTCTACAGGGGGGGGGGGGGGGGGGGACCAGGTAACCTGGTGGTTAGAGTGATGCGCATTGCGGTCGTGATTTGCTGATCCGGGTTCGAATCTCGTTCAAGAGAATTTTTTTTCTGGACTTTACATTAGTGCCGACTCTTCTCTCCGTCTAAAAGTCTTTCGGATGAGACTATAAACTGAGGTCTCGTGTGCAAATACATGCAGAATGTTTTGTGCACATGTTAAAACCCGTTCCGTTATTTATAAGAGTAGGCCATTGTGTGGACCGGATGACAAATTTGACAGAACTGCATGCACACAGGAACTGGATTAAAAATCACAGGAGTGCTTATATCCATTATCTTCAGAATAAAAGAATAGAAATGATAACAGTATATTTTTTTTTCTCTCTCTCTGCTTTCTCCCTCTTTTGGCTTAAATCTCTCTTCTCTCCTTCCTTTCTGTCTTTGCCTCTGTACATCTGTCTCTATGCCTCTCTGTCTCTTTCTCTGTATGTCTCTCTGTCTCTTTGTCTGTCTGCCTGACTCGTCCCTCTCTCTCTCTCTCTGTCTCTCTTTCTGTCTCTCTCTCTGTCTCTGCGTCTGTCTGTCTGTCTCTGTGTTTCTCCGTCTCTCTATCTCCCTTTTTATTTATCTGTCTCCCCGTGCTTCTGCTTGTGCTGTTTTCCTCTCTCTCTCTATCTCTCTCTCTTTCTCTCTCTGACTCATCAGAAAGAATACTCCTATCACGCTACATAGACCTTAACAGGTCGACACCCCAACAAAAAACACAGCTATGAATACTGGTAAGGGAAAAAAATCCCAAACAAAACAGCGCAGGAACCACGTCGACACAGCTGCATGCTGTTTCCCTGCAACCTGAATGGAACAAAATGGGCAATACCCCCTGACAAGTCTGCCATGGACCAACCAGCCAACGATGGAGCGGAAGGAAGCTGAGATGCCAGCTCTATGTCGCCCAGTTCCTGAACATGTCTG
>CM054141.1:40547642-40567642 GCA_028751875.1 Rapana venosa | reverse complement strand
CTTCGTCTTCTTCTTCGCATTCTTCGCATTCTTCTTCGCATTCTTCGCATTCTTCTTCTTTTCTTCTTCTTCTTCTTCTTCTTTTCTTCTTCTTCTTCTTTCTTCTTCTTCTTTCTTCTTCGCATTTTCGCATTTCTTCTTCTTCGCATTCTTTTCTTCTTCTTCGCTTCTTCTTCTTCTTCGCTTCCTTTTCTTCTTCTTCGCATTTCTTTCTTCTTCGCATTCTTCTCTTCCTTCTTCTTCTTCTTCTTTTTGAATTCTTCTTCTTCGCATTCTTCCTTTGCATTCTTCTTCTTCTTCGCATTCTCCTTCTTCGCATCTCTTCTTTGCTTCTTCTTCTTCTTCTTCTTCTTTCTTCTCTTCTTCTTCTTCTTCTTCTTCTTCTTCTTCTTCTTCTTCTTCTTCTTCGCATTTCTTCGCATTCTTCGCATTCTTTTTCTTCTTCGCATTCTTCTTCGCATTCTTTTTCTTCTTCTTCTTCTTCTTCTTCTTTCTTCTTCTTCTTCTTCTTCTTCTTCTTCTTCTTCTTCTTCTTCTTCTTCTTCTTCTTTCTTTCGCTTTCTTCTTCGCATTCTTCTTCGCATTCTTCTTCTTCTTCTTTCTTCTTCTTCTTCTTTCTTCTTCTTCTTCTTCTTCTTCTTCTTTTTTCTTCTTCTTCTTTCTTCTTTCTTCTCTTCTTCTTGCATTCTTCTTCTTCTTCTTCTTCTTTCTTCTTCTTCTTCTTCTTCTTCGCATTTTTCTTCTTCTTCGCATTCTTCATTCTTCTTCTTCTTCTTCTTCTTCTTCTTCTTCTTCTTTCTTCTTCTTCTTCTTCTTCTTCTTCTTCTTTCTTCTCTCTTCGCATTCTTCTTCTTCTTCTTCTTCATTCTTCTTCTTTTCTTCTTCTTCTTCTTCTTCTTCTTCTTCTTCTTCTTCTTCTTCTTCGATTCTTCTTCTTCTTCTTCTTCTTCTTCTTCTTCTCTTCTTCTTCTTCTTCTTCTTCTTTTCTTCTTCTTTCTTCTTCTTCTTCTTCTTCTTCTTCTTCTTCTTCTCTTCTTCTTCTTCTTCTTCTTCTTCTTTCTTTCTTCTTCTTCTTCTTCTTCTTCTTCTTCTTCTTCTTCTTCTTCTTCTTCTTTCTTCTTCGCATTCCTTCTTCGTTCTTCTTCTTCGCATTTTTCTTCTTCTTCTTTTTCTTCTCTTCTTCTTTCTTCTTCTTCTTGCATTCTTCTTCTTCTTCTTCTTCTTCGCATTCTTCTTCTTCTTCTTGCATTCTTCTTTCTTCTTCGCATTCTTCTTCTTCTTCTTCTTCTTCGTCTTCTTCTCTTCTTTCGCATTCTTTCTTCTTCTTCGCATTCTTTTCTTCTTCTTTCTTCTTCTTCGCATTCTTCTTGTTCTTCTTCTTCGTTCTTTTTCTCTTCGTTCTTCTTCGCATTTCTTCTTCTTCTTCTCTTCTTCTTCTTCTTCTTCTTCTTCTTCTTCTTCTTCTTCTTCTTCTTCTTCTTCTTCTTCTTCGCATTCTTCTTCTTCTTCTTTTCTTCTTCTTCTCTTCTTCTTCTTCTTCTTTTCTTCTTCTTCTTCTTCTTCTTCCTTCTTCTCTTCTTCTTCTTCTTCTTCTTCTTCTTTCTTCTTCTTCTTCTTCTTCTTTCTTCTTCTTCATTCTTTCTTCTTCTTCGCATTCTTCTTTCTTCTTCTTCTTCTTCTTTCTTCTTCTTCTTTTTTCTCTTCTTCTTCTTCTTCTCTTCTTCTTCTTCTTTCTTCTTTTCTTTCTTCTTCTTCTTCTTCTTCTTCGCATTTTCTTCGCATTCTTTCTTCTTCTTCTTCTTCTTCTTCTTCTTCTTCTTCTTCTTCTTCTCTTCTTCTTCTTCTTCTTCTTCTTCTTCTTCTTCTTCTTCTTCTTCTTCTTCTTTCTTCTTCTTCTTCTTCTTCTTCTTCTTCTTCTTCTTCTTCTTCGCATTCTTCTTCTTCTTCGTCATTTTTTTCTTCTTCTTCTTTCCCTTTCTTCTTCTTCTTCTTCTTCTTCTTCTTTCCATTCTTCTTCTTTCTTCTTCTTCTTCTTTTCATTTTCTTCTTCTTCTTCTTCTTCTTTCTTCTTTCTTCTTTCTTCTTCTTCTTCTTCTTCTTCTTCTTCTTTTTCTTCTTTCTTCGCATTCTTCTTCTTCTTCTTCCATCTTCTTCTTCTTCGTTCATTCTTCTTCTTCTTTTCTTCTTCTTTTTTCTTCTTTTCTCGTTCTTCTTCTTTCTTCTTTCTTCTTCTTCTTCTTCTTCTTCTTCTTTCTTCTTCTTCTTCTTCTTCTTCTTTTTCTTCTTCTTCGTCATTCTTCTTCTTCTTCGCATTCTTCATTCTTCTTTCTTTCCTTCTTCGCATTCTTCGTTCTCTTCTCTCGCATTCTTCTTTTCTTCTCTTCGCATTCTTCGTCTTCTTCCTTCTTCTTCTTCGATTCTTTCGTCTTCTTCTTCTTTCGCATTTCTTCTTCTTCGCATTCTTCTTTCTTTTTTCTTCCATCTTCTCTCTTCTTCTTCTTCTCTTCTTCTTCTTCTTCTTCTTCTTCTTCTTCGCATTCTTCTTCTTCGCATTCTTCTTCTTCTTCTTCTTCTTCTTCTTCTTCTTCTTTCTTTCTTCTTCTTTCTTCTCTTCTTCTTCTTTCTTCTCTCTTTTCTTCTTCTTCTTCGCTTCTTCTTCTTCTTTTCTTCTTCGCATTCTTCTTCTTCGCATTCTTCTTCTTCTCTTCTTTCTTCTTCTTCTTCTTCCTTCTCTTCTTTCTGCATTCTTCTTCTTCTTCTTCTTCTCTCTTCTTCTTTTCTTCTTCTTCTTCTTCCTTCTTCTTCTTCTTCCATTCTTCTTCTTCTTCTTCTTCTTCTTCTTCTTCTTCTTCTTCTTCTTTCTTCTTCTTCTTCTTCTTCTTCTTCTTCTTCTTCTTCATTCTTCTTCTTCTTCTTCTTCTCTTCTTCTTCTTCTTCTTCTTCTTCTTCTTCTTCTTCTTCTTCTTCTTCTTCTTCTTCTTCTTCTTCTTCTTTCTTCTTTCTTCTTCTTCTTCTTTTCTTCTTCTTCTTCTTCTTCTTCTTCTTCTTCTTCTTCGCATTCTTCTTCTTTCGCATTCTTCTTCTTTTCTTCGCATTCCTTCTTTCTTCTTCTTCTTCTTCTTCTTCTTCTTCTTCTTCTTTTTCTTCTTCTTCTTCTTCTTCTTCTTCTTCTTCTTCTTTCTTCTTCGATTCTTCTTCTTCGCATTCTTCTTCTTTTCGCATTCTTCTTCGCATTTTCTTCTTCTTTATCTTCGCATTCTTCTTCTTCTTCGCATTCTTTCTTCTTCTTCGCATTTCTTCTTCTTCGTCATTCTTCTTCTTCTTCTTCTTCGCATTCTTTTTCTTCGCATTCTTCTTCTCTTCGCATTCTTCTTCTTCTTCGCATTCTTCTTCTTCTTCGCATTTTCTTCTTCTTCTTCGCATTCTCTTTTTCTTCTTCGCATTCTTCTTCTTCTTCGCATTCTCTTCTTCTTCTTCGCATTCTTCTTCTTCTTCGCATTCTCTTCTTTTCTTTTCTTTCTCATTCTTTTTCTTCTTCTTCTTCTTCTTATTCTCGCAGTACTGTTTCTGTTATATGAGCGAAAATTTCGTCTCTACCTTAAGCGTCTTACAGTCAGGCCCAGCGCATCGAAATTGGGATTAGGTGATCATTTTTTCTCTTTTAAAGTCTTCTGTAAAACACAAAAACACATGCGATGTCTGTCTAAGATTTAGTCTATGACAATACTGGACTTATAACGAAATAAATCGTGTCTTCATCGTATCGTATTGATTCAAAATCATTCTAACTATCAGATTTCTCAATTGAGCTGCTCTTTTTTTTTTTTACAGCTCTCCAGCATCCTCCATGGTTACTGCTTTCTAGGATAGGTCTTCTTTATTTTTTGTCTAATCTGACTCCTTGTTTTATGTCTTACGCTGTCTGTCTGTGTTTCTGTCTGTTTGTCTCTCTTTGTCTTTCTGTTATATCTCTTTCTTTTTCTTTTCTTGTCTCTCTGTGCTTTCCTTCGTTCTCTATCTATCTATGTATCAATCTGTGTATCTGTGTATCTATTACCTTTGTATGTATTCTGCATTTTTTTATCTATCTTGATGTCTATCTATCTATCTATCTATCTACTACGCTATTCTACATACCTCCAACCCACCATGCCATCCCACTATCCTACCTACTATCTATCTGCATTATCTATCTATTATCTTTCTTCTATCTATCTTCTATCTTCTTTATCTATCTTATCTTATCTATTTGTCTGTCTATTTTCTCTTCTATCTATCTATATCTGTATCTTATCTATTGCTCTATCTATGTATTGTCGTCTGTCTATCTTCTATCTATATTCTATCTTTCTATCTATCTTATCTTGTTATCTATATATCCTATGTCTATCTTATCTATATATTGTATTATTCTATTTTATCTCTTTCTCTGTTGTCTCTGTGTCTGTTGTGTGTCTTTCTCACCTTCCATTCCTGCTTTTTTTATACTTTTACATGACAACACAAACAAGGACATTTTATCTGGCTAATTTCGACAATTAACAACAAGAGTTAAAGTCTCCCAGGCAAAATGGTTTTTTAAACAGTTTCTGTGAGTAAGCGGCTATAAATTGGAGAGACGCGAAACGCCAGACAAATGTACGCGAAACCCAAGAAGCATGAAAGGGTTATGCCGTCGTTAAGCAAAGGAGACGCCAAGAAACTGGAGGCCAAATGAAGCTATACTGAGGCTTGGATGTCCATCCATTACTGTCTCCTCAATTGTAAGAACCGCCCCCACCAAAAACAAAAACCAACAAAAAACGAGCGGGTAAATTGACCTTTATTTGTTGATCAAAGAAAGACGGACTCCAAATCGTTAATCAGAATCAGTTTTGCCCGCATCAAGTTTAGCAAGCTCTCACACAAAAAATAGTTTAAGACGCTCATAAAAAGCGAAAGTGGGTAAACGATAAATTTTCCGCACTTTTGTTTTTTTAAAGTCACAGATTTAAAAACCACTCCTTGAACAGAGTTTGTTAGTTAGAAAGGGACGCATCTTATTATTGGATAATCCGAATTATTACGAAGCTCTCTTTCCTTTACCTCCCTATATGTTTTTGTAGATGTTTTTTTGTAAGCAAGTATCTGTAGTATTTCAAATTCTGAATCAGCAGAGCATAGCGTGGAAGTTGTTTAGAATATCTAAACCATAATTTCAATTCTTCCATTTATATTGCGGTTGCAGCATTAGTACACACGTTTTCTAAACTATTTTTTAAAAGATGACACAAGAGTCATAACTTACAAGGTGCATTGCACACGCGCCCTCCTGTTCCGCTTTTCGTAAGAGTAGGCCATTGTGTGCCGGTGGGAACAGATGGAAGAATTTACAAAACCGCATACACACAGGGATTGGATGTAAAAAAAGCGCATGAGTGCCTCTTCTATTATCCTCGATATAAAAGAATTTAAAAAAGAATAAATAATAACCGCCTTTAAAGTTGTCGAGCATTGAACGCGCGGATAAAGGGTTAAAAAAGGAATGCTTTGCCAACATCTAAGTGTCTAGTTTCAAACCTTTGTTCTATGAACCCCGCTGCTTTCCATTTTCTCCCCTAAAGAGGCAGTTGTCCATGTAGCCGGGAAATCGGGGACTGTACTGAAGCCAAGATTTGATTTGTGTTAGAAATTTTTAATAAGTGTGTATTTCTCGTTAATATAGATATTATTATCCAAGGTTTTTCGCCGCTTCATAGCGATTTCTTTCCCGTTTAAGTGTAGAAAACCAAATTACCATACATGGATGATGTTGGTTTTAGAAACAAAGGTTTTTCTTGATCCAAGATGTTTTGGAGTCGTTTTAACCTCTCGCATTATGGTACGTTAAGAGATTCAATGACAGACTGAAGTCAAATATGTTTTAGTTGTTGTGTTGTGGTCGTGTGTTGTGTGTGTGTTGTGTTTGTGTGTGTGTGTTGTGTGTGTTGGTGTGGTGTGTGTGTGTGTGTTTGAACAGTAAGATTAGCAGAAGCTTTTTTTGTCACAGTTGGATTAAATTTACAATACGAACATATTCATGAGGTTTGTTGTTTTTTGTATAATAATGGACGGTTAACATTTGCAAAGCATACAAAAACATTCAACAGTGGAGCTCAACAGCAAGTAAATTATTAGTATAGCATTAAGAAATAACGTAAACTGTTTGGTTTGTGTTGTGTGTTGTACAATCACTTGCGACATAGGGATGCGGGTTTTATCAGGTAAGTCTTTTTCAAGACTGGGTGCTTTTATACTTATAAGAAGTTTCGTTCATGTAAGGACAACACGCAATAACTTATTACAGTATTCCCTATCGTGTGTTTGTTCTTTTTTTTCTTGAAATAACTTGTTCGAATGTTTATTTTTAAAGATTTTACAAATAATGACGGGCTACTACATTTAATGACCTGTTGAGCGAAATACCAAGAATCATAATCCAATTTTTAGCATTTCCATTGAACTTTCTTTAAAATGGCAAATCTTAAACTCAATGCACCGAAAATGTGCTGACTCTTTACCCCGTTTATGTTTTTTGAAAGTTTATGTTTAGTGTCGAAAGCTGAGAGGTGTGGTTTGGGGTGGGTTTTCAGTACGTCTTTCACTAAATAGTGATTGTAAATGTATGTTGGGTTATATTATATAAACTATTTTATATAGTTGTGTGTGTGTGTGTGGGGAGGGGGTGTGGGGCAGTTGGTGGGATGGGGTGTGCACATAGCTATCTATCGGCATTAGACAACGATAAGAAACACCAATTAAAACCATACACAAGAAAGTTGAAGGGGGAAAAAGTAACAGCTTCAAAACTAACTTTGCAATGTATACAACTAGTAAATATCGTTAAACTATGACATTATGATAACAGGAGTATGGCTTAATGACAATGCAATCTCTTTCAGTAATGGAATGTCTTTTAGAATTTGCTCTAAGCAACGGAACGTGAAAACAGGTAAAATGTTATTCAAATCTCTGCATTCTAAAATAATATGAGCAATGGTAATGTTTTTACCACAGATACATGTTGCTTTTTGAAAGCTTAGTTTTAAAAACATTGAGCTTGAACCTGTAGATAAGAGATACAACGATTCTATATTCATGTAAGTTACAGCATTTGATCTTATCAAAAGATAATACATGGGCTACATTATCATTACAGGGAGAACCGATATGTTTTGGATTCTTTTTAAAAAAATTCCAACATGCATTTTGTAACATACTATATTCCTCATGACTGGATAAGGGGACATTTATGCTGCAGGGCCCATTACTATGCTTAGCACCACAGTTTGCTATTTTGTCAGTTTTTTCATTAAAGTAGGTATCACATTGCAAAGGAATAGAGAAAAAAGTAACACGAGTGCCTCGTAACATCAGAAAATAAATCAGATGTCCAATCTCTGTTGCGAGATCTTGTCTCACTTTTAAGCGCCCGAAATATATCTTTAGTAAAATCTAGAAGATAATATAAAGCCATCAAAATGGCAGATAATTCAGCTGTAAATATAGATAGATTTTTACCAACATGAAATGGTCTCTCTACTTTCAATGATGGGATAACAAACGCTGCACCCGCCTCATTGTTGCTAAGATGTTCTGGATATGTGGTTTGTATTATATTCTTGTACTGACGCACTGCAAATATTTTCATTACCTTTTTGATAAAGAAATATAATTTATGTCAAAATTATCTCTCTGAAGCTCCCATGGCGGACAAGACGAACATTTTATATTTTATTTAGCTATTTTTGTAGGACTTATTTCTGCCTTATCAAATAGTTAACAAGTATAGTTTCTAGCTGTGGTAACTGAACGAATAGTATGTGCTCTTTTAGGAAAGTTGAAATCAGGTCTTACACTAATTTCGGAGTCGACATTGGTTTCTTGTTTTGAACAATGTAAGAGATATTTGGCCACGGCGAGTTGTCGATAATTATCCAATGGCAGAATACCTATCTCTTTCTAAATACCCATGGATGATGCATGAACAGGTGCACCCAAATCTAGTCGAAAACCCTTACAGTGTAGTCTTGTCATTTTTCTGTAATAAAAACTTTGGAGCACTGAAAAATGCTTATTGTCTTTGTTATGTGCTGTTTAGGGTCTTTGTTATGTGCTGTTTGCTAGCGTCATCCTTGAGTTCATATTGTTGTTCCTGTAACTATTTCTGTGTTTATGTTATTGCTCCTATTCCTGCTGATGCTCTCATCGCCGCCATCCCCATTGTTACTGGTGTTGCAGCTGCTGTTATTGCTGTTCTGGTAGTTGTTCTTGTCGATATCCTTGTTGACGGTTTTGGTGATGGCTATACCGTTGATATTGTTGCGGCTGTGATTATTGCTAGTCATCTTTCTGCTGCTACTGCTGTTTTCCTTCTTTTATTTCCCACGTACTTCTACTTCTGCTATTTCATGTTTTCCATAGCAAGCTGATATCTACTTTGTCACAACTCCTTAGTGTCTTAGATTTTGTACAACGAATTAGCAAAGGTGCTGTTTTTGATGGCAGCGTGAACATGTATAATATATAATAATAACAAAATCGACGCATTCTCGTCAAGAGAGCAGTCCGATCTCCATGTAGAGAAACCTTACTTTATTTAAACTAGAAAATACAAATGTATGTATATGTATGTATGTATGTATGTATGTATGTATATTTGTATGTATGTGTGTAGATATGTGTGAGTTAGATACACAGACACACGCACACGCACGCACACACACATAAACACACACACATTACTCACCCCTCACCCCTATCCCCCTTACACACACACAAACACACACAACACTACTCACTACTCCCCCTGCCCCCACCCCCTCCCCCCACCCCACCCCTACCCCACACACAGCAACCCTCTGGAAACATTTTGAAGCTGAAATCTTTTTCTCAGGAAGCCAACTTTACACCAGTAACCATGTACTCTTCTCACAGCGCAGAATTGCCCGGTGATATCGCCGCAGTCTGAGTCAAGTCAAGTCAAGTCAAGTCAAGTCAAGTCAAATGTTTATTTCCAGATGGTACATTGAAAAAGCAATGCATTTGCTCTTTCTTTTCATCAAGACATCTATCTAGGAACAACAACAACTTGATCAACATTATCTAACTACATCATTACCATACTTTACTTTTTCCTACCGCTTGTACTCTGTGGCGTCGCGGGGAGATTAACTGTCTTTCTGCTGCAAGGCGGGTAGGTGGAGGGGAAGGGGGGGGGGGGGGGGGGGGGGGGCAATCCAGAATTCGTGTTTTGAGGAACATCCAGGTCGTGGTTTCTGGCTCGGTGCCAGGTCCTCAGTTTGTAAGCACACAAGGCTGGCTGGTTTGGCGGCATCCGTGTGAGGTGCCCGAACCACTTGGTTCGTTGTTGTTCATTATGGTGTAGGACGGGTGTGGCTCCTACCATGTCTCTGATCACCTCGTTTCTTATCTTGTCTCTGCTAGCCTCCTAAAGCCCAACCCCTCGTCCCCGTCGTAAGAGGTGGAAACAGGTAATGCTGGCTAACGGGGCTCTGGTGAAACTACGACGGGCCTAGCTAGCCGGTAGTGGAAAAAACAAAAATTGCTCAAGAAAAACAAGGAAATATAAATCATTCCTCCATAATAATAAACAACTCGTGCGGAAGGAATTTAGGAAAGACAACACACAAACACCACACACACACAACACACACACCCACCAACACACACCACACAAAACACACCCCACACACCCAACACAACCACATCACCACATACATGAGTCAGTCAGTGTCTCTGTCTTTATTCAACTGCAGTTTACCTTTTCTTTTCTCCCCTTCCGGAGTGTTAAATAAAAAATGATGCTCATGGCATTTCCCGACGCTTCTTCCAAAGTTGTTACAAATGAGGAAAATCTGCAAAAACTTTATCGGACAGGAAATGACAACTGTTGTAAAGATTGTATTCGACAAATGACAGAAAAAGAGATGGAAACAGAGAGAGACAGAGAAAGGAGGAAGATGAGGGAAAAAAGAGAGGAAGAGAGAGAGAGGAAGAAGACAGCAGACGACAGACAGAAGAGAGGGAGAGGGGGGGAGGAGAGGAGGGGAGAGAAGAGAGAGAGAGGATGAGAGGAGGAGGGGAGAGGATGAGGAAGGGAGAGGAGAATAGAGAGAGAGAGAGAAAGAGAGAGGAAGAGAGAAAGAGAGAGAGAGAGAGAAAAGGAGATGAAGAGAGAAGAGAGAGAGAGATGATGAGAGAGAGGAGAGAGAGAGGATAGAGGAGGAGAGAGAGAGGGGAGAGAGGAGAAAGAAGGAGGAGAGAGAAGCAGAGTGAAAAAAAATTACAAGTTTGAGAGGCAAAAATCGATGAAAGTGTGAGAGAGAGGATAAGTGGGGAGAGTGAGAAGAAAGTAGAGGAAGAGAGAGAAAAAGGAGGACGAGATTAAGGGGGAAGAGAGAGTAAAGGAGGGGACGAGAGAGGAGAGAAGGGGAGAGTGTGGAAAGAGGGGACAGAGGAAGAGAAAGAGAAGAGAAGAAGAGAAGAGAGAGAGAGAGGGGAGAGAGAGGGGACGGAGACAGCAATAGAGCTGAAGATACAAAGATAGAGGCAAAAACGATTTGAAAGTGTGGAGAAGAGAGATACAGTGAGAGAAGAGAAAGAGGGGAGAGGAGAGGGGAGAAAGAGTAGGATAAAAGGGAAGAAGATTGGAGAGGAAAAAAGAGAGAGAAGGAGAGGGAGAGAAGGAAAGAACAGAGAGAAGAGATGAGAGGGGAGACAGAACAGACAGAAGGACAAAAAGACAGACAGACAGACAGACAGAAAAGACCAAAGAGGGGAGAGGAAATCGGAGGGCAGAACCAGAGCTGAATTACAAATATAGGGGAGGGGGCAAAACGATAGAAAATGAGAGATGGATACAGTGAGAGAGAGAGAGAGAGGGGGAGAGAGAGAGGATAGAGGAGAGAGGGGAGAGAGGAAAAGAGAGATGAGAAGGGGGGATGAGGGAAAGGAGAAGGAGAGATAGAGAGAAAGATAAGGAGAGGAGAGGGAGAGGGAACGGAGAGAGGGGAGAAGAGAGAGGAGGAGAGAGAAGAGAGAGGGAGAGGGGAGAGGAGAGAGGAGACAGAAGACAGAAGAAATCAGAGAGGAGAGGAGAGAAGAAAGACGAAGAAAAAAGATAGAGAGAGGCAAAAATCGTTTAGAATATGAGAGATGGATTACAGTAAGAGAGAGAGAGAGAGAGAGAGAGAGAGAGAGGAGAGAGGAGAAAAGAGGAGAGAGAGAGATAGATGAGAGAGAGAGAAAGAGAGAGAGAGAAAGAGAGACTTCAGACTTCAGACTTCAGACTTTTACTGTACATCGGCCTTAGGCCACAATACAAAGGAATGACGGGTGTGTTGAGTGGGCATATGACATGAGTGTTATAAACAATTACAATCAATGTATATAAATATGAAATGATATATCAGCAATAATAAAGAAATTACATCACCCATTTCTTGAATATTAATCACAAATTAATTCACGTTCGTCATAATCGACAATGTTTTGAATGTAGTTTTCATCAATATAAGGATCCATTTCTATAAAGTTATCTTACTTCTTCGGTTGGGTTGCATGAAAAATAAATCGTGATAAATTATGTCTATCAGTAGATATTGTAGCTTTGAGTAGCACGTGCAAAGGAAGTCTCTTCGCATCTTTAAGAAACTTGTGTCTCAAATCTTCATAGACAGGGCAATTAAATAAAAAGTGTTCTTCATTCTCTATTTGGTCTTTACCAAACAGGGCACTGCTTATCTTCATTTGAACTACTATAGCGATGTGTTATTATTGTTTAGTGGTAGCGCATTTAATCGTACTTGAGTAACTGCAACGCGAAAGCAATATGTATCCATTTCACTAATATACTTCTCTCTTTCAAAAACAATCTTAAAGTTTCTGTAACTATCATATCTACTGCGATCTCTGATGGTGCCAGTCCATTCCTGGGTAAACCAATCTACAGTCTTTGTTTAAAGGCAGTAAGAACATTTTTATGTCCCTACTCCTTGGTTTAACCAAACGATGTTAAACCCAGTTATTTCAGAATATTTCCCTGATTTTAGAGACCCAGCATTGTTTGCCCTTTTTATCTAATTCTAACAACATACAATAAGCTTTATGTGGCAATCTTTCAGAATCCATATGTAATAATTTAAACCAAAATCTTACGCATGCAACATACGTATTTACATATAATGGGTACCTGCCCAGATCTCCATACACCATTTTATTTGGTGTCTTGACAGGAACACCTAAAAATCGTTTACAAGCGATTAAATGTACTTTTTCTAGATGCTCTAGTCTATTCAATCCCCAAATTTCAGCTGAATATAACAGTATTGGTTGGATTTTGGTATCAAAAATTTTAAAAAATGTATTTACTGTCATTTCTTTACACTTCTGAAAAACTTTGTTAAGCTGAGTAACTGCTTTTTTACCTTTAGTAACCAAATGTGATGTACCTCTCTTTGCGCTAATCATAGATGTAAAATTAAATCCTAAATAGAGAGGCAAAAATCGATAGAAAATGAGAGATGGATACAGTAAGAGAGAGAGAGAGAGAGAGAGAGAGAGAGAGAGAGAGGGAGAGAGAGAGACAGAGAGAGAGAGAGACAGACAGACAGACAGACAAACATACAGATAGACAGACAGACAGACAGAGAGAAGGTCGGAGACAGAACCAGAACTGAAGATACAAAGATAGAGAAAGGCAAAAATCGATAGAAAATGAGAGATGGATACAGTGAGAGAGAGAGAGAGGAGAGAGAGAAGAGAGAGAGAGAGAGAGAGAGAGAGAGAGAGAGAGAGAGATAGACAGACAGACAGACAGACAGACAGAAAGACAGACAGTGGGGATGAGGGAGAGAGAGGAGAGAGAGAGAGAGAGAGAGAGAGAGAGAGAGAGAGAGAGAGAGAGTGAGGTAGAGAGAGAGAGACAGACAGAAAGACAGAAAGACAGACAGTGGGGATGAGGGAGAGAGAGAGAGAGAGAGAGGGGGGGGGGGGAGAGAGAGAGAGAGAAGAAAGAGAGAGAGAGATAAAGAGACAGACAGGCAGAGACAGAGACAGACAGACAGCGATGCAGAGAGAGAGAGACAGACAGACAGATAAAGACAGTGAAAGACAGAGACAACCAGGTAGTAAACAGCCAGTTAAAATTAAGATGATAATTTCAACATAACATGCTGCTTGTCCCAGAAAGGGTAGACCTACTACCAACGAAAATCGAGTTACACATTTCGCCTCTGCACTGATTTTGTGATGACCCATTACTTTCTACCTGTTTGTATACAGGAAGGAAGGTGGCAGGATGGTTAAGACATTCGCCTGCCAACAAGTTATCCGTGAGGTTCTGGGTTCGATTCCCAGCCTCGCCCTTTCTTCCCAGTTTGACAAAAAAATCGAACTGAGTGTCAAAGTCCTGCGGATGAGACTATAAACCGAGGCCCCCGTGTTCAAACGCACGCAAAAATCTTGCGCACACGTTAAATCCTGTTCCGTTTTTCGGAAGAGTAGGCCATTGTGTGCCGGTGGAAACATGACAAAATTTACAAAACCGCATACACACGGGGACTGGATGTGAAAAAGCTCATGAGTCCTCATTCCATTATCCTCGATATAAAAGAATAAATAAAAATAAATAAATAAAATATACACCCGACCTGGGGACGCGTTAGTCTAGTGGCTTGAGTGTTGCACCCACGATCTGACGACCTGGGTTTGAGCCACCACCGGGGCTCCCGTTTTATTGTCTGAGAGTAACAAATGAGTACAAACATGTTTTTTATTTTATTTTAATGCAGCCATCAAAACGAGAGAAATAGAGATAGCGAGAGAGAGAGAGAGAGAGAGAGAGAGAGAGAGAGATACAGAAACAGAGAAAAAGACAGACAGACAGAGACAGAGAGAGAGAGAGAGAGAGAAGAGAGAGAGAGAGAGAGAGAGAGAGAGAGAGAGAGAGAACGAGACAGACAGACAGATATAGAGATAGACAATGAAAGACAGAGACAAAGAGACAGACAGAAAGACAGACAAACACTTAAGAAGGAAGAAAAAACAACTATCGAAGAATCAAATACATCCTGAACTTGTCACGCTTCTTCCGCCCCCCCCCCCCTCTCACCCACCCCTACCCCACCCCACCCCATCCCACCCTCACCCCCTGACCCCCTTCCCACACCACCTTTCCCTCTCTCTCACACCCTCTACTCATCCCCCACCCTCCCTTCATCCCCCCCCCCCGCCTCCACACACACATACACACACATACACACACACACACTGAGTCAGCTTAGTGCTTGTGGACTTGGCAGCAACAAGCACGTTCCTTTCTCTTGACACTGTAGCTGATGGGTAATGCCCCCGTGACCTCCTCTCAGCTTCTGAAGCCCGAGTGTTTGCTCTTTGGGCACTTTTGGGGGAAAATACAGGATGACAATATCCATCCTACTCTGCTGGAAACAACTTGTCTGTCTACTGCACAAACATGGAGAGAAAAGGAAGAGAAAGATGGAGAGAGAGAGTGAAGAGAGAGAGGGAGAGAGGAAGAGAGAGAGAGAGAGAGAGGAGAGAGAGAGAGAGAGAGAGAGAGAGAGAGAGAGAGACAATGACAATGACAATGACAGTGACAAATTCTTTTATTTCGAGGATAATGAATAAGCACTCATGTGCTTTTTTACATCCAGTCCCCGCCCGTAGGGATACATCTTAATAATAACCCAACACTTATACAGTCTCACAGTAGAACATAGGGAAATAATCC
This sequence comes from Rapana venosa, assembly GCA_028751875.1. NCBI lineage: Eukaryota > Metazoa > Mollusca > Gastropoda > Neogastropoda > Muricidae > Rapana > Rapana venosa. The sequence goes on along the minus strand of CM054141.1, from coordinate 40,552,851 downwards.
TTTTCAAAGCAGCCCCCCCCCCCCCACCCAACAACTCCCCCCCCCTTTCCGAAAGCAAACTAGAGAGAGAGAGAGAGAGAGAGAGAGAGAGAGAGAGAGAGGGAGAGAGAGGAGGAGAGAGAGAGAGAGAGAGAGCGTGAAGAGAGAGAGAGAGAGAGAGAGAGAGAGAGAGAGAGAGAGAAGAGAGAGAGAGACAGACAGACAGACAGACAGACAGACAGACAGACAAATAAATAGAGAAAGAAACAGATAGAAACGGGATTTTTTCAGCAGACATTGGTGCAATTAGCATGCTTATCTAATTTATTACTTTGCTTTTACCACCAACAATAGTAGCAAGCATAAAAAATGAATAAATGCATGAACACACACACACACGTGTGCACACACACATACAAACACAAACATGCATACAAAACACACACAAACACACTCATGCACGTATACATACACATACATATACACACACAAACACATACACACACTCATACACACAAAAACACACACACATACACGCACACAAAACACATACACACAAAAACACATACACACACTCATACACACACAAACACAAACGCACACATACACACACACACACACACAAACACATACACACACTCATACACACACAAACACATACACACACTCATACACACACAAACACATACACACACTCATACACACGCAAACACACACACAAAACACACACACAAACACGCACACACAAACACACACACACACACACACACACAAGCAAGCAACAAATCTCACACGTCTTAAAGTAAGCATGCACTTAACCCTTTCAAAATGAACTTGAACATGGAAAAGACATTCTAAACCGTGTCTGGTGGTGACGCTCAGTCTCTGTAGAATATTGAAACCCAAAGAACCGCTTTTCCTCCTTGTACATCAAGTGCATGGCTCCAATAATCAATATTTGAAAGGGCTTGCTGCTTCAAGGGGAAAAAAACGTGGCAGTGTTCATCGCAGTTCTTTCTACTATACCATTTTCGTGGACACAGTCATCAAGCACGTCCTTATCTGGTGGCCGTGTAACGGTCTGGTAATGGCTTTACTTCCGCTGTCTGATTGTAAGGTCTGAATGTGTGTGTGTGTGTGCTCTCCTTTGGCTTTACAAGAGCTCCGTGATTAAATTGTTGACTTCTGTGAATGACATACTAGGGTTGAACCAATTTAATCAATGAAGTCTTTATTAAGCAACACATCTAACTTTTTTTCTTGTTTTACAATTTCAGACAAATATCGTCCATGTTGAATTTATTCTCTACAGTTTGTAAGATGGTTGGGTTTTCTTTTCAGATTGCGTTGGTTCACACTTACACACAGACAAACCACACACACACACACACACACACACACACACACACACACACACACACACACACACACACACACACACACACACACACACACACACATTGCTTATTCAATGTATCATCTGAAAACAAAAATTTGACTTGACTTGACACACACTGCAACCATTTTGCAAGCAAAAAAATCATACCTTTTAAATCTAGCACACACCTATCCCTTGTCAAGTGAACTTAAACATTAAAAATATATTCTCAAGCGGGTCTGGCAAAGACACATATTCTCTGTAGACTATCAAAACCAAAAGATTTGTTTTCTCTTCTTGTACATCAAATGCAAGGCACCAGCCATCAATTTTCCACCAGTGTTCGTTCTACTACACTCCACCATTTTTGTGGACACAGTCATCATCAAGCACATCGTTATCTAACGGCCCTGTAATGGCCTTGTATAACCTTCACTTCCTCCCTCAGATTCTAAGGTGTGAATGCGTGTGCTCTTCCTTTGGCTCTACAAAGGCTGCGAGATTGATTAAATTGACCGTCTCTGAAACCCACGTTGGCTATCTTTGTTCTTTTGCAAGGATTCATTCATTATCATCAGCCATGCGTTTTCCTAAGCAATATGTTTGCCTTTCAAGTTTGGTTTCTTCTGTGTAGTTTGCGCAGAGCTTATTTCATACAGCGTTGGCCACACACTTAAACGCGCACGCACGCACACACACACACACACACAACACACACACACACAAACATACACACACAAACCACACACACCACACACACACACACACACAACACACACACACAACACACTCACACACACACAACCATTCTTTTCCGTTTCTCGACTAGAGATCCAAGGCTCACCAATGGTGAAATGTTATATAGTTTTTCCCAATCATTAAAAAAAAGCTGCAATCCCACGTTGGATATATACATGATGTCTCAACAGGAGACCAATATGCATGCGGGTTGTCTTTTTTATATTAAAATGTCATACACTCTTCCTTCTGACACGCAATACTCTATCTTTTAGGGGGGAGCGGATTCAACGTGTACACAAAATTCTGTGCGCGTTCACACATGAAAATTCGGTCTATAGTATGATCCGAATGCGCGCAGATAAACCTTGAAAACGGGCAAAAAAAATCAGACATGATTTAACACACTTTAGCAGAGAAAAAAACCCAGTTCTTCCTCAATATGCGAGTGATGCGACGGCATCCTATACCCCAAGTGAGGCCATAATCCACAGCTGTCATCCTAAAATTGCCTGTCTCCTTCCCTGACGGATCCTGGTCTTAGCATCCATTTCTTCTTCTGTCGAGATCACTATCACAGGGCATGCTTCTACCGCGACGTCGGACATTGTTTGGTGTGCTTTCTCTGCAGTTCCTGTATTGTATGTGTACGGAGGTGAAACAGCACCCCTCTCCAAAAGAAAACAACCAAACCAAAACAAAACAACAAGCAAAAAAAACCAAAAAAATCCGTAAGAAGAAGAGAAGTACAAAATTTAAAAAAAAAGCAAAAAAGAATAATGCAAAGAAGAAGAAGAAAAGAAAAGAAAAGAAGAAGAAGAAGAAGAAGAAGAAGAAGAAGAAGAAGAAGAAGAAAAAGGGAAGAGAACAAGAAGAAAGGGAAGAAGAACAAGGATCGAACCAGGGTGAAAATAATATCCACACTTGATGAGGGCTACCCACATTTCTATCACTCACTCACTAACACACACACACATACACACGCGCGCGTGCGCGCGCGCGCGCGGGTGCACGGTACGAACGCACGCTCGAACACACATATAGTTCTGTATGGTCAAAACTTTGGGTTCAGTTTTAAATCTTGGAATTTTGAACCAGTATTTTGGAATGGTTTATTTGTTTATCATTTTCTTATTTATTCATGTATATGTGTGTTTTAATAATAACATATGTACGTATTAATTTATTGATATATCTATGTATTTAAAGAATATCTATTCGTCTAAAACCTTTTATTTCGAGAATAACGAATAACCACACATACACTTTATTGTATCCTGTCTCGTGTACTATTTGTTTTGTACATCATGTCATCCGTTCCTACCGAGGCGGCACACAATTGCCTACTCTTCCGAAAGTTGGAACAGGTTCGGTTTTAGCATGTGCAGAAGATGTTTGTGCTTTCACGCTCGTGGCATCCCATTTTAATATCATCTGAAGGATCCTAAGTAGGGCGGGGTAGCCCAGTGGTCAGAGTGTTAAACTCACAAGCTGATGCAGTATGATCGAACTTTCACCAGTGCTTTCACGCACATGACATCAGTTTATAGTATCATCCAAAGGATCCTAAGTGAGGAGAGATAGCCTAGTGGTTAGAGTGTTATGCTCACAATCTGATGCAGTATAATCGTACTATCACCGAAATTCCTGTTTCACAAGAGTTTTCAACTAGATGTAACATGATTGGCTAGTCCACTCCACTGAATGTCTCTTGGGTGAGGCTGTAAACCGAGGGCAGTGCACAGACGTACTTAGAACATCTTTTACACACGTTAAAACCTTTTCTACTTTTCAGAAGAATATGTGTTTGTCAGTCGTATTCGACGATGACCTCCAAAACAGCAGAGGAGGCAGGTGCTAAGTGGGAAACTAGGCAGAAATGTGATTATTGGGGCCTTGCCCACAGCACAACCCCACTCTCTCGACCAAGAGAGCATATGGGCAGTTAGTGTTGGATATGTTCTCCAACGGACAACCAGACCCCAAGGCTGCATCAGATGAGGACTGTGTAAGTTAATCAGAAGAATAGGCTATACCTTATGGTAGGAAAGGATGACGACTATTTTAAAAAACACATGCACGCTGGTATTGTGTTTATATCAAAATCCCTGAAGTTGAAATGCGGCTATCTTAATTGTTTGTAAAATGTTGCATGTACAAAATATTACTATTGATGAAACTCAGAGCTAGAGCCGAGGAACGAGAATAAAATCATACGTATTCCAACTAATAGGACACGAGACTATATCCCAGCGGTCCGTTTCATGCTGTTAATGGTGCGTGGCGGACTGTCTCTTGGAAATCTAATTTGCTTTAGCTTCTTTGAAAATCTGTTTTGATGTGACCAATCTCAGCGTACCTTTAAAAAAGACATACGCCGAAGTAGGATGCGCTGAGTCTGACCTACCAGGAGTTGAACAGCAGCACAACACATTTGTGTGGCTTGTATAACACAGACGATTGCAGTCTGAGCGTTCGGCAAAGACAAAGACAAAAAAAGAGTACATACGGTATGCTGATAATTTTATCTGTTATATTTTTTTCTTTATGCTTGTTATAAAAATAATAAACATATTTCACCTGTGTTTGTTATAAAAATGATTTTTGCTGCTGTATTTTCTTTCTGACGTTTCTTTCTTTTTCTTTTATATTGTTTTAATTATTGTCCTTTTTCTTCATGAAATTCTGTGTTGTTTGTTTGTTTGTTTTCTTCTATTTTATATGTCTACATTTTATTATGTGTATACTTTCATTCTCTCTGTTTCTTCTTCCTCTCCTCTCCAAGTTGTGCATGTTTGTTGAATTGAGTTTTGAGCTATCCGTCTGTCTCCGTCTTGTTCTTTATTACTGTCTTTCTTGATTTTGGTATCATTTCCATTTCCTTTCTTCATTGTCTGCCTCCTTTTATAATCTCTTCTTTGGCCTTCATTATTTCATCTTGTTTGCTTTTTTCACTAAGTTTTTCATTTCTGGATCTCTTTACTTTCTTCTTCAAATATTGTTTGATTCCCAACTTTAATCAAGTGCAATAGAACTCAAAGAAAAAGAAACCAGCTCGTAGAAAAATTACACATCGTCTGAAATTAGCAGTTTTGCTCACTGGCAAGGAAATGT
>CM054141.1:40502642-40542642 GCA_028751875.1 Rapana venosa | reverse complement strand
TATCTATCTGTCCATCTATCTATTTCTCTATTTTATCTATCTATCTAACATATCTATCTATCCAATATTAATATATATCATTATCTATATCTATACATATCGATATCTCAATACGTCCACACACAACAACACCACACACCACACACATACACACACACACACACACACAATACACACAACACACACACACACACACACAACACACCCACAACACACACACACACACAAACACGCAAACACTAACCCACACATACACGATCGCACGTGCGCGCAGGCACGTACATACGAACAGATACATACATACAAAATACACAAATATTAGTCCACACATACCAATACACACGCGGGCAAGACGCGCTAGTGAAATCAAACAGGAATACACCCCTAACCCAACATCCATCTCCACCCAGCCCAAAACAGCGTAACTGAAGAATAGGTTTTGGTCCAGTTTTCAACTTCGCTAATATTGTGTCCACGTAAATAACACACGGATTCGATTTCTTGCATTTGATAATAATGTTCGTGTTATAAGCCAATTACTATATGTTGCTTTCATAGAACTAAAGCTTATTTTTTTTAAAATCGGGACTAACAGTTTCGCTTAATATTCATACGTGGGAGACAAAATAAGCATATAGCTTTAAACAAAACGATTAAAACAACAGAAGTAAAGTTTTACGTAGGCAATGGCAAATAAAAAGTGGACGGGGATAAAGAGTGAGAGAGAGAGACAGAGAAGAGAAGAGAATACATAGAAAAATAATACATGCATGCACAACGCAGTGCAAAACATACAATACATACGTATATAAATATACATACATACATACATACATACAATACATAAAATAAATACAGACAGACAGACAACAGGCAACAGACAGACAGACAGGCAGACTGACAGACAGAGAGACAGGCAGAAAGACAGGCAGACAAACAGACAGAAAGACAGAAAGATAGGCAGGCAGAGAGACAAACAGACACGCACCCACAGAAACACAGAAACTCATAGACAGATGGACAGACAGACAGATTCAGAATGACAAGCACATAGATAGATGGATGGACAGAAGAAACCAGAGACGGAGACAAACAGAGAGGCATATGAAAGGACGGGTTATTGAACAAAAGAAAACAATAATAACAAACCCCAAAACAAAACAACAACAAACAAACAAACTAAAATGCAGATAGGTATGAACATAGAGAGGCTGTAATTAAAAAAAAGACCACCCAAGAACTGTTATGCAACTAGACATTTTGATGCGTATAGTTGATGAATTTAGTTACTGAAATAACAAAAAAAAACTACAAGAAAGTCAGATATGGACACTGAAATAGGCCAAATGTGGAAGACAGAGAGACACAGACAATCATATCTTAAATGGATACTTTCAGTATCTTATAAGATTTAGGAGAAAATGTACATCACACAACATTTTAAAAAAATCAAACAGAAACACCAAAAGCAAAACACATAAAGAACGCAATAAAAATGATAAATACAATGATGAACATAATTATAAAACCTCAAGCCTAAATTAAAACAAAACATGACAAGGAGCTACCCGCCTACTTGCTCTCTTAGAAATGAAGATTAAAGAAAAAGACCAAGAGCTCACAACAGCAACAAGAGCCACCACAACCATCACAGCCACTACCATCATCACTACCGCCGTCAACATCAACGTCAACTATAATAAAAACGACGACGATGACAAAAGTGCAAGTAGCTATAACAACTACACAAGAATGAGACACACTGTTATTTCATTTATTTGTTTTATTCTTCTTTTTCGAGGATAATGGAATAAACACACATGTGCTTTTTGCACCCTGTGTCAGTCGGGACGGGACAGCTTAGTGGTCAGAACACTCGCTCTCCCCCAGCTAAGGTTAAGCAGCATCGAGCGTGGTTACCACTTGGATGGGGTGACCGCTTGCGCGCGTTGGCTTTAAGACAGTCCCCCAGTTCACACAGCTATAAATGGGTACCAAATGCTTGATAAACCACACACATAAACACCGCCTTTCCCCCCCCCCCCCCCCCCACTCTGCGCGCGCGCACACGCACACACACACATACCTCATTTTGCAGACACATGATACGCTCCTAAATACATCCCTTTAGCCTCTAGACCAGGCTGACCAGCTAGTGGCCTCAAAAGACGCGGGTCATTTCGTGCCCAAAAATACCAAAGGGAGAAGGGAGAAGCAGAACAGAGAGGTGGAAGAAATAGCAGTCATTGTCCCCTTGACCTTAGTGGCCAGTCCTCTTGTCCGTCAGCCCTGGTGATCAGCGATGTCCAAGAGTCTGCCTGGTTTTTCCCCCTTGTAAATGAAGCAATAGCCATATATTGTTATTGTTATTATTATCATTATTATATTATATTATCATCATGATCATCTTTATTGTTGTTGTTGTTATTATTATTATTATTATTATTACTACTACTACTACTACTACTATTATTACCATTACTGTTATGGTTATCATTATTATTTTTGTTATCATCATCACCATCATCATCATCATCATCATCATCATCATCATCATCATCATCATCATCATCATCATCATCGTTATTTATATTATTTTATTATTATTATTCATTATTGCTACTATTCTTAGTCTTCTTCTTATTATTCTTCTTCTTATTATTGTTATTATCATCATAATCACCATCACCATCACCATCATCATCATCATCATCATCATCATCATCATCATCATCATCATCATCATCTATCTGGTCTCTGGGCCTCCTTCGGTTTGTTAAATTGAAGGGTTTCAACTTCAACTGTAGAACATTGGGGGTCTATGGTTCGGACCATGGTGCAATCAGGGTCATCTTTATCGTTGCCGAAATTGGACAATACAAATAACAAAACCAAACAAATATGCAGAAACACATAGACAATGTTACCTATCGCAGTACGGCTGTTACCACACCGCTAACATCACCACTTTCGCTCCTATTGCCTCCAACAAACTCTACTCAAAACCAGCTATTGTTGAGCCAAAAAAACAACAACACACCAGTTAACAGTGTAACAACAGTAAGAATAACAACAACACAGCAGAAAAGACACAACGAAAAAAACGAATCTAGAAGCACAAGAACAACCCCATCCCCAAGAAATGCAAAGTTAAGAGCACACACAATGATGAGAATACAATCTGTGAAACAAAAGCATAACTACAAAAAAGCAAAAGAATAGCACAAAAAGGTAAATAAGTAAAATAATAACAAAACAGTCCAGCAGTATTAGAAATAGCAATTTACAGATCCACATCAACAACGGCAACAATAACAATAACAATAGTGGCTACTAAGTACATCGTATAAAGTCTCCCCTTAAAGGCTATAACACCGCTCCAACCGCCGCTACCACCACCATCATCACAACTATCATTAATGATGTCAACAAAAACAGTAACAACAGCAGCAACAATAAAACATAACAACAAGAAAAACGACGATCATGACAATACCAGCAGTGAAACTGACAATTGCTACAGGAATATTATCAAGAAGAAAACAACAATTTTCAGCGGTATCACCATCTCTACCACCTTCACCACCACCACCACCACCACCGCTAGCTAGACAAAGCCAACATCGACAGCAGCAACAACAAAACAATAGAAAATAACAAGCGAAGCAGACATCGCTTTATCAATGAAGAACAGGAAAGAAAATCCTGCATGAAAACACTGTACAGGACAGGAGAGGAAGAAATAAAGGGATACAATCTTGACGAATCGTTATTCACGGTTAATTTGTCACCAAATGCCTTTGAGAGGTAACGAGATATAGTCTCATATAGAGAAAGAGAGAGAGAGAGAGAGAGAGAGAGAGAGAGAGAGAGAGAGAGAGAGGAGAATGACAATAACAATGACAATGACAAATTCTTTTATTTCGAGGATAATGAATAAGCACCCATGTGCTTTTTTACATCCAGTCCCCGCCCTTAAGGATATAAATTATATGATAATAAAATAAAATAAAGCCTATAGCAATATACTTACACAGTGTACGGGGGGAAAATCTACACAAAAATCCCCACAAAGTCACTGAAGAGAAAAAAAAAAAAAAGTACTAACAAGTAAGGAAGAAAGCAAAACAGAAAACACAGAAACAACCGAAAAAATAGCAAGACCCAAGAGCAAAACAAAAGCGGCAACAACAACAAGGGGAGAGGTGACACCCAGTAGTTCCCCCTCAACAACAACAACAAACAACAACAACCCCAAACCAAAACACAGAGAGAGAGAGAGAGAGAGAGAGAGAGAGAGAGAGATAGAGAAGAAGAGAGAGAAAAGAGAAAAGAGAAGAAGAGAAAGAGAGAGAGAGAGAGAGAGAGAAGAGAGAGGAGAGGAGAGAGAGAGAGAGAGAGAGAGAGATGGGGGTGATTGCTTCTGAAAAGAGAATGCAAGAGCATCGCTTTCTGTTTTTTTGTTTTTGTTCAAATAATAACAATGTGCTTCACCTTTTGCATTCTCTCCGTAAAGAGGCCAGCTTCCAATCAGCCTAGCAAACCCGGATCTTTTCTTTTCATAATTATATTTTTTCAAAACAGAAGATTTAGAATGATTTTTTAAAGAAATGCTTGAAAAATAAGTAATAATTTGTTTTAATGAAATTAGTTTGTTGGGAGGCATCTGATGCTATTCTTCACTAATACCATTACTTTGACATGGTTTGTCGACGTGCATGCTCATCTAGATTGACACCCGGGGAGAGTGGTGAAGGCTGGTCATTCAGGGTGAAGAAGCTGAAGGGGAAATAGGAGAAGTGAGGTGGAATAAGTAGCCTCCTCTGTCCAATTGACCCGAAGGGTCAGTCCAGAACCTGTCACCTCTGCTGACCAGCTGTAATTAGTGCGAATAGGGAAGCGGGATGTGTGTGTGTTGTGTGTGTGGGGGGGGGGGGGTAGGCTGCTAGGCACCCTACTCATCTCTTTTAATTGGAGGACTGGCCATGTGTCTCTTGGTCAATGTGACTCCCACAACGGAGAACTTGGACAGCGCTGAAGATCACCTCAGCTTGGGGATGTCAGGGGCTTATTAACTGGACCTGCATGCGTAGTGCTGGAGCAGAGGACAGATCAGTACATTGATTGGACAGTTGGGATCAGGACCTGACTTGAACCGAGAGCATTAAGTGTGAGTCAGTACTGAAGTGCTCGTTTCATACAGTTTTTGCGCCAGGGCAACATTTGGGTTCAAAATCCCTTTCCCTACAAGTCCTTTGGGTAACACTAGAAACCGAACCTTTGTGTCGAACACACACGTAACAGTTTGTGCTCACGTTAACGCTCATCGATTGTTTTTCAGAAGAGTAGGTCATTTGAGGCTGGAGGCATGCTGACGTATTATGACCACATGCAGTACGCTATCTTCGTCCTGAGCGGGAATGGAGTCTGTAAGCTTAAATTTCACCACGACACGCTGCCCAGAATTGTTAGTGCAGTCCCCGTATGACTGCTCTGGTGAAGGAGTCAGGGAAAATAAGAAACAAGAAGTGGCGGACCATCTCTGCTATCTGCATAGACGGCATAAGTGACACTGCTCAAATCTCCTTTGCTATCAAACTCAATTTGGTCTAAGCCAGAAATTTTGCCATATATTTTTTATATAGGCTTATTGCCAAAATTTTGTTGTAGTTTTTACTTCGGTATTGTCTTCGGCAACAATAAGCTCCCTTTACAGACCTTTATTCTTCTTTTCAGTAAACAATTAACATCTCCGAAACTGCAATATGGCTGCCCATGTGATAGTGCAATTGAAAACCGTCCGTCATAGAAACTTCTCATTTAGTTTGTACTTGCATTTTCCAGGGATTATTTCCAAGTGAGATAATATAATGCATATGTTGTTATTATTATTATTATTTATTATTATTATTATTATTATTTATTATTGTTATTATTATTATTATTATTGTGTGTGATCCTCAGAATGTAAAGCGGAGGAGCTCCAACACCATCAACAGCAGAAACAGCAGCAGCAGCAGCATCAACAACAGCAACAACCATAACAAGTAAACCGAATAACGCCATCGCAAAACAGTTACGTTTACTTTGGATCACATGACTGCAACGTAATTAGTTTCGGGGAAAAAAGAATAATTGTGACAAAATGGCTGACATTTGAGATACGTAAAATGGGAACAAAAGAACCTTAAAAGGCAAAAAAAAAACCCACTCTAGTTTAAAAGGGTAACACTAGTAACGCTATAGCTCTTTTCCTAACATCCACACAGGCGGACAGACAAAAAAGGAAAATGCAAGTACAAACTGTCAGACAGACAGATTACTTACTCCTCTTCAAAGACGTGGGGTGCAATATATTCTGCTTAAATGAGGAAAATAACAAAGCAGTAAAGCAGGTCAAAAGAAAGATTATGATCAAAGCGTTTACCAGACATAACACACGGATAAAGGCGTTTCAAAGAGAGAGCGAGGAGAGAGAGAGAGAGAGGAAGAGAGAGAGAGAGAGAGAGAGAGAGAGAGAGAGAGAGAGAGAGAGAGAGAGAGAGGAGAGAGAGAGAGGGGAAAGAAAGAGACAGACAGACAGACAGACAGAGAGACCGACACACAGACAGACACATAGACAGACAGAGACAGTTAGACAGAGACAGAGACAGTGAGACAGAGACAGAGAAACAGTGACAGAGAAGAACATAGACTAGACCGGAGAGGCTGCAAGAGAGAGGTAGAGTGAAGTAGAGAGAGGGGGCAGAGAGAGAGAAAGAAAAAGAGAGAGGGGGGAGAGAGAGAAGGAAAGAGAGAGGGGGGGGGGGAGAAAGAAAGACAGACAGAAAGAAAGAAAGAAACAAAGAAACAAAGAAAGACAGAAAGAAAGAGAGATATATATAAAAACAATGTTAATATTTTATATCGAAGATAATTGAATAGACACTTTTGCGCTTTTTTACATCCAGTCCCCGTGTGCATGCGGTTTTGTAAATTCTGTCATCTGTTCCCCACCGGCACACAATGGCCTACTCTTACGAAAAGCGAAACAGGATTTAACGTGTGCGCAAGATGTTCTCCGTGCGTTCGTACACGGGACCTCGGTTTATAGTCTCATCCGAAGGACTTGCAGACATACATACATGCAGACAGATAGACACGACAATGAAGACAAACAAAGAAGCAGACATAACCTTGAAAAAATGGGGTATGAAATTCAGAAACTCGTATTTGTTTAGGTGTAATTGCAGCGCCACGTATGATTATGCCCCATACCTTTCATGCTCATTTTCATCTATCCGGTAATCTGGTTGACATTTAGGGCACAACTGAAGATTTTGCACCCAGCTTCCTCCACTCCTCGAGTTTCTCAGCTTTCCGCAGTTTGTCATTTCACTCAAGGCCAGCCCACTGTCTGGCGTTGTCTTTCAAGTATTCTCTTTGTCTGCCTCTTTGTCTGCATACTTGTACTGTTCTCTGTAGGACAGTCTTGGCCAATCCAGATGTTCGTGTCACGTGCCTGCATTACTTCAGAGTGCTTTTTTTTCCACTGAAGTCAAGGAGTCATCATTACCTTACATTTAATCGAGACACACACACACACACACCACCACACACACACACACACACACACACACACACACACTGCATGAACGCACACACGCCCGAACACACACATACAAACATGTACACATGCACGTGCACACACGCACACACATGCGCACGCACGCTTACACACACATGCACACACACAGTCAGACAGAAAGACAGTCGGACAGACACATACACAGACACACACACACACAACTCACACACACACACACACACATACACACACACCACACACACACAACACACTTCGGATGAGACTATAAACCGAGGCCCCGTGTGCGAACGCACGCAGATTATCATGCGCACACGGTAAATCTTGTTCCGCTTTTCGAAAGAGTAGGCCATTGTGTGCCTGTGGGAACAGATGACAAAATTTACAAAACCGCATACACAAGGGGACTGAATGTAAAAAAGCGCATGAGTGCTTATTCCATTATCCTCGATATGAATGAATAAATAAATAATAAAAATTAAAACACACGCACACAACACACACACAAACACACGTACACACACACACACACACACGCAACATACAACACACACACACACACACACACACACACACACACACACACACACACACACACACACACACACACACACACACACACACACACACACACACACTTCGGATGAGACCATAAACCGAGGCCCGTGTGCGAACGCATGCAGAACATGATTGCTTATTCCATTATCCTCGATATAAAAGATTAAATAATAATAAATATTAAACTCACGCACACCACAACATCAACACACTACACACATACACACACACACACACACACACACACACACACACAACACACACACACACACACACACGACACAACAAGGGGGAAAAAACAACAAACGCTGGAAAAGCTATATGGAGTCCATAAATCGGTGGTTTGTGAAAGGAGAGCGTCACGTCACCCAGAGCCACCACACCGCTACCTCAACAGCAGATCGAGGGTCTAGAGGTAACGCGCCTGCCTAGATTTGAAGCGAAAAGTCCGTGTCAGAAATGTGCGGTGGTTCCAATCCCGTTTGGACCCGAAACTTGTTCCCCCTATCCATTAGACCACGAGTGGTTGTCAGGGTGCTAATCTTTCGGATGAGACGATAAAGCGAGGTTCTGTGTGTTACCCAACATTATTTAGCGCACGTGAAAGAACCCACAGCAACAAGAGAGCTGTCCCTGACAAAGTTCTGTAGGAAAAAATAGAGTTGTCCCTGGCAAAATTATGTAGAAAAAAGTCACTCTGATAAGGAAACAAATACTCTTGCAGACCCCCAAAATGAGAAGAAAAAAATGGGTGGCGCTGCTCTTGTAGCGACGCGCTCTTCCCGGGGAGATCAGCCAGAACTTCGTGCAGAGAAATTAATCTGTCGTGACTTTCAGTAGTATAAACAAAAATAAAAAAATAAACATACATATATAAAGGCCTTCTCTGACAAAAAACAAAGATACAGGAGCAACGACACGGTGGGAATTGGAGAACAGAAAACTTGCAAGAATGATGGACAGGTTAGAGTCCTTTGTAAGCCATTAATCACACAGCCCCTTTGATAGGTGACACTGTCTTACAGGGGAAGGGGTGTGTTCGGTATTCGAGTTAAGCGCTTTTATAATCATGTTCACAGGGCGTCCCCGATTTTCTCTGTGTTACTGACACTCTTTTGGCTTCTTTGTCTTTGTCCTGGTGTAAAAGTATCTTTGCTGGGTTGTGTTTTTTTCCATAAATTTTTAGTAGTTAGTTGTTTGTCAGTTTAAAAATCAAATAAAATAGTGTCTTTGAAACCTAGCTTATATACTTAGCTTATGTCACAGGGAGCAACATGTCTAGTTTTTCTCACCAACCCCAAATAGCTCTAAAATGACACAGTTTGACAACCAGGTACCTAGCTAACAAGTACTTTATCCATTATCTCTATATAAAAGAATAGAATAAGGGGATGGGATAGCCTAGCGGTTAGAACATTGCGCTTGCAATCTGACGACCCGGATTCGATTCCCGTTCAAGGATATATTTTCCCCTGGAGTTAACATCAGTGCGGACTCCACTCTCTCCAAAAGTCCTTCGGATGAGACTATAAACCGAGGCCCCGTGTGCGAACGCACACGCATAACATCTTGCACACATGTTAAATCATGTTCAACTTTTCGTAAGAGTAGGCCACTGTGTGACGGCGGGAACAGATGACATAATTTACAAAACCGCATACACACGGGGACTGGATGTAAAAAAGCAAAAAGTGCTTATTGCAGTATCCTCGATATAAAACAATAAAATAAAATAAAATAAAACTATTTTCCATTAAATGCTTAGACATCAACTATTGCTGTCTGCCATATGAGCAAACATGGTAAATCTGATCCAGCGCATCCAACTCCGGCATAGGAGAGAATTGTTATCTTTTAAGTCATTCTAGAAAACAAAAGCAAGAGAATGAACCAAGGAAGCAGAAACTAGACAAGAAGGTGACAGAGACAAAAGAAACAAGGCAGAAACAAAGGAAAAGATAAACCATAGGGGAATCCTAGGACAGAGTTTCCAGTAGGTGGGGATACTGTTTGATACTGACATGACCCCAGCATCCTCACTGGGGACAATGTTACTACCGCGTATATCTAAACTACGAAGGCACTTCAGGCACGATGCGTGAACTGATGAAAACTAAGTCTCATTCGAGCTGGTCACGATTGGCAGTAAGTTGGTAGACATAATGGTTAGAGGTCATTTGACTGCTGTCTGTGAGCATCTCTTTATCGGAAAGATACACATGGGCTAAATAAGCATCGTCATTTTCCTAACAACAGACGTCATCAACGTCTTCATCATAGACTATCGTCGTTTTGGATAAGGAAGATCATTTCCACTTCAAAATGGCAGGGCCTAGCTGACCGGGACATTGTACTTTCTTGTAGAAACAAAGGCAACATTCAAGTAATATTACTGTCCTACAATCATATTGACCGTTTTACTGAAGCGTATAGGCATGGGTGACGGGATAGCTCAGTGGTCGGAGCACTTGCTTTCCCCCAGCCAAGTTAAGCAGCGTTGAGCGTGGTTACCAGTTGGATGGGTGGCCGTTTGCACGCCTTGGCTTCAGTACAGTTCCCCCAGTTCACCCAGCTGTAAATGGGTACCTGCCCTCCTTAGGGTCAGGGAAGGTAAAGCAGCGAGGGAGAGGAGATGGGCGCTGCCCTCAATATGCTGGCTCTAGAGAAGTGAGGTCTCTGACGCCTCGCTCCCCTACGACCTTATAGGTTATGGGACTCCTTTACCCTTACCTTTTATAGGTATGTAGCTTAGTGTACCGTACCAGACCACTTCTAGCTTTAAAACATAACTGGTTTGGCACAAAAAGAGAGATTCAGACAGACATACAGACACAGACACACGGGGAGATACAGAGACAAAGAATGAAAGCAAGAGACAGACACAGACAGGCAGACAGACAGGCATGTAGACAGACAAACAGTCAAAGACAGAGACAAAGAAAAAAGTAACACAGCAGTCTTTTTCCATGACCTACAATGTGACACACAAAGTACAACAAAGAAAGAAACAAATAGAATATAAAAAAAACAACACAAACAAACAATCAACCCAAAAAAGCCTCCACACAAGACACGCACAAAACTCAAACAAACCCTCAAACAAAGAAACCTTCAGCCACCTGTGAAGAGCTGAGAACAAACTGCTCCAAACCATGTCCTTGACCAAAGCATCAACAAGAGGCGTGTCCATTTGACAGACAGATCCTCTAGTCACTTTCACGCTGCGCCCAGTCACTGACCTTGGAGAAGAAGAGGTTATCTGGGAACAAAAAAGATTGACCACAAGACAGGAGAGGGAAAGGGAAGACTACTCGACTGAAAGAAAGCTCCCCACTGTCCAGTTGACCTTATTCAAGGGTCAGTGCCTTTGGGTTCTCGTCTGCCCTAATGAATAGAAACTTGACAGATGCCCGTGGGTTTGCCTCTTGATTATAGGAGAGACTGTAGTAGAATACTAACCGAGTGTAGCTTTCAAATAATCAGAGGCTTGGATTATGTGGGGCTTTGTCTTCACCTCTGAAACGAAGGTTGATTAAAATCGGTATTATTATGCATGGAATGATGGTCTTAATCGGATGAGTAATGATTTATTAGAAATAATGATAAAGCATTTTGTTGCTAGTGTTACTTCACAATGGCTTTTGTTTTCGAAATGAAATTAAAAAACCAATCTTACAAGAAAAAGTAAACCATTGAGAGAGAGAGAAACTTTGATGCTGTGAACAGTTTATTGTCATTACCCAGTGTGGCCTGTTGATGAAGTGGTTTATACACGACTTTCTTTTGTAAATACAATTCAATATAGGAGAAATTACATGCATTCAACCTAATGATGAGAAAAGAGCTCTTCATAAATGGATACAAATTTAAGCTCTGTTATTAGCTCAGCTACACACTGAACACCAAGTAATGTCAAGGACAAAAGAATGGTGATATGAAACAACATGCAACAAAACAGAAAAAAAGCAAAATTAAAACACCTCAAACATGAACAAAGGACAAACAAATGGTCATATAAAACAACACAAAATGAAACAGAACAAAGAAAAATGAAAAAAAAAACAAAAACATGAACAGCTCTTCCAAGCTATAAAGAAAACACTATTGTGGACATTAGACTATCACAAACACTGCAGTCGCAGGCCTACCTATCTCGCGATAATCAGCCACGCTGAGGGCGTAACGCTTTTACAAAAACGAACAAAGGATCACAAAGGCAGTGTCCAACCAAAACGCGCTCCTCTGAAATCTGGTACACAGTGACTGACACAATCATAGCCCCCTGAAAAATCATTAATCACAGTCACCTCGACTGGATGTCGCAGGGTCAAACGTAGAGTGGAACAAAAGCTCAAGTGACCATTATCCCACACAAAACGACATGCAAGAAAGAGACCCAGGCTTAGGCTGTCTCTACGAGAATGTGGCAGGTGATCTTTTCTCAATTTTCTGTCAAGATTTTTGTAGCATCTGAAGTTCTGGGCGTGATATGTCCCTTTAAGTCTGTCATAATTTTGTAGTTTGGAAGGAAACGAGTATTGCTGCTATTTAGTTTTGGTATTTGAAGGTCTTCTGGACCATCAAAAACTTCACTCAGATATTAAAGTTTCTGTGATCATGCAAGTGCATGTGCGCTCACACATACAGGCACGTACATTCACTTGCTTGGGTTCTCGTCTGCCGTAATGAATAGAAACTTGACAGATGCCTGTGGGTTTGCCTCTTGATTATAAGAAAGACTGTAGTAGAATGCTAAATGAGTGTAGCTTTCAAATAATCAGTGGCTTGGATTATGTTCACATTCACACACACATAGTATATATATATATATATAATATATATATATATATATATATATATAATATATATATTATATATATATACCACGTACAAACACACCCACGCACAGCACACAGATCACAGATACACACACACACCTTTCACACACATTTTTGAAAAAAAGTTAATTTGTAATGTTTTAATCAATATGCAATGCAGCTCTTTTGTGTCTTTCGAGATTATGATATGTATCCATCTGGCTGTCAGTATTGTAATTGCCCTTCATGGGACGATTAAAGTGTTTTTGACTTGAATTAACTTGAAACACACATACGCACACACACTCACATCACGCACACACACACACACACACACACACACGCATGTATCTACACAAACACAACCACATGAAAACACACGAGCGCGCGGCGACCACACACACACACACACACACACACCACACACACACACACACAATACGGACATTCGGGAAACGGGGTACGGGATAGCCCAGTGGCTAGAACATTGCCCTCGCAATCTGACGCCCGGGTTCGATTCCCGTTCAAAGGGATATTTTCCCCTGGAGTTAACATCAGTGCAGACTCCACTTTCCCCCAAAAGTCATTCGGATGAGACTATAAACCGAGGCCCCGTGTGCGAACGCACTCAGAATATCTTGCTCTCTCTATCTCTCTATCTGTCCCGTAGTCTGACGACCGTGGGGGCACCCTCAAAGACTCAACAACCAGTTCCCTCCGTTCCTCTCTCTGTTCTGCCTTTCTCAGGGTTTTGTTGAGTTCTAGGCCTGTCCATTCGCTGATGTTATCCTCCCAGCTCTTCCTCGGTCTGCCTCTCTTCTTCCTCCTTGGACAGTGCCTTGTAAAACTGTCTTTGCAAGTCCTTTGGATCTTGTGACATGCCCATACCATTTAAGTTTACGCTTTGTCACGATCTTTAGAAGGTTCTCATAGGGTCCAATGGTTTGCTGGATTCTGTTATGCACGCTTTCGTTGCTTATGTGGGCTTTGTAGGAGATGCCAAGGAGTCTCTGAAAGCATCTCATCTCCACCGCCTGTACTCTTCTTCCCCCAAAAACTGCAGTCAGGGTCCATGATTCACAGGCATACAGAAATATGGATATGACAAGGGAGCGCATTGTCTGATCTTGGGGATAAGTGAGATAATTTTATCTCTCCAGATGGTGTTTAGTTTGATAAAGCTGTTATGTCCCGTGCAGTCCTGCATACTACAAATGGCTTGGATCCCTGGTCTGATACAATGGCTCCCAGGTAAATTGAAGCTTTGAACTGTTTCCACTTCTGGTCATTAACCCTGATATCAGTGCTAATGCCGTTGGTGTTATTAGTCCCTCAGTTTGGTCTTCTTGCACTGATTTCCATGCCGTATGTTTTGGAGGCCTTTTTCAAGTGTTCTGTTAGGCTGGCAAACTCTTTTTCTGATCCTGCTATTCCATCAATGTCATCTGCGAAGCGGAGGTTTGTGATCGTCCCGCCACCAATGCTGACTGATCCTTCATGATGTTCCAGTGCATCAGCCATGATTCTCTCAAGGAAGATGTTGAAAAGAGTGGGTGAGAGTAGACAGCCCTGCTTTACTCCAACTGTTGTTCGAAACCATTCTCCAATGTTGTTGTTGTAGTACACTGCACTGGTGGCCTCGCTGTACAGCTGTTTGATCACTCTGATCAGGTTTGCATTGATGCTGTATAAATTCATGGTTGCCCACAAAGCTGCATGCCACACACTGTCAAATGCCTTCTTGCATACACGTTAAATCCAGTTCCGCTTTTCGTGAGAGTAGACCATTGTGTGCAGGTGGAAACAAATTGACAGAATTTACAAAATCGCAAACACACGGTGCATTATCCTCGATATAAAAGAATAGATAAAAATGAATAGATAAAATACATACACACGAACCTGCCCTGCACAATATTTATTTTTATACATATTGCGTGAGAGATCATATAAATTGGTAGCTGAAACATGAGTATTCGCCTAGCTTACAACAAATCCATTTTTATAGAGCAGCTCCAAATCATACTTTATACAAGTAACATCTTTAGCTGCAGAGATTATGAGTTAATGAAATCTACCAGAAAGACAAACAAACGCTTACAAACACACAAAACGAAACAGTAATAAACACAGAAGAAAGTAATTTTTAAAACCCCCTGAAAAGAACGACTGTAGCAAACTGCTCCATACACTATCAATACAACCCTTGACCAATGTGACGGTGGTATCCTTGTCCGTTCGACAAGACCCCCTTACAGTTTCCTGCCTATTAGCCTGGAAGAAGACTAGTGGCTTAGGGACAGAGAAAAGCTAGCCAGAAAAAGAGACGGAACCGGGAAGATGAGATTGACAATTTTCTCCCCCTCTGTCCACTTGACCCTAATTCAAGGGTCAGACCTCCTTGCCCTATCAGCGGTGAGGATCAATGATAGCTCGGCAGCTGTCTGTGGATGTCTGTTATTTAGAGTAGCCATCGTGGGGACAGTGAGTCAATAGTGACTTATAGGCAAAGTGACAAGAGGATATCTGCTACTGTTAGTCTGCTTCCAAAAAGTAGTGCTTTGAATTTTCTGTTTATTGTATTATGCATAGCTTGTGAATCATGACTGTAACAGCAAAGACTATTTTATGTCTGACGCTAAAGAAAAAGCGCTTCAAACAACTTTTATTCGGAATATGAAGGGTACTCCCTTTATGATTCAAGTATGAAACAAGGCTTAACGGAATAAGTACTATGTGTTGTTTATTACATGATGTCTGAAAAAAAATGGGAATACACTCAGTTCAATTGACCAGTTACAGCCATTAGTATCCTTCTTCGCCCCATCCATCCCCACATGCATATTTAGTACTATCACCGTCTCCACAGTACCCTTACATCTGAAGTGAACAAAAGATGATGTGTCAACACTGAATATTACATAAGAATCAAGAACTCATAATTGCTCTTAATTGTGTACAGTAAGGAATGGCCCGAGTGTTTGCGTTAACTGATGCTGATCTAAGTACACCTTATTTTGGATGTATCATTCATGATCAAAGGTTAATTGGTCTTGGCATAATATGTTATGTTACATTCCCTTAACAATAACTGTTTTATGAAAGGTTGGTTTTATGAGAGCACTGCAGAAAGAAAGAAAAACAAGAGACAGAGAAAGAGACAGAGACAGAGACAAAGAGAGAGAGACAGAGAGAGACAGAGACAGAGAGAGACAGAGAGAGAATTTGGGCAGACAGAGGCCGAAACACATACAAACAAAGAAACAGACAGTAATAGAGACACACATTCAAGCAGACAAAAATAGTCAAATAAGCAAACGGAACAACGCAACGAAACAGAAACAAACAAACACAAGAACCCATAAACGGAATACTTTTCAAATAGTGCTTCTAAGGGATGATACGCTAGCAAAAAGTACAGAAAAAAGGCTATATAGCAATGCAAGCCCCCTCACACAATTACCAGCAGTCCAACTAAAGGCCAGACTAGACTCTTCCGTGACGAGGAACAAAGGGGGCACAGGAACCGTGGCCTTCCCCCGCAAGGCAAGAAAGGACCTTGGAGAAGAGCCGGGGAGTGATTGACACCCAGTCACTAAAAGGCTATTAATCAGGACTGCCCTCTCCGGCTGTCACAGAAGCCACAACTAGAGTGGAGGGAGAAAACTGAACTGACCATTACCTGACAGGAGGAAATGCTTTGTCTATACAAGACCGGCAGCAAAAATACCTGGACAAAACCACAGGCGATCTGTTGTGTGTGTGTGTTTGTGTGTGTGTGTGTGTGTGTGTGTGTGTGTGTGTGTGTGTGTGTGTGTTTCTTCTGATTTTTCTTCTAATTTCCTGTCAAGAACTAATGGAGGTTGAAAATTCTGGGTGAGTTCTCGCACGCGCTCTGATCTCTTGGCAGCTTTTATTCTATTAAAGAAATATAAAATCTGTTTTCTCAGAGCTTTGTTCTTTTTTTTTCCTTTGTTTTATCCTTATCATGCAAACCTCTTCACAACCAACATTGCACTCAGACCAGTCTCCTGTCAGATTTATCAATGCTGTTTTTTAAAATTCACTCAAAACTTTCTTGTTCTCGATGTTGGTAGTGGTGGTATTATGTGTTCCACAGCTTAACACCCTCAGGGTCATCTAGAATATGCACACTGACTCACTCATACCACCCAGGAATGATTGTGAGACTGGAAGTACACTCCAGATTAGGAGCTCGCGTGCATGATAAATTTCAAACACATCAGCAGCCATATTCAAAACATCAGATGAATTTGTCTTCTTTTAAAGGAGAGTAAAGGTTGTTTGCTAAGACTTTGTCGTAGCAGAGAACAAATTCCAACATAACATAACATAACATAACACAGCATAACACTATTTTGATGTCGCCTTTGGCACTTAGCTTCCGACACTAACTGACAAAGCTTTTGGCCTGGGCCGACACACCACTCTTTGAATTTTGTATGAGACACGTGCGTGATAGCTGAGAGGAATAGGCAACGGGGTAGCTGGCAAACAGAAGAAAAAAAACATGCTTAAAGCAGACTATCGAGTGAACTACGGTGATCCTACGGTCAAGAAAACTGCGGGATGTATACTTGTACACTGCACGGCATATAGCCCAAGACCGGGATGACAGTCCTGTCCATTTGTCAGTCATACCTATATTACAGTTTCTTGTCCATTAGCCTTGAAGATAAGTGGTGACTTAGGAAAAAAGATGCCAGCGGTGCTTTGGGTCTAGGACGGTACTGGGAAGATGAGATGGACAAACAG
Source organism: Rapana venosa (assembly GCA_028751875.1). Taxonomy (NCBI): domain Eukaryota; kingdom Metazoa; phylum Mollusca; class Gastropoda; order Neogastropoda; family Muricidae; genus Rapana; species Rapana venosa. Next base: position 40,524,906 of record CM054141.1, on the reverse strand, counting down.
ATTTTTGCTCCTGTCAACTTGACCTTGTTTCCAGGGTCAGACTCTTTTGGGCCTTCTGCCATGGTGATTATTTACTTGGCAGCTGTTTCTGGATCTCTGTTGATTGGGTAAATGTCAGTTAAGCGTTGGGTTAATCTGTGCTTCCATAACGAGTGACACAGAAGGGATAACAGAGAATAAATGACACAGGTACTGTGAAAAGATATCTAAATCATTGTAGTGAACAATACATAACAACAACAGCACAAATAATAATGATAATCATCATCATCATCATCATCATCATCATCATCATCATCATCATCATCATCATCATTAAAATAATCATAGGATAATTATGATATTATCATTATTATTAATAGAAATAATTACAATACTTAAAAGACTAAATACAATAAAACCCACAATTTTCAATAAGAAATAAACGCTGATGGTGACGTCAAATTGTGTAGAGCAATACCCAAAAGATATAGTAAAGAAAATAAACAATAACAGCAACAGCAGCAACAACAATAACAACATTAGCAACAGAAAGCAGCAGCAGTAACACAAAGAAAGAAATAACAAACAACAAACAACACACAACAAATGAATACACACACACACAAAAAAATCACCGACACAGACCACACACACACACACTCTCACACACTCTCAACACACACACACACACACAGCGCGGTGCGCGCGCGCAAAACACGCACCCCCCCCCCCCCCACACACACACAAAACGCGTGCGCGCGCGCACACACACACACATGCACGTGCGCGCACGAACATTATTGATAAATCTACACCACTTTGCCTAAGCTAATTAGTAGGACAAAGATCACCAAATTGAATCTGACAGCAGAGTCAGACCTCCTATACTTCTGGTGTGTCCTTATAAGAAGCTATACCCTCGAAAGATCGCATCCACTATGAAATCTACTCAGAAACCATTTTCGTCTGTATCGTTTACATACTTACAGAAAATTGGATTAGTAGAACCCTTCCACAAAGTCTACAGTTACAAACTTTTTTGAAGTCATCTAACGTTATTTTGGAACTTTGCGAAAACATACTTAGATAAAATGGGTGAACCGTAAATGTGAGCGTGATGGTGGTGTTTAAAATCGTTGACTTAAAATAACCAATATAATGGGGGAAGAAAGAAAGAAGAATGGCAAAAAAAGAGATATCTATGTTAATGGGTTACATATACGCATTAGAGAATGTGTTTTTTTTAAACTTGACCCTTGCCCCTGATTAGGACAATGATAAATGACAAGGATGATGATGATATTGATATGATGATATTGATGATGAGATGATGATGATGATGATGATGATGATGAAAATGATGATGATGATGATAAATAAAATAATAATAACAATATAATAATAATAATATCAGCCAGAGGAACAAAATCCTTAAACTGACTCATTCTCTGAAATTAAGGCGAGTATGCCTGTTTCATTATACAAAGTAAAAGAATAGAGCAGAGCGGAGAGACAGATAAGTAGTAAGCTCTGAGGAGGGGAGAGACAGAGAAAAAGACACGAGAGACAGACAGAAACAGACAGACAGAGATAGACAGAGAGTCTGAGAAAAAAAAAACCCAGAGAGACATAAAGAGAGACAGAGACAGATATGATTATAATAAAGACAGACAAACGGGTAGACAGGCAAAAGCAGAGAGGGAAAAAAACAGAGACACAAATGATCACACTCAGAGAAAAGCACAGCGAGGTTTAGTGACAGAGATGCCTCCAGGACGCTACAGTCGATATAGGAACAAAAGAGACACCATGGGACAACAGAGCGACTACTAGGAAGCAGATAGCCAAGGAACAGATATATCATGTTGTGGTAGAAATACAGACACTCACAATTATAACTGGCCTAGCCGACCAGCCACAGAACCAAGCACACTGTAACATAAAACAAACGAAAGTAACAACAGAAAAGAACAAAGAAAAACAATCCAGCTTTTGCCAATGCCAAGGAAAGCTTTTACTTTGGTTCCTCAGCTAGAGCTCCGAGGTTCACCAATGGTGAGATGTTGTGTGAGCGACCATTTTTACCCACCTTGGAGCTCACCATTTTCCGACCTCAGGAAGGTATGCTGGGTTTGTTCATGTTTGTGTAACCCCCACCAAGTACTGACAGGAATTGCAGGATCGATAATGTGCATAATTATTTCATCTTCTGCACACACACACACACACACACACACACACACACACACACACACACACACACACACACACACACACACACACACACACACATATATATATATATATATATATATATATATTGTTTTTTGTTGTTGTTATATTTACTTGAAGGATTTAAGGCACAGGCGGGGCTGTACTTGGCGTTGGCCTGGGAGATCGTAGAAATCTCCATCCTTAATACACCAGTCGCCGCCAAGATTCGAACCACAACTTCATGGACGGATTGAAATCAAACGGTCTCAACCACTCGGCTACAGCGTCCGTGGCAAGAAAAGACATTCAAACTGAAGACCCGAGACACTCCCCTGACCAAGAACAAAGGCACAGTGGTCAACAAAGCAGGCAAAGACGGTACTTCCCAGCACTGGACTGCCAAAATGATGGACACACAGTCACCAAAAAGTCGTTAATCACAGCAACCAAGTCAGGCTGTCAGAAAAGCCGGAACTAGAGGGCAGAAAAGCTGGACTGTTCATACTCCCTATGAGCAGATGTTTTGTCCCAACCCGGACACGTGGGACAGTCCTTGGACACAATGAGGGGTGGTCTGTGTCCAATTTTTCTGTCAAGATGTGAGGGTACTTGAAATCCTGGGCGTGTCTTTGCTGTATGCTACAGACAATTTTGTTTGTCAAAAAAATGACAGTGTGTTCCTGGGTTTTCTCGTTTCCTGAAAATCTCTTAAAAACCACTTTGAGTGGATACTGAATGTCCTTAAAACCATAAAAGCTATGATTTTGTAAGTGTTCTTTTTTTGCTTGTCTAGATTAAGCTTTGCTTTCATTCTCAGAGGTTGCTGAGTGGTTAGGCAGCCAGCTTCTAACTATAATGTCTCTTAAATCACAGGTTTCAATCTCAGTGCGACAGGCTACAAGTGAAGCTTATTTGGTTTTTTTTGCTTTAAACTAGTAGGCTAGCCCATGGTCAAGCATGCTATTTACTTACTTTCTTTCTTTCTTTCTTTCTTTCTTTCTTATATTGTATGGAAACAGTTTTGAATATATCCTCTCTCTGTGACTGTCTCCACCTATAAACTGCTCATTTCCTTGGGGTCAGTGTTTTTGTTTCGATAGGAAATGGTCATTGGTGTGTTGAAAGAACTATGACATTTTTGGAGATGTTCCTAAATGTGGTGTGATTTTATGTGGGCCAGTTTTTTTCTCCCCTTTGGCATAAACTCTGTGTTTTCCAATAAAAAAAATAAAGCTTAATGACACAGCAAACAGTGCAGACAAAACTTTACCTGTTCTGACTGTCAAGGAAGCCAAAAAAGGTCATTAACAAAGTTCATTAATGTCAACGTGAGGAGATTGTCTTCAAGGCAATAATTCGCTCACAAGGCACTTAACTTCCTCGCGATAAAGGCTTGTGTGGTGTAATTGGGCATTTGAGCGCTAAGCATTTGTGAAAGAATGCATAGGTCCCCCGCCTTTCTGTCCTGTTCGTCCTGATGTCTCACTTACCTACGACCACGCATGTTAAGGGATACCTTTATTCTTTCTTACCTTTAAAAAAAAAACCCACATTAAGTCAACACAAGTTGTATGAGGGTACGGTCTTTTGACAGCAGCTCCAAAGGGAATATGATTTATCTCAAGGCTTGAATATTGCCCTTAGGATTGAAACTTGGCCAGCACTGTAATGAAAACCCATTTGTTTTGCGAAAGCTTGCCTTTTGGCACACCCTAATCAGCTGTCAATGTATCTAAGCGTAGCACAACATCAATAAACTCTTATTTTGTTTACCAATATCTGTTTTCTTTTTCTTACTCATTTGTGTTTTATTCTGTTACATTTTTCAACTACAAAGGCGGGATTGTGTGGAAGCAGTATTTTATATTGCTATTTTATCATATATAATTTCAAAGGACTGTTTTTTTTTAAATTTATTCTTTGTTCTTTTTTTATAGAACAAATCAAAAACAAATACAGAACACCAACAAAGCCAAAACACAAACACTTATAGAAGAAGAAAAAGAACTAAACAGAAACATAAAGAATTCAATACTCTTTTGAACAGGGAAAAACACAAACATTGTGCATCATGATGAAGAAGAATGTCATCAGGAACGAAACGAAATGATGCAAGGAGTTTGCCTTCAGGGCAGGATGCCCAGCGTAATGACATTCGATGTTGTTTTCATAATACCTCCTAAAATCAAATGAGGCATTCACGTGTTTTCGCTTTTAACAAAAATCAATACGCACTACCCCCCCTTACCACAGAGGTGTGTGGGGAGATGCATGGTAGTCTGGTGGTTAAAGCATAGCAGGTTGCACTTGTTATTTGGTGGCCGGGGCAAGAGTTCGAGCCTAGGTTCGAGCCACTATTGATAATCCCATTCAAGGGGACTTTCCGCATAGAGTTAACACTTGTGTCGAATCCGTTTTCTTGAAAGTCCTTCATAATTATGAGACTATGAACAGGGGACAGGGGTTTCTGGTGTTTGGCTTTCTTGAAGAGTAGGCTGATTGTGCGGGTTGAAACAAATGAGTAAATGTATACAAATTGCATGCACGCGGGGAATGGAAGTAGAAAAGTCCATGAGTGTTTATTCCATTATCTTCGAAATAAGAGAACTTTGAAAATGAAACATTCTTCCCCTACCATAGCAAAACGAGTACTTGTGCATTCCCTCCCCACCACATATACAGGATAGCCTAGTGATTAGAACATCGCGTTCGCAATCTGACGACCCGGGTTCGAATCCCGTTCAAGGGGATATTTTACCCTGGAGTTAACATCAGTGCAGACTCCACTCTCCCCAAAAGCCCTTCGGATGAGACCATAAACCGAGGTCCCATGTTGAACGCACGCAGAACATCTGCGCGCACGTAAATACTGTTCCGCTTTTCGTAAAGTAGGCCATTGGGGTGCCGGTGGGAACAGATGACAGAATTAACAACACTGAAACACACGGGACTGGATGTAAAAAAGCACATAAGTGCTTATTTCATTACCCTCGATATAAAAGAATGAAAAAACAATATTTATACACACATAAATTTACGCATAAACACACGTTTGTAGTGCGACTACTCTTTTTTCAAAACCTTTTTGACATGTTTTTTCTCTTCTCCATCTTTTTATCCTCCTCCTCCTCCTCCTCCTCCTCCTCCTCCTCCTCCTCCTCCTTCCTTCTTCTTCTTCTTCTTCTTCTCTTCTTCTTTTTCTTCTCTTCTTCTTCTTCTTCTTCTTCTTTTTCTTCTTCTTCAATACTTCTCTTGCGTTTCTTCTTCCTTCCTATTTCGTGATCTTTTCATTGCACTTGTGTCCGCATTCTATTCAGTTGGGGACATGTTCTTCTCATAGTCGGTTGCTCTTTTGGGTTTCTTTTCAAATGAATAACCCTCTCTAATAATAAGACTCGGATAGAGGCTATTGCCGAATGGTTAAGACTGTTGGATTTCAGTCTCATAGATCCATAAAATCGAGGGGTTCGAATCTTTGCAGCATCTGGCGAATTAAGGATAGAGATTTTGTCCCTGGTTAACTTCAAGTACATAGTTCTCTGTGCCATATTTCTTTGTGTATATACACATAAACAAGATGAAAGCAATGGCGGCTGAGAGCCCGTTATTCATATCAGTGTTCGGTGGATTACCGAAACAGCAACATACCAGCATGCATCCCTTAGATGGGAGTGCGACTACCTTACCCTGGGTGGAAAAACAGTCGCATACGCAAAATGTCTTCAGTGTGACCCCGGAAATTAGCCGAGGAACGAACAAAATGGGAAAAGTCAACGGGAAAAGTGTCACAGCAGATCTTTATTGAAATGTCATATGGTTTTCTCTGTACGTACAGGCAGAATAAATCTCAGTATATGTAGACAGATAGATCTCAGTACATGTAGACAGATAGATCTCAGTACATATAGACAGAAAGATCTCAGAACATATAAACAGATAGATCTCAGTACATATAGATAGGTTGATAATGCATATGCTTTTTTTCTTGTTCATCTTCATCCTTTCAGAAGAATGCTTCATGATGACTAGGCAAGTACTACTTGGGTTTAAAAGAGTCCTTAAAACCAGTATTCAAATAATATGAAAACAAGATACAAAAAAATTGCATGATGTTATGATTACTATCCGAATAAAAACAAACAAAAATGAGAGTCTAGGAGGTTGTTTTAAAAGCAATCCTATCAAGCAAATGACATGCTATGCTCTGGTCATAATGGATCTGAAGATGTAATGAGGTGTTTGAACATGCTACTCAGAACGAATCGCATCTTTCTCTCTCTACTTTTTTTTAATCGACCATCTCATTCCCTACATAAATGCAGCTTACACACACAATCACACACGCGCGCACACACACTCACACACACACACACACACACACACACACACACACACACACACACACACACACACACACACACACACACACCACACACAAAACAACGCACGCACGCACGCAACGCACGCGCGCGCGCGCGCGCGCGCGCGCGCGCGCGCGCGCGCTAGCAAAGCTCGTTTTTTCCTTTTATACCTCTCACTTTTGGTCATCTTCTTTTGATGAATAACCTTTTCTGAAATCACTCACTTTTTTGTTGCCCCTATTCGTGTATCTTTTTTTTAGATTTCAGTTGGTTAATCGTTTTTTCAACGTCCTTTTCTTGTCATCAAACACCGGTTGCCTGGTAATTTTATTCTTGTTAACTATAGTTTAATGGAGAGTAGGATGAGGTACACAGTTATATTACAATTTGAAGGAAGGGAATTCAGAAGTTTTGACTTTTTATACTTTTCTTTTGGGGGGATTTTGTTCTTGTTGAAGACTTCGTTTCCTTCAAGCGAGAATGTAATACCCCGATGACATTCTTTGGCCCAAAATGAGAAACCCAGTTCTACTGACAAGGGAACAAGATTAAAAAAACAAAAACAAAAGCGAGGCGTTGACGATTAATGTTAGCGCGTGATCAAAGGAACTCAAGCAAGCAGTTTGTCCTCCAGGCAATCTCCCCAGCAAAATGACATGTGATTTCAATTTCATATCCGATATTAAAGTGTAATTGGGCGCTCAAGCATTAACTTGTTAACAAACAAAATAAACAAAAGTGTAACAAACTACGTCCCTTAACCATCTGACATGGCCCAGTGGTTTGCGCCTGAGGCTAAGGGTTGGAAAATCACGGGTTTGAAGTCCACAAGAGTCATAGGAGTTTGCGGTAGAGGGGTAGAGGCTCATGGAAGAATATTGATGGCCAGACATTATAGAAAGAAGCTGCAGTGGGGGTGTGGGTGTCTCCCTTGTCCTGTTTTCGTGATTAAAACATTATTGTTGTCAGTAGGAGTGGAAAAGGAGGGATAGCTAGTGTGTAGTGTGGTGTGTTTGTGTGTGTGTGTGTGTGTTTGTTTGTGTGTGTGTGTGTGTTAGCTCAGAACAAGGCAGTACTGAACACGATCAAAGTTATCCAAGAGCAGTGCAGGGCCACACTTTGGCTGGTTGCCCCATTGCGGCCAGACATTGATGGAACTCCCTGTGAACTTTTGTCTCTGAAGAAGTGACATAACAGATCTGGGTATGGCTCGGGAGGAGAGATTGAAGCAAATAGTGTGGGGACAGCAAGATAAGAACTTTACAGGTATAGAGATAGCAAACAGAAAAACAAATCAAAAGGGCATACAGGCACCACACAAACACACACACGCACGCACGCACGCACATACACACACACACACGCGCGCGCGCGTGCGCACACGCACAGGCACACACACACAACACAACGCACACACGCACGCACACAGACACTCACTGCACAACACACACACACACACGCACACACGCACGCACACAGACACACTCGCACACACACACACTCGCGCACCATTCCGCTTTCTCTTGCTTTTTCTTTTTTTCAATTCTTAAATTAATCACTGTTTGCATATTTGTTCCTTTTTTTCCTTTCTCTCCTTTTCTGGTGTTCTTTTCCTTGAAACATCTCCTTATGTCGTCATTTCTTTCACTTTTTTAAAAGAATTTTGTTCTTCTTTTATCTCAAACAGCTTTCGCCCTTTTCCTGCCCATGTATCTAACATATACCCGACTGTCATTACTAGAGTAGTGCAGAGTAAGGGAGAGGGCATGTAGTATTAATTTGCGATTTTAAGACAAATTTCATGTTCAAAACATTACTTTTTTATGTGTTCCTCTGTCATTTGCTTCTTTTCAATAAATATTGCTACTTAAAGAAATGTAATTTAAAAAAAACCCCATATTTTTTATTGTGTTACTTTGATGTGCTTATTTTTCTTTATAGTACACTTTTTTGTTGGGGGTGGGTTAGATGAGGGGTGGTGGAGAGGGAGGGCGGGTTGAAGGAGGGGGGGGGGTCAAAAGGTACATAACGCCCTGGACTGCACTTGGCTAAAAACATATATTTTTTGCATAAAAGTTTTGTATAAAAGTATATTTGCAATGATAATCAGTGTTGATATGCGACCAAACAAGATGGATTACGGAGTTTGTCTTGTGGGAAATTAATAATCAAGACTTTGACACTTGGATCCAATGTCACAACACATTCTGATCTTTTAGTGATTTTAACTTTTTCTTTAGAAATTGATTTTGATTCCGTTCCGCGGCAAGAGCTCCGAGGTTCACAAAATTAATGGTGAGAATGCGTATGTGACATTTTCCCGCCACAATTTAGGTAGCCGTATTCCGACTTCGAAGATGGTGTCTAGGTATGACACTTGTGTACATATGGGTTTTTGTTGTTTGTCATCCGTTCCTTCGGGCACACAATAACCTCCTCTTCCAAAAGACGGAACGGGTTTTTCACATGTGTGCAAGATTTCTGCGTGTGTTTGCACACAGGGGCGTCTGCTTATAGTCTCATTCGAAGGACTTTGACATTCAGTTTGACGTTTTTGGTGGTCAAACTGGGAAGAAAGGGCAGGGCTGGGAATCTAATCCCAGACCTCGCCGTTTGCTTTCTTGGCAGGCGAACGTCTAAACTGTCCTGCAACCCTTTTCTTGTAAAGGGTTGATCAGGCACTACATGTTTTAGATTTGGTTTAAATACAGTCTCTCTCCCACTCCCTGTTCTGTAGTCTGCCCCTGTCCTATCCGCATACACGAATAGATACATATACCAGCGCGCGTGCTTGCGGCCCCCCCCCCCCCTCCCACCACACACACACACACACACACACACACACAAACACACACACACACACACATGCAGCTCTTCTTCTTATTGTTGTTGTTGTTCTTGTTGTTGTTGTTGTTGTTGTTGTTGTTCTTCTTCTTCTTCTTCTTCTTCTTCTTCTTCTTCTTCTTCTTCTTCTTCTTCTTCTTCTTCTTCTTCTTCTTCTTCTCCTTCTTCTGATTTCCTGTCAAAAACTAATGGAGGTTGAAGTCCTGGGTGAATTCTCGCACTCGCTCTGATCTCTTAGCAGTTTTTATTCTATTAAAGAAATATAAACTATGTTTCCTTAGTACTTTTTTCTGCGTTTTTTCCCTACGTTTTATCTTTGCCATGCATGCAAACATCTTTAGATCCAACATCGCACTTAAAACAGTTTCCTGTCAGATTTATCAATGATGTTTTTAAAAGTTTGCACTACACTTTATTCTTGTTGGTGGTGGTGGAAGCTGTGACGTTCAGCGTTCCTGAGATTAACACTCTGGGTGTGATCCAGAATATGCACACTGACCATTCACACCACTCAGGACTCATTGTGAGACTGAAAGTACACTCCAGATGAGGAGCACGCATGTATAATAATTTTCAAATGCAGTGGCATACATACCCGACCAGTGGATTTCCCCCGTCTTTTAAAGTACTTTGATTTGTTGTTTTACAAGATTCAGTGCTATATAAATTCCATACATTATTATTATTATTATTATTATTATTATTATTATTATTATTATTATTATTATTATTATTATTATTTTTATTATCACCATCATCATTATTATTATTATTATTATTATTATTATTATTATTATTATTATTATTATTAAAGGACAGTAAATGTTTGCGAAGACCTTGTTGAAGCAAAAGGCAAACATCAACATACCATAACAGAACATAACAAAATTTTGATGTTGACATAAGCACATATATTAAATCACTAACTGACAAAGCTTTTGCCCTGGGCCGACACACCACTCTTTGAATTCCAGCTGTTTTTGTATGAGACACATGCATGATAGCTGAGAGGAATAGGCAACAGGGAAGCTGGCAAACAGAAGGAAAAAACATGGTTAAAGCAGACTATCGAGTGCACAACGGTGATCCTACGGTCAAGAAAACTGCTGGGTGTATACTTGTACACTGCACGGCAAATGGTCCAAGACCGCGATAACAGTGCTGTCCATTTGTCAGACAAACCTATCGTACAGTTTCTTGTCCATTAGCCTTGAAGATAAATGGTGGCTTAGAAACAAAGACGCCAGCGGTGCGTTGGGTCTTGGACGGTACTGGGAAGATGAGATGGACAAACAGATTTTTGCTCCTGTCAACTTGACCTTGTTTCCAGGGTCAGACTCTTTGGGATTCTCTGCCATGGTGGTTATTTACTTGGCAGCTGTTTCTGGATGTCTGTTGACTGGGGAAGTGTCAGTTAAGCGTTGGGTTAATCTGTGCTTCCATAACGAGTGACACAGAAGGGATAACAGAGAATAAATGACACAGGTACTGTGAAAAGATATCTAAATCATTGTAGTGAACAATACATAACAACAACAGCACAAATAATATTGATAATCATCATCATCGTCATCATCATCATCATCATCATTAAAATAATCATAGGATAATTATGATATTATCATTATTATTAATAGAAATAATTACAATACTTAAAAGACTAAATACAATAGTACCCACAATATCAATAACAAATAAACGCTGATGGTGACGTCAAATTGTGTAGAGCAATACCCAAAAGATATAGTAAAGAATAATAAACAATAACAGCAACAGCAGCAACAACAATAACAACAGTAGCAACAGCAGCAGCAGTAACACAAAGAAAGAAATAACAAACAACAACAACACACAACAAATGAATACACACACACACAAAATCACCAACACAGACACACACACACACACACACACACACACACACTCCACACACACACACACACACGCGCGCGTGCGCGCGCGCACACACGCACCCCCCCCCACACACACACACACGCGTGTGCGCGCGCACACACACACACATGCACGTGCGTGCACGAACATTAGTGAGTCATCTACACCACTTTGCCTAAGCTAATTAGTAGGACAAAGATCACCAAATTGAATCTGACAGCAGAGTCAGACCTCCTATACTTCTGGTGTGTCCTTATAAGAAGCTATACCTCGAAAGATGGCATCCACTGATGAGAATCTACTCAGAAACCATTTTCATCTGTATCGTTTACATACTTACAGAAAATTGGATTAGTAGGAACATTCCACAAAGTCTACAGTTACAAACTTTTTTGAAGTCATCTACGGTTATTTTGGAACTTTGCGAAAACATACTTAGATAAAATGGTGTGAACCGTAAATGTGAGCGTGATGGTGGTGTTTAAGAATCGTTGATCTTAAATAACCAATATAATGGGGGAAGAAAGAAAGAAGGAATGGCAAAAAAAGAGATATCTATGTTAATGGGTTACATATACGCATTAGGAGAATGTGGTTTTTTTAAACTTGACCCTTGTCCTGATTAGGGACAATGATGATGACAAGGATGATGATGATATTGATGATGATGATATTGATGATGATGATGATGATGATGATGATGATGATGATGATGATGATGATAATAACAATGATAGTAATAATAATATCAGCCAGAGGAACATAATCCTTAACTGACTCATTCTCTGAAATTAAGGTGAGTATGCCTGTTTTCATTATAGCAAAGTACAATGAATAGAGCAGAGCGGAGAGACAGATAAGGTAGTAAGCTCTGAGGGAGGGGAGAGACAGAGAGAAAAAGAGCACGAGAGACAGACAGAAACAGACAGACAGAGATAGACAAAGAGTCTGAGACAAAAAAGCCCAGAGAGACATAAAGAGAGACAGAGACAGATATGATTATAATAAAGACAGACAAACGGGTAGACAGGCAAAAGTAGAGAGGAAAAAAAGCCAGAGACACAAATGATCACACTCGGAGAGAAGTACAGCGAGGTTTAGTGACAGAGATGCCGCCAGGACGCTACAGTCGATATAGGAACAAATGAGACACCATGGGAGACCAGAGAGACTACTAGGAAGCAGAGAGCCAAGAAACAGACATATCATGTTGTGGTAGAAATACAGACACTCACAATTATAACTGGCTTAGCCGACCGGCCACAGAATCAAGCACACTGTAACATAAAACAAACACAAGGAACAACAGAAAAAGAACAAAGAAAAATGATGCAGCTTTTGCCGATGTCAAGGGAAGCTTTTAATTTGATTCCTCAGCTACATCTCCGAGGTTCACCAATGGTCAGATTTTGTGCGAGCGACCATTTCTATACCCACCATGGAGCTCACCGGTTTCCGACCTCGGGAAGGTATGCTGGGTTTGTTCATGTTTCTGTAACCCACCGAATACTGACATGGATTGCGGGATCTTAAATGTGCATAATTAGTTCATCTTCTGCATCTATATTTTTTTCCTTGAAGAATTTTAAGGCAAACGCGGGGCTGTACTTGGCGTTGGCCTGGGAGATCGTAGAAATCTCCATCCTCAATACACCAGTCGCCGCCAAGATTCGAACGACAACTTCATAGACGGATTGAAGTCAAACAACCTTAACCACTCAGCTACAGCCTCCGTGGAAAAAAGACATTCAAACTGAAGACCTGACACACTTCCCTGACCAAGAACAAAGGCACAGTGGTCAACAAAGCAGGCAAAGACAGTACTTCCCGCACTGCACTGCCAAAATGATGGACACACAGTCACTGAAAAGTCGTTAATCACTGCAACAAAGTCCGGCTGTCAGAAAAGCCGGAACTAGAGAGTAGAAAAGCTGGACTGACCATGCAGATGTTTTGTCCGAACGCGGACACATGGGCCAGTCCTTGGACACAATGAGGGGTGGTCTGTGTCCAATTTTTCTGTCAAGATGTGAGGGTACTTGAAATCCTGGGCGTGTCTTTGCTGTATGCTACAGACAATTTTGTTCGTCCAAAAAATGACAGTGTGTTCCTGGGTTTTCTCGTTTCGTGAACATCTCTTAAATACCACTTTGAGTAGAAAACGAATGTCCTTAAAACCATAAAAGCTGTGATGTTGTTAGTGATTTGGGGTTTTTGTGCTTGTCTAGCCTTGGGGACGGGATAGCTCAGTGGTCGGAGCACTCGCTTTCCCCCAGCCAAGTTAAGCAGCGTCGAGCGTGGTTACCAGTCGGATGGGTGACCATTTGCGCGCCTTGGCTTCAGTACAGTTCCCCCAGTTCACCCAGCTGTAAATGGGTACCTGCCTACACTTCCTGATCCCCAATTCTCTGGCACTCCTCTCCTTTTCTTTCATCCGACAAGTGAGAAAGAAATCATGACAATTCTGAAAGAAATGACTATAAAATCATGTGATCTTGATCCCATACCTGCTTCTCTTTTCACACAGTGCCTACCACAACTCATACCCGCTATCACGAAAATAGTAAACTCATCTCTTGTTTCAGGAAATGTTCCATCAGCTCTCAAAACTGCTATAGTCACACCTCTACTCAAAAAGCATGACCTTGACCCTAACATTCTGAAGAATTATAGACCTGTTTCCAATCTACCTTTTATTTCTAAAGTCCTTGAAAAATTAGTTCTCAAACAGCTCAACAACCACCTTCTCTCCAACAATCTTCTTCCTGAGTTTCAGTCTGCCTATCACGTCAACCACAGCACTGAAACCACCCTAGTACACACTTTAAACACGCTTCTACTCGCTTCTGACTCAGGGAAAATCTCCCTTCTCACTCTACTCGACTTATCAGCAGCCTTCGATACTATAGACCACTCAATTCTTCTCTCCCGTCTTCAAAAATGTTCGGTGTTACTGGCATAGCCCTCACCTGGTTTAATTCATACCTTACTGACCGATTCCAGACAGTTGCAGTAAACAAGATTCAATCAATACCTGCCAAACTGAAATGCGGAGTCCCACAGGGATCAGTTCTAGGCCCTGTTCTTTTCACTCTTTACAATGCCCCACTGTCACATATAATAAACCGTCATCAAATCAACCATCATTTTTACGCAGATGACTCTCAGATTCAAAGCAGTGTTACTCCTGAAAATCTGCCTTCTCTCCTGACAAATATGGCCCGCTGCTTTGAAGATATTCAAAACTGGATGACACAGAACCAATTACAGCTAAATGCAGATAAAACCAAAGCCATGCTCGTAGGGACCAAACACAAACTCTCTTCCATTACAACAGCTTCAATAGAACTTGGCAATACATCAGTCCCTCTATCCACTGCTGTAAAGTATCTAGGTGTTGTTATCGACAACACACTCTCTATGAAAAAATTCATCACTCAGACCTGTCAGTCGTGCTACTATCAATTACGGCGTATTAGTGCAATTCGAAAGTACCTGTCCACTGATGCGACAGCCAAACTTGTCACTTCTCTCATTCTTTCACGTCTGGACTATTGTAATTCTCTTTGTCTGGTCTGCCAGCATCATCTATCCACTCCCTTCAACGTATACAAAACTCCGCAGCTCGACTAGTTCTCAGAAAGAAAAAATCTGAGCACATTACCCCTCTCTTGCGATCTCTCCACTGGCTGCCTGTGCCACAGAGAGTAAATTATAAGATCAGTACCCTCTGTTACAAATGTCTCCACAAAACTGCACCCTCCTACCTCTGTGAATGTCTTAACCTGTACACTCCTTCACGTTCCCTCCGCTCTACTGCAGATACCTTGTGCCTACGAATACCTAGATTCAACCAATCCACTGTTGGCCGCCGCTCTTTCTCTATTTCGGGTCCATCGACCTGGAATGAGCTCCCTCTCTCTCTTCGCCAGAAACCTAGTTATGACACTTTTAAATCCAGCCTCAAGACATATTTATTTCAAACCTAAGATTTCCTCCCTCCTGTTTCATATCAGAGCTATCCCACCATCACTAACCCATGTCCTATCACCCTGCTAAAGTATAGGACCTAAGTGAGTGTGTGTGTGTGTACTTTTGTAAAACATTTGACTATTGAAATTTTATTTCATAGATTTTGTCTGCAGCGCACTATGTTTGTAAATATCTGTTTGTTTAAACTATTGATCATTTGTCATTGATTGCATGACTGTGTAAGATTAGGTTGAATGCATGCGCTTTGATTTGTCTTTTCAAGATTTAGCGCTATATAAGTTCCATGCATTATTATTATTATTATTATTATTATTATTATTATTATTATTATTATTATTATTATTATTATTATTATTATTATAAGGTAAAGCAGCGAGGGAGAGGAGATGGGCGCCGCCCTCAATATGCTGGCCCTAGAGAAGTGAGGTCTCTGACGCCTCGCTCCCCTACGACCTTATAGGTTATGGGACTCCTTTACCTTTACCTTTACCTAGCCTTTTTGCTTTCATTCTCAGAGGTTGCTGAGTAGTTATGACAGCCGGCTTCTAACTATAATGTCTCTGAAATCACAGGTTTGAATGTTAGTGGCGACAGGCTACAAGTGTAGCTTATTTGGTTTTTTTGCTTTAAACTAGTAGACTAGCCCATGTTCAAGCATGCTATTCACTTCCTGTCTTTCGTACATGCGCATTATATTGTATGGAAACATATTTGTATATATCCTCTCTCTGTGACTGTCTTCACCTATGCACTGCTCATTTTCTTGGGGGTCAGTGGGTTTTTTTCGATAGTAAATGGTCATTGGTGTGTTGAAAGACGAACTATGACATTTTTGGAGACATTCCTAAATGTGGTGTGATTTTATGTGGGCCAGTTTCTTTCTCCCCTTTGGCATAAACTCTGTGTTTTCCAATTAAAAGAAATAAAGCTTAATGACACAGCAAACAATGCAGACAAAATTTTACCTGTTCTGACTGTCAAGGAAGCCAAAAAAATGTCATTAACAAAGTTCATTAATGTCAACGTGAGGAGATTGTCTTCAAGGCAATAATTCGAACACAAGGCACTTAATTTCCTCGCGATAAAGGCTCATGTGGTGTAAATGGGCATTTGAGAGTTAAGCATTTGTAAAAGAATTTATACGTCTTCCGCCTTCCAGTCCTGTTCGTCCTGATGTCTCACTTCTCTACGACCACGCATGTTAAGGGATACCTTTATTCTTTCTTACCTTTTAAAAAACCATTAAAACAACACAAGTTGTATTAGGGTACGGTCTTTTGAAAGCAGCTCCATTGGGAATATTTTTTATACCAAGGCTTGAATATTGCCCTTAGGATTGAAACTTGGCCAGTACTGTAATGAAAACCCCATTTGTTTTGCGGAATCTTGCCTTTTGGCACAGCCTAATCAGCTGTCAGTGTATCTAAGCATAGCACAAAATCAATGAACTCTTATTTTGTTTTCCAATATCTGTTTTCTTTTTTCTACTTATCTGTGTTTTATTCTGTTACCTTTTTCAACTACAAAGGCGGGAGTGTGTGAAAGCAGTATTTTATATTGCTATTTTAACGTATATGATTCCAAAGGACTGGCTTTTAAAAATTCATTCTTTGTTCCTTTTTTATAGAACAAATCAAAAACAAATACAGAACACCAACAAAACCAAACACAAACACTTACAGAAGAAGAAAAAGAACTAAACAGAAACATAAAGAATTCAATTCTCTTTTGAAGAGGGAAAAACACAAAAATGATGCATCATGATGAAGAAGAATGTCATCAGGAACGAAACGAAATGATGCAAGGAGTTTGCCTTCAGGGCATGATGCCCAGCGTAATGACATTCGATGTTGTTTTCATAATACCTCCTAAAATCAAATGAGGCATTCACGTGTTTTCGTTTTTAACAAAAATCAATACGCACTACCCCCCCTTACCACAGAGGTGTGTGGGGAGATGCATGTAGTCTGGTGGTTAAAGCATAGCAGGTTGCACTTGTTATTTGGTGGCCGGGGATCGAGTTCGAGCCTAGGTTTGAGCCACTATTGATAATCCCATTCAAGGGGACTTTCCCCATAGAGTTAACATTTGTGTCGAATCCGTTTTCTTGAAAGTCCTTCATAATTATGAGACTATGAACAGGGGACAGGGGTTTCTGGTGTTTGGCTTTCTTGAAGAGTAGGCTGATTGTGAGGGTTGAAACAAATGAGAAAATGTATACAAATTGCATGCACGCGGGGAATGGAAGTAGAAAAGTCCATGAGTGTTTATTCCATTATCTTCAAAATAAGAGAACTTTGAAAATGAACATTCTTTCCCCTCCCATATGCAAAACGAGTACTCGTGCATTCCCTCCCCATCACATATACAGGATAGCCTAGTGATTAGAACATCGCGTTCGCAATCTGACGACCCGGGTTCGAATCCCGTTCAAGGGGATATTTTACCCTGGAGTTAACATCAGTGCAGAATCCACTCTCCCCAAAAGCCCTTCGGATGAGACCATAAACCGAGGTCCCATGTGTGAACGCACGCAGAACATCTGGCGCGCACGTAAAATACTGTTCCGCTTTTCGTAAGAGTAGGCCATTGTGTGCCGGTGGGAACAGATGACAGAATTAACAACACTAAAACACACGGGGACTGGATGTAAAAAAGCACATAAGTGCTTATTCCATTACCCTCGATATAAAAGAATGAAAAAACAATATTTATACACACATAAATTTACGCATAAACACACGTTTGTATGTGCGACTACTGTTTTTTTCAAAACCTTCTTGACATGTTTTTTCTCTTCTCCATCTTTTTATCCTCCTCCTCCTCCTCCTCCTCCTCCTCCTCCTCCTCCTCCTCCTCCTCCTCCTCCTTCTTCTTCTTCTTCTTCTTCTTCTTCTTCTTCAAATTCTTCTTCTTCTTCAAATTCTTCTTCTTCTTCTTCAAATTCTTCTTCTTCTTCTTCAAATTCTTCTTCTTCTTCTTCAATACTTCTCTTGCGTTTCTTCTTCCTTCCTATTTCGTGATCTTTTCATTGCACTTGTGTCCGCATTCTATTCAGTTGGGGACATGTTCTTCTCATAGTCGGTTGCTCTTTTGGTTGCTTTTCAAATGAATAACCCTCTCTATAATAAGACTCGGATAGAGGCTATTGCCGAATGGTTAAGACTGTTGGATTTCAGTCTCATAGATCCATAAAATCGAGGGTTCGAATCTTTGCAGCATCTGGCGAATTAAGGATAGAGATTTTGTCCCTGGTTAACTTCAAGTGCATAGTTCTCTGTGCCATATTTCTTTGTGTATATACACATAAACAAGATGAAAGCAATGGCGGCTGAGAGCCCGTTATTCATATCAGTGTTCGGTGGATTACCGAAACAGCAACATACCCAGCATGCATCCCTTAGATCGGAGTGCGACTACCTTACCCTGGTGTGGAAAAACAGTCGCATACGCAAAATGTCTTCAGTGGTGACCCTCGGAAATTAGCCGAGGAACGAACAAAATGGAAGAGTCAACGGGATAGTGTCACAGCAGGATGCTTTATTGAAATGTCATATGGTTTTCTCTGTACGTACAGGCAGAATAAATCTCAGTATATGTAGACAGATAGATCTCAGTACATGTAGACAGATAGATCTCAGTACATATAGACAGAGAGATCTCAGCACATATAGACAGATAGATCTTAGTACATAATTATAGACAGAAAGATCTCAGAACATATAAACAGATAGATCTCAGTACATATAGATAGATTGATAATGCATATGCTTTTTTTCTTGTTCATCTTCATCCTTTCAGAAGAATGCTTCATGATGACTAGGCAAGTACTACTTGGGTTTAAAAGAGTCCTTAAAACCAGTATTCAAATACTATTAAAACAAGATACAAAAAAATTGCATGATGTTATGATTACTATCCGAATAAAAACTAACAAAAAACAGAGTCTAGGAGGTTGTTTTAAAAGCAATCCTATCAAGCAAATGACATGCTATGCTCTGGTCATAATGGATCTGAAGATGTAATGAGGTGTTTGAACATGCTACTCAGAACAAATCGCATCTTTCTCTCTCTACTTTTTTTTTAATCGAACATCTCATTGCCTACATAAATGCAGCTTACACACACAAACACACACGCGCGCACACACACTCACACACACACACACACACACACACCACACACACACACACACACACACACACACACACACACAACACACACACACACACACACACACACACCACACACACATGCGCGCTAGCAAAGCTCGTTTTTTCCTTTTATACCTCTCACTTTTGGTCATCTTCTTTTGATGAATAACCTTTTCTGAAATCACTCACTTTTTTGTTACCCCTATTTGTGTATCTTTTTTTTTTTTTAGATTTCAGTTGGTTAATCGTTTTTTCAACGTCCTTTTCTTGTCATCAAACACCCATTGCCTTGTAATTTTATTCTTGTTAACTATAGTTTAATGGAGAGTAGGATGAGATACACAGTTATATTGCAGTTTGAAGGAAGGGAATTCAGAAGTTTTGACTTTTTATACTTTTCTTTTGGGGGGATTTTGTTCTTGTTGAAGACTTCGTTTCCTTCAAGCGAGAATGTAATACCCAGATGACATTCTTTGGCCCAAAATGAGAAACCCAGTTCTACTGACAAGGGAACAAGATTAAAAAAACAAAAACAAAAGCGAGGCGTTGACGATTAATGTTAGCGCGTGATCAAAGGAACTCAAGAAAGCAGTTTGTCCTCCAGGCAATCTCCCCAGCAAAATGACATGTGATTTCAATTTCATATCCGATATTAAAGTGTAATTGGGCGCTCAAGCATTAACTTGTTAACAAACAAAATAAACAAAAGTGTAACAAACTACGTCCCTTAACCATCTGACATGGCCCAGTGGTTTGCGCCTGAGGCTAAGGGTTGGAAAATCACGGGTTTGAAGTCCACAAGAGTCATAGGAGTTTGCAGTACAGAGGTAGAGGCTCATGGAAGAATATTGATGGCCAGACATTATAGAAAGAAGCTGCAGTGGGAGTGTGGGTGTCTCCCTTGTCCTGTTTTCGTGATTAAAACATTATTGTTGTCAGTAGGAGTGGAAAAGGAGGGATAGCTAGTGTGTAGTGTGGTGTGTGTGTGTGTGTGTGTGTGTGTGTGTGTTTGTGTGTGTGTGTGCGTGTGTGTGTATTAGCTCAGAACAGGCAGTACTGAACACGATCAAAGTTATGCAAGAGCAGTGCAGGGCCTCACTCTGGATGGTGGCCCCATGGCGGCCAGACATTGATGGATCTCCCTGTGAACTTTTGTCTCTGAAGTAGTGACATAACATAGCTGGGTATGGCTGGGGCAGGGAGAGTGAAGTGAATGGTGTGGGGGCAGCAAGATAAGAACTTTACAGGTATAGAGATAGCAAAAAGAAAAACAAAACAAAAGGGTATATAGGCACCACACACACACGCACACACACACTCGCACACACACACACACACACAACACACACAAACACACGCACGCACACAGACACACGAACACACACACTCTTCCACTTTCTCTTGCTTTTTCTTTTTTTCACTCCTTAAATTAATCACTGTTTGTTTATTTGTTGCTTTTTTTCTTTCTCTCCCTTCTCTGGAGTTCTTTTCCTTGAAACATCTCCTTATTTCGTCATTTCTTTCACTGTTTTAAAAGAATTTTCTTTTTCTTTTATCTCGAACAGCTTTTGCCCTTTTCCTGCCCATGTATCTAACATATACCCGAATGTCATTACTAGAGTAGTGCAGAGTAAGGGAGAGGGCATGCAGTATTAATTTGTGATTTAAGAAAAAATGTTTTTATGTGTTCCTCTGTCATTTGCTTCTTTTCATTTATTATTGCTATTTAAAGAAATGTAGTTTTCAACAACTAAAAAGATTATATTTCATTGTGTTACTATGATGTGCTTATTTTCTTTATAGTACACTTTTTTGTTGGGGGTGGTTAGATGGGGGGGGGGGGGGGTGGAGAGGGAGGGCCGGTTGAAGGGGGGCGGGTGTCAAAAGGGACACAACACCCAGGACTGCACTTGGCCCAAAACGTATATTTGCATAAAAGTTTTGTATGCCGCCAGACATCCCCCCCCCCACCTACTGAAATCCTTGGCATCAACACCGGCCCCCCTACCAAGAATAAGATCACCAAAGCCATCAAGTCAGTCAAATCAGGCAAAGCAGCAGGCCCAGACGGTATACCACCTGAAGCACTGAAGGCAGACATCCAAACTTCCACTGAGATGTTATACCCACTCCTATACAAGATCTGGGAGCAAGAGAGTGTACCAGAAGACTGGAAGAAAGGCCATCTCGTAAAGCTGCCAAAGAAAGGGGACCTGTCCTCATGCAACAACTGGAGAGGAATCATGCTACTGTCCATCCCAGGGAAAGTGCTAACAAAGATCATGCTAGAAAGACTGAAGACAGCACTGGACAAGACACTTCGGGATGAACAGGCAGGCTTTAGGCAAGACAGATCATGCACAGATCAAATCGCCACAATGCGCATCGTCATTGAGCAGTCCCTGGAGTGGCAGACCCCCCTATATTCAGTCTTTGTCGACTTCCAGAAGGCATTTGACAGCGTCGACAGAGATGTCATTTGGAAACTGATGCATCACTATGGCTTTCCACCAAAGTTCATCACCATCATCCAGCAGCTATATGAAGATGCCACCTGTCAAGTCATCCATGAAGGGAAACTGACGGAAGTCTTCTCCCTACAGACCGGTGTTCGTCAGTAAAAATGGGGGAACAGATGAAACCATCAAGTGCCGAATCAACAAAGCCCGTCACGCCTTCAACACCCTTCGGCCAATTTGGAGGTCAACAGCCCTCTCATTTCAAAACAAGATTCGGATCTACAACACCAATGTCAAATCGGTCCTACTTTATGGCTCAGAATCCTGGCGGGTAACAAAAACCAACACCCACCTCAGGTACATC
>CM054141.1:40472642-40497642 GCA_028751875.1 Rapana venosa | reverse complement strand
GGTCATTTGGGCGGCTTTGCCATTTGGGATTATCCAGGAAATAGAGAAAGTGACCTGATTAATCACAGCGTTTCAAAAATGCTAAGTGGCTGTAAACATGTCCTTGGCGTAGCATCAGTGCTGCATCAATGACAGTGTTCATTATGTGGAACATTTTGGATGATCATCGTCAAAAGTCGATACATGGCCGTTGCATTACCGCCTCAATATTCAGTATTTGGAAGTCATCAGATCTAACCCTGGAAGGACGCCCTTCGTGTTTATAGCAAAAGGAGAAGTATACAGTAACTCGAGTGCTAACCAAAAAAGAACCCTAGATGGGTTGGCATGTCTCGTTTGTGTAATGCCACTAAGCCCTGCCTGGGTTGTGGAGACGCTCTCCCCTGTCCATTCAGTGATGCTGTCTGCCCATTTCTTCCTTTGTCTGCCTCACCTTCTCTTCCCCTGCACTGTTCCTTGCAGTATGGTCTTGGAGAACCCATCCGATCTTGTCACATGTCCATACCATCTGATCTTCCTTTTCTTGACTGTGGACAGCAGGGCTTACTATAATACCGCTAATAACTCAGCAAAAGAACGTCCAGAAAGATGCCAGATTATCCTAAGTGTTTTCTATATGATTGTTCTGAAGTATTCTAAACCCACGACGCTGGTAAGCAGGAGATTGGGCTTTGGCTTAAGCAACTCTCAGAAAATGGACCCATATTATCACTTATAAACTACTGAAACACCAAGACAATTTCACAAATTTGACTAGAGATTGCACAATATATTTCTCCCTCTGCGCTCACATTTATTTCGTTAGGGTCGAGACACGTGTCTATTGATTCAAAACACCACCATCATTAAATACCTCATTATGAAATCAGATGGTTATCTGATATTGAGATATTGATTCTGTTATAAATCCTTTTTCTGACCCATTTTAATAATAGCTACCTTTTTCAATAGTGACACATCTTGACCTTCAAGTGAGGTTGTTTTTTTGGCAGCAATATACTGAAAGTGATTTTGGGTTTGTAATCAAAGGCTATTGTTGCTTTAAAACTGTCAATATATCATATCATTATGGCACGGCTTTTAAAAATTATTTATCAAAATCTGATTTTTGATAAGATTTTGTTATGGAATAGTGCAAAGCTTGTATACTGAAAAGGAAAGAAAAATATGTTGTCATGGTTGTGGAGATGAAGATGATGATGGTGATGATGATGATGATCGTCGGTGTCATCATTATCATAATGATCATCGCCATTGCCATTATCATCATCATCTTCTTTCGTCGTCGTAGTCATCATCATCATCATCATCATCATCATCATCAATATCATCATCATCATCTCCACAACCATGATGACATAGTTTTCTTTCCTTTTCATCATACAGGCTTTGCAATATCCTATTCAAAATCTGGTCACAGGAGCAGCAGCAGCAGCAGTATTGTCATCGTCATTTAAAAAAACAATCCAGAATACTCTCCTTCCACTTTACGGCTTTGGTTCATTACACTGTCATAGCAAAACACTTGAAAAATTATACGCGGATTAAAACAAAAACCCTAAAAATCTTACAAATCATACACGTTACAATCATTACAGATGTTACTACAAACATCTTACTTTTCTGCCGTTTTCCTTTCCTGAATTCAGAGTTCGGCTTGGTTAATGGTAAATAAACCATCGAAACATCTCTCTCTCTCTCTCTCTCTCTCTCTCTCTCTCTCTTTCTTCTCTTCTCTCCCCTCTCTCTCTCTCTCTCTCTCTCTCTCTCTCTCTCTCTCTCTCTCTCTATCTCTTTCTCTCTCTTCGGCCAATGTACTTCATTCAATTTAGATTCATTTCTCTCTAGTTCTATCTCTTCTCTCTCTCTCTCTCTCTCTCTCTTCTCTCTCTCTCTCTCTCCTCTCTCTCTCTCTCTCTCTTCCTCGTGTCTTCTATCTTCTATCTCTCTCTCTCTCTCTCTCTCTCCTCTCTCTCTCTCTCTCTCTCTCTCTCTCCTCTCTCTTCTCTCTCTCTCTCTCTGAAGATATAATTTATCTATGTATCTATCTATGTATCTATGTATCTATCTATATGAGTGAATTTTGATTTTGATTCGATATTGTATCTGTGAAATACCTGTCGAGCATCAACAAAGCCCAGACAAGAACTTTCCCTGGCGCTGATATTGGCAGTGACCACGACATGGTACTCATGACCCTACAGATCAAGCTGAAGACCAAGAACCAGAAGAGAAATCCCCGTTTGCGGTTCAACATGGAAAAGCTGAAGGACCCCGAAGTCGCTGAAATCTTTAAAGCTGAGATAGGGGGAAGATTTGCAGCATTGAATCCTCCAAGATGATATCAACAACCTCACTGAGACCTTCAGCAAGCCCATTCAGGAGACAGCGCTGGAGATCCTTGGGAAAGAAAGGAAAAAGAACCAACCGTGGGTTACCAACGATATCCTGGACCTGTGCGACCAACGTAGGGAGCTAAAGCCAGAGAAGAACAAAAACCCAGAAACGGCCGAAGAGTATAGAACAGTCAACAGGTCAATCAAAAAGAAGATGACTGAGGCCATGGGGAACTGGATGTCAGAACAATGCTCCAAGGTTGAGAAGGCAATGGCGAAATGAGACAGCAAAGAGGCGTACCAGACCATCAAGGTACTAACCAAGTCCCAGCAGCCAAAGACCTCCGTTATTGAAGACAAAGAGGGGTCAGTCCTTACAGAGAGCGCCACTATCATGAAAAGATGGACAGAATATTGCAGCGACCTGTACAACTACAAGCTGAAGGCTGATCCGAACAAACTTCACGAGCAAGATCCCAGACCATCAGATCCTGAAAGCACACAGGTGCTGGAGGAAGAGGTAGAAGAAGCAGTAAGATCTTTGAAAGGAGGCAAGTCACCAGGGATCGACAACATCCCGGCTGAGCTCATCAAGAACGGAGGCCCAGAGATGATCAAGGCATTAACAATCATCTGCCAACGCATCTGGACCAGCAAAGTGTGGCCTGAACAGTGGACCCAATTCATCATAGTTCCACTTCCAAAGAAGGGAGACCTGAAGAAGTGCCAAAATTACAGAACAATCAGTCTGATAAGCCATCCAAGCAAAGTTATGCTACGCATTGCCTTGAACAGACTGAAACCACAAGCAGAAGAAATCCTATCAGAAGAACAGGCAGGATTCAGACCAGGTCGAAGCACTGTCGAGCAGATCTTCAACATCAGAATGCTCATAGAGAAGCATCTCCAACATCAGCTACAGCTCTACAACAACTTCATTGACTTCAAGAAGGCCTTCGACGAGTGTGGCAAGAAGCTCTGTGGCAAGTCATGAGGGGGCTATAACTTCGACGAGGACCTGATTCAAGTCATCCAGGCGCTGTATGACAGCTCCCACAATGCAAATCCTCATGGGTGGAGAAATCGGGGAGTTCTTCCGGACTTCAGTTGGAGTTCGACAAGGCTGCCGCTATCCCCCGTTTTTTTTCAACGTGTTCCTGGAGAACATCGTGCAGGAGGCCCTCCATGACTTCAAGACCACAATCACAATAGGAGGAAGGCCAGTCTGCAATCTTCGATTCGCAGACGATATTGATCTCATGGGCCGCAGTGAAGAAGAACTCCAGGATCTCACCACCAGACTGGAAACATCAGCCAATGCCCACGGTATAGAGATCAGCACGGAAAAGAACAAGATCTTAGTGAACAGTACCACACCGACCACTCCCACCAGCATCAAGATGAGTGGCGAGACACTAGAGGAGGTGGAAACTTTCAAGTACCTTGGAGCAGTCATCACCAAAGAAGGTACGAGCACACAAGAGGTGAAGATCAGACTTGCTGTGGCACTCTCCTCCATGACTAAGCTGGCTAAAGTGTGGAGAAACCACAACATCAGAACCCACACTAAGGTCAGACTCTACAAGGCACTCGTCACATCCATTGCCTTGTACAGCTGTGAAGCATGGACACTTACTGCCGATTTAGAACGTCGCATTCAAGCCTTTGAGATGAAGTGGCCTCAGGCGGATCCTGAACATCACCTACAGAGACCGTTTAAAACCAATGACTACGTCTGGCAGCAGATCGAGGCACTGGCTGGCAAACAAGAACCATTGCTAGATACAGTCAAACGGAGGAAACTGAAATGGTTTGGCCACACAACAAGGCATAACAGCCTGTCAAAGACAGTCCTGCAGGGAATGGTGGAAGGAGCAAGGAGGCAGGGACGACCACGCAAAAGCTGGATATCCAACATCAAGGAGTGGACCGGCCTCACTGTACCAAACCTCCTGAAAGCAGCCCAGGACAGAACCATTTGGCGGTCCACTTGCATCGTCCGTGCGGGTACCCCAACGGTCGTCCCGACCAAGGGATGAGTGAGTGAGTGAGAGTGAAATACCTGTACATGTCTGTTGCTGCCCCCCCCCCCCCCCTCCCCTCATCTCCCATACTCCGTTTTCATGTATTGTGGCCTAAGACTCATATACTTTTAAACTATTTCAGAGAACAGATTTCTCTTCTTTCTCTCTCTTCTCTCTCTCTCTCTCTCTCTCCTCTCTCTCTCTCTCTCTCTCTCTCTCCTCTCTCTCTCTCTCTCTCTCTCTCTCTCCTCTCTCCTCTCTCTCTCTCTCTCTCTCTAAATATTGGGTTATTATTATTAAGATGTATCCCTAACGGGCGGGGACTGGATGTAAAAAAGCACATGTGTGCTTATTCATTATCCTCGAAATAAAAGAATTTGTCATTTGTCATTGTCATTGTCATTGTCTCTCTCTCTCTCTCTCTCTCTGAAGATATAATTTATCTATGTTTCTATCTATGTATCTATGTATATATGTATCTATGTATCTATCTATCTATCTATATGAGTGGATTTTGATTTTGATTCGATATTGTATCTGTGAAATACCTGTACATGTCTGTTGTTGCCCCCCCCCCCTCACCTCCCATACTCCGTTTTCATGTATTGTGGCCTAAGACTCATATACTTTTAAACTATTTGAGAGAACAGATATCTCTTTCTCCCTCTCTCACCCTCTCTCTCTCTCTCTCTCTCTCTCTCTCTCTCTCTCTCTCTCTCTCTCTCTCTCTCTCTCTCTCCATTGTTCTCTTTCTCTGCCTGTTTCTGTGTTATGTCTTTATCGGGCTATTTGACTTTTCACTGTGTGTTATCAAGTATCTCCTACCCACACCCCATTAAGCTTTATCTCCTAACTGTTACCATCCCCTTATTGCTTTTAGCTTTTCTGTCCTTGCCTTAATCTTGCTGTAGAAGCAGCATATTCATCCTCTGTCATTTTATACCCAACGAAAAGTGAATGCATTCAATCTTTCCTAGACTTCATTGTTTGGTTTGTTTCCCTCCTTAGTTATCTGACCTTTCCGTCCACAGCAGTTCTAAAGCTTTCCTTTTTACCTCAAGTTTGTGTGTTAATTCGCTCTGTCTCTGACTTGGATTTTTAAAAATTAGATGATGTTAAAGGCGTGTAGTTGATCTTAAAAAGGCCTAACAAGTCTATAATACTGGGAGCAGGATTGCTGGTTTTTTGTCCCTTTAACGTAGCACACAAAACAGGATAAGGGTGTATGAATGTCAACATGCCATAGACAAACACATACATACAAGTAGAGCACAAACACATTTGCACACACACATACACATACTCTCTCTCTCTCTCTCTCTCTCTCTCTCTCTCTCTCTCTCTCTCTCTTTCTCTCTCTGTGTATCTCTCTCTCTTTCTCTCTCTTCCCTCTTTACCCAGCTATTTGACTGTTCACTGTGTGTTATCAAATATCTCCTACCCTACCCAATTAAGGTTATCTCCTAACTGCTACTACCCCTTATTGCCTCTAACTTCTGCTCTTGTCTTAATCTTGTGGTAGTAGTAGCGTATTCATCCTCTGTCATTTTATACCCAACGCAAGTGAATGCATTCAGTCTACTGTAGACTATATTGTTAGAGATGTTTCCCTCCTTAGTCATGTGACCTTTCCGTGTACAGCAGTTTTAAAACTTTCCTTTGTACCTCAAGTTTGCGTATTAATTTCCCCTATCTCTGACTGGGCTTTTTTATTAGACGATGTTAAAGGTGTGTTGTTGATCTTTAGAAAGGCGTAACAAGTCTATAATACTGGGGGCAGGATTACTGGGCTTTGCCTGTTTAACGTAGCACACAAAATAGGATCAGCATACAATAATGCACAAAGAATAACACATACACATTGGAGCAGACATACATGTCTAGCATAACAACACACATACACATACACTCTCTCTCTCTCGCTCTTTCTCTCTCTCTCCCCTCTCTCTCTCTCCTCTCTATATATATATAATAATATATATTGTATATATATATATATTATTCTCTTATACTATATTTACTATTATCATTATATTATATAATCATATATCATATAATAATATATATATTGTTCCCTCTTTACCCAGCTATTTGACTTTTCAGTGTGTGTTATCAAGTATGGCCTACCTATACCCCATTAAGCTTTATCTCTTCTTTGTTATCACCCTCTTATTGCCGCTAGTATCTTCTGCCCTTGTCTTAATCTCATGGTAGGTAGCAGTGTATTCATCTTCTGTCATTTTATACCCAACGAAAAGTGACTGCATTCAGTCTACTGTAGATTTCATTGTTTGGCTTGTTTCCCTCCTTAGTTATCTGACCTTTCCGTCCACAGCAGTTCTAAAGCTTTCCTTTTGTACCTCAATTTTGCGTGTTAATTTCCTCTATCTCTGACTGGGCTTTTTTTTTATTAGATGATGCTTAAGGTGTGTTGTTGATCTTTAGAAGGCGTAACAAGTCTATAATACTGGGGCAGGATTACTGTTTTTTCTGCTTAACGTAGCACACAAAATAGGATCAGCAATACAATAATGCAACACACCATAGACACACACATACATGCATGTAGGCATGCAAACACACATTCACACATGCATAAACACATGCATGCACATGCACACACACACACACACACACACACACACACACACGCACTTTGTGTGCATGTGTTCCCTCTTTTCCCCGCTATTTGACTTTTCACTGTGTGTTATCAAGTATCTCTCACAAGTACCCAAATAATCTTTATCTCCTAACTGTTACCACCCCCTTATTTCTTCAGCTTCGTCTGCCCTTATCTTAATCCCAAGCTAGTAGCAGCATATTCATCTTCTGTCATTATATACCCAACAGAAAAGTGACTGCATTCAGTCTATTATAGACTACAGTGTTAGGGATGTTTCCCTCCTTAGTTATCTGACCTTTCTGTTTACAGCAGTTCTAAAGCTTCCCTGTGCACCTCAATGTTTGTGTGTTGATTTCCCCTATCTCTGACTGGGTTTTTTTTTTAATTAGACGATGTTAAAGGTGTGTTGTAGATCTTTAGAAAGGCGTGGCAAGTCTATAATACTGGGGCAGGGTTGCTGGATTTTGTCTGTTTAACGTAGCATACTAAGTAGGATAAGCATGTATGAATGTAACACACCATAGACAAACACATACATACAAGTAGGCACGCGCAAACACATCTGCATACACATATACACATACTCTCTCTCTCTTTCTCTATCTCTCTGTATCTGTGTTCTGACTTTTCCAAGCTATTTGACTTTTCACTGCATGTTATCAAGTATCTCCTACCTATACCGCATTAAAGCTTTATCTCCTAACCGTTACCATCTCCTTATTGTGTCCAGCTTCCTCTGCCCTTGCCTTAATCCAGCAGTAGTAGCAGTGTATTCATCTTCTGTCATTGTATACTATACGAAAAGTGACAGTATTCAGTCTACTGTAGACTACATTGTTTGAGTTGTTTCCCTTGTTAGTCATGTGACCTTTCTGTTTACAACAGTTCTAAGGCTTTCCTTCATACCTCAAGTTTGTGTGTTGATTTCCTCTATCACTGACTGGGCATTTTTTATTAGACGATATTAAAGGTGTGTTGATCTTTAGAAAGGTGTTACAAGTCTATAATACAAGGGCAGGATTACTGGGTTCTGTCAGTTTAACGTAGCACACAAAATAGGATGAGCATACAAGAATGGAACACACCATAGATAAACGCATACATGCATGTAGGCATGCAAACACACATTTGCACACACACACACATACACATAATCTCTCTCTCTCTTTCTCTCTCTCTATGTTCCATCTCTATGTGGTTATTTGACTTCTCCCTGTGTTTTTTCAAGTATTTCCTACCCGTACCCCATTAAGCTTCATCTCCTAACTGTTACCATCCCCTTATTGCCTCCAGCCTCTTTTACCCTTTTCTTAATCTTGCTGTAGGTAGTAGCGTATTCATCGTCTGTCATTTTATACCCAAGGAAAAGTGACTGCATTCAGTCTACTGTAGACTTCATTGTATGGTTTATTTCCCTCTTTAGTTATCTGATGCTTCCATTTACAGAAGTTCTAAAGCTTTCCTTTGTACCTCAATGTTTGTGTGTTAATTTCCTCTATCTCTGACTGGCCTTTAAAAAATAAAAGACGATGTTAAAGGTGTGTTGTTGATCTTTAGAAAGGCGTCACAAGTCTATAATACTTGGAGCAGAATTACTGGGTTTTGTCCCTTTAACGTAGCACACAAAATAGGATAAGGTTGTATGAATGCAACACACAGTGACAAACACATACAAAGAGGTAGGCATACAAACACACATTTGCGCACACACAAACATACACATACACATACTCTCTCTCTCTCTCCCTCACTCTCTCTCTATGTTCCATCTCTATGTGGTTATTTGACATTTCACTGTGTGTTATCAAGTATCTATTACCTATACCCCATTAAGCTTCATCTCCTAACTGTTACCACCCCTTATTACCTCCAGCTTCTTCTGCCCTATCTTAATCTCACGGTAGGTAGCAGGGTATTCATACTCTGTCATTTTATACCCAACGAAAAATGACTGCATTTAGTCTACTGTAGACTACATTGTTTGAGTTGTTTACCCCTCAGTTATGTGACCTTTCCATTTACAGAAGTTCTAAGGCTTTACTTTGTAGGTCAAGTTTGTGTGTAAATTTCCTCTATCTCTGAATTGGCTTTTTTATTGGACGGTATTAAGGATGTGTTGTTGATCTTTAGAAAGGTGTGACAAGTCTATAATACTGGGGGCAGGATTACTAAGTTTTGTCTGTTTAAGTAGCATACTAAATAGGATAAGCATGTATGACTGCAACAGGCCATGGACAAACACATACATACAAGAAGGCACTCACAAACACATTTGAACACACATACGCATACTCTCTCTCTCTGTGTCTCTCTCTCTCTCTGTCTCTCTCTGCTCTCTCTTCTCTCTCTCTCTCTCTCTTTCTTTCTCTCTCTTTGTTCCCTCTATACCTAGCTATTTCACTATTCAGTGTGTGTTATAAAGTATCCCCTACCCGTACCCCATTAAGCTTTATCTCCTAACTGTTACCATCCCCATATTACCACCAGCTTCTTCTGCCCTTGTCTTAATCCTGCGAGGTAGCAGCATGCTCATCCTCTGTCATTTTATACCCAATGATAAGTGACTGCATTCAGTCTACTGTAGACTGCATTGTTTGAGTTGTTTCACTCCTTAGTCATATGACCTTTCCATTTACAGCAGTTCTAAAGCTTTCCTCTGTACCTCAATGTTTGTTTGTTAATTTCCCCTATCTCTGACTGGGCTTGTTTTATTGGACGATATTAAAGGTGTGTTGTAAATCTTTAGAAAGGCGTTACAAGTCTATAATACTGGGGGCAGGATTACTGGGTTTTGTCTGTTTATTGTAGCATACTAAATAGGACAAAGAAAAATACAAGATCAAAGTTGGAAACAAATTCGATGGCCTAGATCAACTCACCACTACAGAGGAAAAATGGCAGATGATGAAAGATAGCATCAGCGAGGCAGCAAAAGAATATATACCAGTCATAAATAGAAAGGAACATAAGAAGTGGATGAGCTCCGAGATTTTAAACCTAATGAAAAACAGGAGAAAGGCAAAAGTAGATGAAAAGAAGTATAAAGAACTTGACAAACTGGTTAAGAAAAAAATGTAATGAAGCCAAGGAAGAATGGATCAATATGCAGTGCAAGGAAATTGAAATGAATGCATATTTTGATAGCAAACTTATGCATGAAAAAATAAAAGATGTGGCAGGAAAGAAATCATCTGCAAAAACAGGTTGTATAAAGTCGAGAGATGGAGATATACTCATGGAAAAAGAAGATATTCTTAACAGGTGGTCAAAATACATCGAAGAGTTATACCACGACGACAGAGGTTCACCTCCTCATATTAGCAACGAAGATGGCACATAATCATGGAAGACGAAGTGAGACATGCACTCAGCAAGATGAAAAGTGGTAAGGCGCCAGGACCTGATGATATCCCATCTGAATTGATAACAGCCCTGGATGAAGTGGGAATTAAGGCAGTCACAAAATTTTTAAACAATATATATGACACAGGAGAGATTCCGACAGATATTAAGAAGTCCATCTACATTGCGATCCCTAAGAAACTGGGTACAGCTGAATGTGACCAACATCATACAATCAGCCTGATGAGTCACCTCACCAAAGTTCTTTTTCGAATACTCATGAAGAGAATGAGAAATAAAATACTCCCAGAAATATCAGAAACGCAATTTTGGATTCATGGCAGACAAAGGCACCAGAAATGCAATCTTTGCATTGAAAACTCTCATGGAAAGATCCATCAAGGTCCAGAAAGACCTGTACCTCTGCTTCATTGACTACTCAAAAGCGTTCGACAAAGTACGACACTCCGACTTGTTTGATATTCTGGCAGGGCTATATATCGACGGAAAAGATCTTCGAGTCCTCAGAAAGATATATTGGGAACAGGAGGCAGCCATTAGAGTCGACAATGACATCAGTCAATATAGACCAATCTGCAGGGGTGTGAGGCAGGGCTGCGTGTTCTCGCCTGATTTATTTAATGTATATAGTGAAACAATTCTACGAAATATTGAGAATCATGAGGGAATTAGTGTAGGTGGCCACAACATCAACAACCTGAGATATGCAGATGACACAGTCCTTATCGCCAACTCTGAAGAAAAATTGCAAAAGATTTTAACAACAGTAACAGACGAAAGCGAAAAGAAAGGATTACAGCTCAATGCAAAGAAGACAGAATGCATGGTGATCTCGGAAAAAAGCTGTTATACCACAATGCAACATAGCCTGTAAAGGAGAGATAATCAGACAAGTAAAACCTTTAAATACCTTAGTTGTTACTATCACCCGGATGGCAAATGTGACACAGAAAATCAAGAAGAGAATCGGTCAATCTAAGGCAACTTTTAACAACATGAAATGCATTTTTACCAACAGTAAGATAAGCCTCAAGACAAAGATCCATGTTTGAGGCCTACGTATGGTCCATTCTTCTGTACGGATGTGAGTGCTGGACCCTAATCAAGGACACAGAACAGCGACTAGAAGCAGTGGAAATGTGGTTCATCCGAGAATCATGAAAGTCTCATGGACAAAAAGAAAACAATGCAGAAGTAATGGAAATGGCTGGGTACAAGAGATCCCTTCTCAACACCATCAGAGAAAGACAGCTCAAATTTTTCGGCCATATAATCAGGGCTGACGGACTAGAGAAACTGTTATGGAGTAGCAAAATCTGTGGAAACAAGAGCAGAGGAAGACAACGCACAAAATTCACAGACAGCTTAAACAAATTCGCAACGAATAAAGAGGGCACCAACAATGAGCTCATGAGAGGGACGAGAACAGGGAAGAATGGAGAGCCATGATCGTCGATGTCTGCAGGACCAGATGGGACACTTGAAGAAGAAGACTAAATAGGATCAACATACATGAATGCAACAGGCAATAGACAAACACATACATGCATGTAGGCATGCAAACACACATTCACACACACACACACAAACATATGCATACTCTCTCAATCTCTCTCTCTCTCTCTCTCTCTCTCTCTCTCTGTTCCCTCTTTACCCTGTTATTTGACTTTTCAGTGTGTTATCAAGTATGGCCTACCTATACCCCATTAGGCTTTATCTCCTATTTGTTACCCCCCCCCCCCCTTTATTGCCTCTAGCATCTTCTCTCCTTGTCTTAATCTCATGGTAGGTAGCAGCGTATTCATCTTCTGTCATTTTATACCCAACGAAAAGTGACTGCATTTTGTCTACTGTAGATGTAATTGTTTAGTTTGTTTCCCTCCTTAGTCATTTGACCTTTCCGTTTACAACAGTTCTAAAGCTTTCCTTTGTACCTCAATGTGTGTGTTAATTTCCTTTATCTCTGACTGGGCTTTTTAACAAAATTAGATGATGCTGAAGGTGTGTTGTTGATCTTTAGAAGGCGTAACAAGTCTATAATACTGGGGGCAGGATTACTGGTTTTTTCTGTTTAACGTAGCACACAAAATAGGATCGGCATACAAGAATTCAACACACCACAGACAAACACATACATGCATGTAGGCATGCAAACACACATTTACACACGCATACACACATGCATGCACATGCACGCACACACACACACACACACACACATACACACTTTGTGTGCATGTGTTCCCTCTTTACCCCGCTATTTGACTTTTCACTGTGTGTTATCAAGTATCTCCTACCCGTACCCAATTAAGCTTTATCTCCTAACTGTTACCACCCCCTTATCTCCTCAAGCTTCTTCTGCCCTTATCTTAATCCCACAGTAGTAGCAGCATATTCATCTTCTGTCATTATGTACCTAACAGAAAAGTGACTGCATTCAGTCTATTATAGACTACAGTGTTAGGGATGTTTCCCTCCTTAGTTATCTGACCTTTCCGTTTACAGCAGTTCTAAAGCTTTCCTTTGTACCTCAATGTTTGTGTGTTGATTTCCCCTATCTCTGACAGGGAATTGTTTTCATTAGATGATGTTAAAGGTGTGTTGTTGATATTTAGAAAGGCGTAACAAGTCTATAATACTGGGGCAGGGTTGCTGGATTTTGTCTGTTTAACGTAGCACACAAAAATAGGATAAGCGTGTATGAATGCTACATGTTAAGACAAACACATACAAACAGGTAGGTAGGTACGGTCACACACATTCACACACACACACACACACACACACACACACCACACATACACACACCACACCACACACACACACACAACACACACACACAACACACACACACACACACACATACACAAACACTCAGATTCATCCATATTCATTCATTCATTCATTCATAAAAGAGAGATTCACTCATTCATTCATTCATTCATTCACATTATCTCTCTCTCTCTCTCTGTATATATATATATCGCTTACACACACCACACACACAACTCATGCACTAACACCCACAGTATAAATACACACATGCACACACACACAAGCACACACAGCACACCTGAAATTGACACACCTTAAACTGAAATAAATTTTGACTTGACTTGACTTGACTTGACTAAAATAGTCACAGACACAGACACACTTTCTTCTCACCAATCATTTTTTTGAAAAACAGAAACATCATCTATTGTATCTTAAAAGAAAAGAACGACTAATCATATCCGTTTTCTGTTAAAACCGCTTCAAGTTAGTTGGAGATACTGTTAAATCAATTACATCAAAACAAATAAACTAGACAGGAATTGCGATCAGCGATTCGACCCATCCCAAGTAACACAAACATGATGTTTTCCTTATTCAGCGAATCTATTTTCATACTCACGCACACGGTATATAGGAAACGGTAATCGTTCTGGAGTGTATATAGAATCAAAAAAACCACCCAAATAAACATAGATAAAGTAGTACTGTTTCTTCGCACAAACACTAAAAAAAATATCATCGGCATTATTAGCAACAATAACAAATAACAACGGCGGAAACGACAGACAAAGCACACTACATACGCCAAAAAAACCCAGAATGATGGCCATCAAAAACATGACTGTTGTCAGATTTTATAAAGATCATAAGCAAATAAGGGGGGGCAGAAAAAAGTGGTTACTATCAACAAAAAGTGAGAGAAACTGAATGCGTTATGGACTGATAATAGAGACGGTATTAACTAATTTTACACATCGTAAGACGTTCTGTTAAGGTGATCTAAGCAACAAATCGGACAGTACTGCGTATGGTGAGATGGCGATTTTATTGAGCATACAGCACTGCATATCCATAAGCATGACGTGTGCCAGTATGGTGGAGAAAAAGGCATCAAAATAGATTTACAGAGGTAGGTTACAGATTGCGTAATAAGCGTTTTTTATTGGGATTGACCTACTATTAGGTAAGACATGAGAAAGGGTACCATCACCACCACTGCCACTTGAATAATATCATAACAGCAGCAGCAGAAAAAACAACAATAACAACAACCATAGGGCGATATTTAAATTGTGCCTGGGTAAAGATGTAGGAAAAAACACAAACACAAACAAACAACAAAAAAGGTAAAGAAAGCAATGTTAAAATAAACGAAAACAAAAAGAAGAAAAAACGAAGAAACACATAAAAACAAACGGACACGAAAGTTTTCAAAACTGCTGTTACAACGATGTCAAAAAGGCATGATTAGATTCCTGTTTCGTGTTTTTTTTTATATAATTCTGTTTACGATTTGATATGATTTAACCTTACATGTTTCTGACTCCTTAAGGCATCACTAGGAAAATACACTGGGTGTTTCTGGCTACTTGACTTAGATGGCGTGAACCTCAGAGACATTGTCAATCCTCGAGCATCATAGTATGGTGTAAACCGTGTGTCTGCATTATCCATTCCATAGTTGGCCACACAATAGCCATGTATCGACATCCCATAATGGGCATACGATGAATCCTGCATGATAAATGCTGTCACTGATGCAGCGATGATGCCACGCTGACCTACACTTTTGCGAATGTTAAGTGGATCTTAACGCGTGTTTAAGACATTGTGCGTGTGTTTACTATCAGCATCTCGGTTTATAGTTTTATCCTGATCTTTAGGGAAGCGGATACACCACCATTGTTAACTCCAGGTAAAAACATAAATTTCTATAACAGGCACATGCGTAGAAATTGGAAACCATTCCATCAGTTAACGTCAGATGAAGCTATTGTACCTGTTCATTCATTTTTTAAAGGATTCTAAAAAAATCTATAAGGTAACTGAGGGGGCATGGCTCAGTGGTAAGAGCGCTTGCTACACTTCACAATCTGAGGGCCTGGGTTCGAACCACCATCAAGGTACCCTTTTGAAGGAAACATTTCTCTGGAGTTAACATCGGTACCAATTTAATAATAATAATAATAAAGTATGGTATTTATATAGCGCTGAATCTTGTAAAGCAACAAATCAAAGCGCTCAGATTTTATTTCATACCACTTTAAGTCATGGCAGATTTCTCTCCGTGAAATTCGGGCTGCTCTCCCCGGGGAGAGCGGGAGAACGCGTCGCCACTTAGCGCTGCGCCACCCTTTCACCCTTTTTTTTTTTTTTTTTCTGCAGCTGTATTTATTTCCCTATCAGAGTGGCTTTTTTCTAAGAATTTTGCCAGGGACAACTCTCTTGTTGCCGTGGGTTTTTTTACGTGCGCTAAATAATTACGTGTAACACACGGGACCTCGGTTTATCGTCTCATCCGAAAGACTAGCGCCCAGACCACCACTCATGGTCTAATGGATGGGGGAAAAATTTCCGGTCCAAACGGGGTACGAACCGCCGCACACTTCAGACCCGGACTTTTCGCTTTCTAGACAGGCGCGTTACCTCTAGACCACCGATCCACCCCCCTCCCCCAAAAAATGTCATTCAAAGGAGACGATAAGCCGAAGTTTATGCGCAAACAGACAAACATCTTGTGCACACGTTAAAACCCGTTCCGGCATTTGGAAGAGTAAGCCATTGCGTGCTGGTAAGAGCGGATAAAAAAAAATAACAGTGGAAGAAAACCTCGCATGCACACTGGTACCGTCTTTTAGACGTCATCCCTAAAGTTGAAATCCCTCTACTTTGATGTTGGGCAAAGAAAAAAACGATAGACTATCTGTTTACACACCAACACCTTTTAAATAACCAATCTAAAGCTTATTAGACAACATTGCCCAAGATAATCAGACAGTAAACATAGCAAAAGAACAATAACAAACAACAAGGCAAACGTTTGCAGCTAGGCAAAGCTTCATCTGTCTGCTAACAAGGAACAAACCCACAACGTTGCTAGCTAAGGACGGGCAGTATGGTCACATCTGTCCATAAAGCTAGCTCGTTTCTCTCTCTCTCTCTCCTCTTCTTCTTCTCATCTCTCTCTCTCTCTCACACTCTCCTCTCTCTCTCTCTCTTCATCTCTCTCTCTCCTCTCTCATAAAGAGAGGTATGATGGTATAGATCGTTTAAAAGTATTTTTGAAAAGAGCAGTATTTAAACTTTATAGATGTCTACTGCTTTCGTGTAGCAATTACACAAGCAAGAGTTAATGTTTTACCTCTTAACAATAATGTGTATAGATATAGTGATAATATCCGAGATAAATTGTGTCCATTTTGTAAAACGAACTTTGAAAATGAAGCCCACTTTCTATTGGAATGTTACATGTACTCAAACTTAAGAGAAACGTTTTTAAGCAAATGTATCAATGTACCATTGACAGATATGTTCAAAGAAAGAAATGATGAGTACAAACATAGTTTGTCTAACTACATTTTTCATTCTATTAACAAAAGGAAAATAATGTTGGCGCAAATACTTTATTGGAAAACTGCTACGATTTGATATACTCAATATGGATGATTTTTCTTAGACAGCATCTTCTTTCTATGATTGGGTTATGATTGATTTAAGGTTTATAATCAAGAAATAGAATAAATGGTGTTTTTCTTTTGTATTTAGTTATGACCTGTTACTGACATAATCTTTTTGCATTATTTGGCTATGTATATGTTGGTGTTTTTCTTCTCTAATCAGTCATAAATCATTATTTGTTTGTGCATTTGCTTTGCCAATGATATGAATGAACCCATTGTTCTATCCCAAGCCCAACAAATGTATTGTGGTCCAAGGCCAATGTACATTAAATCATTTCAGTGTTCAGTGTTCAGTGTTCAGTGTTCTCTCTCTCTCCTCATCTCCTCTCTCTCTCTCCCCTCTCACTCTCCCCCCCTCCTCTCTCTCTCTCTCTCTCTCTCTCTCTCCTCATCTCTCATCTCCTCATCTCTCACTCTCTCTCTCTCTCTCTCTCAATGAACCCCATTCACTCCGTAGCTGTCTGTTATAGACTTTGTAACAGAGGCGAAAGACAAGTATTTTCCTATCTTTGTATTTACATTATTGAAGGCATGCAGGCTTAATGCATGCAATTATGCACATACATGCACACCCATGCTCGCGCGCGCCCACGCACGCATACACATTCAGACACATGCATTTAAACGAACACACACGCTCACACACATGCAGGCACGCGTGCGCGCATATACACACGCGCGCGCGCGAGCGCGCGCGCACACAATCGCACACAGACACATGCATCCAGTCTCCCCAAAGTCCTTTGGATGAGACTATAAACCGAGGCCCCGTGTGCGAACGCATGCAGAACATCTTGAGCACAAGTTACTCCTGCTCTGTGTTCGTAAGAGTAGGCCATTGTGTGCCGGTGGGAACAGATGACATAATTTACAAAAACGTATACACACGGGGATTGTATGTAAAAAAGCAAATAAGCGCTTATTCCATTATCCTTGTTATAGAAGATTAAAATAGAAAGAAAATGCATTCACACGCGCAGACGCTCACATATAAACACACAAAGATATATATATATATATATATATATATATATATATATATATATATATACGCTTACACACACACACACACACACACACAATCATGCACTAACACCCACAGATAAATACACACATGCACACACACACAAGCACACACAGACACACCTGAAATTGACACACCTTAAACTGGAAATAAAATTTTGACTTGACTTGACTTGACTTGACTAAAATAGTCACAGACACAGACACACTTTCTTCTCACCAATCATTTTTTTTGAAAAACAGAAACATCATCTATTGTATCTTAAAAGAAAAGAACGACTAATCATATCCGTTTTCTGTTAAAACCGCTTCAAGTTAGTTGGAGATACTGTTAAATCAATTACATAAAACAAATAAAATCTAGACAGGAATTGCGATCAGCGATTCGACCCATCCCAAGTAACACAAACATGATGTTTTCCTTATTTCAGCAGAATCTATTTTCATACTCACGCACACGGTATATAGGAAACGGTAATCGTTCTGGAGTGTATATAGAATCAAAAAAACCACCCAACTAACAATAGATAAAAGTATGTACTGTTTCTTCGCACAAACACTAAAAAAAATATCATCGGCATTATTAGCAACAATAACAATAACAACGGCGGAAACGACAGACAAAGCACACTAACATACGCCAAAAAAACCCAGAATGATGGCCATCAAAAACATGACTGTTGTCAGATTTTTATAAAGATCATAAGCAAATAAGTGGGCAGAAAAAGTGGTTACTATCAACAAAAAGTGAGAGAAACTGAATGCGTTATGGACTGATAATAGAGACGGATTAACTAATTTACACATCGTAAGACGTTCTGTTAAGGTGGATCTAAGCAACAAATCGGACAGTACTGCGTATGGTGAGATGGCGATTTTATTGAGCATACAGCACTGCATATCCATAAGCATGACGTGTGCCAGTATGGTGGAGAAAAAGGCATCAAAATAGATTTACAGAGGTAGGTTACAGATTGCGTAATAAGCGTTTTTTATTGGGATTGACCTACTATTAGGTAAGACATGAGAAAGGGTACCATCACCACCACTGCCACTTGAATAATATCATAACAGCAGCAGCAGAAAAAACAACAATAACAACAACCATAGGGCGATATTTAAATTGTGCCTGGATAAAGATGTAGGAAAAAACACAAACACAAACAAACAACAAAAAAGGTAAAGAAAGCAATGTTAAAATAAACGAAAACAAAAAGAAGAAAAAACGAAGAAACACATAAAAACAAACTGACACGAAAGTTTTCAAAACTGCTGTTACAACGATGTCAAAAAGGCATGATTAGATTCCTGTTTCGTGTTTTTTTTTATATAATTCTGTTTACGATTTGATATGATTTAACCTTACATGTTTCTGACTCCTAAAGGCATCACTAGGAAAATACACTGGGTGTTTCTGGCTACTTGACTTAGATGGCGTGAACCTCAGAGACATTGTCAATCCTCGAGCATCATAGTATGGTGTAAACCGTGTGTCTGCATTATCCATTCCATAGTTGGCCACACAATAGCCATGTATCGACATCCCATAATGGGCATACGATGAATCCTGCATGATAAATGCTGTCACTGATGCAGCGATGATGCCACGCTGACCTACACTTTTGCGAATGTTAAGTGGATCTTAACGCGTGTTTAAGACATTGTGCGTGTGTTTACTATCAGCATCTCGGTTTATAGTTTCATCCTGATCTTTAGGGAAGCGGATACACCACCATTGTTAACTCCAGGTAAAAACATAAATTTCTATAACAGGCACATGCGTAGAAATTGGAAACCATTCCATCAGTTAACGTCAGATGAAGCTATTGTACCTGTTCATTCATTTTTTAAAGGATTCTAAAAAAATCTATAAGGTAACCTGAGGGGGCATGGCTCAGTGGTAAGAGCGCTTGCTACACTTCACAATCTGAGGGCCTGGGTTCGAACCACCATCAAGGAACCCTTTTGAAGGAAACATTTCTCTGGAGTTAACATCGGTACCAATTTCCAACCCTCTCCCCCCAAAAATGTCATTCAAAGGAGACGATAAGCCTAAGTTTATGCGCGAACAGACAAACTTGTGCACACGTTAAAACCCGTCCGGCATTTGGAAGAGTAAGCCATCGCGTGCTGGTAGGAGCGGATAAAAAAATAACAGGGGAAACAAACCTCGCATGCACCCTGGTACCGTCTTTTAGACATCATCTCTAAAGTTGAAATCCCTCTACCCTGATGTTGGGCACAGAAAAAAACAACAAAAAACGGTCGCATGTGCACAATCTCACAAGCAGTAAACCGCATGCAAGTAGCCAAGGAACTATAAACATCAACGTTTTGTCAAGAAAAAATAAAAACAACACACAGAGAGTTTTACACTTTTAATGGACTTTGTCAGTA
The DNA here is from genome assembly GCA_028751875.1 of Rapana venosa. NCBI lineage: Eukaryota > Metazoa > Mollusca > Gastropoda > Neogastropoda > Muricidae > Rapana > Rapana venosa. The sequence continues at coordinate 40,477,418 of CM054141.1, read as the reverse complement.
AATCCTTAAAAGGACAGCAGCATACTATATTGAAGAGGTTCTGAAGAGGCTGCGTCTGAGCTGAGTTAAGTCTGATGGAGGCCAAACCTTTTCATTTTGCAGGATGCAGGTCTGGTAGTTTTCGTGTCTTCAAAGCTGGCTCGCTGCTGTGAAAAAGACGGGAGGGATTTGAGTGCGTATGCAAGGCAGTCTGCATTCCTTCGCACACACGAACCTGCGATCATGGTCGCGTCCAAATTGCATTGAACAGTATCTAGGGATCATAGTCGGTACCAGCGTTATCTCTCAAAGAGAAATCCATTTGTAGGGAGAGTGTGGCAAAGACTCAAGATTACGCCTTCAGTGATCTTCAGGTCACGAGTTGGATGCTCTAACCATTAAGGCATCATGTCTTCATATTTTGTTTTAAAAAAGTGTCTATATTTTTTAAAAACAAAACTTGGCATTTTTGGGATCCACTTCCTTGCTTATGAAACAACGCGTTTAAAAGTTGTGTAACATGGATGGGAATGATTTATATATGTCTCTGCTATACTTTTTTCTGTCTGTCGCTGTCTCAGACTCTCTTTGTATGTGTCTCTCTGTCTCTCTCTGCCTCTCTCTGTCTCTATTTGTCTGCCTGTCTGTCTCTATCTCCTTCTCTTTTCTCTCCCTCCCTGTACACATCTCTCTCTCTCTCTCTCTCTCTCTCTGTATATATATATATATATATATATATATAATATATATTGTCTGTCTCTTGATAGCTCTCCCTCCCTGTACACATCTCTCTCTCTCTCTCTCTCTCTCTCTCTCTCTATATAATATATAAATATATATATATGTATGTATGTATGTATGTATTATCTGTCTCTTGTTAGGATGGTCAAGGTTTGATGGGCATGATTCTTTTAAATGACTGGTTGAAAACTGACAGAACGTATTCCTGTTTTGAGTTGAATGGCTACTGTTTGTCCTAGCATAAAATCCAAGCAATAACAACAACAAAAACTATGATGCTCGGAAAATAGTAACTTCTTGTGTCAAATGGCTACAGGTTAGCTCTAGTTTAAAACAACCAGCCAACCAAACAAACAAGCAAGCAAACAAACAAAACACCCAATATTATAAAAACGCACCCAGACCATCTTACGCACACGTTAAATCCTGTTCCGCTTTTCATAAGAGTAGGCTATTGTGTACCAATGGGAACAGATGACAGAATTAACAAAACAGCATACACACGGGGACTGGTTGTTAAAAAAAAGCACATGAGAGCTTATTCCATTATCCTAGATATAAAAGAATGAAAAGAAATACATAAAAAAAATAGAATATCATTTTTGCCTGTTTTCTTTCTGTTTCTATTGGTCAGTGTTTTTGTATTTTGTTCTCTACGGATTTTCATTGGCCGTTTTCTCTCCCATCTGTCTTTCTCCTGTTCTCTGTCTCACTGTTCACTTGTCTTGGCACTGTACCTGATGTGCATTGTTTCGTAGCGCTGCTCTTTTTCGTTATTATTCTGGGTTAAATCTTGTGATGGAAATTAAGTGAATCATTTACTCCTTGATTGTTTCGTTATTAATGAAGCTATTCACATTAGTTGGCTATTCATCTTATTAATGTTGGCGAGCACAGGTATGTGTGTGTGTGTGTGTGTGTGTGTGGTGTGTGAGAGAGAGAAAGAGAGGGTGCGTGCATGTGTGTGTCTGTGTGTGTGCACGTGCGCGCGCGCGTGTTTGTGCGCGCGCGTGTGTGTGTGCGTGTGTGTGCGTGCATGTGTGTGTTGTTGCTTTGATTTTACGTCTGTTCACTCAAAGTTATATTAGATAATGGGAAGGGGAGGGGAGGGGACATTGATGTTGATGGTTGTGTGCTGTGAAATTGGAATATGTTGCTAAATATTCTAGGCAGTATACAGGAAAAAGGCTAAGCAATGATAACAACAAATACATACATAAGAATTACTAATAGGACTTATAACTATAACAAATGTCCTATAAGACTGTTCATTAAATATGCTATACGAAATACCAAATTAATTTTTTCTTAACCACGGGTTTTTCGGGAAAAAAAGAAGGTAAGAATGGTTTTAGAATCTTACATTTAAAAATTTGTATGAATGCTATTATTTTTCTCAGCACAAAACTTTTTTGGGGGGGGCTATATTTCGTGATAAAAGCATTCAGTTTTATCCCCAAAAATAAAGCGCTTACCTTTCTTGCCATGACCATGCTTGTGTAGGTTTCGCCTACATGGCCTGCATGTGTTTGATATTCCAGTTTCTCTTTTAAATCACCATTCTCAAACTGTTGTGTATTGGTTTTTTTAAGCAAACAAGCTCCTACGTTCTCCTTTAATTTATTGTTTTGATATCCTTGTGTGCATATCATTCATTAATTTTTTAATATCTTATTTTATGGATGCGTTTTCGCTCTCTACAATATATCATGGATTTTTATTGATCATATTCCCTTCTGTTTCAAATCTACTATTTCTTGGTTGTTGCTTTAAAAGAAAATAAAATAAGCTTTGATTTATTACAAACAAATCAAAATAACAAAACTCCAACCTTCTGTGTGAGCGTGCAAATCTCTCTCTCTCTCTCTCTGTCTCTCTATCTCTCTGTCTCTCTGTATGCCTGTCTGTCTGTCTGCCTGTCTGTCTGTCTGTCTGTCTGTCTGTTTGTCTACCTGCCTCTGTCTCATTCATATTTAGGCTTTGATTCACATGAGTTCTTAATGAAAAGCATGTAAAAGTACAGAATGCCAATCCGTTGTGTGTGTAATATTTAAAGTTTATCTTTCTTAAAACACAAACAACACACACACACACACACATAATATATATATATATATATATATATATATATATATATATATATATATATATATATATATATATGTGTTGTGTTGTTTTGTTTTTTGTGTATAATATATATATATATATATATATATATATATATATATATATATAATATATATATATATAATAGATATATATATGAGTTAAATGCTTTAAGTTCATCTTCCTTAAAACAACAAACAACACTCATCAGTTCTTAAACAAAAGCATGTTAAAGTACAGAATGCAAATCCGTTTTGAGTGTACTAATTAAAGTTCATCTTTCTTAAAAGAAACAGCAAACAGTATATCACAGGATGTGTACATGTAATCTGCTGATCCGGGTTCAAATCTCACTCAAGAGGATTTTTCCTCTGGAGTTAAAATTTAAGTATATAAACTGATGTCCCATGTGCAAACTCACACAGAACTTTTTTTTTTCTCAAAAGCGTAGGCTATTATGCGCCAGTGGGAACAGATGACAAAATTTACACAATTGCAGACACACAGGGAATGGATGTAAAAAGCACATGAATGCCTATTCCATAAGCCTTGAAATAAAAAAATAATGAATAACAGGATAAATAAATAAATTAAATAAATACATTTTTAATTAAATTGCCGAAGTTCGTCTTCCTTAAAAAAAGAAAACTAACAAACAAAACAAGGAACCATATATTACAAGATGCGTATATATTTTTCTCAAGTCAATGGTTATAAATTCGTCTTAGATGAACACAGGAAAGAGACAAACACATATTTTTGTAAAAACACCCAAGATTATATTATTTCTTACCAGTTATCCTCCTTTGTTTTCTGTTTCTATAGTCTGGTGTCAGGGGTTTTTTGGGTTCTCTGGGGATATTCATTGGCCGTTTTCTCTGCCATCTGTCTTTCTTCAGCTCTCTGTTTCAATGGTCACTTGTCTTGACACTTCCTGGTGTGCATTGTTTTGTAGCGCTGCTCTCTGTAGTTGTTTTTGCTTGTTTGTTATTCTATGCTGAATCGTGTGATGGAAATTAAATGAATCATTTACTCCTTGATTGATTTATTGTTCATCCGCCTGTCTGTAAGAGTTTGTTATTCTTTATAAATTGTTTGTGTGTGTGTGTGTTATTGTTTTTTAATTGTTATTTAGTATTTTAATTCGAGGATAATGGAATAAGCATTCATGCACTTTGTTAAAAATCCAGTCCCCGTATGTTTTGAAAATTGTGTCCTCCTCCGTGTGTGTGTGGTGTGTGTGTGTGTGTGTGTGTGTGTGTGTGTGTGTGTGTGTGTGTGTGTGTGTGTGTGTGTTGTGTGTGTGTGTGTGTGTGTGTGTGTGTGTAAGATTCAGTCAGTTAGCACTAATTCTTTTTCGGTTCGGTTTTTTACTGTTCAATATGTTGCTGTTGTTTTTTAATCTCCACTCCCATTAAATATGTTTGGGTGTTGCTGGTTTTTAAAAAAAAATTTAATTGAAGCATAAAGTTTCTCATCTACTTTCATTTTCTGTATTTGTATTGTATTGTGCATGTAATTGATTTTATTTTAACCTTTGCTATCTTTGAATGTCTTGTGCCTTGCTATGATATGTAGTTAATATCCCTAATATTTTGTGTCCTTTGTTTTTGAAATATGTTTTGTTTCGCCAGAATAACTTATAAACTATTTCTAAAACAATAAAGCACAAACATTGTGTACAAGTAATCATCTCTCTCTCTCTCTCTCTCTCTCTCTCTCTCTCTCTCTCTCTCTCTCTCTCTCTTTCTCGCTCCCTCGTTCTCGCTCTCTTCCTTCCTTGAAAGCATTCTTTAGATTAATTAGGGTAATTTGTGATGGAAAATGGGGATCAAGACTGTAGTGTTTTTGTTTTATTGGTGTTTTGCTGGAAAAACCTGAACTATTACTAACAAATTTGCAACCCTAGTTAAAGGAAGTAAGAAAGAAAGACAGGAAGAGAAAGGAAGA
>CM054141.1:40442642-40462642 GCA_028751875.1 Rapana venosa | reverse complement strand
TATGCCTTTGTCTGTCCCTGCCTGTCTGCCTGTGTCTGTATATCTGTGTGTCTCGTTGTTTCTCTCTCTCTCTGTCTGTCAGTGTGTCTGTATGTCTGTCTGTCTGTCTCTCTCTCTCTTTCTCTCTCTCTCTCTCTCTCTCTCTCTCTCTCTCTCTCTCTCTCTCTCTCTCTCTCTCTCTCTCTCTGTGATTGCCTTATCGATATACATCGTGATTCATTCTTGTTATAACTTTTTTTTTTAAACCCACATTCATTCCTCGGTTAGAGCTTCAACACTCACGAGTTGTGAGGTTTGTGTGTATGCAACCATTTTGTTCATACTATGAAGGTAGCCGCAATCGTATAATATAGCTTCACACATTACCTTGCTTTTATAAGATTCGGAGGTTTTTTTCCCACCAAGAAAAGGGACAGGAATATTCGATGATATTTTAACAGGAAACTATAACAGAAGCACGCCTGGTGACGGGCATGTGCCGCTGAAACGGCAGCCTAGGTGGTATATGATCCTTTTTACAGCATGTCAACCTGCTGTTGCTAAACACTGCGTTGCGAACAGAACACTGATCGTTTTGTGGAACGCTATCTGCGGATAATGTCTAAGCACATCAGCTGTGTGCGATTTCTAAAGTGTCTTGCTTCTTACCAGCACGATTTGACCTACTCTTTCGAATGACAGAGCGGGTTTAATGTGTGCGCAAGATTATCTGGCTGCGTTTGCACACGAAAGTTCAGTATATAGTCTCATACCAAGGATTTTTTTCGGGTAGTGGAATCAGTACTGATAACCCCAGATCACAATCGTAACGTTCCAACTACTAGGCGCTACCCCACCCCAAGCCAAATGCAGACGATGATCATCAATTCAAAAACTTCAGTGATCGTAGCCTATGAACATCTTTGCTTTCGTAAAAAAAATCGGCTGATTTACGGTGGGGCTCATAACATGGACGATTTGTAGAATCAAAACTAACTTCAAGCCTCGGATATTTGTGTGTATGCACGCGCGTGCGCGCACACACATGCACACGCACGCACACACAATCACACACACATACCTAATCACACACCTTGCACAAACACACGCGCGTGCGCGCATACACGCTTGCACGCGAGCACGTACGCAAGCACGAAAACACGCACGCACGCACACAATCACACTACACCACACACACACACACACACACTCACTCACATAAACGCCACTCCAAATTATGTACGCATGCTTGCACGTTCGTGCACGTATTTTTCCCTTTTATCAAAGTTTGTTTGTCTCCAGACATTTGCCAACAGTCCTGGACATTCTCACCACAGACGCTATGACGACAATGCTGTGAAATGAATCAGGGAGACAAGACCTCTGAAGTATATGTCCACATGATTGATGTGTTAACTGTGTCAAGGCCCCTGTTAGTGAAGGAGAGAGGATGGAGGCAAAAAGGAAACCTTCAACAAGGCTCTGAAGGGCTTTGTTCTCTTGGATCTGAGACCTGAAAATGTCCTAGTCTTCAACACGGGGATATTGCGTTTCCCTTTCGCGTGTAGATTTCATGCAGACCGTTGCATGCTTCCAGATCCTGCAGGACTGAGCTCGAACTCAGATAGATGTCTGACACGTCTGCAACAGGAGAGTCTGTATAAGACACTGGCCGTGTAAGAAACACTTGGGGGTGACTTACAGAGCAGTGAGCATCTGCCGAACATCTGCCGTTGGAGGGAAAGCGGAATGTGGAGAGGTAGGGACGCACAGTCCCCGGCTAAGCAGCTGCTGCCTCACACAGCCCACGGGCATGTCCCAGAAAGGGACGATCGTTGAAACACGCGTTGACATGGCTCACAGAGGGAAGAGACGTAGGTCTCAGCTTCACATTTCCCCATGCTCTAACCCAGACTGTCCCCCGAAGTTCTGCGTCACGCTTGCGTTTCCATTGACTGCCGTATCTACTGCCTACAAATCGAAATCTGACGAACGCGAAACAAAGTTGCCTTAAAATGATCACTGGGCACCAAACTTCTGTGGATTGCATCGACTCTCCTTGATTAAAATATAATAGGAAAAATTGAGGATAACCGTAAAAGATAAACACACTAGCATAAGAGCAAATAAAAGGTAGACTATTAAAACTAATAAGATAGCAGGACAAAGAAAGATAAAACACAATAAACATATTAAACCAAAGAGTAGGAACCCATCCCCTTGCTAAAACAATCCAAACCAGCTTGCACGTCTTCAAAGAACAGGGGATGGGGCTGGCCTCTGTACAAGAGACCAAAGGAGAGCAATCCCGGTGACAGTGATGCTGGTGTCGGAACACACCACCTAGGAATGGTCAACAGAGCTCAGGAGGGGTTGTGGTTCCGTCACCCCCTCCCTCCCAGTCCTCTAGTGTTTCCTGAACTGACCATCTGTGTCCCTCTGTCCAGTCCTTCGTGTCACAGGGGTCCTCATCTGGTAGTTAAAAGTCATGTGGGTCATATATGTAGGAGGTCTTTAGAATCCTCTTCAGGGGTGTGAGCATCAACTGGGCTGTGGAACATGCTCCATGAAGACCTTGCGTACGTAAGTACATTGAACAGTGTACAGCAATAGCTGACCCATTTTTTGTGTACAAGAATCTGATCAGTTTTAGCTATGTTTTAGGAAATGTTTATTTCCTTGAAACACGACTTGATAACTGTTTACTTCATAAAAGTTTATGATTTGGGACTGCTGCAGAGATGACAGTTGTTGTTATACTTGTAATAAATTACAATGTAGAATGAAATTCATGTTTTTAAGCAGAAGACTTAGAAACAAATGACTTAACTTGTGTTGACAATCTCAACAACATGAATTGCCATCTTTCAAGTTCGATGACATTGGTGACATTTGAATGATTGAGGAAAAATATGTATAGTGATGAAACTTAGCCCTTGTAATATGTGAAACACAAAATCTTTTTCATTTTTGTCTTAAACTGTTGACTGTTAATGTTAATCAATTGTCTATTATTGCTTACTCTAATTGCTGTTTTTCCAGTTATTAAAGTTTGACTGTGAATAAATATCATAACTCCAAAAGCAAAGATGTGAAAACCGTGATATGTCTTCTGTAGTCGGAAGGGCTATAAACATAAGATTAGATTAGACTTGATTGGAAGCGGGGTTTGATATATATACTTCATACTTGCCCAATGTTCACTGTCAACAGCGAGCTGTTTCCAAAGCCTGCATGTCATGCCTTCCTACGCCTGGAGTTGAACCAAGAGGTGGCATGCTGCTTGAAAGTCGATTGAGAGGAAACCCAATACCGGCTGCAATACTTCATGATCTCAATGGACATAACTAAAGTGAGAGGAATCCCACTGCCAACACCAATACTTTATCATCTCAATAGACATAACTAAAGTGAGAGGAAACCCAATACCAACACCAATATCAACACTTTATCTTCTAAATAAACAGGGAAATTCAAGGTAACATTGCACACTTATATACAATAGACGGCAAAGTACTACCAGCAGTAACAGATCCAGCCCATCTTTCCCAGGTACTTCTCCCTTCCCGCACACCCCTTTACTATATGGGTCAGCACACCCCTGTACTCTATCGGTCAGCACACCCCTGTACTCTATCTGTCAGCACACCCCTGTACTCTATCAGTCAGCACACCCCTGTACTCTATCGGTCAGCACACCCCTGTACTCTATCGGTCAGCACACCCCTGTATTCTATGTCAGCACACCCCTGTACTCTATCGGTCAGCACACCCCTGTACTCTATCGGTCAGCACACCCCTGTACTCTATCGGTCAGCACACCCCTGTACTCTATCGGTCAGCACACCCCTGTACTCTATCGGTCAGCACACCCCTGTACTCTATCGATCAGCACACCCCTGTACTCTATCGGTCAGCACACCCCTGTACTCTATCGGTCCACAGCAACCACACAAGCGGTCAGCACACCCTGGAATCGCACACACCTTGCTCCTACACCGTCCCACGCATGTCCACACAGAGCGGTCACCTGCAGCGACCTGGGGGCACACCTGCACCAAGCGCCCTGCATCACTGGGGGTACCTGCACACAGAGGGGGTACCTGCACACAGAGGCGGTACCTGCACACAGAGGCGGTACCTGCACCACAGAGGGGGTACCTGCACCACAGAGGCGGTACCTGCACCACAGAGGGGGTACCTGCACACAGAGGTGGTACCTGCACAGAGAGTGGGGACCTGCACACAGAGGTGGTACCTGCACACAGAGTGGGGACCTGCACACAGAGGTGGTACCTGCACACAGAGTGGGGACCTGCACACAGAGGGGGTTCCTGCACACAGAGAGGGTTCCTGCGCAGATATGGTACCTGCACGTCCCATTCTTCTTAAAAGCCAGGTGAGAACAATATAAATTTGTCTACTGTTACTTGGCTAGAGCTCCGAGTTTCCCTAACCTGTGTTCTCCCTGTATAAATCATTCAAAATTATATTCATTTTGAAAGTTGCGATGATTTTTTTCGTTTTAATTATTATATAAGCATATTAATGATGGCTTACAACGTTTGTCACCATTTCCCTCATCATTGTTACCAAAAAAACCCGTAACATTTACATTTTCAATTATAGACTGTCTCTCTCCCTCCCTCTCCATCTCCCTTCTTCTTCTTTTTTTGTTTTACAAGAAGTTTGTTGAAAATGTTCTATTGTCAGAGTAAACGGTTTGCATCAAAAGTAGAAATTAAAGATGGGTTTTGACAATGTGTTTAAGGAATATTTGGAGATTTCATATCTTTAAATAATTAGATCAAACAATTGTTCTAATTTAGCTTAGAAAGTAAGTTAATCTTGACTAACCTGTACAGAAAATCTCTATTTCAAAGTAATATTTCAGGGAAGTTTACACGGCTTGTTTTTTCTGATTTCATTGATTGTAGAACTGGAATCAAGTGCCAGTGACCACACATTCCTGACACCAATCGTGGGGACCTGCAATATCAAAACTTACAGGACTGGAATCAAGTGCCATTCAATATACATTCCCAACACCAATCATCAAGGCCTTCAATATTTCAAAACCAATGAAAATAGAATCAAGTGCCAGTGACCACACATTCTTCAGAAACATTGTGACAGAATGCAATTTTCAGAAGTTATGGAACTGGAATGCATTGACCACACATTTCTGACACCCAGTTATCAGGACCTGCAATATCAACCTTTACGGGACTGGAATCAAGTGCCTGTGGCCCAACACAGTCAACGTGTTCTACAGTTTCAGAACAAAGGTAGGCTTCCAGACACACCTGTTTACTTCTGTCTGTCTTCTATGAACTTGATGATTGTCTCAGGCCAGTTTTAGTAGAATATCGCTTAGTGTTTTTTCTTTTTAAAGTGTGTGTTTTGTTTTCCTTGTGGCTCTTCTGGTCGTTAACTGCTCCGCCAGATAAAGGCTTAACCTGCCCTATCTTCAGAGCCAGAATCCCATACACAGTTTAATATCATGCAGCTGTGAAGCTACTCGCCAGAATGACCCAGAAATATTGCTGGATCACTTTGGTGGTGTTCAATGTCTTTTCTGAACCGACAGACACAGGATACCGTCTTTATTGAATAGTATTGAAGATTATCAGGTCAATATAATATCTTAACTACATGGCGAACCACAGTAAATGTCACACGATCTGTTAGGCTGCAACTTGCATTCATTTCAAAAAGGATCTGTCCCTAATCGTTTGCAACACAAAAATACTCATGTAGTGAGCTCTTGAAATCGCAATGTAGCAAGTATCACTGTATATTATCATATTATCATATATGCATCATATTATTCTATATGCATTGGCAGAGTAAGTTCGGTCAACAGAAATTCTTTTGGCAGCTAGAAATGTAATGAATATAAAAATGTGTATGAAGAATGTAATTCACGTTGCTGCTACTGCATCTCAAAGAGGCAGCATAAGTTTATTGCATTATTTGACCAAATAAAGAAAAAAAAATGTGGACATGCTCTTTAATTTAATCTGATAATGTGTTCTGATTATGCATTGTTCAGAGATTGTGTATTTATTGCTTTGAAAAGTTTATATCGTCCTAATTATATATAAATATATGTTATATGTATATACACACACATATATATATATATATATATATATCTATATATATATATATATATATATACCACACAAAGTGAAAGCATAACAACCAGCATAATAAATGTTCCCCAATATTTCGGCTTCCGCCTTCCTCAGGGGGGTTTATTATGACGTGATGGAATGACGTCAATCTCAATTTTACATCATTGTGAAATTTTTCGTATGACATTTTAAATTGAACGCCATACTGAGACGATGTTAGAGAGAGAGAGAGAGAGAGAGAGAGAGAGATAGGGGGGGGGGAATTTTACCTGGGACAATTATGGTCATGTAGTTTATGTTCACACACACACACACACATACACACACAAACACACACACTTGCCCACCCACGCATACACGCACGCATGCACACATATACACGCATATGCACATACACACACACACATACACATACACATCCTTTCAGGAGACTATAAGCGAAGTCCCGTGAGGGAGCACCCGCAGAACATCCGGCCCACATGCCAAAACCCGTTCCACCTTTCGGAAGAGTAGGCAATTGTGCGCCAGTGCAAATGAATTAAACGAGTGCCTATTCCCTATTCCATCATCCTCGAAGCAAAGGAATAACTAAATAGTAATTAAACAATAAACACATGCGCGCGCACACACATACACACACACACTACACACACACACACACACACACACACACACACACACACACACAAAGTCAAGTTAGGTATTTTGGGGGGATTTTTCAAAGCAAGTTGCCAGGGTAGTGGAATGTGGTCAGGATGGCAAGCTCAACTGTCACGTGTGTTGAGGCCTTCAGGGGCGTCATTCTGCAACTTGTGTCTCCAGAAACGTTCTCGGCGGAGTCTGGCCTCGTGGGTCTGCCCGTTCACCTGTTCAATCACCTGGCACTTCACGTTGCTGAGAGTGTCCCGCCTGATTGAAGTGTTGGGTCACTCTTGTGCCGGTGTTTCTGGTGATGTCACTGATATATAGCGAGAGAGAGAGAGAGAGAGAGAGAGAGAGAGAGAGAGAGAGAGAGAGAGAGAGAGAGAGATCAAGCACATAGGTCCAATTATTCTACCACTTTAAGCAGACGAGTCGGGTTCAAAGCAAAATGATTAAACATTGTAATATCTAAGGTAATACAATCTTATTAAACGCAAAAAAATATTAAATCGTTCGAATATTTTGAGTAAATGGTTGTGACTCAAAACTAAAATTTGAATCATTCCAATATTCAACTAACTCTTAGATTCACAGATCATACAATTTTACTATATAAAGAAATGATTCAAAGGAAAAAAAAAGTTAAAGCATGTGGATAATTAGGTAAAAAAAATATGATGCAACGCAAATAGATTTTTTGCAAAAAAATCTGATTGAAAGCAAAGAAGTTAAATCATTCTTATAGTTGAGCAAACAAAGCTATCGACATTATCTCGGTTACTGATATATGCTTTCATTTTTCAGAAGCTGTTGAACCGAATCCAATGCCAAGGGACAGATGCAGCCTCTGGCGCCATGCCATCTTGTTTTCAGCGAGGATCTGAGGATCCCGGGAAGGGAGGGGGGAGAGGGAGGGAGAGAGAGGGAGGGAGAGAGGGAAAGGGAGGGAGAGAGGGAAAGGGAGAGGGAGAGAGAGCATCAAGCAGATCTGACATGTAGCTGTCTGGCTACATTTTACAAGTAGCTTATCTCAGGATCAACAGCCCACGTAAAATTCTCAATCCCATATATATGTTTAGTGAATCCCCATTCCTGTACAATCACCCCCCCCCCCCCCCCCCTCGAATAACTGTATCGAAGTTATGCCAGCTCTCCTCAATCTGAAGAAAGTACTATTTCATTTTCCTTGCATTTTTCTTTCAATATTCAAACAGCAATGCAAACAATATCTTTGAGTCAACTATCCACATCAATAGTACAGAAAAACTGTTTATACACTATTGTGTAGCCTACTGGCCCTTACTTCAGGCCATATACTAACATTTTTATTGTTCAGTCATTACGGTTGTTTGTTGTAAATTTGTCTTTGTATTGCAACAATCTTACAGCTTCGAATTCTCCACCCCCCCCCCCCCCCCCACCCCGTATCCTCGTTATTTTCTTCACCTTTGTCATGATAAAACAATATTTTGTTTCGCACGTTAAACAAAAGACACAATATTGTAAAAAAAAAATCTATAATAAATCAGCTCTACTCTACACTACGGATCGTGTCAACCCCTTTTCTTTGCAAGACAACTAAAACAAATAGCTTCAAACCATTTCTAACAGAGGAAGCTGAAGCAAAGAAGAAAAAGAAGGGGAAAATCCTTTCTCTCTCGGCATTCATTGCCTCACAGTTGTAAAGTTTCAATTCCACTGAAAAAAATAGTAAGACAATATACTTTTTAAATATACAGCAGCTGGGGATGCCGGCATACTTATCTTTAACTGTTCAAGTTATTTTTCATGTATTCAAAATTTACATTTCTGTGTCCTGAGGGTCTCTGAGTTGAATCTCTGAGGCGGAATACTTTACGACAGCATCTCCAGAGGTTGGAGGTTTAAACCCAGATCCCTGTTTAGTAGATCTTCTCAAAATGGAAACACAGTTATTGAAAAATACTGAAAATAAGAATTGAAAAAGACTGGAAATAAGAATGAAATAAACTATAAAAATATATAATAAACAGCCGAACATAACATGTCTGCAAAAATGAAGGGTTCTTCCAAAGGAAGATAACATGTATGATCTACCCCAACTCACAACACCCATGTGGCTAGTGTGTTGGGGTGACTGTATTTATTTATATAATTTATTTATTCTTTTATATCGTGGATAATGAAATAAGCACTCATGTATCGCTATGTCAGCGTACGCTGACATCGGTCAGTCTTCTCTTGTTTTGACTTAGTGTCACTTAAGTTCTTGCACTGATGCCAGATAAGCCAAATAAGCAGAAAGCTAGTATCCTTAATACTGCCTTTTATGTCCCTTAAGGAAAGATTAGTGTGATAATTAACCTATTGACATCGGAAGAAATCACTGTTACACGGTTGATTATTCAAATTTGGAATTAGTTATTTTAATGTAAATGTTAGTTATGCTGCGAGTTTTATTAATGTCTCGATAGCTTGTAAAGTACTCTTCTTGTAATATACCTTGTGAGATTGGTATTTTTTTTGTTTTGTTTGTTTTTGAGATGTATTTCTTCTATGAGCTGGATTCCTTTTTTTAATGACTAAGAAAAGACTTTGTGATAGTCTGCCACCTGATGTTTTGTGCTTCCATTAGTGACAATGCTTTTTTTTTTCTACATACGAAAGAACATTGCATGATGAAAAATAAATAAATGTGTTCCAGATATGTTATGCGGTCATTAGGCAGGAAAGGGACAGAGACGTCAACAATCGAAATTAGAAACTAGGCAGTTAAATAGCGCTTAATGTTAGCTGGAGTTGAAATATGCTCCGAAAATATGTACCCGACCCTCTCTCCGGGGGGTGTGTGTGTGTATGTATGTATGTGTGTGTGTAAGTGTGGGGAAGAGATATTCGGTTGAACAGAGAAAGGAAGAGGAAGGAGGGTAGATGCACATTTTAGAGCAGTTAGGGTAGAACAAAATCAGTCGTTGATTTTATTTTCTGACTTGGTATATTTTAGACTTTTCTAATGGGCGCAACTTTTTAAAAACTGCCTTAAGCCCGAAACCACTTTGACAAAAACAACCCAGGCAAATGTGGTCACCGAACCCTATTGCACAGCGTTAGCTGTTGATCCTACTGGTACTTTTGAGTTAAAGGTACATTTTGTTGCCAGCTACATACCATTTGTCTAAGTGCTATTGTGTCCACATGCATTCTAACATTCAGACCGACGAGCCGACAGACAACCCTCACCCGCTACTAACTCTTAACCCTAATACTAACTTAACCTCTTAACCCTGGCCCCCCATGTGGACACAAAAGGCAGGTAGATAAGTTGGTATAGGCTGACCCACTGCATGATCATTTCTCCTTTACATCCATTTCCTCAAAGGCGATGGGATCACACGTTGTGTAAATTGTAATGTGTACATCATGATCAAACATCCGCTTTTGGATTGCCAAAATGTCTAGGATATTAGGCACAAAATGTTCACTGCAGATTTTTAAAAGATCCCTTTTTTTGATGATTCATTGGAAAGCATTCTCCGCTTTTAAAAGAGAATCTCGCATTTTCCATCTGATATGATTTAGCATATCACACTTAGCAGAAGAACAGGGTTTGGATTTTATCGTGTCCTGTACCTCTCCCACAACGCTGTAATTATTCTTTGGTTGACCCTTATTGTTGGCCAGTACGTTGATATGAGGAACGACAGCAGAGTTGGGTTTTAATCTTGATTAGCATTTGGCGCCACATTTTTAATCTGATTAAAAAATCAAAACTTTGAGGTGACAATATGACGTGGCTCTTGTGGTGGGCGGGGCTATGCGCTGCATAATTGGATAAGATGGAACTTTTTTCTTTAGGGTGCTATAACTAAGAAATTGCGGGTGGGGGAATGTCTTGTTATAGTAGGGATGTGGGGAGAGGTATAATGGAGGATGGGGATAAGGGCGTGGAGTCACTTAGGTTCAGGGACAAGCGGGGGTTTGGGCAGGATGTATTTCTAAAAATGTTTATTCAAGAACAAAAAGGAGTGCTGCTTTTAGAGTGCATGATTGAATATTCTGTTGGAAGAGGGAAGGGCGATACATTTTAGATAACGATTCTAAAATGCATTCATGATTATTGGGGGAAGGTACTGCAATGCACAAAAGGGGGTTGCTAAAAAGGTGTAGAAAGTATACTAAGTTGGAGAGAGAGAGAGAGAGAGAGAGAGAGAGGAGAGAGAGAGAGAGAGAGAGAGAGAGAGAGAGAGTTTGCACACCTTGGCTTTAGTACAGTCCCCCAGTTCACCCAGCCATAAATGGGTATATGCCCACTTAAGGGTCAAGGAAGGTTAAGCAGTGAAGGGAAGATGGGTGCCACTCTCGATATACTGACCCCTGGAGAAGTTGAGGTCTCTGCCATCTTGCTCCCCAATGATCGCATAGGCTACAGGAACACATAAACCATTTTCACCTACATACATAGCATCCTTGAATTAGAGAGGCATTTTGCCCATTTGTTTTTAATTTTTAAGAAATCTGGTTTAAGGACAATGCGATTCCGTAATTTAGTTACCTTAATTTTTCGCCTTTTGCTTTTTCAAGGGTTAGGGACATGTTCATTACCCAGGTCATGATTCCTAGCTATTATTTTATTTTATTTTATTTATTTTATACCACTTTAAGTCACGAGATTTCTCTGTTTAATAGGCCCCTCTATCTGCATCTCTCCCAACAGTCTTTGATTTTCAATGTCAGTACAAAATTAATATACTTGATCACAGCCTTGGGTGTGCATTTTTATTTTCTGTTAAATTTGAGAAACAAAATGAAAATAAATTATAAGGCCCTACAATGTGGTGAAATGCAGCAAAAAGCCATGAAGAAAAATGGGGGAACCTGAAAAATTAATATCAGAAAAGAAGGCAAGAAGAAATTATGTGGGGAAGGAAGGTTTGCAGCCTCAGAGAAAATTTCTTCTTCTATTCGCAAGAATAATGTAAAAGATCTTAAATAGATCAGTGCTCATTGCTGCATGATTTTTCGCCTGATTTTTTGCAATTGTTCAACCTTTGTAGTACATCTGTTATGTCTATGTGTGCTTTTTTCTGCAAGTATGGGACTTTATTTCAATTCGTTTGTATTCTAAAATTCCATTGTACCAAATATTGTGAAATAATGAACTCAGATAATCTGGCTGTCGTAAAACACTGTGCTACAGGTTGGGGTTTTGTTTTGTTCTGCATTATGGCTTTGTTTTTTGCTCTCATGAAACTGGGGTTGTGTGAAACTAGAAAATGGTTTAACATATTCAATTTTCTTTAATGCAGTTGCTTTTTGTGCTTTAAATCATGATGTTCGAGTAAAAGTAAAACGTGTCTTTCAGCTAGCAGTGGTGATGGATATCTCGTCATGTATTTAAAACAGTTTCTCCACTTGTTCTCATCTTGTTGGTCACATCTTTACTTTTAGTTTTGTCTTGGAACATTTAGTGCAGTGTTCTTTGACTTGATTGCCAAAAGTCGTTGTTCCTTTTATTCTTGATTTTCAAAGTACCTAGTGAAAAGTAAAGCAGTTTATTGCTGATGCCTATTTGTTGTCATTGTGTTCAGTAGAAAGAGTATTTTCAACTGCTGTGTTACCCATAATATCTTTAGGCCACTTTTCCAAAATACCCTGACATTGGTATGTCATTTTACTACCACTTAGTTGCTTTATTTTTTATTGACTAAAAATTATTTTTAAAAATCGTACTGCTTGTAAGACCCAATAAAACATACTTTCTTCCTGACTTAACATGAACCTTTCCTGAATGGATTCCGCGATGATTTTACATCTATTTGCTCAGCGATTTTCTTTGGGAGTTTTGTATTTGCTGTTCTATAGTTTTTAATTTTTAATTATGGAGGCTTCAAAATTGTTGCTTTGTCTGGGAAGTTATGCAATTGTATTTTTGTTGCATATAACCATTCCGAACATTGCCCGCATCTTTTACGTTTAAATGAACACTGTGTGTAGCTTGTTGCATGTACATATTCTTGACAACCTGAGCAACATTACTTGGATCAAACTTTAACGTGTCTTCTTTATTTGAAATTATTAGAAAAAAGTCAGCGGGCATCTGATTGATTCGTTTAAATCGTGCAGTTAATCCCTGCTTTATGTACTGCCCCCCCCCCCCCCCTCCACCAGCAACTTGTATTCCAGATTCAAAATAAGTTTTATGTGCATTATTTCAAAGTATGTTGCATTTGAAGTTAAACTGGTTTTACACTCAAAAAAGGGTGACATGGAAACCAGTTTATTTTGCTTATGAGTTGCAAGTGTTACCAGTGGTTTTGTTGCTCTGCATGGTACACATATTCCCAAACGGAACTGCCTGAATGTACTGGTAAACTTGCATAGTCTAATTTGATTACTATTCTTATATGTGATATTTAAGCTTGCCCATGTAAATGGATAGAGAAAATGTCACTTCTTCCTTAAGAAGAACAAAAAGTTTGGCTTTTAAAATCTGTTATTACTATTTTGTCTTTTTTCTATGCAATATCCCTGTACAATTGATAAAATGTATACCTCAAGTTTTAAAATCAAGTGGTGAGCTTACACCAGACACATTAGACAGACTTTTTTCTTAAAGTTATGCGCAATTCGCTCTCCTATAAAATTTACGAGTTGATATTTTGCGCTTATTCATTCCTGGTGATTGCTTTCTGGATGTGAAGATAACATGGCTGGTTGTAAGGAGCTTTTTGTCACTTCTGAGTTTAAAAAAATATAAGAATAAAGTCATTCTGGTCTGAAATGTTTCAAATGACGGTATGAGAATTTAAAAAAAAACGAACAATAGAGAGTCTGTCATTGTGTCACTGCTGGTCAGAGCATTGAGAAAAGCCTACCTCCCCCTTCAGAAAAAAGAAACTGGAGTGGGGTTGGGTAGTCGGCTCGCAGCTGACATAAAGATGTAAAACAACCAACAAAGACTTGAGAAGGGCTTTTGAAATGCAAAATAAATGCTTATAAATATATGTGAAAAAACCAAGACAAAAAATAGACTCGATCTCAAAGAATTTCATTTGTGAGTGGCTGTGCGTGTTTGCAAGTTGGTTGTTGCAAGGGTTTAAGTTTCATCTCTCTCTCTCTCTCTCTCTCTCTCTCTCTCTCTCTCTCTCTCTCTCTCTCTCTCTCTCTCTCTCTCCCCTCTCTCTCTCTTCTGTCTGTCTGTCTGTCTGTCCGTCCGTCTCTGTTTTCCTTGGACTGATCAGGAACTAAAAAATAAACCAAAAATTACCTTTATATAATATTGAAGGGACTCGAGAAAATACACACACGCGCGCACGCGTGCACACACACAAACACACCCACGTATGCACGCACGCAAGCGTCATACTCACATGTGTGCACTCGCGCGTACACATACGCATGTGCATATGTGCTTATAAGCTCGACACCGCATAGATGGATAGATGTGTGTGTGCGTGCTTATAATATAGATAGCATTTTCATAATTTAAAATTACTCTAACGAAAAGAGAATAAACGAGTATCACATGAGTGAAGAATAATCCTGGAAACTGGGGAAACAAGAAAACAAAAAGAAAGCGAAGAAGTATATGACAAAAATGAAAGAAGAAAGAAAAAAAAGGAAAGGAAAGGAAAAAGCATTACGTAAATGAATAACTAAAACGAATGATTACTTCAATAAAATAAAAAGAAATAACACGCAAACATAAATATACCACAGCATCAATCTATCAATTGATCAAGGAATAACAAAACAAGACAACATAAACTAGTTTTTTAAAACTAGAACAAGAAATACATGGGTCATGCATTGATTAAATTTGTATAGCAAAAAAACCCACCAGTGCTAGAGTACAATGCACATTAAGAAAAATGCCAAGATGTGCTATGATTGAGATCAGAAACAGAGAAAAAGACAGAAGCAAAGAAAAAATGCATGACAAGTCTAAAGGAGATAACATTCACTAAACAGTAGTAGCCACAAAAAATAGAAGCAAAGGCATCGTTTTGAATTCTAAACAAAGGATTGAATCTTTTTCTTTTCACATCATTATATGTTCTCCCTCCACCGCTTTGTTGTTGTGTTGTTGTTGTTGTTGTTTTGTTTTGATGGAGGAGGAGGAGGGGGTATTTTCTGTTGAGTTTTGGCTTTTTATGTTGTTTTTGTTTTGTTTTATGGCTTATTGTCTTTATTCGTGTGTGCGTGCGTGCGCGTGTATGTGTTTGTGTGTGTGTGTGTCTGTGTGTGTCTGTGTGTGTCTGTGTGTGTCTGTGAGTTGTGTTTGTGTGTGTGAGCGTTGTGCGTGTGTGTGTATGTGTGTGTGTTTGGGCGTGCATGCGTGCGTGCATGCCTCTGTGTACGTGAGTTCATTTGTGTGCGTCTGTCTTTCTGTGTCTGCCTGTGTGCCTGTGTAGGCGCGCCTCTGTGGAATTTTGAGTTGATAAAATTGTTTAGCTTTTTATCAGTTTCTTAGTTTTCAATATATGTTTGCTTTCCCTCTGTGATTTTTTAAAAACATGTCATGCATCAATGTTAACACATTTTTTTTGTTGTTAACCCACATTTTCTTTCTCTTGATATGCTTTCCCTAAACATAAAAGCTTCTCTGGAGATGGGAGTGTGGATGCCTACGACACCAAGTACATGAAACATTTTACATGCATACATCAGATCAAATCTGTACGCACAGCTCTATAGTGGTGAGATGAGCGACATTTTGTAATCGAAGTAGCCCCCTCTTCCACCACGACGACGACAACAACAGCAACAACAACAGCAACGACGACGACGACGACGATGGCGGAGACGAAGTAGAAAGCCGTTGTTCGTGCACTCTGTTACCCTATCTGTGTACCTGTTTCGGTATTCCAGTATGGGTACAATGCAGATAGAGAGATATACGTCCAATAACATCGCTATCTCCGTGTATGCAATGACGTCTGCTTTATTCCTTGCGTTCGCATCGATAATTATAGCAGCTTACGATCAGCAAATTAGTCAATCAGTCGGTATATCAGTCCTTAGCGTTATTTACTTCCTCTGCCATCTGTCGTTGTTAGTAGCTTTATTCTTCGACGATAAAACTTGCTCGACTATGTATCATCAGGGATTGTTATTGTCGTTGTTGTTGTTGTTGTTGTTGTTGTCTCTGATGATGGTGTTAGTCCGTGTTTCCATTGTCTTGTTTGTGATGGTTTCTTTTTATCATTGCTGTTATTGTTGGCATCTTCCAATAATAGAGAGAGAGAAAAAAAAAATCATGCCCTGATATTTGCTACCTTTCTCTTTCATATAAACTCATTATTAGCGTATGCTCTTCTGAGAAAGTACTCTTCGTATATTTCTAGTACAATATTAACATAATTCTTTAAAAGGCGTACTTTTGTGTATACATAGTTCGGTATTTTTATTTTGTCTGCTGCTTATTATATTTAAACACACACGCACAAAATCACTGTGTGAAGAAACGGCTGTGTTGTTAAAGAAAATGTACCCTCTAAGTCGAAGAATGGCTAACTTATATTGCAATGTATTTGAAAACATGCATACACACACGCTTCTCATTCAATGCGTATTTACAGTCTCACAGTACTTTGCACAGTGGGAGCGCTGAGTCACAGTGTATATTATTCTCAGTCTTAAACTAGAAAACGCTCTAAAACAACAACAACAACAACTTACAACAATGTGTGTGTGTGTGCGCGTGTGTGCGTGAAGGCGAGCGTGCGCGCGTGCGTGCGTGCGCGCGCGCACGCGTGTGTGTGTGTGTGTGTGTGTGTGTGTGTGCGCGCGCGCGCGTGTGTGTGTGTATGTGTGTGTGGTTATATGTGTACAAGCGCACCCACACACATTCTTCTCAAACAATATTCAACACAAAAACACAATTGTGTTGAAAGAAGTACAAGAAAGAAAGATTTGCTAAGCAAACTATATTTTTAAAGAGTAAAAGTGCTGTTGTATTTCGATTCCAAATAATCACAAAAACATGAATGTGAACTACGAAACAAATCTGTCCATGTAAAAAAAAAAGTCAATATTTCAGAAGGCCTGAAGTTTCCACAAATACGAATACAGACAGAAAACCAACGGTTACAGCGGAATGAAAACAACGAAAGATGGGAGACAATTTAATAGCAAAACTCAAGTAACATCAAGTAAAGTGCAGATAGAAAAACGTGAAAAAGAGAGAGAAATACCTAGACACGATGAGAAAACAAAACAAATAATAAAAAAAACCAGCAAGAGAGAAAGATGACAACAAAACAGACAAAAAGCCAGCAGAAAAGGATAAGAAAGTGACATGATGACAAATGGATTCAATATATGTTTAACAAAAAAGAAAAGAAATGAAGAGAAATCAATCAATCAACAAAACAATCATTCAATCAATCAATCACCTAATCGATCTATCCAACAAAGAGGAAAAAACCCCATCAGATAATGAAATGAGCAAACGAATAGGAAATGAAAAAAACAACTAAAAATAATGAAAATATAATAGCCAGAAAGTTGAATAAAGAAACGAATCAATAAACAAATAAACAAATCAACACTAACAGGTCTAATGAGTTTAAGTATGAAGAAAATAGCAACACTATCAACCTATAGGCCACATTAACTTTTGTGTCGTAAACTTAAAACAACACACTAGTTTCTACATATAGTTACATGCATACAATCAGAACTAACAAACATACAAAAACAGCAACGAAAAACAAACAGAACACACACACACACACACACACACATACCCACACCCCGACCCCCACTCCATAATCCCACCCCCACACTTCATCAAACACGTAAACAAGCTAACAAACAGAAAATAATAAGAAATTTTTTTTAAAATCCACTAAGTCACTGCTTTCGTAATCCTTCACTTAATTGTGATAGACCAGTAGACAGTAATTTGCTACCTTAACAAACCAGCCAGGTAAGCACAGCTATCAAAGATGTGTACGTAGTAATCGACAAGTTACCGAGATTAAAAGGTAAAGGTGTCCCATAACCTGTATGGTCGTTGGGGAGTGAGGCATCAGAGACCTCAACTTCTCAAGGGGCCAGCATATTGAGGGTGGCGCCCATCTCCTCTCTCTCTCTCTCTCTCTCTCTCTCTCTTCTCTCTCTCTCTCTCTCTCTCTCTCTCTCTCTCTCTCTCTCTCTCTCTCTCTCTCTCTTCTGCTTTTACCTTCCCTGACCCTAAAGAGGCAGGTACCCATTAATTGCTGGCTGGGGGGGGGGGGGGGGGGGGGGGGGGGAGGGGGGGGACTGTACTGAAGCCAAGGCGCGCATGCGGTCACCCATCCAAGTGGTTACCATCGCTTGATGCTGCTTAACCTTAGCTGTGGGAAAGAGAGTTCTCTGACCACTGAACGAGCTATTCCGTCCCCAAGTTAACGAGATTAGTGTCCGGTATGTTCTCTATAAGAGCAGAAGTATACTGTTAGCATTGTTACCTGGGTTTCTATGCCTTCAACAAATCTGACTATTTTTTAATACTGAAAACCAGATGAAGATATTTTTCTTTCTTTCAAACAAATTAATATTTATTTTGTCAAAGAGAAATGTGTTTAGTTTTGTTGTTGTTTTGTTCTGTTGTTCTGCTTCTGTCTTTTAAATGCCATTGCTTATACAAAAAACAACAAAGTTATGTTGCTTATGATTTGAATTTTTATCGTTTCCTTTCGTTGTGTGTGTCTTTTGTTAGGTGTTTTTTTGAGGGGCGGGGGTTGGTGTGGGTGGGATCTTTTGTTTATGATCCTTTTTGTATTATTTAATAATAATAATAATAATAATAATAATAATAATAATAAAAAATGGAATTTATATAGCGCTCTATCTCTCTGTTTCTGCCTCTCTCTCTCAGTGCTTTTAGGGTTTATTTAAACGAAACTGACTTCCCCGTAATCTCTCTCTCATTCTCTCTCTTTCTCTGTCTCTCTATCTCTCTGTCTCTGCCTCTCTCTCTCTCTCAGTGCTGTTAGCGTTTATTTTAGGGAGAGAGTGAGAGCAGGGTGTAAAGAAGATCAGAGCTTACCCATTCATTCTCAATAAACAGTTCGAGTTCTATCTCTTGTCTCTGACTCTCTCTGTCTCTGCCTCTGCCTGTTTGCCTGTGTGTCTGCCTGCCTCCCTGTCTGTCTGTGTGTCTGTCTCTGTCTGTCTGTCTGTCTGCCTCTCTCTCTCTCTGTCTCTCTATTCTCCACCCTACCTCCTCTCTGTGTCTCTTTCTCTCCTCTGTGATATCACCCACTACTAAAAAGGATGAAAATGTCAAAGTCAGTAGTGAAGAAAGCAAAATATTTATCTCACCACTTCACCATCACTGACCCATCATGCAGTAAAGGATGGCTCGCAGCCTACAGCCTACACCCTATCGCTTCTGATATCTGTGATGTCTCCTGTCCGCCTTGGGTGTGCGACTAAAAAAAAAAGTTCATTCAAAGTCCAAAAGTGCTGTTGAAGTGGAAATTGAATGTGTTTGTTTTTGCCTTTGGTTTTAGAGAATTGTAAATAGGTATCCCTTTGCTTTACTTTTTAACTTTAGGCGATTTAGATACATCTTAGAATCAGATATGCGTGTTGTTTGGGGAGTGCCTTTTACATTCTTGCTAGTTTTGATGCGCGGTTTTTCGCTGACGTTGATTCATTGCCTGAAAACTTCAGAGCAATTCTCCAGCGACTTTTCAAGTAGTTTCAAAAAGGTAAAAGTAATGAAGATTGAATGGTGCTATGTATTATGGATGATTTATTTACTCATGGCCTCCAGAAACGTAATGGGATGTAGTTCATAATTTGGTGTCTTCAATTTTACGTCTGTTCACTTAAACAGATATTAGAAGTAATGATATTGCATATTGAAAGCTATAACATATTTTTATTTTATCAACAAGTGTCTTCACACACACACACACACACACACACACACACACACACACACCACACACATTTTAAAGCCGTAACAACTGACCTCATAGATCGCAGTTTTGCAGTAAGTGTAGGTGTGGCTGATTTACTGAAAAGAGAAATGCAGACTTTGCAGACAGAGAGGCAGTTAAGTTTGTGACCTAACAGCTCTCTTCTGTTCCTTCAGTTCACATTTTACTTTTGCAAATATTGCCACAGCTACATTTTTGTGATGTAGAAGATTTGAATTCAAGTGGTGGCAGCTGCACTCCAGTTGTAGAGTTGGCTGGTTGATTTTGATGGCTGTTTGTTTGATTAATTAGTTGTTTCCATGTTCGCTATGATTTCTTGCTG
>CM054141.1:40425142-40437642 GCA_028751875.1 Rapana venosa | reverse complement strand
ATTCCAAAGCTTTGCATAAAGCTGGTGTAGAAGTTTGAACATATTATTCTTAAAGAAAACAGCGAAAGACGCTTGAGCCAAGCTAAATTGTAAACAGTAAATTGAAACTAAACGAATTAAATACAACAAGAAGAAGGGTAGAAAAAATATGCATCAATGAAGACTTAATCAAACGAAACCGAATGATACAAGTGTTCAAGAAAACGTTACGCAAAATGGAAAATGAATATAATCAAGCGAAGCAGTTTGACACAAAACCACTACACCTATTGTTTTGTTTCACACCAGTTGACTTTTAACCAATGAGAAAGCAAAGGGGAGGGGAGGGGGTGGAGAGAGATAGAGAGAGACATACATACAGACAAACAGACTGACAGACTGACTGACTCACATAGAGAGACATACAGGGAGAAAATCAGACAGACACACATACACATAGACAGACCAGCAGACAAAGACACAGGCAAACACATACACAGAAACAGGACATAGCAAGAGTCAGTTGTGATAGTGCGAAATTCTTGTTATGCATATTCCTCAGCTACTACCTCTAGGTCCAAAGGCAGCCCCTTATAAGCCACAGCATGATTGATGCAGCACAGGAGCCATCCATCTGCCATGTCCAGCTCGTGCATAAACCTGGACTGCGTGTTGACGTACACCAGGCATGTCAGAAGTTATCCTGCACTTTTGAGGTCTTCATTCACTTAGCTACGTCGTGCATGTGTATGC
Source organism: Rapana venosa (assembly GCA_028751875.1). NCBI lineage: Eukaryota > Metazoa > Mollusca > Gastropoda > Neogastropoda > Muricidae > Rapana > Rapana venosa. Next base: position 40,436,910 of record CM054141.1, on the reverse strand, counting down.
CTCAAGTTGTCTATACCTTCAAAATGGTCTAAAGAAAACGAAAGACTTTTTGGTAAATTACCTTGGACAGATATAACACGTAAAAACTGCCAACATTCAAGAAACACATAACAATTTCGATTGTGGATGTCTGAAAACAATGTTTTGAGAAACTGCGTGGTTTTTTTCATCATTAGAAGTTTGAAAACTAGGCGGAACTTTTCTTTCTAAAGTTTTCGTAACCACTTTAAAGTGTTCTACACCATATTTGTTCTCATAAATGCAAACAACGCATATAAACTATTCCAGAAGTTTTTTTTTAAATTTCATTTTCATTTCATTTTATTCTTTTATATCGAGAATAATGGAATAAGCACTTATGTGCTTGTTTAGATCCACTCCTCGTGTGTATGCAGTTTTGTAAATTTTGTCATATGTTCCCACCGGCACACAATGGCCTACTCTTACGAAAAGCGGAACAGGATTTAACGTGATCATTAGATAGAGCACAACAAAGCTGAATACAAAGCAAAATAATTTATACACAGCAAAGTAAGACAATGTGAATAAAAACGATTATAGAACATCTGATTCATTGAAAGTAGCAAAGCAAGAGAGAATAAAGAGGGTGGGGGAAAGTAAAACTGAACCCCACCAAAAGTAAATGAAAATGAATCAACCCCAATATGAACAGGTAAATCAGTATCATGAACCGATCTTTGTTTTCTATAATTATAGTGTGACTTATCGGCAGAGGGAGAGAGAGAGAGAGAGAGAGAGAGAGAGAGAGAGAGAGAGAGAGAGAGAGAGAGAGAGAGAGAGAGAGAGGGGGAGAGAGAGAGAGAGAGAGAGGGGGGAGAGATAGAGTGGGAGAGACAGAGAGAGGAGAGGGAGAGGGAGAGGGAGAGAGAGAGAGAGGAGAGAGAGAGAGAGAGAGAGAGAGAGAGAGAGAGAGAGAGAGAGAGAGAGAGAGAGAGAGAGAGAGAGAGAGCGAGGGGCAGAGAGGGAGAGAGAGGGAAAGAGAGAAAGAGAGAGAGATATTGAGAAATTAAGAGATTGGGACAGACAGAGATAGACAGAGACAGAAAGACAGACAAAGACAGAGTCAAGGCCAGATTCAGATGCAGATAGAGACACTGAAACAAACAGACAGACAAACGCATAGACACGCAGCGACATAGAAAACAGAGAAGACAGATTGACCTAATAAGAATCAGAAGTAATGTTGCAGGATTCGTGATATGCAAATATCACTAACTTGTTGCTGCAGGGTCCAGGGCTAGCAGCATAGAGGCCATTACTCACACTGCGAAACATTTACCAGAAATCTGTCAAACTTTCTTTTTCTTTTTGCATACTTGTACGTGACTTGTGTGTTGATGTAAATCGAACGAGAAAGAAGTTAATCCAAACTTAGGACATGTGTTATTATTTCTAATGTCTAGTTATGTAAGGCGCGTTTCTATTTCTAGTTGTCTATATATTTATTGTGCTTTTACAAAAAAAGAAATAAATTAATGTGTTAAATCAGCTCAGACACGCAAAGGTGTCAACATCTAAGGTACATGTTTACAGTTTAACTTTGCACAAATAGACAGACTACTACTCTTCCCAAGTTCTCTGCGCCACATCCATAAAATCTCGTTTTCCCCTCACCTCAAATCTCCTTGGATCTGCAAAAACAACTCCTTTGCCTACCACCCACAGCCTGTCTGAACTTCCATTCATCTGTTCTTCCTTCTTTTCAGATGAAGTCCGCAGCATACGCTTCAAACTGGATCAGACTCATTTCCAGCCTGTGCCTCCTGATCCCCAGTTTACCGGCACTCATCTCTTTTCCTTCCATCCCACGAGTGAAAAAGAAATCATGACCATTATGAAGGAAATGACTATAAAATCATGCGACCTTGATCCCATACCTGCTCCTGTTTTCTCACAATGCCTTCCACAACTTGTACCTATTATCACTAAAATAGTAAACTCATCTCTTCTGTCAGGGAAATTTTCATCAGATCTTAAAACTGCCATAGTAACACCTTTACTGAAAAAGAACGACCTCGATCCCAACATTCTGAAGAGCTATAGACCTGTCTCAAACTTACCTTTGTCTCTAAAGTACTAGAAAAAGTCGTTCTCAAACAGCTCAACAGTCACTTTTATTCCAATGATCTCCTTCCCCCTTTTCAATCTGCCTATCGCCCCAACCACAGCACCGAAACCACCCTAGTCCACACTTTAGATACACTTCTACTTACTTATGATGCAGGAACAATCTCTCTCCTCATTCTTCTTGGCTTATCTGCAGCCTTCGACCCTCTATATCACTCAATTCTTCTTTATCGCCTCCAAACTACGTTTGGTATTAATGGCACAGCCCTCACCTGGCTTACTTCAAACCTCACAGACCGATTCCAGAAAGTTATTGTAAACAAAATTCAATCAAAACCTGTCAAAATGGAATGTGGAGTCCCACAAGGATCAGTCCTGGGCCCTGTTCTCTTTACTCTCTACACTGCTCCACTCTCACATATAATAAACCATCACCATATTAATAATCATTTCTGTGCTGTTTATATTCAGCTTCAATGCAGTCATACTGTTCAAAAATGTTCTTCCCCTCTGTCCTACTGCCTTCAAGACATTCAAAACTGGATGACTCAGAACGAGTTACAACCTAATGCCGATAAAACTGAAACCATGCTCATAGGGACTGAACAGAAACTGTCCTCCATCACAGCAACTTCAATAGAATTTGGCAATACATCAGTTCCTTTGTCCTATTCTGTGAAGTATTTAGGAGTAGTTGTTGACAACACACTCTCTATGAAAAAACAATCATCACCCAGACCTGCCAGTCCTGCTAATATTAATTACGGCGCATAAGCGCGATTCGCAAGTATATGTCCACTGATGCAACTTCCAAGCTTGTCACATATCTCATTCTTTCACGTTTAGACTACTGTAATTCTCTTGTTTACCCCCTCTCTTCAAAGAATACAAAATTCTGCAGCTCATCTGGTCCTAAGAAAGAAAAAATATGGACACATCACTCCTCTTCTGCGATCTCTTCACTGGCTGCCTGTCTGACATAGACTGAAGTAGAAGATCAATACCTTCTGTTTCAAATGTCTCCACAAATCTGCACACTCTTATCTGTGTAACTGTCTTCACCTGTACACTCCATCCCGTTTCGTTCGTACAGCTGCAGACACTTCGTGCTTTCGATCTCCCAGATTCAAACAAACCACTGTTGGCCGTCGCTCCTTCTCTGTTTCTGGTCCATCCACCTGAAATGACCTCCCTCTTTCACTTCGCCAAAAGCCTTCACTTGTTACCTTCAAATCCAGCCTCAAAACGCACTTATTTTCTACCTGAGACTCTCCCCTCATATCTGTCCCTACTGTGTGTCCCTACTACTGTGTCTACTCTAAGTATGTTCGTGTGTGTGTGTGTGTGTGTGTGTGTGTGTGTGTGTGTGTGTTCAAAATTTATGTGCGCGCATAGATAGATAGAAATATAGATAGATAGACAGGAAGATAGATAGATAGGCAGATAGATAGAAAGGCAGACAGACGAAGAGACAGATCGACAGATCAAGAGATCGATGGATCGATAGATCGATGGATCCATAGATAGATAGATGAATAGATAAATAGGTAGATATATAGATACAAAGAGACATATATATATATATATATATATATATAGAGAGAGAGAGAGAGAGAGATACAAATAAATATATAGATAGGTAGATGGGTAGAAAGAGATAAATACATACATACATATACACATACACACATACATACATACATACACACATACATACATACATACATACATACACACACCCATACATACATACATACAAAGAGATAGGCAGAAACAAAGGCAAAGAGATAAACAGATGTGACGGAAAGACAGACAGACAGAAATATACACATGCAGAGGACCAAGAGGAACAGTCAGACCCACAGGCAGTGTGGGAAACAGAGTCAGCATTATGAAGTTCTTATTACGCAAATATCACGGGTGTGTTGCCGCTGGGTCCACAGACAGCATGGCATGAATCATTACTCAAATCATAATACAGACATCACAAATCTACAGATTTTTGGGGGGCATAGACGTGGGTTATAGGTGATGGAAAGCCGGAATTAATCCAAGCCTTTGAGACATCTGCCCATTTCCTGCACTTAGCTTTTTCGTGCACGTATGTTATATATGGATTAAAGTTTCCTGGATATGCAATTTGTTCTGACAGAAGAAAGCAGTTTAGTAGTTTACCCAAGGCGGATATAACACATACACATGCTATTGTACAGGAAACCGATAAACAACATGAAAGTGTATGGACATAATCTTTCTCTAGTGTCATCAGAATTTAAAACATGCACCTGGTAAAACTGTTTATTGTCTATTTCAGAAGTTTTTGCTATCCACTTTAAAGTTTTGTTTTATTTTCAGCTTCTTTTCATAAATACAAATTATGCATTCGAACAGTTACATAAGTTTGAGAGACAGGGACACAGAGAGAGACGGAGATCCAGAGACACACAGAGAGAGACAGAGACAGAGAGACACAGAGACAGAGATACAGACAAACAGAGACAGAGTCACACACACACAAACACACACACACACGCATGCACACACAAACGCACGCACACACACACGCACACACACACACACATACACACACACACACACTGCTACATATACACAGAGACACACGGTGATATTTAAAAAGAGAGACAGTAAGAGATAGAAAGCAATGCTACACAACTCGTGCTATGCAATAACCACCATCTTGCTAATGCTTGGTCTACCGACAACAGCATTGTTATAAAGTATTACTCAGACGGTAACAAAGATATTGTATATTTGCTAAGTTTGTACATGATCATAATTTGTATGCTGATGTAAAGTAGACGAGACAGGAGTTAACCAATCTAAACTTTTGAGACATCTGACCATGTCAAGGACCTTGTTAGGTCATTCACGTGAATGGTTTGGTTTGCTTTCAAAAGAAAGGCATTTGTTAATTGGTCTAGGAGACAGATACAGCACTTAATATTGATAGACTACTTTGTATTGTTCAGAACATCATCAAAAAGCTTCGTGAAACTAATTTTTTATGGTACTTCTTCTCAATTGTTAAGTCTTTTCTGCTTATTCCCTTCCACCCGGTCCTTTTGTTTTGAATATAAACTTGCTCTATAATTTGCAATAGGTGATGAATAGTTTTCGGAGAGAGAGAGAGAAAGAGAGAGAGAGAGAGAGAGAGAGAGAGAGAGAGAGAGAGAGAGAGAGAGAGAGAGAGAGGATGAGAGACAGACATACAGACAGACAGAAAGACACAGACACACAGAGGGGAGACAGGAGAGAGAAGAGAGAGAGAGAGAGAGAGAGAGAGAGAGAGAGAGAGGAGAGAAGAGGGAGAGAGAGAGAGGAGAGAGAGAGAAAGAGAGAGAAAGGAGAGAGAGAGAGAGAGAGAGACAGACAGACAGAGGGACAGACAGACAGACAGACAGACGAAGTCACAGAGAGAGGAAGAGGGGAGAGAGAAATCAGAGAGTCAAAGACAGACAGACAGACAGACAGAGAAAGAGAGATAGAGAGAGGACAGAGACAGAGAGACAGATAGACAGATACAGACAGACACACACACACACAGGGGAGACAGAGAGAGAGACAGAGACAGAGAGACAGACAGATAGATAGACAGACAGACAGACACACACAGGGGAGACAGAGAGAGATAGAGAGAGACAGAGAGACGGGACAGACAGATAAACAGACAGACAACAGACAGACAGACACACACACACACACAACAACAACACGAGAGAGAGAGAGAGAAGAGAGAGAGAGAGAGAGAGAGAGAGAGAGACAGAGAGAGGACAGAGAGAGACAGAGAGAGACAGAGAGAGAAAGAGTAATATTTTCCCCCATGTACATACAGTTTGATACGAGCAAAGTCAGAAGACTGCACCATTCTATATAAATCGTTGCCTTCAGTGCAATGTAGTGACTAAGCTTCCTCATGAACTGGGTGGGTGCTGGTGTAACTTATGCCAGACAGAATTTAATCAAAACTTTTGGCAACTATTATTCCTTGCAGACAAATGTGCCTACATACTTTGTAGTAGTAATAGCAGCAGCAGCAGCAGCAGCAGCAGCAGCAGCAGCAACAACAACAACAACAGTAGCAGTAGTAGTAGTAGTAGTAGGAGGAGGAGGAGGAGGAGAAGGAGTAGTAGTAGTAGTAGTAGTAGTAGTAGTACGAAAAGTAGTGGTAGTAGTAGCAGCAGCAGTAGTAGCAACCGCAGCAGCAGAAGCATTAGGAGTGGTGGTGGTGTGGAGGTGGTGGTGGTGGTGGTAGTAAAACTTTGTTTTGAATGGGATTCTATTGTTTCAATTTAAGTGATTTTAGTATGTATCTATGTACATGATTCAAAGTCTTCATTTGTTTTTTTCATTAAAAAAAGAAAGCACCCTCTAATAAATGGTGATGCAGAAATCTACGAAGCAAAATAAAATACGAAGAAACGTCTCAATGTAAAACAACAGTCGAATTTTGTGTTATACTCTTTAAAAACTACTGATGTATCAGAGAGAGAGAGAGAGAGACCACACACACACACAGGGCACAGAGAGAGAGAGAGAGAGAGAGAGAGAGAGAGAGAGAGAGATTCTAGGGCAAGTAGTCCTTCGACTAAATCCTTGCGTTCTTACCCCTTGGCTCCACTAACTCAATGAAACAACATTATGCAAATGCCGCCATATTGTCTCGGGCAGCATAAACAAAGGCGAAGAACATATCACGATATATCACACTGCAAATTATACCAGTCTCAGAAGAGATGCTAGACACCTGAATAAACGTGATCCGTGTGTTGATGCTCGCCATAAATATTCGGGATAACATAAGCCTCGTAGAAGAATTGATTACTTTTCTTATGGACATTTCTGTCATGGATATTGTTTTTTGTTGGTGGTGTTTGTTGATAGATATTTTGGATTCGATAAGCGTGGAGCAAACATTACATAACCAATTTAATCAGCATAACAGCAACAAGCTAATAGATTATATTAATATTCTGAAGTACACCGTTAACATGACGGTTAATAATAAAATATTAGGAAGAAGACGGGCGTATGACTAAATACAGGTTTTCATTAACCACCACATTCATACCAATGGAAAACATGTTTGTATTATTCTGCTTGTTTATGTAACAGAGTAGACATATTTGATGTACCCATCTCTGCATACACAAGCCTAATTACAAGGTACAGTCTCAAAGTCGGAATGTGGCCTTTATAAGAAGGCTGCATTAAACTCTTCGTTTCAAAATGGGCTTTCAATCACCATCAAAGCAAACAGAGCACTGCACAATTTGCAGGTATGTCTCAAAATAGTAACACGTCGCTCTGATCGCATGGGAGGTAATCTAATTACCGCACCATTACATTTGCTTCTGTTTCTCTGTTACCAATAGGCACTTTAAGAGGTCCTAAGAAAACTCCACAGAGGTAATACTCTCGGAAGCCGAAATGCTACTACTTAAATGGTGGGCAAAAGGAAAGGCTCGCTTACATCAGATCTAGTGTTGATCGATACTGGGAACTGTAGGCGGGAAAAGAACAGAAAAAGACATAATTTATCAATACGTATAGAAATTAAAAACACTCTGAGTACACGTCTAAACTGATGATAGTGTACAGTGGTGTCTTTTGACTTTCTTAGAGCGGATTAACAGACATAGACTTTTTGTGTATGCATAAGTAAAAACCGAAATTAAAATCCGAGTAGACAAGCAAAGGGATTAAAGAAAATAATTATTCAATTTTGCTTTCAATATTCTGAATAATACAGACACAGGTTTATGGTGATTGAGAGAGAGACAGATATTTAGACAGAGACAGATACATAGAGACAGAAAGACAGGGAAAGACAGACAGAAACAGACTTAGACACATACATACATATATACTACATACATACATATATACAGACCCACACACACACACAACACGCAACACACACACACACAACAGGCGGGCAGACAATCAGACAGGCAGACCGACACAGGGAGAAAACAGCCTTAAAAACAGAACCACGGAGGTGGACAGACAGACAGACAATTGAGATAAACAGATACACAGAGGTACAGAAACAGTCAAGTACAGAGCCTTGTAATCAGTATCTTGCATTCCGACAGACAGCCTTCTCAAGGCAACTCTTAACACCTCTGCGTATGCAAATACACTGATGCACTGGGAGTCAAGTACAGCTAATACATAACTACACCAAATGTTACATGGTTGTCGATACTCTTGGACACGCTGGCTTTATCGTGACTTGTGTGTCAATGTAAATCAGGCCAGACAGGATTCAATCAACAGTACAGCTGTCATTTTCTTCTTCTTCTTCTTCTTTCATCTGCGCTGGTGCCTTTCGGCGTCGCGGGGAGCTGTCATTTTGTGTGTGTTTTACTTAGCTTAGATTTCTGAATGCTCTCTCGTACATTTTCGCCCTACGTTACAGAAAGTTTGATAAAGAACGTGATTTTGCGTCTGTACTCGAATACAAATAGTGTAAACAACATTTATAATACTATATCTATTTTCTACTAAATGTTGTTAAAACGTAATTTAAAAAAATGAACAGACAGTTTTACAAGTGGTTATTCGAGATCACATTTTATGTAAATGTCAATGTTTACAAAAATAGCAGATATACATTCCAATTTGATATCAACACTTCCACGTAGGGATGCAGCAGGTCTCTCAGTGAAAAAAAAAAATAAAAAACATCCCCAGCTTCTTGACATTAATTCCTAGGAGTTCCCTCTTTCCTATCTCTCTTTTTGTTTCTGTCTTGTTTCTTTTCTTCCTGCCTCCTCCTTGTTATCTACTGTTTGCCTTCTTTGTTCATTATCCTGTCTAGTTTTCATGATGACTGAAATCCACTGACTTATCAAGCGCTTAACGGCAGCGCAACGCACTGTTGCTCACAAGATTGACAGCAACTGTTGTTGTCTGAGCGTTGGACGACGAAAAAGGAAGAAAAAATACTGTTTACTGTTTGAAAAGCCAGTTGAAGTACTCTAAGCTGACAAACACCACATATCTAAAGCCAATATAACCGTATCAAAAGATTGGAAGATAGGTACATACAACTAAAAAGTACGCATTGAGTCTGGGTGTCCATGATAGCAGATGCATGCGTGATGCACGGTAGAGGTCATCCCTGATGTTTCACGTCTGGGACAGAACGAAAGAAACGAGATGGTTTGCAAGAAAAACAAGAAACAAATATTGTGAAGTACACGATGCTGAGCATGCACTGATCCCAACGCCTGAAGAAGACAACGATATCATGAAATGATGAAGTGCGTTGTTCCCTTTCACTCTACTTTTTTTCTTTTCTTGTTAGCCTGTTAATAAAAACAATCAACCAAAGAAAGCTACGCTATGCAGTGAGGGGAATTATGACGTTGATCTCTTTGGGTTTTTGGTTGTTGTTGGTGGTGGTGTTGATGTTCTTCTTCCACTCAATATTTTCTCCGAAAAATGATCATCTTTTTTATTTTGTTCTTTTTTAACGACAGACGTATGAAGCTCTATGACCTTTGAATTCTGAAGGGAATTCCGGAATTAGCGGAAGTAATCTTGAAAGTCTTTAATTTTTCTCATTTTTAGGGGGTATAATGGCGGTAGTGATGAATATGGTTCTTTTTTATAGATGTGTTCTCTTGTTATTTTGATAACTGCTCTCTTTGAGCTTTTTGACGGGGAAAAACTAACAAGGAAAGGCAACAATTCAACCCAGTGATTACTTTGAGCGATACATATGAAATGTATAGGTAAAGTAAAGAAAACGAATAGCGAAGTAATAAATACAAAATAGATAGGTCGATAAAGAACAAGACAAACACGAAAAATATGCCAGGAATATCAAAAACGGACAAACACACATATAAAGAAAGACAAAAAGAAAGAACTGAAACCATTACTTTTTTTTCTGTTAAAGACAATACATGTGTTTAAATCTGTCAGTTTTGAGTGCGGTGCTTTTTTATGGATAAATATTTGTGTCCAGAAGATGTTGATTTACATAGAGGAATTAACTACTATAATTAACAAGTTACCTCGTGGGAAAGTCGGGAACCTAGTATTATAAGTAACAGGAAAGGGGAAATTCCTGGCACATAATTTTCAGAAGGTAGGGATCTTATTTATTAGTTATTTATTATTAGTTTTCTCCTTTCTAGTATTTCCTTTCTCCTGTCACCTCCGTATTGTCTATTTTCTGCATTCTGAGTCCTTTCTCCTGCCTTTGTTTTACTCAGACAGGCTTGAAATATGAAAATTCTCTATCACACGGAGGTCGGATGTGCTGGGCCTGACTTGTCAGGCGCTTAAGGGAAGCGCAACGCATTTCTGGTCATATGACAGACACCAATAGCTGCTGTCTGAGCGTTCGACGAATATATATTATGTAAAGATAGTTTAGATGAAGTCGTAGAGGAATTCTACAACCAACTATAGGGCATCATCGATAAGATGAACAAGAAAGACATCCTGATCATCCAGGGAGACTGGAACGCCAAGGTGGGCAAAGACGCACTGAAAGACTGGAGCATATCTGCGGTCCCTCCTATGCAATCACCAATGAGCGAGGACTCCGACTACTGGAATTTGCCAGCTACAACGACACGGTGCTCGCCAATACCCTTGGAGAACACAAGGCATCCCGACGCTGGACATGGCATGCACCCAATGGGATCCATCACAACCAGATTGACTACATCCTGGTGCAGAACCGGTTTCGATCTGGCATCAACAGAGCCAAGACGAGGACATTCCCAGGTGCAGACATGGGCAGCGATCATGACCTCGTGCTCCTGAACTTTAGAGTCCGATTGAAGAAGACCAATAAGACAAAGAACACCAGACTCAAGTTCAACCTGGACAAACTGAAGGACCCCACCATCGCCGAGTCCTTCCAAGCAACAATAGGAGGGAAATCGCACCACTGCTGGCACTTGAAGAAGATGCCGAAACGATGACCACCAGTTTTAACACAGTGATGACTGAGACAGCAAGCATACTTCTTGGCAAACATCGCCGAAAACACAACCATGGGTCACAGATGAAATCTTGAATATGTGTGACAAAAGACGAGACCTGAAGAAGAGCAAGAACACTACAGGAGCAGTTGAGTACAGAGAAGTAAACAAGAAGATCAGGAGAGACATGAGGAAGACCAAGGAGGAATGGATAGAGAAACAATGTACAGAAATCGAAGAGAGCCTGACAAAGAATAATAGCAGAAGAGCATACCAGATTGTGAAAGAGCTCACCAAACAGAAACAGGCAAGAGTCAGTAACATCCAGGACAAAGAAGGGAATTGCCTAACAGAAAAGAAGGAAATCGTTGGCAGATAAATAGTAATTACAATCATCAACGTAGGGAATTATGCAAGCGCCTGAATCGTAAAGCAACACCAATCTACGCGAGAATTTAACTAAGTAGCAATTGATCGCTGAAGAAATGGGTCAGCAGGAATCGAAACCCCCCACAGCGAGCTGATCCAACCTGGGGGGCAGCATTGATGCTCCTTCAGAGTGTATTTTTTGAACAAGAAATCTGTGACCGGGTGTTTTTTTTACGTGACCCAATAACTACTTCACTCTCACCCGGGAATCTCCATGCAGTGCCAAACTACTAGGACAATCAGCACTCGATAGCCATGGCCAGTAAAGTCATCGAATAAAGA